>CAJQUN010000010.1:10904888-12104888 GCA_907163345.1 Haberlea rhodopensis
GGCATCCACTGGATGTGGAGTCCTACTGGTTCGGATAACCTACTGCCAGCTGACCATTGTATTACCAGCTGAGCTTAAATAACCATGATAGAACTATAACAGAAATTTCCCATAAATTTATGCACATAAACTAACTAATTCCCCCTGAATTCATTACCCAAACAAAAATAATCAAGAAGTAATTTAATTAAACCAAGAATACTTCGAAAGTAAGAAAACTTAGCGTCCGGTAGGGGTTTTGTGAAAATGTTGCTGGCTGTTGTTCGGTAGAAATATACTCCAGCGAATTTCTTTCTTCATAACATGATCTCTGATAAAATGATGACGGATGTCAATATGTTTAATACTCTGCAGCTAGAACTCCTCAACAAAACGGAGTTGCTGAGCGTAGGACCGCACTTTGAAAGAAGCTGCGCGACAAACATGCTCGCGGAATCAGAAATATCGCAGAGATTTTGGGCAGAAGCTGTCAACACAGCTGTTATACGCAGAACAGATCAATGATTAATAAGCGAGCAAATAAAACCCCTTATGAGATCTGGAATGGCAGTAAGCCAAAATATTTCTATTTCCATGTATTTGGTTGCAAATGTTTTATTCACAACAATGGAAAGACTCATCTCACGCTTTTGATGTCAAATCTGATGCTGGCATATTCCTTGGCTATTCTACAGTTAGTAAGGCATTCAGAGTATTTAATAATAGAACTCTTAATGTTAGAAGAATCAGTGCATGTAAAATTTGATGAACCTACTGATTGTATACTATCTGATATACAAATCAACAACTTGAGTAATCGACTGGAAAGCACTTACATTGACGAAAATGTTGATGATGAGATTGATTACAGAAGCAGGACTGACTGCTCCTTAGAACCAGAAGTTCCTGAAGCTCAAGCAGAGGAGTCTGCTGGCAAACAAGCATTGCAGCCAGCTACAAATGAAACAGTTGCATCTACCCCTGCTGCAGTGAAGTAGAAGGAACTAATGAGAAAGATGAGTCAATCAAACCTTGATTTGCCTACTCACATCCAGTCAACTGAAGAACTCAACCCTCTTGGACTTCGCTCCGGTGGAAGAAGGATCATCCACCTGAGCAGGTCATCGGTAACCCTCTTGCTCCTCTACGCACCAGAGGACAAATGATTAATGAATTCTTCATGCTGCATTCATATCTCATATAGAACCTAAGAAGATTGATGAAGCTATATTAGACCCAAGTTGGGTAGAAGCAATGCAAAGGAAGAAGAACTAAATCAGTTTGAGCGAAACAAAGTATGGTATCTTGTACCACGACCACAACATCACACTGTAATGGGCACCAAATGGGTTGTTTAGAAATAAATTAGACGAAAACGGTACAATAATCAGAAATAAGGCAAGATTAGTTGCACAGGGCTACAGACAGGAAGAAGGCATTGATTTCGATGAAAACTTTGCCCCTGTAGCTCGACTAGAAGCAATTCACATATTTCTTGCAT
This sequence comes from Haberlea rhodopensis, assembly GCA_907163345.1. NCBI lineage: Eukaryota > Viridiplantae > Streptophyta > Magnoliopsida > Lamiales > Gesneriaceae > Haberlea > Haberlea rhodopensis. The sequence goes on from CAJQUN010000010.1 coordinate 10,906,369, forward strand.
TTGCTGCGTTTAAAGACTTTAAAGTCTATCAGATGGATGTTAAGAGTGCATTTCTTAACGGCAAAATCCAGGAAGAAGTTTATGTTGAACAACCTCCTGGATTTGAAAACCATCAGCAGCCATCTCATGTTTTCCGTCTCAATAAAGCTTTGTATGGTCTAAAGCAAGCTCCCCGTGCCTGGTATGAAACTTTATCAAAATATTGACAGAGCACAATTTTATTATTGGCAAGGTGGACAAGACCCTTTTTAAATTTACAAAGGGAGATCATACTCTGCTAGTTCAAATTTATGTTGATGATATTATCTTCGGAAGTACTAACTCAAAATTGTGCGAAAGATTCTCTAAAATTATGCAGGTCCAATTTGAGATGAGCATGGTGGGAGAACTATCATTTTTCTTAGGATGCAAGTCAAGCAATCTAGTGAAGGAATCCTGATAATCAGTCTAAATACACTAAAGAGCTACTGAGAAATATGGAGATGATGTTATGGACCCAGTACAGCTCAAGCTGCTGCTACACCAATGAGCTCATCCGCAAACTCGACTTGGATAATTCAGGAATACCAGTCGAAGTTACAATGTATCGAGGCATAATCGGATCTTTACTATATTGACAGCAGCCAGCCGACCAGATATTATGTTTGCAGTATGTATGTGCGCCCGGGTTTCAAGCAAAAGCAAATCCCAAGCAGTCGCACTTCACTGCTGTTAAAAGGATCCTAAAATATTTGAAAGGCACTGAGAATGTCGGTCTATGGTATCCAAGAGACTCAACCTTCAATCTTATTGGATACTCAGATGCTGACTATGCTGGATGCAAAATTGACAGGAAAAGCACCAGTGGGTATTGTCATTCGTTGTTGGTGATCGATTGATATCATGGGGGGTTGCAAGAAAAAGAAACAGACATCCATTGCAACTTCCACTGCAGAGGCAGAGACCTTGCTGCTGGAAGCTGCTGTGCTCAACTGCTCTGGATTCAGCAACAACTCAGAGACTATGGAATTGAGTCACAGAGGCTCCTATTTTCTGTGACAATACGTCTGCCATTGCCATAACATACAATCCAGTTCTTCATACTCGTACTAAACATATGACATCCGTCATCATTTATCAGAGATCATGTTATGAAGAAAGAAATTCGGCTGGAGTATATTTCTACCGAACAACAGGCAGCAGACATTTTCACAAAACCCCTACCAGACGCTAAGTTTTCTTACTTTCGAAATATTCTTGGTTTAATTGAAATTACTTCTTGATTATTTGTTTGGGTAATGAATTCAGGGGGAATTAGTTAGTTTATGTGCATAAATTTAGGGGGAATTTTTTGTTATAGTTCTATCATGGTTATTTAAGCTCAGCTGGTAATACAATGGTCAGCTGCAGTAGGTGTATCCGAACCAGTAGGACTTCACATCCAGTGGATGCCTTCCTACCAGTCGAACCCTACATACCAGCCGATGTTACCAAAATATGCTTTGACAAAAATAACCCTCGATACTTATTAACCTAATGAACGTCGGAATTCAAAATTACTTTTGTATAAAAAAAATTATTTCACTCCCGCCTAAATCCTGTCCTTTATTTATTTGTTAAATCTTTTTAAATCGTTAGATGATCGCCATGTATACATGTGTCCGCTCATCTACAGTACGACGTTACACATAATTTCTTATTCACCGCCATTAGTTTCACTACTCTTCTTCTCCAAACAAATCACTGCGATTATCTTCTCTTTCAGAAAACCTTACTCTAACAAATTGCTGCTGCTTCTTCCTCTACTCATTCAAAATGTCGAAGAATGTTCAGCCGAGTTTCATCACCAATGCTATTCACATCGATTTCATTCTATATCCACATCCTCTGATGAAGAGACCAAAGAGTTGATACAAAGGCTGGATACTCCGGACTCCTGGTAATCCTGAGCCAGACCCCCTCATTTTACAAGAACGAGCTACAAGAGTTCTTTGCTACGGCCAAGGTGTGGATGACACCGTGGTGGCATCCGTCTCTGGACTGTCGGTCACCATCACCCAACCAGAATTTGCCACACACCTGTGCCTTCCCTCCACCGGACTCACTGATTTTTCCACTATTCCAGCGGCACTAAGAGAAGAGATGCGTCCACAGTTTCGGACTCTGCTCATCGCCTTCAACGTCCTCCTTTCAGGAAAGTATTGATGAAGAGTCATTATCGACAACTGGCGGACATAATCTCCAAGGGGCTCCTATGTAAGGAGGATCATTTGATATTTGATTACCCATGAAAAGTTATATTGTTTTATACCTAAAGTTTGGACGTATGAGTGCTATATGCAAAGGTTTGGAGATAAATGGTCAGCTGTGTTATTTCAAATACTGACTAGTCTCGTAATATCTGGCAAGGGTCAATCAGGTTTTGCTCTCCCGCTAAGCAGTCTTTTTGAGAGCAAACACATTAAGACAGGGGCTCTCTCACACCTTCATCCAGGGAGACTCATCACTAACAAGTATCTTCAGCTTCATCGCAACGAAGTGGGCAGAGAAGGCGGGGTGACAAAGCGTCGCTTGACTCAGGTAATCAGTGACTCTGAACAGACTGTCTCGGAATCCGCCGAGTCTTCTCCCCCCTCCTCCCCTCCTAAGAAGCCCAGAACACGAAAAGCTGCTCCTCAGGCCGCCCGACAGACAGACATTGCAGCCTCCGATACTTTCTCCTCCGCCGGTCCCACAGACTTAAATCCTGATAGGGAACCCAGCCCTGCCATCCCTTCAACTGAGGAACCAACTGCTTCATTAGCCATGGTGCCTGCTCCTTCAATGGTTCCAGTTGACACTCCGTCAGCACCTGGTGAGCTCTCATCAAGCACCAGGCTCTATCAGTTTCAGGACACCCAAGTCATTATGTCCATACTGTCATCCCAAGACCACCCCTGCTGGAAAAGGAAAATCTCTACGGCTCCCGTGTCCACTCCTGTTGCCTTCGAGATTCAAATGGTCATGGATACAGTGGAAGCCAAACTGCAACCACAGCTGGAGATTTTTGATCGATGGGTAAAGGCCCGTATCAAGGTTCGATTAGATGATTTTGATCAAATTCTGGATCAGGCTAGGGCAGATGAGAACAAAATCCTAGCATATCTTCAAATCTCAGACCCGAAACAAGTTTGAAGCTGCGAGATGTTTTTAGCCTGATGATCTATGTGGGTGAACTTCAGGCCCTTGTTGAAACCCGCCTTCAACAATTTAACGGTAATTCAGGAACAGCGAATCATGATAGAGCTGTTCTAAATGCTCTTGGACCCAAGCTTGAAATGGCTGAGCTTGCTCTTCATGATATTCGCATATCCACTGGGATTCACTCACCGCTATCATCCGTGTCATCACAATGGAATGAATATAATCGACACAGCGGGACACATCACCGCTATCATCCGTGTCATCACAAAGGAATGAATATAATCGACACAGCGGAACACATCACCGCTATCATCCGTGTCATCACAATGAAATGAATATAATCGACACAGCGGGACACATCACCGCTATCATCCGTGTCATCACAATGAAATGAATATAATCGACACAGCGGGACACATCACCGCTATCATCCGTGTCATCACAATGAAATGAATATAATCGACACAGCGGGACACATCACCGCTATCATCCGTGTCATCACAATGAAATGAATATAATCGACACAGCAGGACACATCACCGCTATCATCCGTGTCATCACAAAGGAATGAATATAATCGACACAGCGGGACACATCACCGCTATCATCCGTGTCATCACAAAGGAATGAATCATCATCCTAACAAGCGGCATCTCATCCTCGCTTCTTCATACAAGCGGTATCTCATCCTCGCTTCGTATGGTATACCCCCGCCTCAATGTGCAAGCGAGCCTCCCCCCTCCCGCTCCACATTTAGCGGTATAAACATAAGTATAAAAAATTCTCACTGTGATAAGCAAGACTCCTGGAATGTATAATCATCATTCCTTTTTATACTCCATATTTCCTGTAACCTGCAACCATCATGGTTAGCAACAATAGCCATATACGTTATGCATCACACATCCGATGCATATATGCAACCACTTGCGAGTCAATACGTATACCAAGACATGTTACCTCGGAAATATCCCTTTACCTGATTCTCTCACAATATCAGATTCCTTGGCACGTAACATACGGAGTGCCATACATTACCACTAATGCCATCATATCGCGCCGCACACGATTCCTGCAATCACACTGATTAGCAACACCACTTTTCATATCAGAAAAAGCACATAAACAACTAGTTGTGTCATACAACATTAATGCCATCATGCATAAGTATGTGCTATCAATGACTTCTTAGGCCCTTAACAGCCCCAAAGAGCTAACCACTGCTCTGATACCACTAATGTAAGGACCCCAAGCCCTTAAACCATAATTAGTGTATTAACCACTATGTGTGGCACATGCTTTCAATAAAAAGCCAATCGGGAAGCTCAGATGATACTCTATCATTGCATGGCAATTTCAAAATAATTCCTTTAACACTCAATGTTATAAGGTCATCAGCCTAACAACGAAATAGACTCACAAAGTTCGCCCAATACCATCCTTTTTGCCACTTTTCACATTGTGGACTTTTATAAAAATTTGGGCAGAGTCTCCCCATAACTAGAGCTATCCCGAATAAAGCACAACACATAATATAATTCCCGGCCAGGGAAAACATCATACATATGACGACATAATGGGTCTCAACACCCACATAATACACTAACGACTCTCATATCATTAGCAATTCTACCACAATTGCATGCAACATATAATGAAGAGAGGAAGGCTCATGCCTTTATATACACCCATATACAAGAATGTCCGTGCTCACATGCGAGCATCATAAATGTGTATATAAAGCTCGGGTGTATATAAGTACTCTATACGATACCGTGCTCCATCAAGCCCTGGTACCACGATCTCGTGAGTACATCCAATCAACAGCTCGAGCTCAGCTCCACAGCTATCGATGCACCTGTTCACCTGCCCCAACAGAGACAGCCCCCAACGGGGTGAGCATACCAATACACAAAATCTCATAATCACAATAATGAATTTCATAATTTACAACACAAGTAAATAGTAATGAATTTATAAATGATACTCCCTGGATGGCAACATCCTCATCCGGGATTCCGTGTACTGTCCCTGTTCTCACAATCATCAAACTCATCAAATCTCATAAATCAGTAAATCAACACATTGATTTAACCCATTGCATGCCTAGTTCTCGAATATCAAAAATTATGATTCCAAGTTCATCATTCATGCAAAAGTAGATATCTCAATATCTAACACTGATTTCATAGCCTCGCTATTAATCATAAATAAATTAAATGCCTAGCATTTATTTTACCAATTTTCCCTTTATACCTAGACATCTCAAATGTCTTATAATGAAAACATGATCCCACGATCATTCTCAGGCATCTCAAATGCCCAGGCATCTCAAATGCCCAGGCATCTCAAATGCCCTACAATGGCATATACATCAGGTACCCCATATAACTTATGAGAGTTACACTACTCTAGTGTCACGTGCGCCCCTGACGGCGATATCAAGATTGGGTCGCTTCATAGCTTCTCAACACATATAAATAATCCTCATGCAACACATATAAATAATCCTCGTGCACGATTATTCAATAAAATCAAAATACATTATGCATTCACAAATGCTCTAATATGTAGTAATGCTCGTACGTCGCACGTACCTTAAATCTCCGAAGTCCGAGCCAAACCTTGCCCGAGTTCCATGCCCCGAGGAATGATGTGCTAACACGATAAATAATTCACAATTATTTACGAACATGCAACCCATGCTCAAGCACACCCATATCCCTCAAAATATTGTCAACACACGACAATTAACCTCTAAAAAGACCCGGGGCAGGGTACATGCAGGGAGGGAAAATAAATGAGACAATATCGAAATTTGTTCAAGAATGCCCTACAAAAATCGAACCCAAATCTCACAAATTCGAACCCAATAAACACCATAATTCATCTAAAATGTGAATTAATCAATAATCATCCCACATGCCAAACCCCCAAATTTTCGAATTTCAAGCCCTAATTTCGAACTCAATTAAGCATCAACAATACATCTACACATGTAATAAATGACCCATAACAAGAATCGCCACACCCCTGCCAAAGATCACAATTTTCGAACCCACTTCACCCACACATTCAAAAATTCGAACCACAACCAACGAAATTCGAATAAATTCGAGCCAATAAATCACAATTAGGCAGGGAATTACATCACAAGCATGGAAAAAGGGGTTAGGAAGATTACCCAAACGAAAATCGGAAGAAATCGGACCAAAATCGAAGAACCCTAGAAATTGGGGATCGGCGCACTTCCGCAAAATCCGACTTCCACACGCGATGAAACTTCGAATTGATGGAGGGGAAAGAAGCGCCTCGCCGAGACGACGCCGTGGGTAGGTCGGACGCGCCGAACGGCGGCCGGACGGCGGCGGGCGCACCGCTTTTGCGCGCGGCGGCGGCTGTTGCAGACGGGGAAGGGGGTCGCGAGCGGGGAGAGAGAAAATTGAGGGGCTGAAATGAATTTTGTGTAAAATTTTGGGTTCAATTGGTATTTATAGCAAAAATACCCCGAAAAATTAATAACCCCACAATACATCATGATTCCTTAAAAATCATCTGTTTTCAAAAACTCTCTCTCTAACTCCAAAATCCCCTACCGGTGCTCACACAGCACCCGAGATCCCGAGACACAACAAAAACCCAACTCTTAGGTTTTTCACCCAAATGAGAATACAATCTCAACCTCTGGATCCAACGATCCCAACTACCCAAATAAACGAGCCCAGAAGGCCCAACACCTCCGTTAATTTCCAAATCGCCACGTAAAACCACTTTAGGGATTATTAACACTACGGGATTAACACCTATAATCCCTGGTCATCACAATATCCCCCACTAAAAGAATTTCGTCCTCGAAATTAGCACTGGTGTATCACATAACACCCAGGCTACACAACAACATGAAGCCAGAACCTCGATTCTTGACCATATCAGAATCGTATAAATAAACGCAAGGGTACCTACCTCGCATCAACTCTGAAACAAGGCGACTTACCAATACCAACATATCACCCAAGAGGTAAAACGTACCTCGATGCGGGTCATCCAAAAAGTCAGTCCCTCATGACTGCAACACAACCGATACTTACGACTATAGATCGGACAGTCACCTTAGTTCTAACACAACTAGTAAGACGCAACCTGAATGACACCTTAACCGTGAAAAACGTCGACCTCGTGTCAAACTCTGGAGTGGAATAGACTTCCAAATTCATCATAACGTCAAAGAGCGTCAGCACAACTCAACGCTAATAATCCAAAAGCAGTTAGTCAACTGAAACTGCAAGGATTCGAATCGCTCCCGATTCTATCGTAGATATCATCCAATGATATCTTTACTATGACTCACGATGTCTAACATACATCATTACGAGGAAAACACTAGCATTCCACGGTATATCCATACCAGACCTGGTCCCCACTATACAGACCACCTCCATCCAAGGAGCAGTTGCACTCTCTGCAACTCGGATCGGGCAACTCACGGCCACCGATCCACACAAAAGACATCTCACAAGATGTCCACCTCTGGATATCCCAAGGACCACATCCTGGTCGTAATAAACAATCGAGACTCCATAGAGTTTCAAAATTCTAAAAGGGCATGCAATAAACCCATTGCATCCTCAACGCTTGTGTCGACAGTGACACCCAACCAATCCGAAATTCCTGCCATGGAGATTCCCAAATCTCAAGGTGTTCCATATCTCTCATCAGAGATTTAACCATCCTAAAATAGCATAACTCTATGCTTGACTGGTAGGAAGTCAATAACTGGAATCCGTATACCCATCGGTATACCTGCCTCAGTACGAACACCACATGCATACTCAATGCACTTGGCTCAGGTATCTACAACATACCCTTAAGCCGCAAACACAACCGTCAATCCATAGTCATTTCCTACCCAGTGGAGGATGATAATCGACGATCTACAACACGGCGTGATTCTCAAAATCAACACCACATGCACCAACTTACCGAATCTTTCAAGATTCCCCAATAGGTATAATACTACCTCCTTCCTCACAAGGGAAGTGCCATCGAACTCGAGATCCACTAGTCTCGAACCACCGTTCGGAAAACTGGATACAATAACACCCATTGTATCCCAAATACACTGTTTCCCTTGGATTGAGTCAATAACGACCTGATGACTCTCTTGTTGGTACTCCAACATTGTGAGCTGTCCTAGACAAGTCTCACCAAGATTAAACATAAACGTATACACGTTTCAGTGAGGCATGCACAACCTCAGCCTCAACCTCAAATGACATGGTGACTACTAGAGTCCACCATAATCCACATCGTATCACCTTACGATTTGCCAACTTGGTTCCAACGAGCAGTATAACGGCTCTAGCAAGCCCCTCATGGTGCTGCACACACACGGCAGACAAACTAGTCGCTGCCTCTCTAGGTTCACCTCAAACCTACCAATAAGATGGATGTTTCCGCACGACATACCATACCGTGGGAAGAAAACTCAATAGAGTAGTGGGTCTTTATCCAACATTCCTCTAATGCCGATACACCCTGGACACTCCAATGTCCCTATGTACTTAACATAACCTGATCCTACTCCCTTAGGACCCATCCTACACCCTCAAGGGTGGTGTGACCAGGTCTACCACATGTCACATCGACAGAAGCGAGTAATTTCCTCATGATTACTCATGTCGTCAAAACACATGGCCAAGAGCCATTCCAACGAGCATACCTCAAGGGTATCACCACTCGTAAAATGATCACCCCAAACGTAAGCTGCGGTACAATCACATGTACAGCGCATCTAACCATTCCTCGAGCAACCCGCTCGGTATAAGGGTCACGTCAATCGGTGCCGCACACACCACCTTGTGCTCGATACTGGCACCCAAGGCATACCACTGAATACGTAGACTCAACGCATCGATCATCGTAACAATGATGCATGTCTAATAAGACATCTCCTACACCATCGTCATCGTCATCCTGTGACGATACATGCCAACTCATGGCATCTAAGGCATTGTCAACTAGTGACGATACATGTCATCCACCATCATGCTAGTAAAATAGGCATAATAAAACATGTATATCAACGCATGCCAGATACAATAAAGCTAATAGAATAGCAATATCTCATACCTCATCGCTAACAATATAGCGGCATACTGTCTCCGTCGCTCAATAATAGTGCGTAATCAGCACCCATCGCTCGAAGGCGGCAAAATCCTGTGCTGAGTACATAGCGGCACAATCCCTCGCTATAGAATCGACGACATGACACCTCGTCATATAATAAGTGGCATGAAACCTCGCTATACACCTGAGCATGAATCATCGTCCACATAATAGCGGAAAGAGGCATCGCTATCTATATATACGGCGGCACGAATCATCACCAATAATCACAAAGAGGTGAGTCATCATCATCGACACAGCGGGACACATCACCGCTATCATCCGTGTCCGGCGGAATGAACCCTCGCCAATAAATATAGCGGAATGAACCGTCGCTATAAATACACCTGGCGGAATGAACCCTCGCCAATAAATATAGCGGAATGAACCGTCGCTATAAATACACCTGGCGGAATGAACCCTCGCCAATAAATATAGCGGAATGAACCGTCGCTATAAATACACATCGACACAGCGGAACACATCACCGCTATCATCCGTGTCATCACAATGGAATGAATATAATCGACACAGCGGGACACATCACCGCTATCATCCGTGTCATCACAAAGGAATGAATATAATCGACACAGCGGAACACATCACCGCTATCATCCGTGTCATCACAATGAAATGAATATAATCGACACAGCGGGACACATCACCGCTATCATCCGTGTCATCACAATGAAATGAATATAATCGACACAGCGGGACACATCACCGCTATCATCCGTGTCATCACAATGAAATGAATATAATCGACACAGCGGGACACATCACCGCTATCATCCGTGTCATCACAATGAAATGAATATAATCGACACAGCAGGACACATCACCGCTATCATCCGTGTCATCACAAAGGAATGAATATAATCGACACAGCGGGACACATCACCGCTATCATCCGTGTCATCACAAAGGAATGAATCATCATCCTAACAAGCGGCATCTCATCCTCGCTTCTTCATACAAGCGGTATCTCATCCTCGCTTCGTATGGTATACCCCGCCTCAATGTGCAAGCGAGCCTCCCCCCTCCCGCTCCACATTTAGCGGTATAAACATAAGTATAAAAATTCTCACTGTGATAAGCAAGACTCCTGGAATGTATAATCATCATTCCTTTTTATACTCCATATTTCCTGTAACCTGCAACCATCATGGTTAGCAACAATAGCCATATACGTTATGCATCACACATCCGATGCATATATGCAACCACTTGCGAGTCAATACGTATACCAAGACATGTTACCTCGGAAATATCCCTTTACCTGATTCTCTCACAATATCAGATTCCTTGGCACGTAACATACGGAGTGCCATACATTACCACTAATGCCATCATATCGCGCCGCACACGATTCCTGCAATCACACTGATTAGCAACACCACTTTTCATATCAGAAAAAGCACATAAACAACTAGTTGTGTCATACAACATTAATGCCATCATGCATAAGTATGTGCTATCAATGACTTCTTAGGCCCTTAACAGCCCCAAAGAGCTAACCACTGCTCTGATACCACTAATGTAAGGACCCCAAGCCCTTAAACCATAATTAGTGTATTAACCACTATGTGTGGCACATGCTTTCAATAAAAAGCCAATCGGGAAGCTCAGATGATACTCTATCATTGCATGGCAATTTCAAAATAATTCCTTTAACACTCAATGTTATAAGGTCATCAGCCTAACAACGAAATAGACTCACAAAGTTCGCCCAATACCATCCCTTTTTGCCACTTTTCACATTGTGGACTTTTATAAAAATTTGGGCAGAGTCTCCCCATAACTAGAGCTATCCCGAAATAAAAGCACAACACATAATATAATTCCCGGCCAGGGAAAACATCATACATATGACGACATAATGGGTCTCAACACCCACATAATACACTAACGACTCTCATATCATTAGCAATTCTACCACAATTGCATGCAACATATAATGAAAGAGAGGAAGGCTCATGCCTTTATATACAACCCATATACAAGAATGTCCGTGCTCACATGCGAGCATCATAAATGTGTATATAAAGCTCGGGTGTATATAAGTACTCTATACGATACCGTGCTCCATCAAGCCCTGGTACCACGATCTCGTGAGTACATCCAATCAACAGCTCGAGCTCAGCTCCACAGCTATCGATGCACCTGTTCACCTGCCCCAACAGAGACAGCCCCCAACGGGGTGAGCATACCAATACACAAAATCTCATAATCACAATAATGAATTTCATAATTTACAACACAAGTAAATAGTAATGAAATTTAAATGATACTCCCTGGATGGCAACATCCTCATCCGGGATTCCGTGTACTGTCCCTGTTCTCACAATCATCAAACTCATCAAATCTCATAAATCAGTAAATCAACACATTGATTTAACCCATTGCATGCCTAGTTCTCGAATATCAAAAATTATGATTCCAAGTTCATCATTCATGCAAAAGTAGATATCTCAATATCTAACACTGATTTCATAGCCTCGCTATTAATCATAAATAAATTAAATGCCTAGCATTTATTTTACCAATTTTCCCTTTATACCTAGACATCTCAAATGTCTTATAATGAAAACATGATCCCACGATCATTCTCAGGCATCTCAAATGCCCAGGCATCTCAAATGCCCAGGCATCTCAAATGCCCTACAATGGTCATATACATCAGGTACCCCATATAACTTATGAGAGTTACACTACTCTAGTGTCACGTGCGCCCCTGACGGCGATATCAAGATTGGGTCGCTTCATAGCTTCTCAACACATATAAATAATCCTCATGCAACACATATAAATAATCCTCGTGCACGATTATTCAATAAAATCAAAATACATTATGCATTCACAAATGCTCTAATATGTAGTAATGCTCGTACGTCGCACGTACCTTAAATCTCCGAAGTCCGAGCCAAACCTTGCCCGAGTTCCATGCCCCGAGGAATGATGTGCTAACACGATAAATAATTTACAATTATTTACGAACATGCAACCCATGCTCAAGCACACCCATATCCCTCAAAATATTGTCAACACACGACAATTAACCTCTAAAAAGACCCGGGGCAGGGTACATGCAGGGAGGGAAAATAAATGAGACAATATCGAAATTTGTTCAAGAATGCCCTACAAAAATCGAACCCAAATCTCACAAATTCGAACCCAATAAACACCATAATTCATCTAAAATGTGAATTAATCAATCCATAGCATGAATAATCATCCCACATGCCAAACCCCCAAATTTTCGAATTTCAAGCCCTAATTTCGAACTCAATTAAGCATCAACAATACATCTACACATGTAATAAATGACCCATAACAAGAATCGCCACACCCCTGCCAAAGATCACAATTTTCGAACCCACTTCACCCACACATTCAAAAATTCGAACCACAACCAACGAAATTCGAATAAATTCGAGCCAATAAATCACAATTAGGCAGGGAATTACATCACAAGCATGGAAAAAGGGGTTAGGAAGATTACCCAAACGAAAATCGGAAGAAATCGGACCAAAATCGAAGAACCCTAGAAATTGGGGATCGGCGCACTTCCGCAAAATCCGACTTCCACACGCGATGAAACTTCGAATTGATGGAGGGGAAAGAAGCGCCTCGCCGAGACGACGCCGTGGGTAGGTCGGACGCGCCGAACGGCGGCCGGACGGCGGCGGGCGCACCGCTTTTGCGCGCGGCGGCTGTTGCAGACGGGGAAGGGGTCGCGAGCGGGGAGAGAGAAAATTGAGGGGCTGAAATGAATTTTTGTGTAAAATTTTGGGTTCAATTGGTATTTATAGCAAAAATACCCCGAAAAATTAATAACCCCACAAATACATCATGATTCCTTAAAAATCATCTGTTTTCAAAAACTCTCTCTCTAACTCCAAAATCCCCTACCGGTGCTCACACAGCACCCGAGATCCCGAGACACAACAAAAACCCAACTCTTAGGTTTTTCACCCAAATGAGAATACAATCTCAACCTCTGGATCCAACGATCCCAACTACCCAAATAAACGAGCCCAGAAGGCCCAACACCTCCGTTAATTTCCAAATCGCCACGTAAAACCACTTTAGGGATTATTAACACTACGGGATTAACACCTATAATCCCTGGTCATCACAATATCCCCCACTAAAAGAATTTCGTCCTCGAAATTAGCACTGGTGTATCACATAACACCCAGGCTACACAACAACATGAAGCCAGAACCTCGATTCTTGACCATATCAGAATCGTATAAATAAACGCAAGGGTACCTACCTCGCATCAACTCTGAAACAAGGCGACTTACCAATACCAACATATCACCCAAGAGGTAAAACGTACCTCGATGCGGGTCATCCAAAAAGTCAGTCCCTCATGACTGCAACACAACCGATACTTACGACTATAGATCGGACAGTCACCTTAGTTCTAACACAACTAGTAAGACGCAACCTGAATGACACCTTAACCGTGAAAAACGTCGACCTCGTGTCAAACTCTGGAGTGGAATAGACTTCCAAATTCATCATAACGTCAAAGAGCGTCAGCACAACTCAACGCTAATAATCCAAAAGCAGTTAGTCAACTGAAACTGCAAGGATTCGAATCGCTCCCGATTCTATCGTAGATATCATCCAATGATATCTTTACTATGACTCACGATGTCTAACATACATCATTACGAGGAAAACACTAGCATTCCACGGTATATCCATACCAGACCTGGTCCCCACTATACAGACCACCTCCATCCAAGGAGCAGTTGCACTCTCTGCAACTCGGATCGGGCAACTCACGGCCACCGATCCACACAAAAGACATCTCACAAGATGTCCACCTCTGGATATCCCAAGGACCACATCCTGGTCGTAATAAACAATCGAGACTCCATAGAGTTTCAAAATTCTAAAAGGGCATGCAATAAACCCATTGCATCCTCAACGCTTGTGTCGACAGTGACACCCAACCAATCCGAAATTCCTGCCATGGAGATTCCCAAATCTCAAGGTGTTCCATATCTCTCATCAGAGATTTAACCATCCTAAAATAGCATAACTCTATGCTTGACTGGTAGGAAGTCAATAACTGGAATCCGTATACCCATCGGTATACCTGCCTCAGTACGAACACCACATGCATACTCAATGCACTTGGCTCAGGTATCTACAACATACCCTTAAGCCGCAAACACAACCGTCAATCCATAGTCATTTCCTACCCAGTGGAGGATGATAATCGACGATCTACAACACGGCGTGATTCTCAAAATCAACACCACATGCACCAACTTACCGAATCTTTCAAGATTCCCCAATAGGTATAATACTACCTCCTTCCTCACAAGGGAAGTGCCATCGAACTCGAGATCCACTAGTCTCGAACCACCGTTCGGAAAACTGGATACAATAACACCCATTGTATCCCAAATACACTGTTTCCCTTGGATTGAGTCAATAACGACCTGATGACTCTCTTGTTGGTACTCCAACATTGTGAGCTGTCCTAGACAAGTCTCACCAAGATTAAACATAAACGTATACACGTTTCAGTGAGGCATGCACAACCTCAGCCTCAACCTCAAATGACATGGTGACTACTAGAGTCCACCATAATCCACATCGTATCACCTTACGATTTGCCAACTTGGTTCCAACGAGCAGTATAACGGCTCTAGCAAGCCCCTCATGGTGCTGCACACACACGGCAGACAAACTAGTCGCTGCCTCTCTAGGTTCACCTCAAACCTACCAATAAGATGGATGTTTCCGCACGACATACCATACCGTGGGAAGAAAACTCAATAGAGTAGTGGGTCTTTATCCAACATTCCTCTAATGCCGATACACCCTGGACACTCCAATGTCCCTATGTACTTAACATAACCTGATCCTACTCCCTTAGGACCCATCCTACACCCTCAAGGGTGGTGTGACCAGGTCTACCACATGTCACATCGACAGAAGCGAGTAATTTCCTCATGATTACTCATGTCGTCAAAACACATGGCCAAGAGCCATTCCAACGAGCATACCTCAAGGGTATCACCACTCGTAAAATGATCACCCCAAACGTAAGCTGCGGTACAATCACATGTACAGCGCATCTAACCATTCCTCGAGCAACCCGCTCGGTATAAGGGTCACGTCAATCGGTGCCGCACACACCACCTTGTGCTCGATACTGGCACCCAAGGCATACCACTGAATACGTAGACTCAACGCATCGATCATCGTAACAATGATGCATGTCTAATAAGACATCTCCTACACCATCGTCATCGTCATCCTGTGACGATACATGCCAACTCATGGCATCTAAGGCATTGTCAACTAGTGACGATACATGTCATCCACCATCATGCTAGTAAAATAGGCATAATAAAACATGTATATCAACGCATGCCAGATACAATAAAGCTAATAGAATAGCAATATCTCATACCTCATCGCTAACAATATAGCGGCATACTGTCTCCGTCGCTCAATAATAGTGCGTAATCAGCACCCATCGCTCGAAGGCGGCAAAATCCTGTGCTGAGTACATAGCGGCACAATCCCTCGCTATAGAATCGACGACATGACACCTCGTCATATAATAAGTGGCATGAAACCTCGCTATACACCTGAGCATGAATCATCGTCCACATAATAGCGGAAAGAGGCATCGCTATCTATATATACGGCGGCACGAATCATCACCAATAATCACAAAGAGGTGAGTCATCATCATCGACACAGCGGGACACATCACCGCTATCATCCGTGTCCGGCGGAATGAACCCTCGCCAATAAATATAGCGGAATGAACCGTCGCTATAAATACACCTGGCGGAATGAACCCTCGCCAATAAATATAGCGGAATGAACCGTCGCTATAAATACACCTGGCGGAATGAACCCTCGCCAATAAATATAGCGGAATGAACCGTCGCTATAAATACACATCGACACAGCGGAACACATCACCGCTATCATCCGTGTCATCACAATGGAATGAATATAATCGACACAGCGGGACACATCACCGCTATCATCCGTGTCATCACAAAGGAATGAATATAATCGACACAGCGGAACACATCACCGCTATCATCCGTGTCATCACAATGAAATGAATATAATCGACACAGCGGGACACATCACCGCTATCATCCGTGTCATCACAATGAAATGAATATAATCGACACAGCGGGACACATCACCGCTATCATCCGTGTCATCACAATGAAATGAATATAATCGACACAGCGGGACACATCACCGCTATCATCCGTGTCATCACAATGAAATGAATATAATCGACACAGCAGGACACATCACCGCTATCATCCGTGTCATCACAAAGGAATGAATATAATCGACACAGCGGGACACATCACCGCTATCATCCGTGTCATCACAAAGGAATGAATCATCATCCTAACAAGCGGCATCTCATCCTCGCTTCTTCATACAAGCGGTATCTCATCCTCGCTTCGTATGGTATACCCCGCCTCAATGTGCAAGCGAGCCTCCCCCCTCCCGCTCCACATTTAGCGGTATAAACATAAGTATAAAAATTCTCACTGTGATAAGCAAGACTCCTGGAATGTATAATCATCATTCCTTTTTATACTCCATATTTCCTGTAACCTGCAACCATCATGGTTAGCAACAATAGCCATATACGTTATGCATCACACATCCGATGCATATATGCAACCACTTGCGAGTCAATACGTATACCAAGACATGTTACCTCGGAAATATCCCTTTACCTGATTCTCTCACAATATCAGATTCCTTGGCACGTAACATACGGAGTGCCATACATTACCACTAATGCCATCATATCGCGCCGCACACGATTCCTGCAATCACACTGATTAGCAACACCACTTTTCATATCAGAAAAAGCACATAAACAACTAGTTGTGTCATACAACATTAATGCCATCATGCATAAGTATGTGCTATCAATGACTTCTTAGGCCCTTAACAGCCCCAAAGAGCTAACCACTGCTCTGATACCACTAATGTAAGGACCCCAAGCCCTTAAACCATAATTAGTGTATTAACCACTATGTGTGGCACATGCTTTCAATAAAAAGCCAATCGGGAAGCTCAGATGATACTCTATCATTGCATGGCAATTTCAAAATAATTCCTTTAACACTCAATGTTATAAGGTCATCAGCCTAACAACGAAATAGACTCACAAAGTTCGCCCAATACCATCCCTTTTTGCCACTTTTCACATTGTGGACTTTTATAAAAATTTGGGCAGAGTCTCCCCATAACTAGAGCTATCCCGAAATAAAAGCACAACACATAATATAATTCCCGGCCAGGGAAAACATCATACATATGACGACATAATGGGTCTCAACACCCACATAATACACTAACGACTCTCATATCATTAGCAATTCTACCACAATTGCATGCAACATATAATGAAAGAGAGGAAGGCTCATGCCTTTATATACAACCCATATACAAGAATGTCCGTGCTCACATGCGAGCATCATAAATGTGTATATAAAGCTCGGGTGTATATAAGTACTCTATACGATACCGTGCTCCATCAAGCCCTGGTACCACGATCTCGTGAGTACATCCAATCAACAGCTCGAGCTCAGCTCCACAGCTATCGATGCACCTGTTCACCTGCCCCAACAGAGACAGCCCCCAACGGGGTGAGCATACCAATACACAAAATCTCATAATCACAATAATGAATTTCATAATTTACAACACAAGTAAATAGTAATGAAATTTAAATGATACTCCCTGGATGGCAACATCCTCATCCGGGATTCCGTGTACTGTCCCTGTTCTCACAATCATCAAACTCATCAAATCTCATAAATCAGTAAATCAACACATTGATTTAACCCATTGCATGCCTAGTTCTCGAATATCAAAAATTATGATTCCAAGTTCATCATTCATGCAAAAGTAGATATCTCAATATCTAACACTGATTTCATAGCCTCGCTATTAATCATAAATAAATTAAATGCCTAGCATTTATTTTACCAATTTTCCCTTTATACCTAGACATCTCAAATGTCTTATAATGAAAACATGATCCCACGATCATTCTCAGGCATCTCAAATGCCCAGGCATCTCAAATGCCCTACAATGGTCATATACATCAGGTACCCCATATAACTTATGAGAGTTACACTACTCTAGTGTCACGTGCGCCCCTGACGGCGATATCAAGATTGGGTCGCTTCATAGCTTCTCAACACATATAAATAATCCTCATGCAACACATATAAATAATCCTCGTGCACGATTATTCAATAAAATCAAAATACATTATGCATTCACAAATGCTCTAATATGTAGTAATGCTCGTACGTCGCACGTACCTTAAATCTCCGAAGTCCGAGCCAAACCTTGCCCGAGTTCCATGCCCCGAGGAATGATGTGCTAACACGATAAATAATTCACAATTATTTACGAACATGCAAACCATGCTCAAGCACACCCATATCCCTCAAAATATTGTCAACACACGACAATTAACCTCTAAAAAGACCCGGGGCAGGGTACATGCAGGGAGGGAAAATAAATGAGACAATATCGAAATTTGTTCAAGAATGCCCTACAAAAATCGAACCCAAATCTCACAAATTCGAACCCAATAAACACCATAATTCATCTAAAATGTGAATTAATCAATCCATAGCATGAATAATCATCCCACATGCCAAACCCCCAAATTTTCGAATTTCAAGCCCTAATTTCGAACTCAATTAAGCATCAACAATACATCTACACATGTAATAAATGACCCATAACAAGAATCGCCACACCCCTGCCAAAGATCACAATTTTCGAACCCACTTCACCCACACATTCAAAAATTCGAACCACAACCAACGAAATTCGAATAAATTCGAGCCAATAAATCACAATTAGGCAGGGAATTACATCACAAGCATGGAAAAAGGGGTTAGGAAGATTACCCAAACGAAAATCGGAAGAAATCGGACCAAAATCGAAGAACCCTAGAAATTGGGGATCGGCGCACTTCCGCAAAATCCGACTTCCACACGCGATGAAACTTCGAATTGATGGAGGGGAAAGAAGCGCCTCGCCGAGACGACGCCGTGGGTAGGTCGGACGCGCCGAACGGCGGCCGGACGGCGGCGGGCGCACCGCTTTTGCGCGCGGCGGCTGTTGCAGACGGGGAAGGGGTCGCGAGCGGGGAGAGAGAAAATTGAGGGGCTGAAATGAATTTTTGTGTAAAATTTTGGGTTCAATTGGTATTTATAGCAAAAATACCCCGAAAAATTAATAACCCCACAAATACATCATGATTCCTTAAAAATCATCTGTTTTCAAAAACTCTCTCTCTAACTCCAAAATCCCCTACCGGTGCTCACACAGCACCCGAGATCCCGAGACACAACAAAAACCCAACTCTTAGGTTTTTCACCCAAATGAGAATACAATCTCAACCTCTGGATCCAACGATCCCAACTACCCAAATAAACGAGCCCAGAAGGCCCAACACCTCCGTTAATTTCCAAATCGCCACGTAAAACCACTTTAGGGATTATTAACACTACGGGATTAACACCTATAATCCCTGGTCATCACATAAACAAAGAAAACCAGCAGAAGTCTAAGCTTCCAGTTAGAGCACTAAGCAACGAGACAAAATCAGTACAACATTCTCTGACAAAGGTACAACAGAGCGGCGCACCCTGCTATATCTCCGCCACCATTACCGTCAGAGTGAAAAGAGCCGTTGCTTTACAAAATAGGAAAGAAGACAATATGAAATTGGAAAGCTAATCTCTTCCATATACAGAAAGGCTACCGTTGGACATCCAAACCTATAAATACATCCAAGCAGAGAATGAAGAGGTGCTGAGCGATTTTCAACTAAGAGATATACTTCAAAGCAAACAAGAAAGTCATACTACTGATATTCCAAACGTTCAGCAAAGAGCAGACAAACAGCAAAATTGAATCTGTGATAGATTATCTTCAATTGAAGTCTGCTGCTCAAAAACTCTCAAAGCTAGAAAGTTTATTCTGTAAAGAGTGTTATAGAATCCATTGTAACCTAAAGTTAAGAAGAGTGTGATTGCTAGGAGTTTAGGCCAAGTGTGTTAGTGCCTAAGAATGTTGTATACTGTAAATTGTAAACCAAGTCTTCTAGTGAATCCTTCCTGCAAAGGAAGAAGGGGAGACGTAGAAGCGTTGTGCTTCGAACTTCCAGAAACAACTCTCGTGTCTACTGACTTGTGAGGAATAAAACTGAAGTAATAAAGCAATAAACAAATAACACGAGAGTTGTTTCTGGAAGTTCGAAGCACAACGCTTCTACGTCTCCCCTTCTTCCTTTGCAGGAAGGATTCACTAGAAGACTTGGTTTACACTTTACAGTATACAACCTTCTTAGGCACTAACACACTTGGCCTAAACTCATAGCAATCACACTCTTCTTAACTTTAGGTTACAATGGATTCTATAACACTCTTTACAGAATAAACTTTCTAGCTTTGAGAGTTTTTGAGCAGCAGACTTCAATTGAAGATAATCTATCACAGATTCAGTTTTGCTGTTTGTCTGCTCTTTGCTGAACGTTTGGAATATCAGTAGTATGACTTTCTTGTTTGCTTTGAAGTATATCTCAAGTAGAAAATCAATTACTGCTTAGTTTTGTCATCACCAAAAAGGGGGAAATTGTTGGGAAAATGATTTCTAAGTTTTGGTGATTACAAACATCAACCGGACAATACATCAACCGGATGAAGACATCAACTGGATAAGACATCAACTGGATGGACATCAACCGGACAATACATCAACCGGATGAAGACATCAACAGGATAAGACATCAACCGGATGTTAATGGTAAAGCGGCAAGCGCTCGATCCTACAATTAGTATCAGAGCCAAGGTCGCGTGTTCGATTCCCATGAGTTGCAGAGAGTGCAATTATTGGGGGAGGGATTGTTGGGGTTCAACAATTGCCTCTGCTTTGTGATCGGTCGAACACGTGGCGCTTGTGTCATTGTATGGTTGAAAAGATTGATGTTGCGTCATTACCCTTAACTATAGTTATTGGTAAAGCGGCAAGCGCTCGATCCTACAATTGATCTTTGAAGTTCCTCAATTGAATCCCAAGTGGGTTTGCTTTGGAAAGCTTGGATTGATCTTCAATCAGCTGTTATTGAGCTTCCAAATCATGTATATATAGCCCAAGTAATGATATATACGTTAGATACAAGAATATAACCGTTGGGACAATTTTGGTAAGCTTTCAAACATTGCAACGGTCATATTCTGCTTTCTGGGCTATTTATGGAAGTCCCGCTGGTCCTCTAGCTGGTCTGGTCAGCTGGTCCTCCAGCTGGTTCTCTCCAGCTGGTCCTCCAGCTGGTCCTTCAGCTGGTACTCCAACTGGTCCTTCAGCTGGTACTTCAGCTGGTCTGGTCAGCTGGTACTCCAACTGGTCCTTCAGCTGGTACTCCAACTGGTCTGGTCAACAGGTACTCCAACTGGTCTGGTCAACTGGTATTCCAGCTGGTCCTTCAGCTGGTACTGCAGTTGGTCCTTTCAGCTGGTCCTCCAGCTGGTCTGGTCAACTGGTACTCCAACTGGTCTGGTCAACTGGTATTCCAGCTGGTCCTTCAGCTGGTACTGCAGTTGGTCCTTTCAGCTGGTCCTCCAGCTGGTCTGGTCAACTGGTACTCCAGCTGGTCCTCATTTTCATTATTTGCCATTAAGCAGTCGACTTCCTCGTCTTCACTCTCGCTGGATGAGCTAGTTAACTCTGATTCTGATTCAGAATCAGCCCATTTGCTCTTACTTTCTTCTGCCATCAAAACCTTTTGATCTCTGTCCTTTTTGGATGATCTTCTGGTTTCTTTGGATTTTCTGTAATCATTGGATCCTCTTTTGTGATCATCCTTTTTGGGTTTAGGACAGTCCGCAATGAAGTGCCCTGGTTTGAGGCAGTTGAAGCATACTCGCTCTTCTTCTTCTGAATTTCCTTTGGAATTTTGCCTCCGAGGATATGATTGATAAGGTCTCTGATTCTTCTTCATGAATTTCCCAAATTTCTTTACAAACATTGCCATAGCATCATTACACATCTTTTCTGGAGTCATTTCTGTAGGAGTAGGCAGAGACTCCGATGCAGTGAGGGCTTTGGTTGGTTGACTGGTATTTGGTTCATCTTCAACCCGAATGCCTAATTCGAATTCATAGGCTTTTAAACCAGCAAACAGATCATGTAGATCTATCTTGTTGATGTCCTTCGATTCTCTCATAGCAATGGTCTTGACATCTCATTCTCTTGGTAGACCTCTCATTACTTTGAGAGTGACTTCTCTGTTGGGTAACTCCTTACCCAGACTGCTTAGTTCATTAATTATTCCAGTCACTCTTTCATCGTACTCGTTGAGAGTTTCTCCATTTATCATTTTGATATGCTCAAACTTCTGTAAAGCCACAGTAAGCTTGTTTTCTTTGGTTTGATCATTTCCTTCACAGAGTTGAGTAATCTTCTCCCAGATTTCTTTGGCGGTAGGGCACATTTTTATTTTGTTGAACATATTTTTGTCCAAAGTTTTGAACAAAATGTCCTTAGCAACGTTGTCTAGATTTGCTTTTTTCTTGTCTTCATTTGACCATTGAGATCTTTCCTTTTCTACCATTTGTGGATCACCACTTGTGATAGAAGCAGCTGTATTGATTTTCATGATCATCAAAGGTCCTTCAGTGATTACATACCACATATCATCATCTTGAGCACTTAGATGTGCTTGCATACGGATTCTCCAGTCATCATATTCGTCTTTCTTGAACATTGGAATCTTGCTGAATTAGGCCATCAGTTTTTGGTAAATGGTAATTTCTCAAGATTGAGAAGACCTAAGCTCTGATACCACTTGTTAGGATCGAGCGCTTACCGCTTTACCAATAACTATAGTTAAGGGTAATGGCGCAACATCAATCTTTTCAACCATACACTGTCACAAGCGCCACGTGTTCGACCGATCACAAAGCAGAGGCAATTGTTGAACCCCAACAGAACTCGATAGGCTTTACCGGCCGATGCTATTGCAGCTGTAAAGAAAGAAAACAGCAATCTGCGAGAAGAGCAAACAAGGCAAAAGGATATGTTAACGGCTGTTCTACAACAAATGGAAAACTTGGCTTTCAGTTACGAAAGTTTGGCAGCAAATCAGAAACTTGAAGGTGGTTCCTCAAATTCGAAGGTTAGTAATAATTCTTTGTTTGAGGGAAATGGGGAATTCAAGTTAGGTCACTCAGATTGGATTTTCCTAGATTCGATGGTATGGAGGGCAAGGCATTTTCCTGGTATATTTGGTTAAAGGAATCAAGTCAGTTAAACTGCTGGGATGATTTTATTGTAGCCTTAAAAGTAAGATTCAGTTCGTCCGCCTATGAGGATCAGGTGGGTGAGTTTACTAAGCTTAGACAGACAAGCACAGTAGAACCATATCAAACACTATTTGAAATTCTGTCTAATAAAATTGGGTTGTCGGAAGAGTTTAGAATTAATACCTTCCTTAGTGGGTTGAGGGATGATCTTAGAATTATTGTAACTATGTTCAAATCCTCAACGTTATCTGCAACGTTTGGGTTAGCCAGATTACAAGAGGAAGAAGTGAATAGACGTGTGAGAGGGAATCCAACCAGATTTCCCACGTACCAGAACGTCACTACAACCATTCAAACAAAAATTCCATTCCATCAAAATACCAATTCACACACCCCTTTTAAACTACAAGTTCCACACATTAAAGCCAACACAAGACCTCAAAATTTCAACAATTACCGAACAAACAGTTTCCCATACGAAGAATTAATCCAACACAAATGTAGGAAAGAAAGGAAAAAGAGTTATGTTGGTATTGTGATGAGAAATATCATCCTGGACATAAATGTAGCAGGCCCAAAATTTATTTATTAGAAGGAGTGACAGGAGAAGAAGTAGATGAGACATTGGAGGATGAGGAAGAAACACTTGCTGTTATTGATACTAATAAAGAGGAAATTGGAGAATCACTGAAAATATCTTTACGCGCTATTGCTGGATCGTTAATGCCTAAAACAATGAGGTTATTTGCTGAAGTTAATCACCAAAAACTTTTGGTCTTAATTGATACCGGGAGCACTCATAGTTTCATAGATCCATATGTAGCAAGAAAAACAAATTTGTCAAGGGAAGCAAGCCACTTAACAGTTCAAGTGGCAAATGGGGCCACTATTCCTAGCCTTGGTTATTGTAAAGCAGTCATTTTAAAATTTCAGGATTATCAATCTAAGGCAAATTTATATGTACTAACACTTGGGGGATGTGATGTTGTTCTGGGAGTAGATTGGTTAAGTAGATTGGACCAGTTTTGTGGAATTCTCTGATTTAACTTTGAAATTTCAGTATGAAAATCAAGTTATGCAGCTGCAGGGAATTAAAAGACCAACAAATAAGATTGTGGAAGAAGATTACAGCGATAAAGTCAAAAAAATGCTGAAAAAATGTCTTTGGTTACACATTTTGGATGGAAACGATAGTAGTGCAAGGTGCCCAGTTGAGGTCCAACAAGTGGTAGACATATTTCGAGGCTTGTGCAGAGCCGAAAGGATTACCACCTCATAGAAATCTTGATCATAAGATTAAGCTACTGGACGGTACTAATCCTGTGTGTTAGACCCTACAGGTACCCATATTATCAAAAGGAAGAGATAGAAAAGATCGTAGCTGAGTTGTTAAAAAATGGGAGCATTTGGAGCAGTCAAAGTCCTTACTCTTCTCCTGTGTTGTTAGTAAGAAAGGCAGATGGAAGTTGGAGGATGTGTATTGATTACAGGGCTCTCAATAAGAATACCATCAAAGATGAGTATCATATACCTAACATTGATGAGTTGCTTGATGAGTTGGGTGGGGCTGAAATATTTTCTAAGATGGATTTGAGATCGGGATATCATCAAATACGAATGAATCTTGATGACATTCCTAAGACTTGTTTTCATACTCACGAGGGTCATTATGAGTTTTTAGTAATGTCGTTTGGGCTTACTAATGCACCATCCACTTTTCAAGGGATAATGATTGAAGTTTTTAACCCTATTTGAGAAAGTTTATGCTGGTATTTTTTGATGACATTATGATCTTTAGAAAGTCCATGCAGGAACATGTACATCTTGTAACCAAAGTTTTCGAGTTACTGCAGGCTGAACAATTCTATGTAAAATTATCTAAATGTGTTTTTGGCAGCCCGGAGATAGAGTATTTAGGTCATGTTATATCAAATGAAGGAGTCAAAGCCGATCCTCAAAAATTGATAGCAATGCAAGAGTGGCCACCCCTAAGAACCTCAAAGCACTAAGAGGTTTTTTGGGACGACCGGTTACTACAAGAAATTTATCAAAGGGTATGGAGCTATAGCTGTTCCATTAACAACTCTTCTCAAGATAAATTCCTTCTGTTGGAATGACCAAGCACAACAAGCTTTCGAAAGCCTTAAGGAAGCTATGTTAAGACCTCCTGTATTAACATTACCTAATTTTTCTAAAGTTTTTGTGGTGGAATGTGATGCTCCAGGAGGAGCATTATGAGTTGTATTAATGCAAGAGGGACGGGACAATCACTTGTATATTTCAGCAAGGCTTTAAAGGGTAGGAATTTGAGTCTCCCAACCTATGATAATGAACTTTTGGCAGTGGCAGTGAGGAAATGGAGGCACTACTTAGTATGACAGACTTTCAAAATACGCACGAACGAACAAGCACTCAAATAGTTGCTGGAACAGAAAGTGGGCACCCCTTCACAATAGAAATGGACGTCTAAACTGATGGAGTATGATTTCACAGTGGAATATCGAATTGGGAAAAGCAATGCTGCAGCAGATGCTCTTTCCAGAGTTTCATATACAGAAGAACCAAACCTTAACAGTAACTACGAACAAAATCCAATCCTAAACACTAGCCAAACCACTAAACCTAATTCCCCAACTACATCTAAAGAAGCCAGAAACCTCAACCCAAATTATCCTCACCAAACCATACAAAACCAAGCAATTGGTGTGGTGCAAGCACCATGGATGGAATAATTACGAAAGGCTTACCAACAGGACCCCATGTTAAAGCAGCTCACTGACCATTATCAACTCGGGGCCCTGAATCCACCTGCTTATCAAATGCGAGGTGATCTCCTCTTTTGTAAAGGAAGACTGCATCTCGGATCTTTGGTGATTTTTCAGCAACAAATCCTGCAACAATTCCATAGTAGCCCATTAGGTGGCCATACAGGTGTTCATAAAACCAAAGCAAGAATCAAAAAGGAATTCTACTGGCCTGGTATGAAAGGTGATGTTAGACAGCGTGTCAGGGAGTGTGATGTATGCCAAAGGAGTAAGATGGAAAACCTCCACCCCGCTGGGTTGCTCCAACCACTGCTCATACCTAAAAGAAATTGGGAAGATGTTAGCATGGATTTTATAGAAGGCTTACCACTCTCTGGAGGAAAGAATGTCACTTTGGTGGTGATAGATAGGCTGAGCAAATACACCCATTTCATAGCTCTTACACACCCATATACAGCCACAACAATAGCCAGGAGCTTTATGGATAATATATTCAAATTACATGGAATGCCGCAAAGAATAGTAAGTGACAGGGACCCTATTTTAACCAACAAATTTAGGAAGGAATTATTCAGGTTATGTGGGACAGAAATCTTACTCAGTACGGCATACCACCCTCAAACCGACGCGAGGCTATGAATAAAATATTAGATTGTACCTTAGATGCTTCTCAGGTGACAGACCTAAGGACTGGGTAAAATGGTAACCTTTGGCCGAGTATTCTTACATACCTCGGTACAAACATCAACAAAGGTATCTCCTTTCGAAATTATCTATGGACAAACCCACCTCGACTGATGACGTTTGAAGATGGGTCTACCATGGTACAGGCGGTAGAGGATGAACTCAGAACACGGGAGTTCATTGTAAACTAATACAGGACAACTTACAAGATACACAAAACAAAATGAAACAATATGCTGACAAGAAAAGAAGAGATTTGGAGTTTGAAGAAGTAGAGTATGTGTACCTACGATTGCGGCCATACAGACATATGAGCATCGCCTTGCATAGAAATCTTAAAATCACCCCGAGATACTACAGACCGTTTAGGGTTTTACATCGGGTAGGGAAGTGGCTTATGATCGCTATTATTTTAAACAATTAATTTCAGTCTAGGGATTTTAGACCGCAAGTGCACGGTGTCAAGTTTTAGTATAGATAGGAAGAATACGGATTGTCGAACCCACATGGACTAACAAGCAAGTACCAAATAAGACGCTTTTGGCTATATTTAACCTACGATAATTAAGTAGTAATTAAACTAATAACTAAATTAAACTACTCTAATCCAACCAGAACAATCGACGATCACGAGAAAAATCCACAACAAAGAATTATCAAGACAATTATTCACCTAACCCAACTCTTACAATTCTTTTCTCCATACATCTCTAAGGTGACGGGTTTTTCGAATTTATTCGATATACTCTCTCGAGCTATATTAAATCTAACATCAAATTGCAACAAGTAACTCTCGTTCACTTAATTAACAATTTGATATCGAATGCGCTTTATGAAAATCACCAACTTTAGATTAAACAACCCAAAGCTATCACTCGTATGTGATTTTATCTCTCGATCTTAATATTTAACACACGGCATGAATTATTATATCGTATTATAATTTTATCTCGCGATCTCATTATAATAAAATATCATTCAAAGGGGATCAATCCTTCAAAAGCATGAAGACAACAAAACATGCACATAGAAGATATATGAATTCAATCTCAAAATCAATAGGAAAAACTATGTTATTGATATTTCTCAATCATAAAAAACACAACAAATCCAATTATTCATGTAAAACAATAATAGAAAAGTAAAAGAAAACTCACAAGTCGACTTTTTTGTTGATTCTCGATCCTTCATTCGCTTCTTTTGTTCCAATTCCTAGGATGAAGTGGTGATGGTAGATGAAGGTGATATGGAGTATGGAGGAGTGGAGGCTATTCCCTAGGTTGTAAAAATCTTATTATGGTTGTGATTTTCGTGTATAAATATAGAGGGATAGGAATCATGGACTGCCTTGTTGGACACAAACTCTATAAGGAATTTATTTTTCAGCAAACTCTTCCGGCCGATCGATCGAACAGACAGCTCGATCGATCGCGAATTTTCTGTGACCGCCAATCGATCGATCGAGCTTTTTTTTTTTTTTTTTTTTTTTCTTTTGTTCTTTTCTTCCTTTCCCGGCTTTGACGCGTTCGCTCAGTTCGGTCATTTTTCATCATTTTTGGCTCTTTTCCTCTACTTTTATGCATTTCAACATTGATTCCTGAAATATAGAAATATATACCAAAAAGCGTAAAATAATCCAAGAATCAACACGAAAACCATTAGAAAATCGCATCTAAATAAGTGTAAAAACGACACTTATCAACTCCCCCAAACTTATTTTTTAATCGTCCTCGATTAAGCATTAAAATCACAAGGTAGAGTTCATTCTTGATACTTGAAACAATTATTTCATGACTTGTATTATTCTCAGAAATCTCATACATATATACAAAAGTTTGACAAGACATGTTTCCTCCTAAATCAAGCAACACATCTCAAAATCGGAACGTATGTGTATGCTATTGTCAATCTCATGTTTCATGCACATAATCAAGATCAAATCATGTTAATCAACTCAAAGTCAAGATTATCATCAAGCATCCCATAGGCCTATTTTCAAACAACTTCTCCACTAATGATAGTTACTCCATAGACTTGGCTCAAAAAGTCTTTTTAAGCTTCTAATCTTTGGCCTTTGGTGTCGGTTACAAAGAAAAGACATGATAAGCGCAAAGAAGATAGTATAATCATTTACAGTTCAAATTTTTGCACACTTCGAGCTCCTCTTCTTTTTTTCTAGCATTGACCATTTTGGGTCTTATTCATTTAATCTTTTCTCAAGGCTTTTTCTCTTTTCTTTTTTTTTTCTCCTTTTATCATTCATCAATCTTTTTCAATAAGTTCATCAAGATATAACAATTCAAGTGCATCAAATGATATTCATTATACTCCTTTAGGGTAAGGATAATTTTTTTTTTTCATTTAGGCTCATATAAGGGTAGGTATAATGAGTTTACCAATAATGTTGAATGGGGGTCTAATTATATGCAATGCATATACCATTCTTTTTCAATAAAGCTCAAAATGGGACACTAGGGATTGATATAGACTAGGTAAGCTTGAAAGACTCAAACGTGTCAAAGATCGCCTAGATCATTTCCAAGTCAAGTTTGTAACTATAAAATTTCGCCTCAAAGTGTCATCATCAAATAAGTCTAGGATAACTCTAAGATGCTCAAGACAAATCATCATTCACAACAATTATCACTATTCAACATGCAATCCACAAGATCATGACTCATTGTGCTCAATGTATTCCTCATTCTTGACATGACTCAAATTAGGATATTCATGTACAAGTCCAATAATCATAAAAAACAAGTTCATATGTATAGTAAGATCAAAATCCTCATTGAATAGTGACTACTATAATTCATTCGTTTTTCAAGTTTGAACTCATAAAAAAACTTTAGCTCAAAATAATAGGATGATTCAAGTGTCAATTAAGCACACAACATGTGGATAAAACAAGTAAAACATGCAAGCCACTCCCTCAAACTTAAATCAAGCATTGTCCTCAATGTTTAAAAGAATCAAAAGGGAAAAAGTAAACTCCCCTGATCAAGACGCTTGCATGAGGATTGAGGAAGATTGACTTTTGAATGTTCCACTGTTGTAAGGGTTCATCTCTCCAACTGAACGCAAATGGTAAAATATTCGAGAGATAAACAAAACTAAAACAAAAACTGAAAATCAAATAACAAAACTAAATAGTAAAAGGATACCTTTAGGTTGCCTCCCAAGAAGCGCTGATTTCTAGTCGTCGTCTTGACCATCAAAAGCAACCATCAAAGAGCGGCTGTCGCCCATAATAAGTATCATATGATACAAAAAATGGGTCTTCATTCAGTATGCCCTCGTTGGCATGATTGTAACAGTGTAAGCTCGTCACTCCAACAACATTCTTGAATTGGTAGGTACGGGAGAATGATTCTTGACTTGGCTTCATATCTTGGAGGATGTAGAGCGGTGAAGTTGGCATCGATGGAAAATACGGATCTACATATGGCATAGAACATGTCTCCATCGATGGGCTCAAATCGGAATCTTTGAAAGTCTCTTCGTTCTCCAACATCACACTCGACTCATCTTCACACTGGAACTCCTCGGATAACATCTCTGAAGTATGCTCAATATCTTTAAGAGGCTCAATTTCCCTTGACATTTCCATATGAGTAAGATCACTCCCCCAAACTTGGTTGGTTGATTGATCATCAACATATAACCAAACTCGATTCGTCGCCTCATGATTTGTAGCTCTCGTCTATTCCTCCTGGCAGCTAGTTGAAATTGTTTCCATAAGGACCGCCATTTGCTGCTCCAGGTGGCGCATAGAGTTGGTTCGGCACTCCAAACTGTTCTCAGTTGATGCCATGAATCTTATTAAGGTATCTTCTAAATGAGTCGTGACGTCTGCAGAATTATCTCTCCTCTCTTCGTGATGTTCAAATGGTTGGGGCGTATCATTAGGGTAGTGAGGCTCCGGTGGGTATTGGTGACTCCAACCTTGTAGTGAAGGATCGCAGTGCCAGTGATAATCGAAGTCCGCCATATCATTGAACTGGTGCAACACACTGTCCTCATCTCTATCAACCAGGGGACTCCCAGTCACTAGTGCTCCGCTGAATACCCATTCTCGTGTCTGTGCATCCAACCCTTTAAAGAAATATTGCAGGAGAGTATAGTTCGAAAAGTTGTGATATCGGACTGTGTTGGCCAATTCATTGAATCTCTCCCAAACAGTGTAGAACGGCTCAGAACGTTGTTGGGCAAAGCTTGTGAAGGCTTGTTGATGTTGCATCTCCAAGTACCTCACAAGACAAACAAAACAAAAACAAAATAAATTTATATAATTTTTTCCCGAATGAAATAAACAAAAATGGTTAAATTATAGTCAAAGAACCTAGTTGATATTACTAAAGTTAGTCCCCGACAACGGCGCCACAAACTAGATCGCTATTATTTTAAACAATTAATTCCAGTCTAGCGATTTTAGACCGCAAGTGCACTAAGAATACAGATTATCGTACCCACAGGGACTAACAAGCAAGTACCAAATAAGACGCTTTTGGTTATATCTAACCTACGATAATTAAGTAGTAATTAAACTAATAACTAAATTAAACTACTCTAATCCAACCAAAACAATTGACGATCACGATAAAAATCCACAAGAAAGAATTATCAAGACAATTATTCACCTAACCCAACTATTACAATTCTTTTCTCCATACATCTCTAAGGTGACGGGTTTTCTGAATTTATTCGATATACTCTCTCGAGCTATATTAAATCTAACATCAAATTGCAACAAGTAACTCTCGTTCACTTAATTAACAATTTGATATCGAATGCGCTTTACGAAAACCACTAACTTTAGATTAAACAACCCAAAGCTATCACCGTATGTGATTTTATCTCTCGATCATTCCTTCAAAAGCATGAAGAACAACCAAACATGCACATAGAAGATTATATGAATTCAATCTCAAAATCAATAGGAAAAAACTATGTTATTGATATTTCTCAATCATAAAAAACACAACAAATCCAATTATTCATGTAAAACAATAATAGAAAAATAAAAGAAAACTCCCAAGTCGACTTCTTCGTTGATTCTCGATCCTTCCTTCGCTTCTTTCTCGATCGTGCTCCTCGATTCTCTTGTTGGCTTTTTCCAATTCCTAGGATGAAGTGGTGATGGTGGATGAAGGTGATATGGAGTATGGAGGAGTGGAGGCTATTCCCTAGGTTGTAAAAATCTCATTATGGTTGTGATTTTCGTGTATAATATAGAGGGATAGGAATCATGGACTTCCTTGTTGGACACAAACTCTATAAGGAATTTATTTTTCAGCAAACTCTCCTGGCCGATCGATCGATCGCCAATTTTCTGTGACCGCCGATCGATCGAGATTTGAGTCTCGATCGATCGAGCTTATGTTATTTTTTTTATTTTTTTTCTTTTGTTCTTTTATTCCTTTCCCGGCTTTGACGTGTTCGCTCGGTTCGGTCATTTTTCATCATTTTTGGCTCATTTTTTCTACTTTTATGCATTTCAACATTGATTCCTGAAATATAGAAATATATACCAAAAAGCGTAAAATAATCCAAGAATCAACACGAAAACCATTAGAAAATCGCATCTAAATAAGTGTAAAAACGACACTTACCAGCTTATGAGCTGGATATTACACGGGAATCAAGAATATACCCGATTTTTCATGGTTCGTGCCTCAAGAAAAATATTGGAGAAGGGTACAAGCTTGTATTGAGTTACCTAATGTAATGCAGAAGGTGTTCTAGCTCCGGAACCTCAACAAATACTGCAACGATGACTGAAGAAAAAAGAAATAGAGCTGCAATGGAAGTTCTAGTACAGTGGACAGGCGCCGGAGAAGAGGAGGCGACTTGGGAAGATTTTGAAGTGTTAGGGCGGGGATATCCTAGCTTTGAGGACAAAGCTTTTGAAGAAAGTGGTGATGGTATGACTTAGGGTTTCCCAAGAAAAGTGCTGCTTTGTCTTAATTTTATATTATTGTTTAAACAATGTAGTTTGAATTCAGCAATACGTAGTATGTAAATGATTTTGTGGGTCAATTAATACTGAACGTGGGTCAAGTAGTTATTAGTTAGTGGGCCTTTGTTTTGCATTTCTGCTATTGAGTCTGTATAAAAAGTTGGCAACAAAATGAAATGGAAAAAAATTATTCAAAACAGAATTTAGGAGGCTTTGGTAACCTTGAATTACCAAATCAGTTCTTTTTTAATATCTAAATTTTCTGGACCATAACAAAAATTTACCTGCTATTTTTTGTTCATATTTTCTGATTTTACAGTATCCACTTACATTTTTTTGTTTTCAATTTTAATTAGGGTTTTTATAATTAGTGCTTACATTGTGTTTTTTTTTTACTTTTGTTTATATTAGATTAAAACTTAAAAGTGATGGATACCACATCACTATCAGGAATGAAGCATGTAATAGGCAAGGTGAAGAAGTTGGGAATGAACATCAGTTACAACAGACACAAATTGGGAATGAAGGTCAAACTGAACAAAAGAACAAGAGGAAAGAGGTATCAAAGAGGTCTCTTGTTTGATATCACTTCAATATTTACCAAGAAAAGAATGGCAAACGACGAGCTAAATGTAAGTATTGTGATCGAGACTATGCTGCTGATCCTACTAAGAATGACACTTATAGTTTAAATAATCATCTAAGAGTGTGCCAAAAACATCCGCATAGGGTGACAAATAACTATTCAATTAGTAGTTTTTTTGTCAAAATGCGGATCCAAGAGATACGTCATCTCATGTTAGTCATGCTAGCACAAATTTTGACCAAGAAACGTAGGAGAGCAATTGCATGCATGATTGTTATGGATGAATTACCTTTTAAGTTTGTGGAGATGAAGGTTTTTAAGCATTTTATCTATGTTGCCTGCCCTCAAGTTTTGGTTTCTTCTAGAACTACAGTCACTAGAGATTGTTTTAAGTTTGCAGAAAAGCAGACTCTAAAAAGTCCTTTAAGATATCACAACAAAGAGTTGCTCTTACTACCGATACATGGACTTTTAATCAGAAAATCTCTTATGTGTGTTTGAATGCCCACTTTATTGATGAAAAAATTGAACTTACTTTTGAACTTTTTTCCATGTTATGGTCATAAACGTGACAACACTGGTCTCTTGATTGAAAAATGTTTACTTGATGGGGAATAGAGAATGTTTTTGTCATCACTGTTGATAATGTTTCTTCAAATTATACCTTGGTAGCTTACTTAAGGAAAAGATTTGTTGCTTGGAAGAAGGCAATATCCGAGGGGAAATTTTTGCAAATGAGATGTGTAGCCCACATTATTAATCTTGTTGTAAAAGATGGATTGAAAGATGTAAATTCTTCAGTTGAGCGGGTTCACGAAGTGATTGCTAGGTGGAAAAAATTGATAGGATATGTCACTGAGGAAAAGCTTGAAAGCAAGAAGTTATTGTGCGTTGTCCAACTCGGTGGAATTCTGTTTTCTTGATGCTTGAGACTGCCTTAATATTTCGGGATGTTTTTGATAGGTTTAGATATGAAAAAAAGAATCTTCTTCCGATTTTATGCCTTGTAGACCTTTTGGTAACATAGGTTTGCCTACAAATTCTAATTGGGATGTTGTTGCACGATTGGTGAGAGTATTGCAACATTTTGATGATTTAACTCTACGAGATTCAGGTTCTTTGTTTGTGACATCTAATATTTTTCTTGGGGAAATTATTGATATTGATTCAGTAATAAAAGGAAGGTTGATTGGTGGTGATCATGATTTAACAAGTATCGCACATAGAATGAAAATGAAGTTTAACAAGTATTGGGGTGACCCGAAAAGATGAACATGATGTTTGTTGCCGTGATATTTGATACCCGACACAAGTTGAAACACGTTCATTTCTTTCTTAGTGACATGTACGAGGGTGTAAAAGGAGAGAAAATGTGTGAGTTGTCTACTAAAGCTTTGCATGAAGTTTCCGAGGATTATAAAAAGTTGTATGCTCCTCGACTGCGAGCAACAACATCATCACAACCATCATATGTTTCTGGAGATGGCAGTACTTCTTTTGATTCTGAAACCGACAATGAGAAACGATGGCGAGGTCTATTGGAAAGGACGAAGATTGAAGGTTACAAATTGAAGGATAGACAATAGATGAGATGGAGTTGGACAAGTACTTGACTGAAAAAGTCGAGAAAGATGTTGAGGACTCTAATATCCTTGAATGGTGGAAACTAAATAGCCCGAGATTTCCCATTTTATCAAGATTGGCTCGTGATATATTTGCAATGCTGATATCTACAATAGTTGATGATTTCAGGGCTTCTTTGACTCCTAAAATGACAAGCCCTCATTTGTACCCAAGATTGCCTTCGAAATGAACCAATGCAGCAGCTTGAAGAAGATCATGAGTTGTTGGAAAGAATCGACCAAGGTAATCATACAATTTATGAATTTTCACTTTAAAAATTGCATATTTTAGAATGATACTCATGATATCTAATTTTAGATTTAAGCTTTAACTCTTTACTTATGTTTTTCTGATTTTTAGAGTTGATCTCAAGTATTGGCGAAGAATGGGCTGTTATCAGTTTGTAAAGCGGTCAAAAAATAATGCAATCGATTTTTTAGTTAAAGATTTATACTGTTAATCAAATATTATGATTTGCTGCTTTCTTTTCTTTGTATGTAGGTCCTAGGAGATGATTGTGATGAAGATATCTCAAGTATAATAATATGATTGGATGGTAATATCCAAAGGAAGCATGCTTGGGCTTGTTGTTGGATTTGTTTTTGGATATTTTGAGTTTGTATAATGTATTAGTGTTTCTATTTATGTTGAATTTTCTTTGAGTAGGCGTAAAAAAATAAAATATAAAAAAAATTTAAACGGTTTAACCTAAACCGAACCGAAACGTTTGGTTCAAACCGAAACCGAACCAAACAATTTCGGTTCGATTTTCGGTTTGAAAATTCTAAAATCGAAATTTTGATTCGTTTTGGTTCAAACCAAGCAGAATACGCCCCTAGCATAAATACCAGCAAACATAAAATTCACAGAAAATTAAAATATAAAACCAGTGCACCAACATAACACAAGCGTCTCTGCCGATTGAAAGCGAGACTTCCAATTGGAAAGAGAATGTGAATCACGGCAAGAGCACATGCCTTGGACCAGAAAGGGGTCGGTCAAAACATGAAGCCCAGAGTACGGACAAGTAAAGGGTCCGCCTTCCAATACAAGTGGAGGTACAAAAGGGATAGATGAAGAGCATAAATTGAGAAACAGACGACAAAACGTGCAAGCCCTCGCATCCAAAGTCCTTACGAAAAGATATACTACTGAATGATGCACGAAACCGGCAGGGATCCTAATCAAACCAAACACCAGATATAGCTCCCGCAATGAAACATACAAAAAGATCCACAATCATAAAGACAAAAGAGTAGCATATAGGAATCCAGGGACAGACATCATAGACCAACTACTCATATAACCAGAATTACCAATAAACACAACAACTATATAAACATAGAGTATACAAATATAAAATTGGCAAAACAAGGAACTCGCACGACTCGCTAAGCGCACACAAAATAATGCCTAGGTTATCCTCAAATCCTCGGCATGCCTACCAAGAAGGCTTTCAGAAGAACGCATCCCAAGCTGGACAGGAGACCCAACTAGAAGCCACAGGATAGAACCCCATGACAATCCCGAGCTGCCACCGTCATTTACATCGCCTCCAAACGCACCCCCTCCACCAAGAGCACCTTCACCTACAAGCCTCCTCCACTACCATCACCGAGTCCTCGCCCTATTGCTCCTCCAAGACCGCCGCCTCCACTCAACCCACCATGAAAATCGTGGCCGCCGCCAAGACCACCTCAGGCGCATCCGCCGGGAGCACTGCCAAGACCATACCTACAATTAAGAACGACGAATCCCTCCTCTTGATAAACATTTAGCCTCAACTTGCCAATTGCATCAATCTTATTTTAGCCTTCACACTAAGTTTTCATGTTTTTTTAACAGCAAGACTTTGTTATTTTAATGGTTTAGCAGAAGATGGGATAACACATCGAATTGATCCGGAAAAAATAAAAAGATAATTCAATTAGTTTGCTTGGATTTGATTATAATTCAACAATTTGGTGGGAAATTCGTAATTTTTTTTAGTCAAGCTGGTGTAAAAAATCAAACTGGTTTATTACATCTGATCTAATTGATTGATTTGATAGAATTATTATTGAATAGTTGTTTTTTTCAGAATAAATAGGAGTGGATAGCATGTTCCAGACTTATCTTGGAAAACCATAATGCATTATGCATGTTGCTTAAATAAATTATTATGCAGTTGTCATTGACAAATACGATCACGTCATGAAGTACATTTACGTATTTTGACATATAATGTATGAATTTATATGTATCAACATATACTCGAATTCGAACAATCCACTTGTCACTGATTAAAGCTATGTCGATTTGACAAAGACCGATTAATCATATGGCTATGTCGATGTTGTCGTTATGTTATATATTTATTGAACAAAAGATGTAAATACCTTATCATGGAAATCAAGTGTTAAATAATATTTTTTTAAATACTTTCTTTTAAAATAATCGTCCGTATTAACGCACCCCAGTTCGTCACGAGCAAATATTATAAGGGATCAAAGAAGAAATTAGGTGACTTAAAACTCAAGGATTGGTAAAGTTGCACAGCGTCACAATCATTTGAAACTTAGTGGAGAGCTTGGCAAATCACCTCATTTTTTCTTTGTTCTGCACAATTTGCTGGTGTCGCGCTGGGTGCGGATTATCCGTATAAGAAGTTTTAATTTTGAAGTATAAATTATTAGTTTAAAGTACATTATATCACCTTGTTAAAAGTTCCAAATAGTAACCCAAAATTTACATTCAAATAAAAGAATTTAATATAATCCTGAGTCATGCTGATCAGCACAATTAGTCCACAGTGTGTTTGAATATAACAATGTTTATAGTAAAAAAAAAAAAAATTAAAAGAAACATAATAAAGAAGACCTTTTCTCGGTACAAAACTTGACCGAGAAGGCCCAGACGATGAATAAATTCGGGTCGAAATGGAGCAAATCCAGACGATGAATAAATTCGGGTCGAAATGGAGCTGATTTGAATCGGTTTAGGCGGGTACGTCTTGGATCCGATTATATTTATCTATATTATCTTATTATATACAATATTAAATTTGATGGCTACTTGAAAACTAATCAATCAACTAATGAATTAAGTTACTTATTATTAAATTAATAGGTAACTGATTATTGACTATATAGAATAATTTTAAATCTTATAATTAATTAATTTTATAAAATAATAAAAATAATCAAGTACTTTAAGAGTAAATCTGGCTCTCCAGATTTATTCTATATTGGGGCGAACATCCGGATCGGGTATTCGGATATCTAACCCGAACCGACCAGAATGGAAATATCGGGTATCGTGTTAATACC
Source organism: Haberlea rhodopensis (assembly GCA_907163345.1). Classification (NCBI taxonomy): domain Eukaryota; kingdom Viridiplantae; phylum Streptophyta; class Magnoliopsida; order Lamiales; family Gesneriaceae; genus Haberlea; species Haberlea rhodopensis. The sequence continues at coordinate 10,944,988 of CAJQUN010000010.1, forward strand.
CGATTCTTGACCCTAGTCTTTTGGGTCAGGAATCAATACTCGGTTCGGGAATTGAAATCAAGCACCTGATCGAGTATTCTTTTATATATATATATATATATATGCATTGATACCCACAATAAGATAGATGAACTCAAGTTACCAATGAGATATCAAATGCCTCTCTTTTCTGCTTCAGCAAATGAATTCTGGCTAGGACCTGCTTAGAACGAAACAAATGTTAGAATGGGGCCGGAGATTTTTCCTGCGGGTCCCCTCCGACGTTTAAGTCGGGTGATGGGTGATATGAAAAATATGTAATTAATCAAGTATATGTGTATAGTTGTGTATGCATACCTCAAATGGTGAGTTAAGCTTCTATTTATAAGAGATTCATTGCAGGTGTATAAGGTTTGACCTAGTACTACCACGATCCACATGATCCCTGAAATATCGGAACACATCGGATCAATCTCGGACTTGGTCAACGTGTATGTTAATTCAATCCAAAAGGTTTAGACCCAGTCAACACCATTCCAGAGATGGGAGGTCCTAGGATTACCCCGAGCTGAGAACAAATCTCGAATGAGATCGGTAGGTCTTCCATTAATACCACACCTATAATGATGTTTTCTCATGTCTGAGGTCGGGAGTTCAGTCAACTTGGTTCAATGGTTAGCCGAGGCCCAACTAAAAAGATGTTACAAAGACTTGGGAGATCGGCCCATCAGGTTCCTCTTAAGCAGATGTTCTTTTGGGTTTAAGCTCGGTAGATCGACCATATACTTAGCGTTGAGGATGATGTCTTGGCCTCGTGTGGTTGGAAGGTCAACCATAAAGTAAAGATGGGGTTGTGAAGATTTGAATTATACTGAAGGAATTAAAAGCAAAGTTATTTAACTATTGAAAGCGATTTTTTTGGCATCAGTCAACTCTATCTTGATTATTATCATCTATTCAATCGATTCACAAAAGATTTGATTTTTTTATTTGAATAATCATCATTGGACATTCAATTCCCAAATTAAAGTCTTATCTCACCTTATTTCTATTAAGTAGCACAAGCGTTTTAGTTTAACCCTTATCGATCAATAAATCTAAATACACGGGATCAAGATTTAAATCAACAATAGCATCCAAAACTAGTGAGATTGATGAAGCTAAACAACATAATTCAAGCGTCTATGTTTAATCTAAGAATTTAACAAACTCACAAGCAGAAATATATTAATCTTAAATGATTCGTAAATTCGATTAATCAAACAATTATAAGATTTAGCATTAGATTGTAAGCAAATTACTAGGTCGTCAATCTAATAATCAAACACAATAATCATATCAATCAAAACAAGAAAACCATCGATACTTAATAAAAATCTATATAATAAGAACATGAATCTCCCGAAGATTAATAAATTTAAGGTATTGTCTTCCTCAAGAAAGAATTAAAAATCTACCTACTCATAATCTAATAAAAACAAATAAATAAAAGCAAGGGGAAGGAAACTAATCGGATCTCCACTAGTCGAGGTCGTCAATCCTGCCTTCGTGTTGATCTTCGTAGCTGTCTTCAACAAAATTGAAAGCAAATTTATAAAACTAGTCTAATTACCTTACGCTAACTATCTAATGAATCTAAAGTCTGATTTCGAGTTGTATATGTAGGGGAGGCTAACGGGTAGGTTAGAATCCATGTAGAAAGAAAATAGATCAAGTTTCCAATTTTTTCAAAATTCCTTGGCTTTAGGGCGCCTAGCATTCTGCCTTGGCACACATTTTCCAGGCTGACAGGAGCATGGCGTGGCTTGACGGGCGCTGTGTTGCTTAGAATTCTGCTTGTTGCACCACAGTTTAGTATTTTTGTCATACCTCGATATGACGTATAGTTGTACGATTTGATTATGGTGTAATTATGATTAATTACAGTACGATATGAACTCGGATTTGGGTTGAACCAAGCACGATTAATGTTATGCATGAATGAAATCTCATGTAGATATGAGAAATCAAAGAGAATAAGTTAAGAACATGAGTATGTGATAGAGAGACTTGAATTGCATCACATAGTTGACTTCTAACGTGTCTTGCATTTAACATGAATTTGGGGAGAATGTGTATTTGCATTTGGGGTGCATGTGGAGGTGATAAGATATAACTAAAAATCAGATTATAAACACATACCTCACCTCAAATCACCTAGTAATCTCTACACATTCTCTCTCATTCTCTTTGAATTGTTGTTGGAGTTGGACTTGCAAGAACAACAAGGAAGTGCATAATTTGGTAAGGAAAGTAGAATTTCATACTTTGTTATCATAATTGATGCATATATGTGCTTAGTGTATCAACCTTGAAGCATGTGAATGAATACTTGTCTATGAATTGCTATGAGTTTCAAGTAATCATTTGAAAGTATAAAATGATGGAAAGTTGTGTATATGATGCTAGTTTATCTAGTGTTCAAGTTGTTATGGTATGAATTTAGGTGTATGAGAAGAACCATGAAGATAAGCATCAAAATCGCCATTGTTTAAAAATTCTATTGTCGACCGATCGATCGCTAGGATCATACCGATCGATCGGTGAAACAGGGGAAAGTAAGGCGGTTCATGTACCGATTGATCGCTGAAGGCGACCGATCAATCGGTGAAATACCGTAGCATTTTTGAGAAATTCAGATTTTAGAGCGATCGATCACTAGCTTCCGACCGACCGATCGCTAGGGTTGTCTGTTTGGACCGATCGATCGCTAGAGTGACCGATCGATCGGTAGACTTAAAATGTTATATTTTTGTAACTTTTGATATTGATGCCTATGATAACATGATACATTATTGGCATTGTTGTAGCATCATCACAGGGGACAGGACAACGAGGCAGTTAGATAGTGACGCTTACTTTATATCGTTTGTGTCGCAGAACATGTAGGTTTTGACGTACGAGTATATGATAGTGTTGTGATGATGATGTGAGCATGTTATCATATGAGTAGTGATATCATATGCATGTGCATTCATGATATTACATTGTTGAGATGGATGCCACGATAGATGTGTAGTATATGCTTTGGCTGAGATCGGTGCCACGATAGATATGCCAGTGTTGGGCATATGCTTTGGATGAGATTGTTGCCACGATAGATATGCTACATATGCTTTGGCATGAGAGATATACGCCGGTTGGGTATATGCTCTGGATGTTATAACATGTGAGGACGGTACTATGATATGTGCTGCTAATATGAAGATGTGAGGAGATTCCACTGACACATTGAGCTGAGATAGACATATCATATTGGTCTGGTTATAACAGGATGATGAATGAAACATGTCATGACATATTTGCATTTGATGATGCATGATACAGGACAATCACATTTGATGTTATAGTGCTTTATCATTTATCTTTTTATTGATATCGCACTGGGATGGTTGTTTATCTATACTCATGGTGTGTGATTGTTTCTGTAGGAACTCATAGACGTGGGATGACGGGATTGTGAGTCTTTTCCGCTGCGAGCTGAACCATTGCTTATGAGTTTTTGGTCTAGGTTGTTGTGCTGTATATAGGAGGTGTATTATTGACATGGTTTTTGTCAACTTGTAACAACCAGCATAACTAAACTCTTAATCAGTGTATGTTTTACTTAATTCTGACTCACATATGTATAATGAACTGATACATAACGGATTAAGTAACAAGGACCCCACAATTTTGGTCATAACTTTCTCATACGATCTCCGAATTGAACGAATTAGCTGTCCACGCGAAGATAACGAAAAGTTCTACAACTTTTCTATTGACCACGTTTCCAAAATATTGATCAAAAGGAGGAAAATTGAGGAGAAAGGAGTGGCATGTGTCTTGGATTCGGGTTATTTTTTTCTCTTTTCTTCAACTTTCTTCTTTCTTCCATCATTTTAGTTTGATTTCTTCACCTTTTCCTAAATATTACCAAATGTATGATTAGGAACTTGTAAGATCCCAACTACTAATCTTGTCATTAGTGTATTAATGTCATCATTAATGTATACATTTATCAGACTAAGAAACTCTCACTACAATTACCTCATATGTACTGATCGCTTTTATTTTAAACAATTAATTCCAATCTAGTGATTTTAGACCGCAAGCACACGGTATCAAGTTTTAGTATAGATAGGAAGAATACGGATTGTCGAACCCACAAGGACTAACAAGCAAATATCAAATAAGATTTCTTTTAACTACATTTAACCTACGATAATTAATTAATAATTAAACTAAATTAAACTACTATAACCCAACCAAAATAATCGATGATCACAAGAAAAGTCCACAAGAAAGAATTATCAAGACAATTATTCACCTAACCCAACTCTTACAATTCTTTTCTCCGTACATCTCTTAGGTTACGGGTTTTCCAAAGTTATCCAATATACTCTCTCGAGCTATATTAAATCTAACATCAAATTGCAACAAGTAACCCTCGTTCACTAAATTAACAATTTGATATCGAATGTGCTTTGTGAAAACCACTACCTTTATATTAAACAACCCAAAGCTATCACTCGTATGTGATTTTATCTCTCGATCTCAATCTTTAACACACGGAATGAACTATATCGTATTATAATTTTATCTCTCGATCTCAATTATAATAAAATATCATTCAAAGGTGATCAATCCTTCAAAAGCATTAAGAACAATAACACATGCACTTAGAAGATATATGAATTCAATCTCAAAATCAATAGGAAAAACTATGTTATTGATATCTCTCAATCATCAAAAACACAACAAATCCAATATTCATGTAAAACAATAATAGAAAAGTAAAAGAAACCTCCCAAGTCGACTTCTTCGTTGATTCTCGATCCTTCCTCGCTTCTTTCTCGATTGCGCTCCTCGATTCTCTTGTTGGCTTGTTCCAATTCCTAGGATGAAGAGGTGATGGTGGATGAAGGTGATATAGAGTATGGAGGAGTGGAGGTTATTCCTAGGGTAAAAAGTATGATTTTGGTTGTTATTTTCGTGTCAATATATAGAGGGATAGGAATTATGGACTTCCCTTTTGCACACAAACTCTACAAGGAATTTATTTTTCAGAATATTCCTTCGACCGATCGATCGAGACTGACTGGTCGATCGATTGCCAAACTTCTGCCATCACCGATCCATCGAGAGTTGGGTCTCGATCGATCGAGATTATTTATATTTTTTATTTTCTTTTGAATTTTTCTTCCTTTCCCGGCTTTGACGCGTTCGCTCGATTTGGTCATTTTTCATCATTTTTGGCTCATTTCCTCTACTTTTATGTATTTCAACATTGATTCCTGAAATATAGAAATATATACCATAAACCGTAAAATAATCCAAGAATCAACACGAAAACATATACATATCATAGCATAAAAACGCGTAATATTCAACCCTATCAACTCCTCCAAACTTATCACTTAATCGTCCTCGAGTAAGCATTAAAATCATAAAGTAGAGTTCATTCTTGATTTTTGAAACAATTATTTCATGACTTGCTTATTCTCAGAAATCTCATGCACATATACAAAAGTTGACAAGACATGTTTTCTCCTAATTCAAGCAACACATCTCAAAATCGGAACGTGTGTGTGTGCTATAGTCAATCTCAAGTTTCATGCACATATTCAAGATCAAATCACGTTAATCAACTCAAAGTCGAGATTATCATCAAGCATCACATAGGCCTATCTTCAAACAACTTCTCCACTAATGATAGTTTCTCCCTATACTTGGATCAAAAGGGCTTTTTAAGCTTGTAATGTAAGGCCTTTGGTGTTGGCTTCAAAGAAAAGATAGGGTAACACAAAGAAGAGAGTATAATCATGGAAAGTTCAAAATTTTAGCACAAATTTGAGTTTCTCTTCTTTTTCTTTTATAGCCTTGGCCACTTTGGGTCTTATGTAATCACTTTTTTTTCTCAAGGCTTTATCTATCTTTTTCTTTTCTCATTCATCAATTTTTTCAACAATTAGCTCATCAAAATAAAGCAAATTATGTGCATCTAATGAGAACCATTATACTCCTTTAGGTAAAGATAATTCTTTCAATTTAGGCTCATAAAGGTGGGTATAATGAGTTTGCCAAAGAATGTTGAATGGGGTCTAATTATATGCAATGCATATACCATTCTTTTTTCAATAAAGCTCAAATGGGACACTAGGGATTGATATAAATCATGGTAAGCTTGAAAGGCTCAAACGTGTCATAGATCGCCCAGATCATTTCTAAGTCAAGTTTGTAACTGTACAATTTCGCCTCAAAGTGTCATCATCAAATAGTTTCTAAGGTACTCTAAGATGCTCAAGACAAATCATTGAGTTCACAACAATTATCACTATTCAACATGCAATCCACAAGATCATGACTTATTGTGCTCAATATATTCCTCATTCTTGACATGCTAACTCAAATTAGGATATTCATGTACAAGTCTAATAAACATCAACAATCAAGTTCATATGCATAGTGAGATTAAACTCCTCATTGAATAGTCACTACTATAATTCATTCTTTTCTCAAGTTTGAACTCATAAAATGAAAATTTTTAGCTCATAATAATCGGACGATTCAAGTGTCGTTTAAGCACACAACATGTGGTTAAAACAAGTAAACATGCAAGCCACTCCCCCAAACTTAAATCAAACATTGCCCTCAATGTTCAAATGAATCAAAAGGGAAAAAAATAAACTCCTTTGATCAAGACGCTTGCATGAGGGTTGAGGAAGATTCGCTTTTGAAAATTTCACTGTTGTAGAGGTTCATTGCTCCAACTGAGTACCTAGCAAAAGAAGAATGCAAATGGTAAAATATTCGACTCGAGAGATAAACAAAACTAAAAACAAAAACTGAAAATTAAATAACAAAACTAAATACAAAAGGATACTCTTGGGTTGCCTCCAAAGAAGCGCTGATTTCTAGTCTTCGGCTTGACCATCAGAAGCAACCATCAAAGAGCGGTTGCCGCCCATAGTAAGTATGATACCACTAATGGGTCTTCATTCAGTATGCCCTCAAGATTGGCAAGATTGTAATAGTGTAAGCTCGTCGCTCCAACAACATTCTTGAATTGATAGGCATGGGAGAATGATTCTTGACTAGGCTTCATATCTTGGAGGATGTAGTGCGGTGAAGTTGGAATCGATGGAAAATATGGATCCACATATGGCATAGAACATGTCTCCCTCGATGGGCTTAAATCGGAATCTTCAAACGTCTCTTCCTTCTCCAACATCACACTCGACTCATCTTCACATGGGAACTCCTCGGATGACATCTCTGAAGTCTCAATCTCTTGAAAAAGTTCAAGTTCCCTCGACTCTTCCTCAGTAGTAGGATCACTCGCCCAAACTTGGTTGGTTGAGTGATCGTCATCATATAACCAAACTCGATTCGTCGCCTCTTAATTTGTAGCCCTCATCTCTTCCTCTTGGTAGCTAGTTGAAATTGTTTCCCTGAGGACTGCCATTTGCTGCTCCAGGTGACACATAGAGTTGGTTTGGCACTCCAAACTGTTCTCGGTTGATGCCAAGAATCTTACTACGGTATCCTCTAACTGAGTCGTGACTTCTGCAGAACTATCTCTCCTCTCTTCGTGATGTTCAAATGGTTGTGGCTTTTCAATAGGGTAGTGAAGCTCCGGTGGGTATTGGTGACTCCAACCTTGTAGTGAAGGATCACAATGCCAGTGATGATCGAAGTCCGCCATATCATTGAACAGGTGCACCACACTGTCCTCATCTCTATCAACCAGGGGACTCCCAGTCACCAGTGCTCCGCTCAATACCCATTCTCGTGTCTGTGCATCCAACCCGTTGAAGAAATATTGCAAAAGAGTATAGTTTGAAAAGTTGTGATACCGGAATGTGTTGGCCAATTCATTGAATCTCTCCCAAACAGCGTAGAACGGCTCGGAACGTTGTTGGGCAAAGCTTGTGAAGGCTTGTTGATGTAGCATCTCCAAGTACCTCACAAGACAAACAAAACAAAAACAAAATATATATATACAAAAAAATGGTTAAATTACCGTCAAAGAACCTAGTATGATATTACTAAAGTTAGTCCCCGGCAACGGCGCCAAAAACTTGATCGCTTTTATTTTAAACAATTAATTCCAATCTAGCGATTTTAGACCGCAAGTGCACGGTGTCAAGTTTTAGTATAGATAGGAAGAATACGGATTGTCGAACCCACTGGGACTAACAAGCAAGTACCAAATAAGATTTCTTTTAACCATATTTAACCTACGATAATTAATTAATAATTAAACTACTATAACCCAACCAAAATAATCGACGATCACAAGAAAAGTCCACAAGAAAGAATTATCAAGACAATTATTCACCTAACCCAACTCTTACAATTCTTTTCTCCATACATCTCTAAGGTGACGGGTTTTCCGAATTTATCAATATACTCTCTCGAGCTATATTAAATCTAACATCAAATTGCAACAAGTAACTCTCGTTCACTAAATTAACAATTTGATATCGAACGCGCTTTATGAAAACCACTAACTTTAGATTAAACAACCCAAAGCTATCACTCATATGTGATTTTATCTCTCGATCTCAATCTTTAACACACGGCATGAATTACTATATTGTATTATAATTTTATCTCTCGATCTCAATTATAATAAAATATCATTCAAAGGTGATCAATCCTTCAAAAGCATTAAGAACAATAACACACGCACTTAGAAGTTATATGAATTCAATCTCAAAATCAATAGGAAAAACTATGTTATTGATATCTCTCAATCATAAAAAACACAACAAATCCAATACTCATGTAAAACAATAATAGAAAAGTAAAAGAACCCAAGTCGACTTCTTCGTTGATTCTCGATCCTTCATCGCTTCTTTCTCGATCATGCTCCTCGATTCTCTTGTTGGCTTGTTCCAATTCCTAGGATGAAGAGGTGATGGTGGATGAAGGTGATATGGAGTATGGAGGAGTGGAGGCTATTCCTAGGGTAAAAAGTATGATTTTGGTTGTTATTTTCGTGTCAATATATAGAGGGATAGGAATTATGGACTTCCCTTTTGCACACAAACTTTACAAGGGATTTATTTTTCAGAAAATTCCTTCGGCCGATCGATAGAGACTGACTGGTCGATCGATCGCCAAACTTCTGCCATCACCGATCGATCGAGAGTTGGGTCTCGATCGATCGAGATTATTTATATTTTTTTTATTTTCTTTTGAATTTTTCTTCATTTCCCGGCTTTGACGTATTCGCTCGATTTGGTCATTTTTCATCATTTTTGGCTCATTTCCTCTACTTTTATGCATTTCAACATTGATTCCTAAAATATAGAAATATATACCATAAACCGTAAAATAATCCAAGAATCAACACGAAAACATATACATATCATATCATAAAAATGCGTAATATTCAACCCTATCATGTACAATTTGAGTACTATAAACTTTTGACAGAATTCCTTCGTAAATTTAGTTTCCAATCAAGACAAATCATTTATACTGCTGCATAATGCACCATACATATACTCAGTTCATTATGAAATTATATCTCCATTTAATTGCAGATAACTACCAAATGACAAGAGAAATCTCAAACATTTATACATGCATATACACATATTCATAATGCTCACGAACTAGCTTTGAGTAATGAATGCGTATCTATTTGTATAAAACGTATTGCTCTATACCAAAACTGGTACCTCACTTCTGGGAGCGTTATCATTCAATAACTCGAATTTGATTTCAGAACCAATATCGTACATGTTCTACCTGTTTCAACAGAAACAGCCACACACGGGGTGGGCATAAAACAGCATAATCACAATATCAACACATATACAACTAATAATTTACAGAATATAATACTATAATTTAAGGAAATATTACTTGAGTGTACCACAACCACATAAGATCTCTCACGTTGTTCTTGTTCTCACAATCCACGATCATCAATTCCAAGTCAATTAAATCATCACAACAAGAATTTACTATACTCATATTGAAAATCATCAGTTCCATAACTGATAATAATTAAGTTGTTACAACAATGATTTATTGTAATACAATTCATCTCAGTCATCAATTTCATAATCATATATCATTGTATCACACAGCTCGCTCAACAATGGCGCCACTCAAATCCCACGCACGCTCAACAGTGGCGGCACTATAACCATTGCATGCTCAACAACTGCAGTATCATAACCATTGCACGATGTATATGGGCATCACAATACCGTTACACAATTTATTTAATACAACAACACTAACAATTCTCTTATGAACTCTCAATTCATTAACTTGTCACATAATATGAATTATATTTCATAATTAACGATAAGCATACCTGCTCGTACGTCACTATGTACCTTAAAGTCGACAATAGGATTAAGTCACTCTCGACATCCGGAGGCTTGTAAGTATCTATATAGAATATCAATTCAATATTAATCTCTCAACAATAGCTTTCAATAATAACATCATTTATTATATGGTTTTTGCATGCCTCGTATAACAAACAATCCAATTTATCGCACTTCGTATACACAACAAGCCAACATCTTTGTTTATTCGAGTTATCAACTAACTCAAGTATTTATCATCTCTTCATTTCTAAGGTTCCATATTTAGAAGGTTAATTCATTGTTCACGATTGATATCAAATTATCATCCTCTCTGACCAAAGATCTGAGTAGACTCTACATGAATTCAACAATATAATAGACATTCATTAATAAAGCCTTTAAATCATTAAACATCATTCCATTAGCATAGCCTCAATATAAAAATCTCAAATCCGTGAATTAATCATCAATATACCAATACAAGCTCCTAAAAATTTAAAGAGAAGTTTTTTTAAATCAACGTTACCGATCAATCGGTATCTTCTACCGATCAATCGGTAAAACCCATAATTTTTTTTTTTTTTGGCTACGGCTTTGTGATCATTATTTATTTAAACAGAAAATTCCAGTATAGCGATTTTATACCGCAAGTGCACGATGTCATGTTTTAGTATAATTATTTTAAGAATAGGTTGTCGAACGCACATAGACTAGAAAATAAGTACCAAACTCAATTAATTTAACTAATTTAGCCTATGATAATTAGTGATAGAAATTATACTAATTTGACTAATGACTCAAAATTCAACCCAACGAGTAGTAAATATTAGATAAATCAGTAGAGATAATTATCAAGACTTCGGTTCACCCATGTAATCCCCCATAATTCGCCTATTAGTTAAGATTTAAATTCAAACATTCTAAGGTGACGAGTTTTCCTAATGCACCAGTTACACTTTGGTCCAGTTATAACAAATATAGTCAACGTAGTAATAAACTACTCCTGTACCCTTATTGAAAATCAATATTGTATGTCGATTTACGAAAACTTCTAGCATTCAATTTTGGTAAATCTATTGCTATCACAGGTGTGCTCGATTTTACTTAGTCAGTCTCAATCTAAACACACAGCCTAATTTACTATATCGTATTCAATAGCATATGGTCAATTCAATCGCAATAAATAATCATTCAAATGTGATCAATCCCTCAAAAGCATGAACAATAATAAATTATGTGCAAAGAATTGTAAGAATCAATCAAAAACCTTAACTTGAATTATGGGTTCAAACATGGGTTCAAACATGGATTCCCCTAAGTCTTGACAACAAAACTTAGCCAAAAATCATCCCCAAATAACAATGTAAAATCATGTCTTGCAACAAATTAAACATTAAAATATGAAAATAAAAGAAGAACAAAGTTTAGAAATACTAAATAACGCTAGACTATAACTCTTTGCGCTGCTACGTCGTCCTGTCTCTCCTGGATAGTCTTCTTCTTCAATGGTTTGGAGTGTATGGGATGAAGGTTGGTGGAGGCTTGACTGTAGGTTGAAAATCTGAGCAAAAGTCCCCAAATTCGTCCAAATCATATCCTTAAATAGTGGGAGAAGTGTTTACATGTTTTTGGACACAAAATATCCAACAAGGAAACAAAATCTCGATTTTTTCGGGCTTGGCGATTGATCATGTCCTCCTGCCGATTGATCGCCAAAACATTCTGGACTTTATTTTTCAATGTTTTCCATCCGGGATCGATCACTGTTAATTACCGATCAATCACCAATATGTTCTGGACAGGCGCGATCGATCGTGAGAAAATACCATTCGATCCCCGAAGCTGAAATTTTGGTTCTCAATTTTTCTCATGCGCGATCGATCGGTAATGGTTTCGAAGATCGATCGCGAGCTCTAATCTTCTTTAAACTCGAGATTTCGGTCCTTCCTTCAAAGTGTTCGCTTAGTTTGGCCCTTTTTCATCATTTTAGCTCATTTTTCCCACTTTTATATACCAAAAAGTGTAATATAGTCCAGGAATCACTATAAAAACCACTATAAACTCATAGTAAAATAAGTGTAAAAATCACACTTATCATTTTGTACCGATCGATCGGTCCCTCCGACCTATCGATCGGTCGACACTGAATGTCGAATATCACCATTTTCAACACCTTAAATCTTCCCAAACTCATACCAACAGTCATAAACAACCATAATCATCAATAATATGAAGTATAACTCCAAGTAACACCATATCTCAAAACCATATATCAATAATCACAACCCAACAAATTCAAGTTTTTAAAACTTAAAACACCATGAATAAACTCAATATTCATGTCCATAATCAACTAAAAATACTCCCAAAGTAAAGAAATACACTTACCCCCATAAATTCTTAGCGAAAGTCACACTTGAATGGTAGGAATCGCCATTTTTGCACCAAGGAAGAAAAAGGGCCGCGATGAGGGTTGGGGAAGGAGATGGAATAAAATGATTTTGTTCCAATGCATCCTTCCAATATTAATGCACACATTTCATTCTTTGCAAAAAAGTTCTCTCACAAGACACATAATCATCCACAAAAATCAATTACACTAGGATTCTCACCCATTCTCGATTTATTCTAATACCGAGCCTCAAATTCATTATACCACACTTAATTCAAATATTAACATAACATAAAATCAAGCATCACAGAACTATAAACATCAAGTTAACCATTAAATAACGCCTAATCATTGACAATTAGATTCATAAAACGTGTCTATTTCTAGACACATCAAATACCACCATACTTAAACTTTACTCGTCCTCGAGTGAATCAGATCCAAAGCAAAAATATTTTTTGTGGCTCATAGCTTCATAAAAAACAAACTTGTCCTCCCTTTAATGCCTCAACAATTATAAACATGCACAGTAATGAAAGGCTGTAAAAAACTAACAACAGAACAAGTTCAATCCCTAAACATTTTATACTCAACAAAGCTTCGAACGTGCTTGTGTGTTCGTAAACAAGTGTCATGCACATACTATAGATCAAATCAATGTAAACCCACAATATCTCAATTTGTACACCAACACAAGTATAAACTCACTTATACCAACACAAGTATAAGCTCACTTGCACACTCTTCTCCACTATCTTAGCCACTTTTAAACACAAATCAAGTAGGTATTTATTAGCTTGTAGTTTGGCCTATGTGTTGGCTTATGAAACAAAGGATAATGTGTATTAAACAAGAAAGTATAATGATATGCACACTAAAAGCTTCTTGCATGATTTTTTTTTCAAACCTTATATATTTTGGTTATTTCATCATTTTCTTCTTTTGTGCCTTGGCCCCCTTGGAGTCATATTTTTATCTATTTTCTCAAGGCGTCTCATTTTCTTTCATGCATTTCATTCTTTTAACAATGAAGCTCACAAACATATGGATTCAATGATAACAAGTGCATGTTCAAAGGTATTCATATTTAGGCTCATTAGGAAGATGATAAGCTAGTCAAATAATGTTGAATGAGGTTTGTTTGTAGGCTTAGCACACAAATATTCTTTTACATTAAAGCTCAAAAGGGACACTAGTGATGATTTTATTTACATGGTAGGCTTGAAAGGCTCAAACGCATCAAAAATCGCCTATATCATTTTCATGTTCGCAAGTGATCTAGACATACGCATTAAAGAGCATGTATTTAAGTTCTAGCTGTTGGGATATGCCCTAAGACACATCATTAGATGATTGTTTATGACATACAATGTAATATGATTTTATAAATGGCAATTCATTATTATATATTATTCTTTTAACTGTGCATTGTGAATTAATATATATGTTAATGTCCTTAGAATAATATTGTATTATTCTTAAAGATGTCCCTAGTCAAGTATTATCATGAATTGGGATAATGATAATACGTAGAGACTAGTATGTATTGATTGATGAATTGTTCATTGATATGAGATATCAAATCAATGCATGGGTACATGTTGGAGAACGATGTACTGGACAGACCCACCATGAGATTGCAACATGGATAGTTATATGATCGTCATATGCAATTCTCATAGTGATAATAATGTATGTAATCCTTACGACTTGTGATCATCAGAGATCCCAACATAAGGAGTTATGTATCTTGATATCGTCAAACGTTACCCGTAACAGGGTAATCTATAAAGGCGACTATTGGATACACTACGAATTATGTAGAGGGATGTTGACTGATCGAGATAGGATTTGTCCCTCCTATATAATAGGAGATGTGTTTGGCCCTTGATCAAGTGAGAACTAAAATGCATGGCCATGCTCGAATGAGTCGATATGAGATATCGAGCTTATTCGTTTATTCTAGTTCTACTTGGGGATCAAGAAATAAAGATTGGATATACGAGTATGACTATTCCATGACTCGTGTTCAATCTAAACACAAAGGACAAAGGGATTAAGTTACATGGTTAATATTATCACAAGTTCTAAAGGTTATGTCGAGTCATTGACATTCTTGTAATTTGGGTAGCATTGATGTGTTGCTAGATACCGCTCAATGCTTGAGACATAAAATGAGATTTTATGTCACTGCCAACATTACAAGATCCTATCGGGTCGCACAAAAGATTAAATCGAGAAGGGAAATTAAATTCATGGGATGAATTAAATAATTAAGAGGAGTCTTAATTAATTATCATAATGATTAAGTTAAATCATGGGCTTAAGCCCATGAGGCTTTATGAAAGCCTTTAATTAATCATATATAATTTGTTAACAAGGGGTTTAATAGATGAACACTTCATATCACAAACCTAGCACCAACTACTCTCGGCCGCCTCATTGGACTCAAGGTTGCTCTCGGTTTTTGCTTGATAACCGAAGAGGGACTTTGATTCCGGCCATCCTTTCGATTGTGAATCGAGTGTGCTTCGTTTGTTGGTTTGAGAACAAATCTAGCACTTTGTTCTTAAACTATTCCTTCCCGATTTGATCGTGTGGATACCGTAGAGATGAAGGTGAAAACTTTCGTTTGTGACTCGGAGTTTGTTGGACGTGCTGCTCCGTGGAATCTGCTTCAAACACGCTACAAGGGTAAGACACTTTTATTCCTTTATCCGATATGAATCCCTATGTATAGATCTGCTGGTTTGTAATCCTAAAATTTTTATTCCGCTGCGTTGTATGCTCAAAGGATTACTTACAGTGGTATCAGAGCCGTGTACAAGGCTCATATCGGATTTATGTGGTTAAATAGTTTAATCATATTAGAATTAATATTGCATGCTATTTAAAATTGTATATAATCATATATGATAATGATTAAATTGAGTTTGTGAAAATCATCGTATAATTATATTTGATATAATTGGCGAGTAATTGTATACGATACACGAATGCGCAAAATCGAAAAGTGGCTCAAAGGTTCGGCCACTACAATCCCTTACTCTCGGCCGCCGCTTAGGAGCTAGGGTTCGGACCCTTGGCTTGAGCGTGGGCCGAGCCGCCGCACCAATTAGGGTTTAGAACCCTTTTGGCTCGATAAAGTCTAAATTGGCACATGATGGTCCGAACATGGTTCAAGGGTTCATGCAATATGGCGTGTGAGACCGCATGACGGCTAGGGTTTTTGAAACTCGTGGCTCGAGATGGTCAAGCCGCCACCGCTCATGGATCGAACATGGTTGGGACCGTGACTCATGGCTAGGTTTGGAACCTTTTGGCTCGATAGACATCAAGACGGCCGGCGCGAAGGGATTAGGGTTAGGACCCACGGTTCGATAAACTAGCTGCGCCGCATGGTCACGTGGGTGACGGCCGAGACATGGGCTAGGGTTTTGAACCCTTGGCCCATGCATGGTCCAACCTTGTGGCTAGGTTTTTCGAAAACAATCTTGGTTCATTTTAAGTCGCTTAAGTTCGTGGCATGTGATGTCCCGAGCGTACGATAATTTTTCAAAATTCTATTTTACAGTTTTAATTAGAATTAAATTTAAAATGTTTAGAATTTAATTAATTAAATGTTAATGCATGCTTTATGTGTTGTTTGAGCATGGTGCGTGGTTATAGCCCTTTGACCTATTAGATAGGATTTGTGGATGTTTGTAATGTTTAATACGACCTGCGTGTCGTGCCTTCTCTATTTCATTCTAAATGTAATCCCTCCCCTATGTCCCCTCGAATGTGAATCGAGGAATTCTATATCTTGTAAATAGTGTAGTTTATTTTATTGATGATGATCAATGAAGATGGAGCATCGTGCCGGGATGAGGAGGCCATTCACAAATTGAAGCCAAAGGAAGGTGCTTGTGAAGTTACCTTAGGTTGACTCATAGGATTTTCTCATTGGCTTGAGAAAATCATTAGTAGGGGCTATAACCATGTCACGTTTAATTATGTATGTTGATGCATGATTTATCTTATGTTTTAGTTTGATAATAGTATTACACATATATGTAGATATGTATACAACTATATGTAGTGGACATATTTTAAATTATCAAATTAATCATGAGATCAATAAATCCCTCTAAAATATTAAGTTTTAGATGCCTTCCAAAATTAAAAGTACTCGTCGATAACTTCGATTGTACATGTGTGGGTTTGCCAAAGCAAAGCACCGTGGCAATCATAGTAAGGCGCGAAAGGATAAAAGTGATATCCGTTATACTTTAATTGGGTACGACTTAACTAGGTTATCTCAATAGGATTGGGAACCTTGAGGCATGGGTTGGATTATAATTCATTTGATGAATTGAACAAAGTGTTGTTCGTCCAACTATCCAAGAATTATATGTGATATAATTGACAAAGTGTTGTCTACCTAAATAACCGAGTCGTGGGCGATTAGCCAAAGCTAACTCAAGATTAGGCGAAATATGGATCTTGGCCCACTAAAGGTTTTGAGGGTTGATATTTTTTAAACAAAATAGTGGGAGTATCATTTAATATAAGACCATGTTAAATGATTTAAATCATAAACTTATTTTGCATATTTATATTGTAGATATCCATGGCAACTAACAACGTTACTAGCACTTTATCACTACGATCGGTCCTTGAGAAGGACAAATTAAATGGGACGAATTTCCTAGACTGGCATAGGAACTTGAGGATAGTCCTCAAACAAGAAAAGAAACAATATGTCCTAGAGTTGCCCGCTGAGGAACCTCCCCAAACAGCTACAAGAGCTGAAAAAGATGCTTACAAGAAGCATCAGAGTGACGCACTTGATGTTGGGTGCCTCATGCTTGCCACCATGAACTCTGAGCTTCAGAAGCAACATGAGGAAATGGAGGCGTTCGATATGATCGAACACTTAAAGCAGTTGTACCAACAGCAAGCAAGACAAGAGAGGTATGACGTCTCTAAGGCGTTATTTCAGTGCAGGATGGTAGAAGGAAGCTTAGTTGGAACTCATGTGCTCAAGATAATTGGGTACATTGAGAATCTGGACAAGCTAGGTTTTCCACTGGACCAAGAGTTGGCCACCGATGTAATCTTGCAATCGTTGCCTGAGAGCTTCAGTCAATTTGTAGTAAATTACAATATGACTGACATGGAAAAGACTCTACCACAATTGCTTGGTATGTTGAGAGCATATGAAACAAATACTAAGAAGACTAAGGCCACAAATGTCCTTATTGTGAATAAGGGCAAAGGAAGGGCCAAAGCTAAAGGCAACAAGAAAGCAAAGAAGGTCTTTGCTAAATCTAAGCCAAAGTCTTCTGCACTAAAGCCAAAGGGAGGGATAGCAAAGGAAGGGAACTGTTTCCATTGCGGTGAGACCGGCCATTGGAAAAGGAACTGCAAAGTATATCTGGAGGATCTAAAGAAAGGAAGTGTGACTTCCGCTTCAGGTATTTTTGTTATAGAAGTCAATTTATCTACTTCTTCATCATGGGTATTAGATACTGGATGTGGATCTCACATTTGTGTAAATGTGCAGGATCTAAAAAGGAGTAGGACGTTGGCGAAAGGTGAAGTTGATCTCCGAGTTGGAAATGGAGCAAGAGTTGCTGCATTAGCTATAGGAGATTATCATTTAGCTTTACCTTCTGGTTTATCACTGATTTTGAAAGATTGTTATTTTGTGCCTTCTATTACTAAAAACATAATATCTATTTCTTGTTTGGACAAGTATGGTTTTTCATTTATAATAAAGGACAATTGTTGTTCTATTTATTTAAATGATATGTTTTATGCTAGTGCACAAATGGTGAATGGTCTTTATGTATTAAATCTTGATATGCCTATCTATAACATAAATACTAAAAGGATTAAAAATAATGATTGTAATCCGACTTATCTCTGGCACTGTCGCTTGGGCCACATAAACGAGAACCGCATATCTAAACTTCATAAGGATGGAGTATTAGATTCATTTGATTTTGAATCATATGAAACATGCGAATCTTGTTTAGTGGGCAAGATGACTAAAGCCCCTTTCAAGGGACATGTTGAAAGGGCAAATGTTTTATTGGGACTAATACATAGTGATGTATGTGGACCAATAAGTACACAAGCTAGAGGTGGTTTTCAATACTTCGTTACATTTACTGATGACCTCAGTAGATATGGGTATGTGTACCTAATGAAACATAAGCATGAAACCTTTGAAAAGTTCAAAGATTTCAAGAATGAAGTACAAAACCAACTTGGCAAAAGTATCAAAATCCTTTGATCAGATCGAGGAGGAGAATACTTAAGCCAAGAGTTTCATGACTATCTAAAGGAGTGTGGGATAGTCCCACAACTCACTCCTCCGTATACTCCACAATGGAATGGTGTATCCGAGAGGAGAAATCGGACCTTGTTAGACATGGTTAGATCAATGATGAGTCATGCAGATCTTCCGATATCGTTTTGGGGACACGCTCTAGAAACAGCGATTTTCTTACTGAACCGTGTTCCATCTAAATCAGTGGAGAAGACACCATATGAGATATGGACTGGGAAGTGTCCTAGTATGTCTTTTATGAAGATTTGGGGTTGTGAGGCTTTCGTTAGACGTCACGCCACTAACAAACTTGGACCCAAATCTGATAAGTGTTTATTTGTGGGGTATCCTAAGGAAACGAAAGGATACTATTTCTATTATCCCACCGAGAACAAAGTAGTTGTTGCTCGGACTGGTGTATTTCTTGAAAGAGAATTTATTTCTAGAAAAATCAGTGGGAGAAAAATAGAACTTAGTGAAGTTCAACCACAAGAAAACACTGAACCTGAGATTGAGATGGAAACAGAGCAGGCACCGCAAGCTGTTGTGGAAGAAGCACCTGCTCAAGAGACACAAGCCCAGCGTAGGTCTGTAAGAGAACACCGGGAGCCACAGCGATATGGATTTCTTGTGACTCAACAAGGTGACTTACTACTTATTGATGAGGATGAGCCGTCATCTTATCAACAAGCTATAATGGGCAATGATTCTGAGAAATGGCAAGAGGCCATGAAATCTGAGATGGAATCCATGTATACAAACCAAGTATGGACTTTGGTTGATCCACCTGAAGGGGTACGACCCATAGGGTGCAAATGGATTTTCAAGAAAAAGACCGATATGGATGGTAACGTACAAACCTATAAAGGTCGGCTGGTTGCAAAAGGATTCAAACAAATTCATGGTATTGACTATGATGAAACCTTTTCACCAGTGGCCATGGTTAAATCCATAAGGATCTTACTTGCAATAGCTGCATTTCATGATTATGAAATCTGGCAGATGGATGTCAAAACAGCTTTCCTCAATGGAAATCTGCTCGAGGATGTGTACATGACACAGCCCGAGGGTTTTGTCGATCCAAAGGATGCTGGAAAGATATGCAAGCTACAACGATCCATTAATGGTTTGAAGCAAGCTTCTCGGAGTTGGAATCTTCGTTTTGATGATGCAATCAAAGAGTTTGGTTTTATCAAAAATGAAGATGAACCTTGTGTCTACAAGAAGGTCAGTGGGAGCGTAATCATTTTCCTAGTGTTGTATGTAGATGACATACTTCTTATTGGAAATGATATCCCTGCCTTGCAATCTGTAAAGATTTGGCTAGGGAATTGCTTTTCGATGAAAGATTTAGGAGAAGCCACCTATGTATTAGGAATCAAGATCTATAGAGATAGATCGAGAAGGCTTCTTGGTCTAAGTCAAAGTACATACATTGACAAGGTGCTTAAAAGGTTTAGCATGCAAGAATCCAAGAAAGGATTCGTGCCTATGACGCATGGCATTTATCTCTCGAAGGAACAGTGTCCTTCAACACCAGATGAGAGACAACGCATGAGTAAGATTCCATACGCGTCAGCTATTGGATCTATCATGTATGCCATGATATGTACTCGTCCCGATGTATCGCATGCTTTGAGTATGACGAGCAGATATCAAGTTGATCCAGGTGAAGGTCACTGGATTGCTGTCAAGAACATCCTGAAGTACTTGAGAAGGACTAAGGATACATTCTTGATTTATGGAGGTGAGGAAGAGCTCAATGTAATGGGTTACACTGATGCAAGCTTCCAAACCGACAAAGATGATTTTCGATCGCAATCTGGATATGTGTATTGCCTAAATGGAGGTGCTGTGAGCTGGAAGAGTTCAAAGCAAGAAACAGTAGCCGATTCTACAACGGAAGCTGAGTATATTGCTGCCTCGGATGCAGCAAAGGAAGCTGTTTGGATGAGGAAGTTCATTTCTGAACTTGGAGCGGTGCCTAGCATTAAAGATCCGATAGAACTCTATTGTGACAACAATGGAGCGATCGCATTAGCTAAGGAACCAAGATCTCACCAAAGATCCAAACACATACTTACGCGGTTCCATTTCATTCGAGAAATCGTTGAAAGGGGATATGTTAAAATATGCAAAGTACCGACAGATGATAATGTATCTGACCCATTGACGAAGCCACTGTCACAGCAGAAGCATGATCGTCATACTAGATCTCTAGGCATTAGGTATATGTCTGAGTGGTCTTAGTGCAAGTGGGAGATTTGTTGGGATATGCCCTAAGACACATCATTAGATGATTGTTTATGACATACAATGTAATATGATTTTATAAATGGCAATTCATTATTATATATTATTCTTGTAACTGTGCATTGTGAATTAATATATATGTTAATGTCCTTAGAATAATATTGTATTATTCCTAAAGATGTCCCTAGTCAAGTATTATCATGAATTGGGATAATGATAATACGTAGAGACTAGTATGTATTGATTGATGAATTGTTCATTGATATGAGATATCAAATCAATGCATGGGTACATGTTGGAGAACGATGTACTGGACAGACCCACCATTAGATTGCAACATGGATAGTTATATGATCGTCATATGCAATTCTCATAGTGATAATAATGTATGTAATCCTTACGACTTGTGATCATCAGAGATCCAAACATAAGGAGTTATGTATCTTGATATCGTCAAACGTTACCCGTAACAGGGTAATCTATAAAGGCGACTATTGGATACACTACGAATTATGTAGAGGGATGTTGACTGATCGAGATAGAATTTGTCCCTCCTATATAACATGAGATGTGTTTGGCCCTTGATCAAGTGAGAACTAAAATGCATGGCCATGCTCGAATGAGTCGATATGAGATATCGAGCTTATTTGTTTATTCTAGTTCTACTTGGGGATCAAGAGATAAAGATTGGATATACGAGTATGACTATTCCATGACTCGTGTTCAATCTAAACACAAAGGACAAAGGGATTAAGTTACATGGTTAATATTATCACAAGTTCTAAAGGTTATGTCGAGTCATTGACATTCTTGTAATTTGGGTAGCATTGATGTGTTGCTAGATACCGCTCAATGCTTGAGACATAAAATGAGATTTTATGTCACTGCCAACATTACAAGATCCTATCGGGTCGCACAAAAGATTAAATCGAGAAGGGAAATTAAATTCATGGGATGAATTAAATAATTAAGAGGAGTCTTAATTAATTATCATAATGATTAAGTTAAATCATGGGCTTAAGCCCATGAGGCTTTATGAAAGCCTTTAATTAATCATATATAATTTGTTAACAAGAGGTTTAATAGATGAACACTTCATATCACAAACCTAGCACCAACTACTCTCGGCCGCCTCATTGGACTCAAGGTTGCTCTCGGTTTTTGCTTGATAACCGAAGAGGGACTTTGATTCCGGCCATCCTTTCGATTGTGAATCGAGTGTGCTTCGTTTGTTGGTTTGAGAACAAATCTAGCACTTTGTTCTTAAACTATTCCTTCCCGATTTGATCGTGTGGATACCGTAGAGACGAAGGTGAAAACTTTCGTTTGTGACTCGGAGTTCGTTGGACGTGCTGCTCCGTGGAATCTGCTTCAAACACGCTACAAGGGTAAGACACTTGTTATTCCTTTATCCGATATGAATCCCTATGTATAGATCTGCTGGTTTGTAATCCTAAAATTTTTATTCCGCTGCGTTGTATGCTCAAAGGATTACTTACACTAGCATGTATCAGAGGCTTCCTAAGACTATCACAAAATTCACACAATCTTCACTACACTATGCACACTTCACAAGTCATGATAATATCGTGCTCAACTACTATGTCAAAGCATAATTTGCATTAGAGTTCAAAGTGTTCCAAGGTTAGCAATTCGCCTATTTTCAAAAGTATGCATGAAATCAGTTAGGTTTCATCATGGGCTAGTGATTCAAAAGTATGTGTTTATCATTCACTATGAGCTCAAAAAATTTCAAATTTTTTTTGATTTTTTTTTGTATTTTTATAATAAGAAAGCAAGAAACACAATATTAATCCCTCCCCCATACTTAAATCTTACATCCAATGTAATTCAAAATTGTAAGGAAAGAGAAAAGTTAAACTAAGAAAGCAAAAAAATTAAAAGGAAAGGGAAAACTAACTCCCATTGGGTTGCCTCCCAAGCTGCGCCTCTATTTAACGTCGGTGGCCCGACGCCAATCCATTGAACATGGTGGTTCATGTATGGCCTCCATTTCTACATTTTTCCACCTTAGTATCTTCTTGACAACTCAAAGGCGATGTCTATTCACCTTGTATATCTTGGAGTTCCTCAACCCTTTTCCTATTTCTCTATTTTCTATTGATGTACATTGCGGTTGTCCGGGGAAAATTTTAGCTCAAAACCCAGGCCTGCAATTTAGAATTTGAAATTTTAGTATCCGGAGGTCTTGGTAAAGCATTAGTAAAGCATGGAGTATCAGTCAGAATTACTTCCATACCTCATTTTTTCAACAAATAGATCGACAGTCCCCCCTAATTCATGCTTAGAGACAAATTATGAATGTTCTTGTGATAAGTGAGTGGTGATGCCAACAGTGTAATTAGCGCAATTAACTATGGGGGGGGGGGGGGGGGGGGGGTTTGATGGGATCATGAACATGAAACTTAGCTATGTCACCATCAAACTTCATTGTAAAAACACCACCACTTACATCTATTATGCAATTGGTAGTTTTCAAAAATGGTCTCCTTAACAGAATATGGATGCTCTTATCATCTTTTTCCATGTTAAGTACGTTGAAGTCTGCAGGACATACCAAATTATCAACTTTCACTGGAACATTCTCAATTACTCCCCTAGGGTTCACAATAGACCTATTTGCTAATTGAAGAGCGATTTCAGCTTTTTCAAAGGTCCTAGTTCTAAAGAGGTCGCATTGATTGTTGCTTCTATGTCTAGCATTGCCTTATCAATTTTATTATTTTCATTTATTCAAGGGACAATAAACATACCTGGATCCTAGCATTTTGTGGTTGTTTCCTTTGGCTCATCATCGTCGAAAAATCGTCCCATAAATCCATTTAATCACCATATTCTTTCTCCGGCCCTTCTTCCACATCACATGATTCTTCTAGGAATTTAACATAGCGATAAGTTGGAACGTACCTTTTGGAGTTGCATGATGTGCAAGCTCATTTTCTTGTAGTTGCACAATTGTTTCCTCTTCTAGCTTGGGTGGCGTCAGTACCACGTTCTCCGGGGTCTCATCCTCTTCATCACTCCATGAGGCGACTGCCTTCATGTCCTCCCTTGGATTAACCACCGTTTGGGAGAGTATAATGTCTGAGGCTAGTGCTGCTATCCTAGTGATTGATGTTTGATAGGGTTGAATATTACGTGTATTTATGCTATGATATGTATATATTTTCGTGTAGATTCCGGGATGATATTACAGTTTTTTGGTATATATTTCTATATTTCAGGAATCAATGTTGAAATGCATAAAAGTAGAGGAAATGAGCAAAAAATGATGAAAAAGGACCAAACCGAGCGAACGCGTCAAAGCCGGGAAAGGAAGAAAAGAATAAAATAAAATTAAATTAAAAATAAAAAAACATCTCGATCGATCGAGCCACCAATCTCGATCGATCAGTGGAGACAGAAAATTGGCGATCGATCGAGCCTCAATCTCGATCGATCGGCCGGAAGAATTTGCTGAAAAATAAATTCCTTATAGAGTTTGGGTCCAAGAGGGAAGTCATTGATTCTTATTCCTTTATATATATACACGAAAATTATTAAAAAATATAGACTTTTTAACCTAGGAATAGCCTCCACCCCTCCATAATCCATCTCACCTTCATCCACCATCACCTCTTCATTATAGGAATTGGAACAAGCCAACAAGAGAATCGAGGAGCACGATCGAGAAAGAAGCGAGGAAGGATCGAGAATCAACGAAGAAGTCGACTTGGGAGTTTACTTTTTTACTTTTCTATTATTTGTTTTGAATTATTATTGGATTTATTGTGTTTTGAATGATTGAGAAATATTCTAAACATTGTTTTTCCTTTAATATTCTTGATTGGTTGAATTCATATATCTTCTAAGTGCGTGTGTTATGTTTTTAATGCTTTTGAAGGATTGATCCCCTTTGAATGATATTTTATTGTAATTGAGATCGAGATATAAAATTATAATACGATATAATAATTCATGCCGTGTGTTAAAGATTGAGATCGAGAGATAAAATCACATACGATTGATAGCTTTGGGTTGTTTAATCTAAAGTTAGTGGTTTTCATAAAGCGCATTCAATATTAAATTGTTAATTAAGTGAACGAGAGTTACTTGTTGCAATTTGATGTTAGATTCAATATAGCTCGAGAGAGTATATTGAATAAATTCGGAAAAACCCGTCGCCTTGGAGATGTATGGAGAAAAGAATTGTAAGAGTTGGGTTAGGTGAATAATTATCTTGATAATTCTTTCTTGTGGACTTTTCTCGTGATCGTCGATTATTTTGGTTGGATTATAGTAGTTTAATTTAGTTTAGTTGTTAATTAATTATCGTAGGTTAAATATAGTTAAAAGAAATCTTATTTGGTACTTGCTTGTTAGTCCCTGTGGGTTCGACAATCCGTATTCTTTCTATCTATACTAAAACTTGACACCGTGCACTTGCGGTATAAAATCGCTAGACTGGAATTAATTGTTTAAAATAAAAGCGATCATGTTTTTAGCGCCGTTGCCGGGGACTAACTTTAGTAATATCATACTAGGTTCTTTGACTGTAATTTAACCATTTTGTTTATTTATTACGAAAAAAAATTATTATTATTATATATATATATATATATATTTTTGTTTTGTTTGTCTTGTGAGATACTTGGAGATGCTACATCAACAAGCCTTCACAAGCTTTGCCCGACAACGTTCCGAGCCGTTCTACGCTGTTTGGGAGAGATTCAATGAATTGGCCAACACATTCCGGTATCACAACTTTTCGAACTATACTCTCATGCAATATTTCTTCAAAGGGTTGGATGCACAGACACGAGAATGGGTATTGAGCGGAGCACTGGTGACTGGGAGTCCACTGGTCGAAAGAGATGAGGACAGTGTGGTGCACCTGTTCAATGATATGGTGGACTTCGATCATCACTGGCATTGTGATCCTTCACTACAAGGTTGGAGTCACCAATACCCACCGGAGCCTCACTACTGTAATGAGACGCCCCAACCATTTGAACATCACAAAGAGAGAAGAGATAGTTCTGCAGACGTCACGACTTAGTTAGATGATACCTTAGTAAGATTCATGGCATCAACTGAGAACAGTTTGGAGTGCCAAACCAACTCTATGCGTCACTTGGAGCAGCAAATGGCGGTCTCATGGAAACAATTTCAACTAGCTGCAAAGAGAAAGAGATGAGGGCTACAAAGGAATAGCGACGAATCGAATTTGGTTATATGATGATGAACACTCAACCAACCAAGTTTGGGGGAGTGACCCTACTAGTGTTGAAGATTAAAGGGAATGCGAGCCTCTTACAGAAATTGAGCTTACATTGGCCGAATTATCCGAGGAATTCAAAAAGGAAGATGAGTCGAGTGTGATGTTGGAGAAGGAAGAGACTTTCGAGGATTTCGATTTGAGCCCATCGATGGAGACATGTTCTATGCCATATGTGGATCCGTATTTTCCATCGATGCCAACTTCACCGCACTACATCCTCCAAGATATGAAGCCAAGTAGAGAATCATTCTCCCATGCCTACCACAAGAAAGTTGTTGGAGCGACGAGCCTACACTGTTATATTCATGACAATCTTGAGGGCATACGGAATGAAGACCCATTAGTGGTATCATACGATACTTACTATGGGCGGCAGCCGCTCTTTGATGATTGCTTCTGATGGTCAAGCCGACGACTAAAAATCAGCGCTTCTTGGGAGGCAACCCAAGCGTATCCTTTTGCTATTTAGTTTTGTTATTTGATTTTCAGTTTTTATATTTAGTTTTTTTTATCTCTCGAGTCGAATATTTTACCATTTGCATTCTTCTCTTGCTACTCAGTTGGAGCAATGAACCCCTACAACAGTGGAATTTTCAAGAGCAAATCTTCCTCAACCCTCATGCAAGAGTCTTGATCAGGGGAGTTTACTTTTTCCCTTTTGATTCATTTGAACATTGAGGGCAATGTTTGATTTAAGTTTGGGGGAGTGGCTTGCATGTTTTACTTGTTTTAATCACATGTTGTGTGGTTAAATGACACTTGAATCGTCCGATTATTTTGAGCTAAATTTTTTTATTATTATTATGAGTTCAAACTTGAGAAAAGAATGAATTATAGTAGTGACTATTCAATGAGGATTTTGATCTCAATATGCATATGAACTTGATTGTTGATGATTATTGACTTGTACATGAATATCCTAATTCATGTCAAGAATGAGGAATATATTGAATACAATGAGTCATGATCTTGTGGATTGCATGTTGAATAGTGATAATTGTTGTGAATTTGATGATTTGTCTTGAGCATCTTAGAGTTATCCTAGAACCTATTTGATGATGACACTTTGAGGCGAAATTTTATAGTTATGAACTAGACTTGGAAATGATTTAGGCGATCTTTGGACCGTTTGAGCCTTCAAGCTTACCATGTTTATATTAATCTCTAGTATCCAAATTTGAACCTAACTGAGAAAGAATGGATTATGTTTAACATACTATTAGCCCCCATTCAACATTTTTTGGCAAACTCATTATACCCACCTTTATGAGCCTAAATTGAAAGAATTATCTTTACCTAAAGGGAGTATAATGATTCTCATTAGATGCACATAATTTGATATATTTTGATGAGCTATAGTTGAAAAAAAAAATTGATGAATGAGAAAAGAAAAAGATAGATATAAAGCCTTGAGGAAAAAAAATGACTAAATAAGACCCAAAGTGGCCAAGGCTATAAAAGAAAAAGAAGAGAAGCTCAATTTTGTGCTACAAATATGAACATTACATGCTTATACTCTCTTCTTTGTGATATCCTATCTTTTCTTTGAAGCCAACACCAAAGGCCTTACATTACAAGCTTAAAAAGTTCTTTTGATCAAAGTCTAGGGAGTAACTATCATTAGTGGAGAAGTCGTTTGAAAATAGGCATATGTGATGCTTGATGATAATCTCGACTTTGAGTTGATTAACATGATTTGATCTTGAATATGTGCATGAAACTTGAGATTGACTATAGCACACACACACGTTCCAATTTTGAGAGGTGTTGCTTGAATTAGGAGAAAACATGTCTTGTCAACTTTATGTGCATGAGATTTCTGAGAATAATGCAAGTAATGAAATAATTGTTTCAAGTATCAAGAATAAACTATACCTTGTGATTTTAATGCTTAATCGATGACGATTAAGTGATAAGTATGGGGGAGTTGATAGGGTTGAATATTACGTGTATTTATGCTATGATATGTATATATTTTCGTGTAGATTCCGGGATGATATTACGATTTTTGGTATATATTTCTATATTTCAGGAATCAATGTTGAAATGCATAAAAGTAGAGGAAATAAGCCAAAAATGATGAAAAATGACCAAACCGAGCGAACACGTCAAAGCCGGGAAAGGAAGAAAAGAATAAAAGAAAATAAAATAAAAAATAAAAAAACATCTCGATCGATCGAGCCACCAATCTCGATCGATCGGTGGAGACAGAAAATTGGCGATCGATCGAGCCTCAATCTCGATCGATCTGCCGGAAGAATTTGCTGAAAAATAAATTCCTTATAGAGTTTGGGTCCAAGAGGGAAGTCCTTGATTCTTATTCCTTTATATATATACACAAAAATTACAAGAAAATATATACTTTTTAACCTAGGAATAGCCTCCACCCCTCCATAATCCATCTCACCTTCATCCACCATCACCTCTTCATCGTAGGAATTGGAACAAGCCAACAAGAGAATCGAGGAGCACGATCGAGAAAGAAGTGAGGAAGGATCGAGAATCAATGAAGAAGTCGACTTGGGAGTTTGCTTTTACTTTTCTATTATTTGCTTTGAATTATTATTGGATTTATTGTGTTTTGAATGATTGAGAAATATTCTAAACATTGTTTTTCCTTCAATATTCTTGATTGATTGAATTCATATATCTTCTAAGTGCATGTGTTATTGTTTTTAATGCTTTTGAAGGATTGATCCCCTTTGAATGATGTTTTATTGTAATTGAGATCGAGAGACGAAATTATAATAAGATATAATAATTCATGTCGTGTGTTAAAGATTGAGATCAAGAGATAAAATCACATACGAGTGATAGCTTTGGGTTGTTTAATCTAAAGTTAGTGGTTTTCATAAAGCGCATTCAATATTAAATTGTTAATTAAGTGAACGAGAGTTACTTGTTGCAATTTGATTTTATATTTAATATAGCTCGAGAGAGTATATTGAATAAATTCGGAAAACCCGTCGCCTTAGAGATGTATGGAGAAAAGAATTGTAAGAGTTGGGTAAGGTGAATAATTGTCTTGATAATTCTTTCTTGTGGAATTTTCTCGTGATCGTCGATTATTTTGGTTGGATTATAGTAGTTTAATTTAGTTTAATTATTAATTAATTATCGTAGGTTAAATATAGTTAAAAGAAATCTTATTTGGTACTTGCTTGTTAGTCCCTGTGGGTTCGACAATCAGTATTCTTCCTATCTATACTAAAACTTGACACCATGCACTTGCGGTATAAAATCGCTAGACTGGAATTAATTGTTTAAAATAAAAGCGATCAAAGTTGCTAGTTACTCCATTTGAGTACTCAAATTCTGAATGTCAGACTTGGTTTCTTGTTGAAATTCTAAAGTGTTATTAGCAAGCTCCATAATAGTATCCTCTAAACACTCTCCAGGGGTAGGGAATTGAAGTTGTTACGGCCATGGCTGATATTACAGTATGTATCATGGTAGGTTGGACTACATGAAAGGTGGAGTTGGGCTCATCATTGAGTGTCATATCTGAGATGTGGATGATCAGTCCAACTTAAGTTGTATGCTCTTTGCTCATTCCCTCCACCAAGTTGTTGCACAAGATAGACTAATTCGTCCAAGCTCCAATAGTCCGCCATGGTAAAATTTGTTCTCAGAAATCGACCTGTAAGCACGAACAAACAAGAATAGCAGTGGAATGGAAAAAGAAATAAAGAAATAAAGAAGGAAAATGGAAGAAAAGAAAAGAAAAAAATAGAAAATATTACCTTATACAACGTCTCTCCGGCAACGACTCCAAAATTGGTGTGCGCTTATCGTGAACACCCAAATTAAC
This sequence comes from Haberlea rhodopensis, assembly GCA_907163345.1. NCBI lineage: Eukaryota > Viridiplantae > Streptophyta > Magnoliopsida > Lamiales > Gesneriaceae > Haberlea > Haberlea rhodopensis. Next base: position 10,975,381 of record CAJQUN010000010.1, read on the forward strand.
CCCACTCAGTTTCAAGATTTATATAAAAAAATGTAGTAACGCGAGTAGGGATCGATCCCACGAGGATGTGTGAGTCTTTGTTTTAACAAAATAAAAAACAAAACAATAAAGTAAAGATGTGGTTGTGAAGATTTGAATTATACTAAAGGAATTAAAAGCAAAGTTATTTAACTATTGAAAGCGATTCTTGGTATCGGTCAACTCTACCTTGGATATTATCATCTGATAAATGTGAATTTTACACTTATTTTGCTATAGTTTTATATTGATTTTCGTGTTGATTCTTGGACGATTTTACGTTTTTTGGTATATATTTGTTTTGTTTTGTTTCAGGAATCTAGGTGAAAGTGCATGGAAGTGGAGAAAATGAGCTAGAATGATGGATAAAGACTCGTGGCACGAACGAAGAAATTGGAAATTCAAGTGCTCGATCGATTGAGTGAGGCAGAGAATTTGGCCTACAAGAAGGAAGGTTGCTCGATCGTTCGGTAGAAGAGCTCGATTGATCAAGCGTGGCAGAAAATTTCATGAATGAGAATATTGAGTACTCGACCAATTGAGCTACTTTGCTCGATCGATCGGCCAGCAGAGTTTTGTGAAAAAAATACTTCTTTGATTTTGGTCCATTGAGAACACTTCCATCCACCTCCTCTCTTATATATATATCAGACCTAGGGTACGAAAATTGGTTGTTGAATATCATATTACACAATACATATCAGCTTTTCATCTTCTTCCAACATCCAACAACCTTAAGGAAAATCATTGAAGTGGAAGGAAGGAAGCAAGAGAAGAAGATGCGTTACAACGCACGGAATCGAACTCCTATCATTTATTGTACTTCGAAACTTTTGTTTTGTTGATTATTTTAGAATTCATGATGACATGAACTAAGTTTATTTTATCAAGATTAGGAGAGCTTGTGTTTGAGTTGATGATTTGAATGTTCTTTTGTGGATTGATTCTTTTGTTCATGATTTAAAATCTTAATGCTTTCAAAGCTTTGCTAACTTTGATTGATTTGTGAGAATTATAATTTAGATTAAGAGATTAAATTATAATACGCTATAGTAAATCATGTTGTATTCAAGATTGAGATCGAGAGATGAAATCACGTAAGTGATAATTTTAGATTGGAAGATCTATGTTAGAGGTTTTCATAGAGATTTATGCGATATTAAATTTATGATTAACTGAACGAAGTTACTTGTTTCAATTTGTATTTGTTTCAATATAGCTTGAGAAAGTGTATTGGATATTTTAAGGGAACCCGTCACCTTAAGAATTACTTGGATAGTAATTGTTTCACAAACAAATCATTGACGATAACACAAGTGAACCGACATCTTGATAAATTTCTCGAGTGGAATTCCTTCGCATCTTCAAAAGAGTCTGTTTTGATTTCAGAGTATTATTTTGTTTAATTCATTATTCCTATATTTCGTAGGCTAAATATAATTTATCTAATTTTATTTGTTACTTATATGTTAGTCCATGTGGGTACGACATCCCTACTTTTCTATCAATATACTAAAACTTGACACCGTGCACTTGCGGTTAAATCGCGCTACAGTATGATATTTTATTGTTCAAATACAAAACGATCATCATCTATTTCATCGGTTCACAAAAGATTTGATTTTTATTTGAATATTCATCATTGGACATTCAATTCCCAAATTAAAGTGCCATCTCACCTTATTTTTAGTTAAGTAGCCCACGTGTTCTAGTTTAAGCCTTATCGATCAATAAATCTAAATACACGCGACCAAGATTTAAATCAACAATAGCATCCAAAACTAGTGAGATTGATGAAGCTAAACAACATAATCCAAGCGTCTATGTTTCTATTCTAGTGTTTTCCCTAAGAATTTAACATAGTCACAAGCGGAATCCAAGCGTCTACGTTTCTATTCAAGTGTTTTCCCTAAGAATTTAACATAGTCACAAGCGGAATTTATCTTAGTTGCTTCGTAATTCGTAAATTCGATTAATCAAACAATTATCAAATTTAGCATTAGATTGTATGCAAATTACTAGGTCGTCAATCTAATAATCAAACACAACAATCATATCAATCAAAACAAAAAACCATTGATACTCAATAAAAATCTATAAAATAAGAACATGAATCTCCCCAAGATTAATAAATCCAAGGTATTGTATTCCTCAACAAAGAATTAAAAGCTATTCATAATCTAATAAAAACAAATAATAAAAGCAAGAGGAAGGAAACTAATCGGATCTCCACTCTTCGATGTCGTAAATCCCGCCTTCGTGTTGATTTTCGTAGCCGTCTTCAACAAAATTGAAAGCAAAATTATAAAATTAGTCTAAATTACTCTACCTTAACTATCTAATGAATCTAAAGTCTGATTTTCGAGTTTTATATGTAGGGGGACTGATGGGGTAGGTTGGAATCCATGTAGGAAGGAATAAATCAAGTTTCCAATTTTTTCAAAAATTCCTTGGCGCTACGGTGAGGCTGGATGGCGCTAGGGCGCCTAGCATTCTGCCTTGGCACACATTTTCCAGGCTGGCAGGCACTAGGACGCAGCTTGACGGTGCTGGGGTGCCTAGAATTCTGCATGCTGCACCACAATTTAATATTTTGGCCGTAACTTTCTCATACAATCTTTGAATTAAACGAATTAGTTGTCCACGCGAAGATAACGGAAAGTTCTGCAAGTTTTCTATTGTCCATATTTCCAAAATATTGCTCTTACATGAAGAAAATCGAGGAGAAATAAGTGGCATGTGTCTTGGATTCTGATTTTTTATCTTTTCTTCAACTTTCTTCCTTCTTCCATCATTTTAGTTCGATTTCTTCACATTTTACTACATTACCAAATGTATGATTATGAACTGTAAACAACAAGTTAACCATTAAAATATTCCTAATCATTGAGAGTTAGATGCATAAAACGTGTCTATTTCTAGACACATCAATTACCATAAGATAATCACATAATTATTGAGAGGTTTAACATGATTTACTATAATACGGTATGAGGGTCTTACATAGGCCGTAACCCTGTAAGGCTAGGTTAAGACTTGTAAAGTCTTTTGCCCTTGAAGGTCGGTCCTAAGCTCGTGAAGCTCGAACATTGATGACCAGGTCGACCATAACCCGTAAGGCTAGGCTAAGACTCGTAAAGTCTTTTTGTTGTTGAAGGTCGGTCTGAAGCTCGTGAAGTTGTCGGCCTTAACCCGTAAGGCTAGGCTGAGACTCGTAAAGTCTTTTTGGTCTTGAAGGTCGGTCTGAAGCTAGTGAAGCTCGGAAGTTGAGGACCAGGTAGGCCTTAACCCTAAGGCTAGGCTAAGACTCGTAAAGTCTTTTTTTCTCTTGAAGATCGGTCCCAAGCTCGTGAAGCTCGGACATTGAGGACCAGGTCGACATAACCCATAAGGCTAGGCTAAGACTCGTAAAGTCTTTTTGGTCGGTCCCAAACTCGTTAATCTAGGAGATTTTGTTTAGCTCTTCCTGGTATCATTTTGTGTCATCTTCATTCACGAAATTCTTCTCTGGAAGTATGTAAAGATGGTGTTCCCATTATTCTAGGGCTGACCCTATCGACATCCCGAGATGACCATGTAAATATGTTCTCTTTACTTTTCAGGCACGCAGTTAATTCAAAAAAGACCGCGGGGTCCAATTCCTTAGTTATCTTCACCATCCTCTTAGGAGATAAATGCAAGCTCTATTGATTCAGACGCTTCATTTGTGCAATTCAAAACTTCGTCTCCCGGTGTTTGTTTTATTGGCATACCTCATGCAACAATGTTGGCTTGATGCCGAGCTCTCTTTCCTTCCCAAACCATCTTCTTCTGGTTAGCTGTTGCAGGGTCAGCTATCCAGCCATTACTCTTTCCGGCTCCATGCGCCGATGTGTTAAACCCACCTCAAGAGGATGATGAGGTGAATTATTCTAAGGATACGGTGCTTGGTTGTGCCCCATCGCCACACCTATAGTTTGGATAACAAATTGTGCCAGTTGCCCCATGTAAGGCCCCTCTTACGCTAAACATAGCTATCCAAAACAATAAGCAGTGTGCAATTCAAGCTAGACTCTCACTAGCCCAGCCACATAACCAGTGTTGTGATACCACTAATGTAAGGCACCGCTTACTAGAAACAAATATACTCCACTAATATGAGGATTTAAACATTTTCTGTTAGGATCGAATGTGAGTGTTTAGAGGGGGTGAATAAACACTTTACTAAAATTTATCTTTTAGATTTTCCTGGATTGATTTCACTTGGGTTAGCAAATGAAACCTATTTCTTAATCAATTCTAATCTGAACAGACCACTGATAGTGTGAGTGCGGAATCGGTTTGTTTTTTGTTAGTAAGACCGGTATGATAGCTTGAAACACGAAGTAGTGCAATATGTAAATAGACAGGATGTGTTTCTGGAAGTTCGAAGGCAATTCCTTCTACGTCTTCCCTTCTTCCAATTTAGGAAGGATTCACTAGAAGACTTTGAGTAATACAATCCATTGTACAACCCCAATTCAGCTGGATTTACCCCACTACCAGACTGAAACTCATAGTCTCTCAATCTGTTCAGACACAATCCGTCTGACAGTTACAAAGAACTCACTCTTCTATCTTAGAACAAATACAATTGATAGAGTGAATTATTCTATATACAAATGATCCTTAAACGATCAAATAAAACAATAAGACGTGCTTTCAACTTTGAGCAGATTGACAAGATGAAGTCTTTCGATGATAGTGTTCTGCTCAAATGGATGCTCAATAAAATGATTGATTGTTGATCTCGTATGCGTGTTGTATCTCTTGTATTTTCTCGTACTTTGAGCATTTAAGTTGCACCTACATATAAATCATTTCTGCCAACGACAATATTTCTTTTTGTGTGCAACTCTTTACTTTGGTAAACGTCTGAACAAGCTGTAGTCTTCTATTTTAGACTCATTCCCTTCTGGTCTGTTCTTTCGGCGCATATCAGATAAGACCTGCTTTGTCTATTTACCATTTAAGGTAACTTTAGTTTTTGGTCTATTTCAGCATTAAACGCGACATTAAAATGCTTTAATAAATAGCCGTTGATTATTCGGACTGATGACTGAAGTTTGCTAACTTAGTCTGAATTGATAAGTTCTGATCTGATATGCATTGATCTGCGTCGATCTGGTTGACATCAATCTAGTCTTTATCGGTCTGGTCTTTGTTGACCTCCATCTAGTCTTTATCGATCTGGTCTGTTTCGTCATCTTTAAAATCCGGAACAACAAATTCCCCCTTTTTGATAATGACAAAACCTAGCTTCTTTATCTTTTTTTAAGTCATTTTTCTTGTATAAATTATGTTCAGATCGATTAAGTCTTTTAGTTCAAAAAAAATGAACTATTCAAAATAAATGAATCAAGACTGTGAATTCCGACCGAAAGACTGTTTATAAACTTGTCTGATGAATACATTTACAGATGTTATTCAAGTTTGTCTTCTTTGGGCTACTGTTCTGACTTCATTTATTCTTCTTTTCTCCCTTTTTGGCATTAGCAATCTCCTGAAGGAAATCTATGATCTGCATAAGCTGAGCACAGATAGCATCCAGATGATGATCTTGGGTAAGAAGGATTTGGCAATTACGGTTTTTACTTCGGAAGCCAGCTCGATCTGTGCTTTTCTCAAGCTGGTCTTATAGGATGCTTGTTGAGAAAACAGATCGTTCAGACCATGCTGGATATTATTGATGCTCTTCAGCATCTTTTCCTTAAAAGAATCAAAATTCATAGAGGTAGTCCGCGGGCTTTGATGTACTTCTCTTACTCTTTGGGAGAGAAAGAGAAAATTAGCGGATAATTCTCGAAGGGACTTTGCCACTGATGCAGTATCATCAAGGTAGTCTGGTATGTCTTCAGCAGTTGGCACAACCAGCTCTTTCCCTTTTTCAGTCGGCACAACAAATGAGTCAGCAGATTGGCGATGGTCAGACCGGACTAATTCAACCAGATCCGTAGAAAATTGATTCAAAAATGTCAAGTCTGCACCAGACTGATCTGAAGGAGAGATTGGTTGAACATGCTCCTCAAGTTGTAAAGCCGCAGCGATGCCGGGCACAACTAGTCCAACATCGACAATGTCTTGTGTGACAATAGTCTTTGGTGAGACTAGTGTGCTGGTCTGAGCTTCGGAGGCTGAGGACGTAAAAGGGATAGACGTTGTAGGAGATTCCAGTAATACATCCATTGCCTCAGCCTCTGCAGCAGTCGGAGCATTAGGTGGTGGCTGTTTCTCTGGCTTAATAATGGTTGCCTCATATTCTGCAGAACTTTGCCCTGCCAGTTTGGGGTTGGGTGATCCGGACTGGGAGGAGGGGTTGAAATATTCAGCCGCTGGCGATGCATTCTGACAGCCATATGAAGAGTGAGGACGTCCATCTCCAGCTGAGATATAACTGCGCTGTCATCCTTGACAGTCGGGCTGGTTATATCAATTGGCTTTCTTAGCTTGGATAAGGAGAGTTGCAAGCCCCAGCCTGTGTTTTGCACAAAACAGCTCTTTGTGATGCACAACATTGCGAACATTGTCTGTTTCTGTGCCTTTCAAACTTCTTGTTCCATTTTGTTCAGTCGCTTGAGTTTACCGAAGAACAGATTGAAGTGATTGACCGTTCCGTACAACACCCATTCATCGAATATGACGGTGAGAGCCTGCACTTTTTCTTCAATGTCTTCCATGGCAATGCCAGTAGCTGTTTGAGCAGCTGATTTGGGCTTTAAGTGCAGTCTCTGTCATGGTGGCTTTGCCCTTCCCAGCAACAGATGAGGGCTTAATTCCTGATTGGGTATAATCGCCCAATTCTTTAATCACAATATCCTTGACAACTGGGATATTGGATGGGACTCGAGGCACAACTTTGGCTAGTTTGGGTGGAGCTTTGGATGTTTGAGGTGGAGCTTGGGATTTTGGGAGTGGAGCTTGGAGTACAGGGGTTGCTTCGGTTGTAGGAAAGGTAGATATGGGTTTGGGGTTTGGGGTTTAAGGTTGTCAGGGGTTTGGTGAGTTGGGTTCGAGGCTTCTTTGGTAGGGGTTTGGTTAGGGATGAGGTAGTAGAGGCAGACTGGGTTCATTAGAGTCAGTCTGGACCACTACCAATTTTCGCTTAGCCCTTGTCTTCTTCGCTGCAGCCTGTTCTGCACCAACCTCCATAGTGACAGTCAATAAATCAGTGGAAGTTGGGGGAGCACTTTTGGATCGTAACAGAGCCAGTCCTTTGGGATTGATGACTTTGAACGGACTGGGTGTCGAAGATTTCCCTAGCTCAATATTCATGGGCTCTAACAGCTTGCTCAGTTGAACGGTAAAACAGACAGCCTGCTTTGCGGAAGTTATGGTCTAAAATAAAACACCAAATAGGATGGAGGACCAGTTCACTTTCTGTCCAAAGTGAATAGCTGCCATGGCCCCAAACTTTTCAGACGTCACAACATCAAAACTTCCAGCCTTGCTCAGCAGAGGCTTTCCGAGGATGTCGTAGAGCCCTTGAAAATGGAAAGACATCTCTTTCTTCTTGAATGCAGGATTAAGTGTAAGTCCGTAGATTGATACTCTGCGTTGAAAATCTTGCAAGTGGCTTTAGACAAGTGAGCAAAGTCGGACATGCCAGGGGTAGGAAGTACAAACGTCTCCGTAAATAGCTCCTGAGAAATTTCAACAATATGGCCATTAACCAAATAAGAGATGGATTTCTTATGAGATACGACGTTGGAGAATAGTTCTTTGATCTCCGATTCATACACCACCGTGCCGCATTCCAGGAATTTCCTCAGTCCGGATGATTCCATATTTTTGAACGTAGATACCATTTTTGTATCTTCCATTCTGTAGCTAGCATCAAACTCAACAGATAATGAATTGTGAGTAATGGTTGCCATTAGAAATATTAGGATACGAATATGGAATAAAGAGGAAATTTATGGAAGAGATAAGCAGATGACGGTAAATAGATAAAGTAAAATGGTGAGTGAAATGTAAAGCCTGATAAATACAGAGATATTAGACACGTGTCTGTATCTCGAGACTGATATTTTAAAAATTCAAATCTTAACGGACTGGATGAGGGTATAGTAATGCGATTAAAGTTAGATCAGTTCGGGCTGTAAAATATTACTATGTTAAAGATCGATAGTGTTTTGAGTCAGATCATAGGATAACATCAGATCGATAGAGATCGGTCTGATAGTCAGGATTGGTCTGTATCTTACTGACCATTGTATTATCGATTTGTGCTAACATTAAATCTGTAAAAAAACAAAGTTAAGCATGTGTCAAATATGTTAAGATAGATCTATTAAACCAAGAATTTGACGAAAATAATTAAACTTAGCCTCTGGGAGTGGTTTAGTGAAGATGTCTGCAGCTTGTTGTTCTGTTGAAATGTACGCGATCCGAATTTCCTTCTTGACAACATGATCACGTATAAAATGATGTCTGATATCAATATGTTTCGTTCGAGAGTGCAAGAATGAATTATATGTGATAGCAATCGCACTTGTGTTGTCGCAAAAGATTGGTGACTCAGCAGCTTGAATGACATAGTCTCTGACCTGATGTTGGACCCAGAGTATTTGAGCGCACAACTTCCGACGGCGATTCTGCCTCAGCTGTGGATGTGGCAATCGATGTTTGCTTCTTGCTAAACCAAGAGACCAATCTTTCACCTAAGAATTGACAAGTTCCACTGGTGCTTTTGCGATCGATCTTACATCCTGCATAGTCAGCGTCTGAATATCCAATCAAATTGAAGTTAGATTCTTTGGGATACCAGAGACCAACATTCTGATAACCTTTTAAATATTTTAAAATGCATTTAGCGGCAATGAAGTGGGATTGTTTTAGGGTCAGATTGAAATCTAGCACACATACAAACAGAAAACATAATATCAGTCCGGCTCGCTGTAAGATATAGCAGTGATCCGATTAGACCTCGATACATTGTTACATCAACTGACGTTCCCCCTTCGTCTTTATCTAACTTGATTGATGGACTGATCGGAGTTGAAGCAGTTGAGCAAGTTTCCATACCAAACCGTTTGAGTAGCTCCTTGGTGTACTTGGTTTGATTAATGAAGATTCAATTATCGAGCTGTTTGACTTGTAGACCAAGGAAGAATGACAATTCTCCCATCATACTCATCTCAAATTGGCTCTGCATTAACTTAGAAAATTTCTCGCATAACTTGGGGTTAGTTGACCCAAAAATGATATCATCAACATATATTTGAATTATAAAGTATGTTCCCCCTTGATAAACTTAAATAAAGTTTATCTACTGAGCCGATCTGGAAATCATGATCCAGAAGAAATTGAGACAGAGTATCATACCAGGCTCTGGGGGCTTGTTTAAGTCCATAGACTGCTTTATTGAGTAAGTATACGTGATATGGAAACGAGTGATTAAGAACTCCAGGAGGTTGCTCGAGTAGACTTCCTCCTAAAGTTCACCATTAAGAAATGCACTCTTCACGTCCATTTGATATACTTTGAAATCTTTAAAAGCAGCGTATGAAAGAAAGATTCGAATTGCTTCAAGTCTGGTAACTGGTGCAAAGGATTTATCAAAGTCGATTCATTCTTCTTGTCTGAAGCCTTGTGCAACCAATCTGGCATTGTTCCTAACTACCATGCCATTTGCATCTAGCTTGTTTCTGAAAACCCATCTGGTTCCAATAATAGGCTAATCACTTGGTCTGGGAGTTAAACTCCACACTTGATTCTATTCAAATTGGTTGAGCTCTTCTTGCATAGCCTCTATCCAGTTATAGTCAGCTAAAGCTTCGTCAGTCTGTTTTGGTTCCAGGTTGGATATGAACGTAGTGTAGGTGAATTCATCCATCATCTATCCTCTAGTTCTTATGGGTGCAGATGGACTTCCAATCACCAGATCAGGTGGATGCCTCTTAGTCCAGCAGTAGTTTGGTTCTAGAGCATCTGGTCCTGATGGAAGCAGAATACTGATATCGTCAGTATTGGTCTTCACGTTGGTATTTGTTACTTTCGGATCAACGACATCAGCTCGATCTCATAGAACTTCAGTGGCTTTTACCGGTCTGTCAGGTACTTCAGGTTCTGGTGGATTGTCTCTTAACCTGTTAACTGCATTCTCATAATCACTGTTAGTTTCAAGATGGATATTTTCCATCTGCTTTTGAATTAGTTCATTGTGGTTCTCAATATTAAGAGATTCATCAAAAACTACATGAATTGACTCTTCCACAGTTAGAGTTCGATTATTGAAGACACAAAATGCTTTGCTAACAGATGAATATCCTAAGAATATTCCATCATCTGACTTAGATTCGAAAGCGGTTAGATTATTCTTACCATTGTTATGTACGTAACATTTGCAGCCGAAGATATAAATTTATGAAATAGTTGATCTGTTATTTGTCCATACTTCATATGGTGTTTAATTTAATTTCTTATTAATCATGGACCGATTCTGTGTACAACATGCAGTATTGACAGCCTCTGCCCAGAACTTTTGAGAGATTCCAGAGTCAGCAAGCATTGTTCTTGCTGCTTCCTTGAGCGTTCTGTTGCGTCGTTCTGCAACTTCATTTTGTTGAGGAGTGCGAGCTTCCTAGTATTCATGTCTGATCCCTTGGACATCTAGAAGGATTCAAGATTTTGGTTTGAGAATCCAGTATCTTTGTCGCTTCGAATCCTGTCTATCCCAAAGGATTTCTCGTTCTGAATGCGCTTCAACAACTTGATTAATTTTGGGCCGGTCTGGTCTTTACTGCTAAAAAATATAGTCCATGTAAATGTGAGTAATCATCAACAACAACAAGAGTATATCACATTCCCTCTAAACTTGTTATTGGTATGAGACCAAACAAGTCCATGTGCAATAATTCTAAGCAGCGTGAGGAGAATTTGGCATTCTTGTTCTGAAAGGATGATCTGACTTGTTTGCCCATTTGACAAGCTTGACAGATCATATCCTTAGCAAAGTTGATCTTGGGCAGACCAATATCTATATCATTTTACAATAGGTAGAAATAGTCTTGAAATTAAGATGATTCAAGCGTTTATGCCATAGCCAATGTTTATTATCGTTATAAGCGATGAAACAAGTAGGATTATCAGGCTGATCATGATTCCAGTTAATCTTATAAGTATTTCCATTCCTGATTCCTACCAGCATGGTTTTACCATTAGATGATTTAATAGTGCAAGTGTGTTTGTGAAATTCTACGGTATAACCATTATCACATAATTGACTTATACTAATCAGATTATAGCATAAATTCTCAACTAATAACACATCATTTATGATAATGTTGCCATGGACAATCTTACTCTTGCCCACTGTCTTACCCTTTGAGTTATCACCGAAGGTGATCTTAGGACCAGTATATTGAGTAATATCAGACAGCAGCTCGATGTTTCCCATCATGTGTCAATGATGTGACTAGAAATAGACACATCTTTAGTGCTTAATTGTCTACGATTTGGTAGGTTTTGATAGATAATTTGATACGTATGCTACCTAATCGTATATTTGTGTAATTGTAGGTACAATCGAAGAAAACGAGCTAAAAATGATGTGTAAAGACCAAGAAGAGACATGGACAAGACAAGGACTCAAAGTTGATCAAGAAAAGGGCAAAAATGTAATTTTGGAGGTGGCAATCGATCGCCTGGAAGAGGAAATCGATCGCCTATGGACAGAAACTTTTGCAACAAAATTCACGGATCAGCGATCGATCGCGAGTACCAGGCGATCGATCGCCAAAGTCCACTGGAGCTTAGCGATCGATCGCGATAAAGTGGCGATCGATCGCCTCAAGATTTTCGATGAAAAAAAAATAAACTAGAGATCGATCGCCACACATCAGGCGATCGATCGCCGCAGAGTCCGGAAATTAGGAAATTGAGTCTTTTACCATGTTTAAAAGATTGTATTCCATATTTATCACTCCCAGACCCTAAAACTCGAGACTAAGCCTCATTAGCAGCAGCTTTTGATAGTTTTTCCAATTTTTAGAATAATTTGAGATTTTAGATTAATTCTCTCTGAAGTTTTGTCAAGAACAACGAAGAACGAGACCGGAATCGACAAGCCGGAATCGTGACTAGTATTAGTAATTTCTTTTCCTTTGATATTTTAATGTTTTCAACTAATATGTTGTTGATTTTAGGTTCAATTATGCTAGGCTAAAACCCTTTGATTCTTGGTTGAAGGGATACCTACTTTTGGATTTGAATCTTTTATGAGAATTCGGTTTGATTGTTGAATTAGATTTCGATTTCAATTTGTTTCTCAGATTTCGAATTCCATGATTGTTGTGTTTGTGTATTAGACCGATCACCTAATATTCAATTGCATAATCGATAGTTTGTTAAGAAACAACTAAGATTAATAATTAACCGGCTGTAGGTGTTATTGAATTCTTAGGAGAAACGATTGAGTAATCAATTCTAACGGCTGTATTTTTTATTGATTAGATTTGTCGAACTCATTAGTTTTGAAAACTATCATTGATTTAATCATTAACGGCTGTAGTGGTGATTAGAGATTTGGTAAGGGTTGAATTGAATGCTGTTTTCTCTTTGACTATGAATAAGATGGGTAGGAATTGAATTTCCAATCGATAGATAATCGAAAGAATTCGAATGTTTTGATTTGATGACTAAAAGATAATTTTCCAAAAGTACGGTTACCTGAAAACCAAGAATCCCTTTAATCTCATAAGTTTAAAATCATCTTAGTTAATCTTGTTAATTAGTTTAATTCTAGAATTTGCTTAGTAGTAATCATTCTTCCCAAAACCCCTTTTTACTATTTGTTTTTAATTTGACACGAAAAAGTACTACCTTCCCTGTGGGATCGATCCCTACTCTCGCTACTACATACTTTTGCTATTAACTTGAGAAGGGTTAATTTGGGCGTACGCGATAAGCGCTACCAAATTTTGGCGCCGTTGCCGGGGAAGGCATTGGTATTATTTTTGTGTCGATTTTTTTTTTTTTTTTGTTATCCCGCATTACTACTTTGGTTTGTTGATGAGTACAGGTGGATCGTCTAATCACGAAGATAACTTTCACTACGATCCTGAGATCGAGAGGACACTACATCAAAGACGAAGAGAAGCGAGGTTGCTTGAAGAAGACGAGAGGACCATGATGGCTGCAAATCAAAGCTTGAGGCAGTTGGCAAATCCTAACTTGGATCAACAACCTCTCTACATCACTTTCCCTGCTCTCGCAAACAACGTAAATTTTGAACTCGAATATGGTTTGATTCATTTATTGCCATCTTTTCATGGTCTTGCAGGTGAGAACCCGCATAAGCACTTGATGGAGTTCCACGTGGTATGCACTACTATGAAGCCAGCTGGCGTGACGGAGGAGCAAATAAAACTGCGAGCCTTTCCATTCTCGCTAAAGGATGCTGCAAAGGATTGGCTATTCTACTTATCCTCCGGATCAATCACCACGTGGACGGACTTACAAAGAGTATTCCTGGAGAAATATTTTCCTGCTTCAAGGGCGACAAACATAAGGAAGGAGATCTATGGGGTGAAGCAATACCAAGAGGAGTCATTACATGAGTACTGGGAACGGTTTAAGAAGTTGTGTGCCAGCTGCCCACAACATCAGATAAGTGAACACTTGTTAATTCAATATTTCTATGAATGTTTGCTTTCTGGTGACAGGAACTTGGTGGATGCAGCAAGCGGAGGAGCATTTATCGACAAGACGGCGGAGGAAGCGAGGAGTTTGATAGCTAACATGGCGGCCAACTCCCAACACTTTGGACATGTTCGCCATGGACAACCGCAAAGAAAAGAGGTAAACGTATCAAACCTGGAACAACAACTGATAGACCTAACTTTTCTTGTGCGTGGTATTGCAGGTGGGAATGTAGGAAAGATAAAGCCGTGTGGAATCTGTCTGGCTGCGAACCATCCAACTGACGCTTGCCCCTCACTACAAGAGACAGCCGTTGAGAATGTGAATGCCGCGGGAGGATTCCTAGGGCCACCACAAAGGAGTTATGACCATCCACCAAACAACTACAATCAAGGTTGGAGGGACCATCCGAACCAAGGCTATGGGAACCCACAGATGCACCAACCTCCACCCTATAGACCGCCATATCAGCGACCTCCACCACCGCCAGTGCACCCTCCTTCTGACAGGTTAGAAAACATTGTTAAAGTTATTGCTGAAAATAGCTTGCAATTTCAACAGGAGACAAGGGCGAGCATCCAAAGCTTGACTACGCAAATGGGACAACTGGCAACTTCGCTCAACAAGATTGAAGCAAGAATCTCAAATGGACTACCTTCACAACCGGAGGTGAACCCCAGGGAGAATGTGAGCGCTATCACTTTGAAGATGAGCGAAGATACAGCTGAGGAAAAAGGTGGTACCGACGCCACCCCAGAAAGAAGAGATGACGGAGACAGAGACAGATGTTGAAGAGCCAATGCATGGGAAGGAACCACGAGGTGAGTTCCCTAAACTTTCTGAATATAAAATACCACCCCCTTTCCCCCAAGCATTGCAGGACAATAGGAAAGGTGCCAGACTCAAAGGGCTCTACGAGATGAGTCCACGCTGCAAAGAGCAAGCCCCATTGCATGAGACCATGAAGAAGAAACCGCAACATGCTAACCCCTTAAAGGAGATCGTGAAAGAGGATCAAAGCAAGGAACACAAAGGGCAGCCCAAGGTCGAGCTCAATGACAATGTTTCGGCGGACAACCAAAGAAGCATCCCCATTAAATGCAAGGACCCAGGTATGTTCTTTATCCCATGTGAGATTAGTGCTATTAGGATTGAGAAGGCTATGCTCGATTTAGGATCGTCCATAAATGTCATGCCTTACTCAATGTACTCTCAACTGAAAATGGGACCTTTAAAAAGAAATAACGCAGTTATTCACTTAGCTGATAAATCCACGGTCATACCTAAGGGGATAGTAGAGGACGTAGTTGTGCATGTAAAGAACTTGGTCTTCACAGCCGATTTCTATGTCTTAGACATGAGAAATGATGATCTTTCTAGTCTAATTATTTTAGGGAGACCATTCTTGAAAACATCAAAATCAGTAATCAATATGAATAGCGGTATGATAACATTGGAGTCTAATGGTAAAGTTGCAAAATTCAACAGCTATGAACCCATTAAGACTCTTGAGCATTCTAGTTACGCTATTGGCATACATGATGATTATGATTCGGATTTTGATAATGATGAGTTGTGGGAAATGGGAAAGGCTACTGATGGCCTTGACGAGAAGAGAGGTATGGATTCTAACTTAGTGCATACTAATCATACTATTGCTGCGTTATCTACTCACGATATTGCTGACCATCTTATTTCTCAATTGCAGGATCGTACCGTTGAAAAGAAGCACCCTCCAGATCGACCATGTCAATCAAGTGACGAAGGAGCAAAGACTGGGGACGACCACTCAAAGACCAACAAGCCGAGATACCGAGGAGTGAAGAAGATATTGAGGTGGTTAAGGAAGGATAGAGCAACACTGCATCAACCACCTTGATAGAGGACTGGCGTCGGGCCACCTACGTTAAACAGAGGCGCTGCTTGGGAGGCAACCCAAGGGGAGTTAGTTTCTTTTCTCCCTTTTATTTTTAGTTTTTTTTTTTGCTTTTTCGTTTCCACTTTTCTCTTTTCTTTATATTTTTTCCTTACATTGGGGACAATGTAGGATTTAAGTATGGGGGAGGGTTAGTAGTTAGTTTTGCTTTAATATTTCAAAAATACAAAAAAATCGAAAAATTTAAAAATTTTGAGCTCATAGTTAGTAATGGACGCATGCTTAGAATCACTAGCCCATGATGAAACCTAATTGATATCATGCATGCTTTTGAATATAGGTGAATTGTTAACCTTGGAACACTTTGAACTCTAATGCAAAGTGTACTTTAACTTAGTAAGTTGAATATTTTGAGCACATTATTGTCATGGCTTGTGAAGTGTGCATAACTTAGTGAAGATTGTGTGAACTTTGTGATGGTCTTAAGAAGTCTCTAATACATGCTAGAACTTAACTACATGCTCTTTGAGGCGTATGTCTAGTCTACTTGCAAACATGAAAGTGATATAGGCGATCTTTGATGCGTTTGTGCCTTTCAAGCCTACCATGTAAACAAAATCATTCTCTAGTACCTATTTTGAGCCTTAATGTAAAAGAATGGTAGTATGCTAAGCATACTAAAGACCCCCCCATTCAACATTCCTTGACTAGCTTATCATCCCACCCTTTTAGCCTAAATGTGATTTTAATCCATACCTTTTAAGGGAGTATGATGTATTTCATTCAAATGCACTAGGAAATTCATTGAAGTACATTTGTGAACGTTATTGTCAAAAGAATGAAATACATGAAAGAAAAGGAATGCCTTGAGAAATTTGAAAAAAAATATGACTCCAAGGGGAGCCAAGGCACAAAAGAAAAAAAAAAATTGTTGAAATAAACCTTGAAAAATTGAACAAGGTTTGAGAAATTCATGCAAGAAGAGAAGTTTTAGTGTGCATTTCATCATACTCTCTTGTTTGAATATCCTTACCCTTTCTTTCATAAGCCAATACCTAGGCCAAGCTACAAGCTAATAAAGACCTACTTGATTTGTGTTTGCAAAGTGGCTAAGATAGTGGAGAAGAGTGTGCAAGTGAGCTTATACTTGTGTTAGTGTATGACTTGAACTATTGTGGATTTGCATCTTTTGGATCTATAATTTGTATGCAACACTTGTTTATGACCACACACACACGTTCACTACTTTGTTGGGTATGAAATGTTTAGGGATTGAACTTGTTCCAATATTAACTTTTCACCGCTTTTCTTTATTATGCATGTTAAAATTGTTGAGGCATTAAAGTGAGGATAAGTTGTTTTGTTATGAACCTATGAGCCAACCAAAAATATTGTAGTTTTATTTGATTTACTCGAGGTCGAGTAAAGAGTAAGTGTGGGGGAGTTTGATGTGACTAGAAATAGACACATCTTTAGTGCTTAATTGTCTACGATTTGGTAGGTTTTGATAGATAATTTGATACGTATGCTACCTAATCGTATATTTGTGTAATTGTAGGTACAATCGAAGAAAACGAGCTAAAAATGATGTGTAAAGACCAAGAAGAGACATGGACAAGACAAGGACTCAAAGTTGATCAAGAAAAGGGCAAAAATGTAATTTTGGAGGTGGCAATCGATCGCCTGGAAGAGGAAATCGATCGCCTATGGACAGAAACTTTTGCAACAAAATTCACGGATCAGCGATCGATCGCGAGTACCAGGCGATCGATCGCCAAAGTACACTGGAGCTTAGCGATCGATCGCGATAAAGTGGCGATCGATCGCCTCAAGATTTTTGATGAAAAAAAATAAACTAGAGACCGATCGCCACACATCAGGCGATCGATCGCCGCAGAGTCCGGAAATTAGGAAATTGAGTCTTTTACCATGTTTAAAAGATTGTATTCCATATTTATCACTCCCAGACCCTGAAACTCGAGACTAAGCCTCATTAGCAGCAGATTTTGATAGTTTTCCAATTTTTAGAATAATTTGAGATTTTAGATTAATTTTCTCTGAAGTTTTGTCGAGAACAACGAAGAACGGGACCGGAATCGACAAGCCGGAATCGTGACTAGTATTAGTAATTTCTTTTCCTTTGATATTTTAATGTTTTCTTCTAATATGTTGTTGATTTTAGGTTCAATAATGCTAGGCTAAAACCCTTTGATTCTTGGTTGAAGGGATACCTACTTTTGGATTTGAATCTTTTATGAGAATTCGGTTTGATTGTTGAATTAGATTTTGATTTCAATTTGTTTCTCAGATTTCGAATTCCATGATTGTTGTGTTTGTGTATTAGACCGATCACCTAATATTCAATTGCATAATCGATAGTTTGTTAAGAAACAACTAAGATTAATAATTAACCGGCTGTAGGTGTTATTGAATTCTTAGGAGAAACGATTGAGTAATCAATTCTAACGACTGTATTTTTTATTGATTAGATTTGTCGAACTCATTATTTTTGAAAACTATCATTGATTTAGTCATTAACGGCTGTAGTGGTGATTAGAGATTTGGTAAGGGTTGAATTGAATGCTGTTTTCTCTTTGACTATGAATAAGATGTGTAGGAATTGAATTTCCAATCGATAGATAATCGAAAGAATTCGAATGTTTTGATTTGATGACTAAAAGAAAATTTTCCAAAAGTACGGTTACCTGAAAACCAAGAATCGCTTTAATCTCATAAGTTTAAAATCATCTTAGTTAATCTCGTTAATTAGTTTAATTCTAGAATTTGCTTAGTAGTAATCATTCTTCCCAAAACCCCTTTTTACTATTTGTTTTTAATTTGACACGAAAAAGTACTACCTTCCCTGTGGGATCGATCCCTACTCTCGCTACTACATACTTTTGCTATTAACTTGAGAAGGGTTAATTTGGGCGTACGCGATAAGCGCTACCAGTCGAAAACATCCACTATCTAAATACAAGTCTGATAGTTTCTTATTGGGTTCCTGTCAAAAAAGGAACTACCGTTGGTACCAATCCTACTTGGGTCCGGAACGGATTAGTCCTTTGGAGACCCGCACCTGAATCAGCTTTATGGGTTTGTGTGTGTATGGTGTGGTGTGTGTTGTGCGATAACAAGTATGTTGAGATTGTTGTGTAGTGTGTTTTGTGAAATGGTGGCCTTTGACTCTTGTCAGGAAATCTATATCTTCTTTGGACCGGTTGTGAGTTGTGATAGTTGGATGGTTTTCCTTGCCTTAGATTTTGCACTCTTGAGTTTGGTCTGATAGACTAAAAACTCGCTGGTGCCCGTGGCTTGGTTAATGTACCCAATCCCTTTTTTCAAACATTTATCCTTGAAAGAGATTCTTGTTTGAATTGTAGGCACTTCTGATTCATATATTGTGCTGGATCTAACAAATTTCATTTGTTTGACTTTTTCTTTTCCAGCAACAATTCAGTTTCATTTTAGTGCTTTCATTGATACCAAAGCATATGCCAGTGATATCACCGATATTTCTTTGTACCTCTTGCAACTCATCTAATGAAGCTCTTTATTTAGTCCATGTTTTGAAAATATGAGAAAGTTTAGCATTTTGTGCTCTAATTCTCTTATTTTCTACATGGAGCTGGTCATAGGAAATTTTTAGCTTATCCAGCTCGATCTTCAGACTGTCACATTCACCTAGCTTAGCACAGCTTGGTATGATGTGCTCATCTGTTTGATCTTTGCTTTCAGTCTTAAATTTATCAAATGATTCAGCTAGCATTCTATAGTCTTGGCCATATCTTGTAGTGCAAGTACTGTTGGGATATGTCCTAAGACAAGTCATTAGATGATTGTTTATGACATGCAATGTAATATGATTTTATTTATGGCAAATCATTATTATATATTATTCGAATATCTGTGCAATATGAATTGATATATAAGTTAATGTCCCTAGAATAATATTGTATTGTTCTTAAAGATGTCCCTAGTCAAGTATTATCATGAATCGGGATAATGATAATACGTTGAGACTAGTATGTTTTGATTGATGAATTGTTCATAGATATGAGATATCAAATCAACTCATGGGTATAGGTTAGAGAACAATGTACTGGACAGATCCACCATGAGAATGCTACATGGATAGTTATATGATTGTCATAAGCAATTCTCATAGTGATAATAATGTATGTAAACCTTACGACTTGTGATTAGCAAAGATCCCAACATAAGGAGTTATGTATCTTGATATTGTCAAACGTTACCCGTAACAGGGTAAACTATAAAGGCGACTATTGGATACACTACGAATTATGTAGAGGGATGTTGACTGATCGAGATAGGATTTGTCCCTCCTATATAACAGGAGATGTGTTTGGCCCTTGATCAAGTGAGAACTAAAATGCATGGCCATGCTCGAATGAGTCGATATGAGATATCGAGCTTATTCGTTTATTCTAGTTCTACTTGGGGATCAAGAAATAAAGATTGGATATACGAGTATGACTATTCCATGACTCGTGTTCAATCTAAACACAAAGGACAAAGGGATTAAGTTACATGGTTAATATTATCACAAGTTCTATAGGTTATGTCGAGTCATTGACATTCTTGTAATTTGGGTAGCCTCGATGTGTTGCTAGACACCGCTCCTTGCTTGCGACATAAAATGAGATTTTATGTCACTGCCAACATTACAAGATCCTATCGGGTCGCACAAAAGATTAAATCGAGAAGGGAAATTAAATTCATTGGATGAATTAATTAATTAAGAAGAGTCTTAATTAAGTGATTAAAAGGTTTTAATTAAATCATGGGTTTGGGCCCATAAAACTTTAAGAAAGTCTTGAACTTAATTAAGCCCTTTTAATAACATGGTATAACTAATTGTAAGACTATTGGATACACTACGAACTATGTGGAGTGATGTTGATTGATCGAGATATGATTCGTCCCTCCTATATAACAGGAGAAGTGTTTGGGCCCTTGATCAAGTAAGACTAAAATGCATGGCCATGCTCAAATGAGTCGATATGGGATATCGAGCTTATTCGTTTATTCTAGTTCTACTTGGGGATCAAGAAATATAGATTGAATATACGAGTATGACTATTCCATGACTCATGTTCAATCTAAACACACGGACAAAGAGATTAAGTTACATGGTTAATATTATCACAAGTTCTTATGTTATGTCGAGTCATTGACATTCTTGAAATTTGGGTAGCTTTGATGTGTTGCTAGATACCGCTCATTGCTTGTGACGTAAAATGAGATTTTATGTCACTGCCAACATTACAAGATCCTATCGGGTCGCACAAAAGTTTAAATCAAGAAGGGAAATTAAATTCATTGGATGAATTAATGAATTAAGAGGAGTCTTAATTAAATGATTAAAAGAATTTAATTAAATTATGGGTTTGGGCCCATAAGACTTTGAGAAAGTCTTGAACTTTAATTAAGCCTTTTAATAACAAGGTTATTAATTAATTATGGGAGACAATTTTCATACCATTCCAACCTAAACACACAAAAGGGACTCTCGGCCGCCTCTCATATTGCTCTCGACTTCTTGATAGTCGAAGGAGCTTTGGTGTATTCCGGCCATCCTTTTCGATTGTGAATCGAGAGTGTTTCTTGTATCGGTTTAAGAACAAATCTAGCACTTTGTTCTTAAACTATCCCTTCCCGATTTGATCGTGTGGATACCGTAGAGGCAAAACTTGACAAGTTTTGCTAGTGGCTCTAAGGACGCGTTGGACGTGGTGCTGCTTTGTGGAATCTGCTCAAACACACTACAAGGGTGAGACTCTTATAATCCTTTATCCGATATGACAACTTTGTATAGATCCGCGGTTCAAGTAATCCAAGATTTTAATTCCGCTGCGTTGTATGCTTGTTGGATTACTTACAGTGGTATCAGAGCCGTGTATAAAGCTCATATCGGATTTATATGGTTAATTGTTTAATCATATTTAGATTTTTATTGCATGCTATTAAAACTGTATAATTCATATATGATATGAAATAAATCGAGTTTGTGAAATTATCGTAAAATTATATTTGATATAATTGACAGTTTATTGTATACGATACATGAATGCGCATAATCGAACCCATAACAAGAAGTTTCGGCCACCAACATTGCACTTGACCCACGGGGCCACATGAGGGCTAGGGTTTTCGAACCCTTGGCTCGAGATGGTCTTGCCATTGTAGCTCATGTTCGTGCATGGAGGTGTCGAGACATGGTTAGAGTTTGAACTCTTTTGGCTCGATAAAGTCGATGGTTCGGACCATGGTTCTCGGAATCATACGAGTTGGCGACTACACCACGTGAGAGCTAGGGTTTTTCGAACCCTTGGCTCGAGATGGTTGAGCCGCCACCGTCATGAACCGTGCATGGCTTGACCGTGACTCGTGGCTAAGTTTTTTTTTCCAGCGTTTCGGACGATGTGGCTCGATGGAAACCAAAATGGTGCAAGGCGGCTAGGGTTTGGAACCCTAGCGGCGCCGCACGGTCACGCGTGGCTCGGACCACGTCTTGGGCTAGGGTTTCGAACCCTAGGCCCATGATTGGTCCAGCCGTGTGTGGTTAGGTTGGTTCGAACCATGGTGGTTCATGGTTTAGTCGCATAAGTTCGTGGCATGTGATGTCCCGAGCGTACGATAAATTTCCAAAATTTTATTTTACAGTTTTAATTAGAATTAAATTTTAAAATGTTTAGAATTTAATTAATTAAATTGTTATAGCATGTTTTATGTTTTGTTTGAGCATGGTGCATGGTTATAGCCCTTTGACCTTTTAGATAGGATTTGTGAATGTTTGTAATTTATAATACGACCTGCGAGTCGTGCCTTCTCTATTATTTTTCTAAATGTTATCCCTCCCCTATGTTCCCCTCAAATGTGAATCAAGGAATTCTCTATATTTGTAAATGTTATATAGTATAGTTTATTTATTGACGGTGATCAATGAAGATGGACATAGTGCCGGGATGAGGAGGGCATTCACAATGTGGAGCCAAAGGAAGGTGCTTATGAAGTTACCTTAGGTTGACTCTTACGATTTTCTCATTGGCTTGAGAAAATCGCTAGTAGGGGCTATAACCATGTCACGTTTAATTTATGTATGTGATGCATGATTTATCTTATGTTTTAGATTGATAATTTTATTATAAATATATGTAGATGTGTATATGCGTATATGTAGTGGACATATTTTAAATTATCAATAATAAAATCATGAGATCAATAAATCCCTCTAAAATATTAAGTTTTAGATGCCTTCCAAAATTTAAAGTACTCGTCAAGACTTCGATTGAACATGTGTGGGTTTGCCAAAGCAAAGCACCGTGGCAATCTTGGTAAGGCGCGAAAGGATAATAGTGATATCCATTTTACTTTAAATTGGGTACGACTTAACTAGGTTATCTCAATAGGATTGGGAACCTAGAGGCATGGGGTTGGATAATAATTCATTTAATGAATTTGAACAAAGAGTTGTTCGTCCAACTATCCAAGAATTACATGTGATGTAATTGACAAAGTGTTGTCTACCTAAATAACCGAGTCTTGGGCGATTAGCCAAAGCTAACTCAAGATTAGGTGAAATACCCACTAAAGGTTTGGAGGGTTGATAATTTTAAACAAAATAGTGGGAGTGTCATTTAATATAAGACCATATTAAATGATTAAATCATAAACTTATTTTGCATATTTATATTGTAGATATCCATGGCAACTAACAACGTAACAAGCACATTATCACTGCGATCGGTCCTTGAGAAGGACAAATTAAATGGGACAAATTTCCTAGACTGGTATAGGAACTTGAGGATAGTCCTCAAACAAGAAAAGAAGCAATATGTCCTAGAGGAACCCTTACCTGCTGAGGAACCTCCCCTGACGGCTACTAGAGCCGATAAAGATGCTTACAAGAAGCATCAAAGTGACGCACTTGATGTTGGGTGCCTTATGCTTGCCACCATGAACTCTGAACTTCAGAAGCAACATGAGGAAATGGAGGCGTTCGATATGATCGAGCATCTTAAGCAACTGTACCAACAACAAGCAAGACAAGAGAGGTATGACGTCTCTAAAGCGTTGTTCCAGTGTAGAATGGTAGAAGGAAGTCTAGTTTGAGCTCATGTACTCAAGATGATTGGGTATATTGAGAATCTGGAGAAGCTTGGTTTTCCTTTGGACCAAGAGTTGGCCACTGACGTGATCTTGCAATCGTTGCCTGAAAGCTTCAGTCAATTTGTCTTGAATTACAATATAATTGAAATTGAAAAGACTCTACCACAGTTACTTGGCATGCTTAGAACTTTTGAAGCAAATAGCAAGAAGTCTAAGCCTATAAATGTTCTTATTGTGAATAAGAGCAAAGGAAAGACAAAAGCTAAGAGCTTCAAGAAGAACAAGAAGGTCTTTGTTAAATCTAAGCCAAAAACTTCTGCACTTAAGCCAAAGGGAGGGGTAGCAAAAGAAGGGAACTGTTTCCATTGCGGTGAGACAGGTCATTGGAAAAGAAATTGCAAAGTTTATCTGGAGGATCTCAAGAAAGGAAGTGTGACTTCCACTTCAGGTATTTTGTTATAGAAGTCAATTTATCTACTTCTTCATCATGGGTATTAGATACTGGATGTGGATCTCACATTTGTGTAAATGTGCATGCTCTCAAAAGGAGTAGGACGTTGGCGAAAGGTGAAGTTGATCTCCGAGTTGGAAATGGAGCAAGAGTTGCTGCATTAGCTATAGGTGATTATTGTTTAGTTTTACCTTCTGGTTTATCGTTGATTTTGAAAGACTGTTATTTTGTGCCATCTATTACTAAAAACATTATTTCTATTTCATGTTTGGACAAGTGTGGATTTTCATTTATGATAAAGGACAACTGTTGTTCTATTTATTTAAATGATATGTTTTATGCTAGTGCACAAATGATTAATGGTCTTTATGTATTAAATCTTGATATGCCTATCTATAACATAAATACTAAAAGGATTAAGAATAATGATTCTAATCCAACTTATCTCTGCCATTGTCGCTTGGGCCATATAAACGAGAATCGCATATCAAAACTTCATAAGGATGGAGTATTAGATTCATTTGATTTTGAATCATATGAAACATGTGAATCTTGTTTAATGGGCAAGATGACTAAAGCCCCTTTCAAGGGACATGTTGAAAGGGCAAATGTTTTATTGGGACTAATACATAGTGATGTATGTGGACCAATAAGCACACATGCTAGAGGTGGTTTTCAATACTTCGTTATATTTACTGATGACTTCAGTAGATATGTGTATGTGTACCTAATGAAGCATAAGCGTGAAACCTTTGAAAAGTTCAAAGATTTCAAGAATGAAGTACAAAACCAACTTGGCAAAAGTATCAAAATCCTTCGATCAGATCGAGGAGGTGAATACTTAAGCCAAGAATTTCATGACTATCTAAAGGAGTGTGAGATAGTCCCACAACTCACTCCTCCGTATACTCCACAATGGAATGGTGTATCCGAGAGGAGGAATCGAACCTTGTTGGACATGGTTAGATCAATGATGAGTCATGCAGATCTTCCGATATCCTTTTGGGGACATGCTTTAGAAACAGCAATATTCATACTGAACCGTGTTCCATCTAAATCAATGGAAAAGACACCATATGAGCTATGGACTGGGAAGCGTCCTAGTATGTCTTTTATGAAGATTTGGGGTTGTGAGGCTTTCGTTAGACGTCACGCCACTAACAAACTTGGACCCAAATCTGATAAGTGTTTATTTGTGGGGTATCCTAAGGAAACAAAAGGATACTATTTCTATTATCCCACCGAGAACAAAGTGGTTGTTGCTCGGACTGGTGTCTTTCTTGAAAGAGAATTTATTTCTAGAAAAACCAGTGGGAGACAAATAGAACTTAGTGAAGTTCAACCACAAGAAAACATTGAACATGATATTGAGATGGAAACAGAGCAGACACCACAAGCTGTTGTGGATAAAGTGCCTGCTCAAGAGACACAAGCCCAGCGTAGGTCTGTAAGAGAACACCGGGAGCCACAGAGATATGGATTTCTTGTGACTCAACAAGGTGACTTACTACTTATTGATGAGGATGAGCCGTCATCTTATCAACAAGCTATAATGGGCACTGATTCTGAGAAATGGCAAGAGGCCATGAAATCTGAGATGGAAACCATGTATGCAAACCAAATATGGACTTTGGTTGACCCGCCTGAAAGGGTGAGACCCATAGGGTGCAAATGGATTTTCAAGAAGAAGACCGACATGGATGGTAATGTACAAACCTATAAAGGTCGACTGGTAGCTAAAGGTTTCAAACAAATTCATGGTATTGACTATGATGAAACTTTTTCACCAGTTGCCATGGTTAAATCCATAAGGATCTTACTTGCAATATCTGCATTTCATGATTATGAAATCTGGCAGATGGATGTCAAAACAGCTTTCCTTAATGGAAATCTGCTTGAAGATGTGTACATGACACAGCCCGAGGGTTTTGTTGATCCAAAGGATGCTGGAAAGATATGCAAGCTACAACGATCCATTTATGGATTGAAGCAAGCTTCTCGGAGTTGGAATCTTCGTTTTGATTATGCAGTCAAAGAGTTTGGTTTCGTCAAAAACATAGATGAACCTTGTGTCTACAAGAAGGTCAGTGGGAGCATAATTATCTTCCTAATATTGTATGTAGATGACATACTTCTAATTGGGAATGATATCCCTACCTTACAATCTGTAAAGATTTGGCTAGGGAATTGCTTTTCTATGAAAGACTTGGGTGAAGCCACCTATGTATTAGGAATCAAGATCTATAGAGATAGATCGAGAAGATTACTTGGCCTAAGTCAAAGTACATACATAGACAAAGTGCTAAAATGGTTTAGCATGCAAGAATCAAAGAAAGGATTAGTGCCTATGACACATGGAATATATCTCTCGAAGGAACAGTGTCCTTCAACACCAGATGAGAGACAACGCATGAGTAAGATTCCATATGCGTCAGCTATTGGATCTATCATGTATGCCATGATATGTACTCGTCCCGATGTATCGTATGCTTTGAGCATGACGAGCAGATATCAAGTTGATCCAGGTGAAGGTCACTGGATTGCAGTCAAGAACATCCTGAAGTACTTAAGAAGGACTAAGGATACATTCTTGATTTATGGAGGTGAGGAAGAGCTCAATGTAATGGGTTACACTGATGCAAGCTTCCAACCGACAAAGATGATTTTCGATCGCAATCTGGATATGTGTATTGCCTAAATGGAGGTGCTGTGAGCTGGAAGAGTTCAAAGCAAGAGACAGTAGCCGATTCTACAACGGAAGCTGAGTACATTGCTGCCTCAGATGCAGCAAAGAAAACTGATTGGATCAGGAAGTTCATTTCTGAACTTGGAGTGGTGCCTAGCATTAAAGATCCGATAGAACTCTATTGTGACAACAATGGAGCGATCGCATTGGTTAAGGAACCTAGATCTCACCAAAGATCCAAGCACATACTTCGACGCTTTCATTTCATTCGAGAAATCGTTGAAAGGGGAGATGTTAAAATATGCAAAGTACCAACAGATGATAATGTATCTGACCCATTGACGAAGCCACTGTCACAGCAGAAGCATGATCGTCATACTAGATCTCTAGGCATTAGGTATATGTCTGATTGGTCTTAGTGCAAGTGAGAGATTTGTTGGGATATGCCCTAATACAAGTCATTAGATGATTGTTTATGACATACAATGTAATATGATTTTATTTATGGCAAATCATTAGTATATATTATTCGAATATCTGTGCAATATGAATTGATATATAAGTTAATGTCCCTAGAATAATATTGTATTGTTCTTAAAGATGTCCCTAGTCAAGTATTATCATGAATCGGGATAATGATAATACGTTGAGACTAGTATGTTTTGATTGATGAATTGTTCATAGATATGAGATATCAAATCAACTCATGGGTACAGGTTAGAGAACAATGTACTAGACAGACCCACCATGAGAATGCTACATGGATAGTTATATGATTGTCATAAGCAATTCTCATACTGATAATAATGTATGTAATCCTTACGACTTGTGATCATCAGAGTTCCCAACATAAGGAGTTATGTATCTTGATATTGTCAAACGTTACCCGTAACAGGGTAAACTATAAAGGCAACTATTGGATACACTACGAACTATGTAGAGTGATGTTGATTGATCGAGATATGATTCGTCCCTCCTATATAACAGGAGAAGTGTTTGGGCCCTTGATCAAGTAAGACTAAAATGCATGGCCATGCTCAAATGAGTCGATATGGGATATCGAGCTTATTCGTTTATTCTAGTTCTACTTGGGGATCAAGAAATAGAGATTGAATATACGAGTATGACTATTCCATGACTCGTGTTCAATCAAAACACACGGACAAAGGGATTAAGTTACATGGTTAATATTATCACAAGTGCTTAGGTTATGTCGAGTCATTGAAATTCTTGCAATTTGGGTAGCTTTGATGTGTTGCTAGATACCGCTCATTGCTTGTGACGTAAAATGAGATTTTATGTCACTGCCAACATTACAAGATCCTATCAAGTCGCACAAAAGATTAAATCAAGAAGGAAAATTAAATTCATTGGATGAATTAATTAATTAAGAGGAGTCTTAATTAAATGATTAAAAGAACTTAATTAAATTATGGGTTTGGGCCCATAAGACTTTGAGAAAGTCTTGAGCTTTAATTAAGCCTTTTAATAACAAAGTTATTAATTAATTGTGGGAGACAATTTTCATACCATTCCAACCTAAACACACAAAAGGGACTCTCGGCCGCCTCTCATATTGCTCTCGGCTTCTTGATAGTCGAAGGAGCTTTGGTGTATTCCGGTCATCCTTTTCGATTGTGAATCGAGAGTGTTTCTTGTATCGGTTTAAGAACAAATCTAGCACTTTGTTCTTAAACTATCCCTTCCCGATTTGATCATGATTTGATCGTGTGGATACCGTAGAGACAAAACTTGATAAATTTTGCTAGTGGCTCTAAGGACGCGTTGGACGTGGTGCTGCTTTGTGGAATCTGCTCAAACACGCTACAAGAGTGAGACTCTTATAATCCTTTATCCGATATGACAACTTTGTATAGATCCGCGGTTCAAGTAATCCAAGATTTTAATTCCGCTGCGTTGTATGCTTGTTGGATTACTTACAAGTACAAGTTCTTCTCGTGTAAATTCATCTGAGTCAAAATCGAATACCTCATCATTCTGACTAGTCTCCTTGTCTGCCATTAGGCATTGGATCTCCTTTTCGCTTTCACTGGAGGATCCTTCTGAGCTCTTTGATTCTGAATCAGTCTGAGCCCACTTACCGTTGCCTTCTTCTGCTACCAGAACTTTTTGAGCCTTTCCATGATGCCCTTTACGATCTTTGTAGTGCTTCTTCTTCTTGTCATCTCGGTGCCTTTCCTTCCTCTCGTCTTTCTTTGGTCTGGTGCAATCTGCAATGAAGTGTCCGGTCTTACCACAATTGTAGCAAGCATGATCGTTAACATAAGCATCTTTTCTTGACTTATATGGATGAAAATGTTTAAAGTTCTTTTTAGTTTTATACATGAAACCAAATTTCTTAATAAATAATGACATATCATCATTACTCGTCTATTCGACAGATCGGTCTGTAGGGGTAGATTGATCTGGAATGGCTGCAAGTGCCTTGGTTGGCTGAGAGGTGGATGGCTCTGCTTCCCCTCTAGTGATCAGCTTGAATTCATAGGCCTTGAGATCAGGGAACAGATCATGGAGTTAGATTTTGTTCAGATCTTTAGATTCTGTCATTACAATGATCTTGACGTCCCATTCGTTCGGTAAGGCTCTCATAACTTTCAGAGCTATTTCTCTGTTGGTATAGTCCTTGCCAAGACTGTTCAGTTCATTGACAATGCATGTAACTCGTTCATTAAACTCGTTTAGAGTTTCTCCATGTTTCAACTTTACGCTTTCAAACTTTTGTAGAGCCACAGTCAACTTATTCTCTTTGGTCTGGTTATTCCCTTCACATAGCTGTGCAGTCTTCTCCCAAATTTCTTTGGGCAGTGGAGCACATCTTGATCTTCCTGAACATATTCTTGTCCTAGGTTTTGAACAGAATATCCTTGGCTACATTGTCTAAATTAGCCTTTTTTCCTTTTTTTCATTGGACCAGGTAGCTCTTTCTTTTTCAATCATCTGAGGTTCACCACTTGACCCTCCCAGGGGAGGGTTAACATTTAAAATCTTCATTGGTCCTTCTGTAATGACGTACTACATGTCATCAACATGAGCTGCTAAGTGAGCTTGCATGCGGATTCTCCAATCATCATAATCTTCTTTTGAGAACATGGGAATCTTGTTCAAGGATGCCATCAGTCCAAGTATTCTTTTGATTAAGAACACCCACTCTGATACTACTTGTTAGGATCGAATAGGAGTGTTTAGAGGGGGTGAATAAACACTCTACTAAAATTTATATTTTTAGATTTTCCTGGATTGATTTCACTTGGGTTAGCAAATGAAACCTATTTCTTACTCAATTCTAATATGAATAGACCATTGATAGTGTGAGTGTGGAATCGGTCTGTTCTTGGTTAGTAAGACCGGTCTGATAGCTTGAAACACGAAGTAGTGCGATATGTAAATAGACAGGATATGTTTCTGGAAGTTCGAAGGCAATTCCTTCTACGTCTCCCCTTCTTCCAATTTAGGAAGGATCCACTAGAAGACTTTGAGTAATACAATCCCGTTGTACAACCCCGATTCAGCTGGATTTACCCCACTACCAGAAAGTCTCTCAATCTGTTCAGACACAATCCGTCTGACAGTTACAAAGAACTCACTCTTCTATCTTAGAACAAATACAATTGATAGAGTGAATTATTCTAAGAACAAATGATCCTTAAACAATCAAATAAAACAAGAAGACGTGCTTTCGACTTTGAGTAGATCGACAAGATGAAGTCTTTCGATGATAGTGTTCTGCTCAAATGGATGTTCAATAAAATGATTGATTGTTGATCTCGTATGCGTGTTGTATCTCTTGTATTGTCTCGTACTTTGAGCATTTAAGTTGCACCTATATGTAAGTATTTCTGCCAACGACAATATTTCCTTTTGTGTGCAACTCTTTACTTTGGTCAACATCTGAACAAGCTGCAGTCTTCTATTTTAGACTCATTCCCTTCTGGTGTGTTCTTTCGGCGCTTGTCAGATAAGATCTGTTTTGTCTAGCCATTTAAGGTAACTTCAGTCTTTGGTCTATTTCAGCATTAAATGCAACATTAAATGCTTAAATAAATAGCCGTTGATTATTCGGACTGATGAACGAAGTTTGCTAACTTAGTCTGGATTGATAAGTTCTGATCTGATCTGCATTGATCTGCCTCGATCTGGTCTGTACCGATCTGGTTGACATCGATCTGGTCTTTATCGGTCTGGTCTTTGTTGACCTCGATCTGGTCTGTTTTGTCATCTTTAAAAGCTGGAACCAACATTCTCGACCGGAGGCTTGTACATTATCTATATCGAATATCAATTCAATAATTATCATTAACAACTCCCAACAACATCATTATTCATTTAACAGATTCGTCATGACTCCTATCATAATAAATTACAATTTACCGTACTCCGTATACGATTCAAATCATCTCATTTTATCATTTATTAACTTGAGTTATCATCTAACTAAAACATGTAATACATGTCTTACTAAGGTTAAATACTTGTAACCTTCGGTTTCTGTCGACAGGAATAGTTTTTGCCACAATTTCTCTTAATTAACACAATAAACTGAACTTAATTAAGGTAATTAAGTTCTAGGCATCACATACGCTTTGCCCGAGTCTTTTATGTGTTTAATCATCATGATTGGATGATATTTATGGAGGTTAAGTGTGTGCTTGAATATGTGATTGTGTGCACGTAATTGATCATGAATTGATTGATTGTGTGTAGCGAATTATTCACCGGATCTCGGGCGAAGGCAAGGAGTGGCTCTTATAATTGGAATGTAAGGTACATGTGACGTACGATCATAGTTAAATGTATTATTGTTATGTGCAATGAAGAATACATTCATGTTGTGTTTAAATTAGTACACAGAGACGTACATGTATTAAATTATTATAATTGTTGACTAATGTGTTGTCAAGTATTGATGGCATCAATGGATGGTGCTATGAATCATTGTGATGCCACTATAGAGCGTGTGATGGATTGTGATGCCGTCACTGTTGAGCGTGTGTGGTGATATGATGAGTTCGATCATTGAGGAATAAGTCCAATAGGAGCAAATTGTTGCACGTGATGTGAGTCACATCTTGAGTCCGAAAGGAGCAAAGTGCTACATACATGTGAGTCATCTCTTAAGTCCAATAGGAGCAAAGTGTTGCATGTGATGTGAGTCACCTCTTGAGTTCGAAAAGGAGCAAAATGATACATACATGTGAGTCACCTCTTGAGTCCAATAGAAGCAAAGTGTTGCATGTCATGTGAGTCACCTTTTGAGTCTGAAAGGACCAAAGTGATATATACATGTGAGTCACCTATTGAGTACAATATGAGCAAAGTGTTGCATGTGATGTGAGTCACTTCTTGAGTCCGAAAGGAGCAAAGTGTTACATACACGTGAGTCACCTCTTGAGTCCATTATTATGCAGCCAGTGTGTGGGCGATGAGAATTGTATTGAGTTGTACAACTATTGAGTACCGTATGAGTATATACATAGATGTATGGATCTTCATATATATATTGTTGTTGATCAAAGTTGATGATATATTATTGCATTGTTGTTTTCATGCAATTATATGCAGGGATTATGCGATATAAATAGTGTAATACTGATGACGAGGGATTTTTTGTCATGGACAGACATATATGTGATTGTGGTATATTTGTAAGGTGTAATGTTATAACATGTGCATATTGAAGAGCTAATGGTAGTAGACAGTATTCTACGCATTGTGGAGTACACGGAGAGTTACTCTTTATCACTTATAACTTTGTATACAAATTATATATTTATTATGTTTGTTGGTTGCCTATTTATTGGTATGCCCACCCCATGTGAGGCTGTTTCTGTGGCAACAAGTGTCAGGGTAGCTCTCAGAGAGCTTGTGGTATTAGAGTTGCTGAGTCAGTGGCTTAGCAGGGTCAAGTTGAGTTAGAATACTTGTCATAGTAATTCTAGAATATTACTTTCGTATGAGATTGTAATATGTGCTTCTGTAATCATTCAGTGTCCTTTTCTTGGTAAGATGTTTTATGATTACAGTGGATGTTAGGATTTATGTCTTCACTGTTGTGTAATTTGGATGGTCCAAATTACGTTGGGATTATTGTCTAAAAAATTAAAATCCTCGTATTAGTGAAGTATATTTGTTTCTAGTAAGCAGGGCCTTACACCCCAATGTTAAATCCCCACACATTTTCTCCAACATTAGGTGATTGGTCTTCTTGCTCTAGTTGAATGTCCTGATGATTTCAGGTGGTCCAGGCTTCCACCCATCCCCCCCTAAATGCTATTATTCCATTTATATCCACGCCTTAGCTTAAAGTTCCCATGGACGGCCCCCAATTGATACCCACAAAAAGATAGATGAACTCAAGGTACCAATGAGAGATCAAAATACCTCTCTTTTATGCTTCAGCAAATGATATATAGTGTGATGAATCCTGGCTAGGACTTGCTTAGGACGAAACAAATGTTAGAAGGGCGTCGGAAGATTTTCATAGAGGGGTCCCCTTATAAGCTCAAGTCAGGTGACGTGTGATATGAAAAATCTATAATGACTCAAGTATAGGTGTATAGTTGTGTATGCATACCTCAAAATGGTGAGTTAAGCTGCTATTTATAAGAGATACCTTGCAGGTGTATAAGGTTTGAACTGGTGAGACCACGATCCACATGATCCCTGAAATATCGGAACACGTCGGATCAATCTTGGACTTGGTCAACGTGTATGTTAATTCAATCCAAAAAGTTTAGACCCAGTTAACACCATCCCATAGATGGGAGGTCCTAGGATTACCCGAGATGAGAACAAATATTGAATGAGATCAGTAGGTCGATCATTAATACCACACCTATAACGACGTTTTTCATGTCTCAGGTCGGGAGATCGTTGAACTTGGTTCAATGGTTAGCTAGACGAGGCCCAGCTAAAAATGATGTTACACAGAACTTGGGAGATCGGCCCACCATGTTCCTCTTAAGCAGATGTTCTCTATGGTTTAAGCTCGAGAGATCGACCATATACTTAACGTTGAGGAGGATGTCTTGACCTCGTTAGTCGGAAGGTCGACCATATACTTAGAGTTGAGGAGGATCTCTGGTCTCGTGAGGTCGGGATGTAGGCCATATACTTAGCGTTGAGGATGATGTCTTAGCCTCGTTAGGTGGGTAGATCGGCCATATAAGGTTGAACAACATCTTCGAGGCCGAGGTCAGATTATCATTCCCGATTGTATTTTGATAAAATATAATTGTTTTTGTATTATATTTAATAAATAAACTCAAATTCCTTTTACACGTCGATAACCTTAAGCAGAAAATCAGTTTGCCACGATTCCCCCAATTCTCCCTTGCCCCTCGATCAAAATCGCCGGAACCCCAGTTTCGTGATTCCAATCCCGAGGATGGTGCTGTCACAGAAAATCCACGGAGCATTCAAGGGGACGGTGGAGCGAATGACGAGTCCCCGCACCGTCTCCGCCTTCAAAGAGAAAGGGGTTCTTACCATCAATGAGTTCATTCTCGCCGGGGATAACATTGTTTCCAAGTGCCCTACATGGGCTTGGTAAATTCCCACTCTTGGCCATGATCCAAATCCTTATGTTCATTGATTGCCACCCCGTCTTGTTTATTGGCTGTTATCTGATATTGATCTAACTGTCAATCACTGTCCTATCTTGGTCTTGACTCTTGAGTCTTGTGTTTGATGTAACCTAATTTGAGAACGCATAATCATGGATCTACATGTGGAATTTGGATTTTTTTTTGGGTGAAGTGGAATTTAATTTGCGAGTCAAAAAGTTTGTTTCTAGGAATGTGGCAGTGGGGCTTAATACAATAGGCATAGCTGACTCCTGCTATTCAGTGAATTTTAAATTGATCAACAGATATTCAGATTAAAATTCAATTTCGCATGAAAGGAACTTTTGCACTATTTCAGGTGATACAGTGTGTTCATTTTGTGTTATGTTTTATTTCTTGGTCCTCAGGGAATCAGGTGAACCTAGCAAGAGGAAGCCATATTTGCCCACGGACAAGCAATTCTTGATAACTAGAAATGGTAAGTGGTTTCCTTGGATTCTGGGCTCTGGCTAAAGCTGGCATAGCTCAAAAGTGTGCAATTATAATGTCTAGCACCCAATGCCACAAGCCATGATTTTTTTGTAGAATAAGCGTTGTTTGTCCTAGATTTGTCATTTTATAATCCATGATTGTACTTCGCCTTTTTTCTTCTTAACTTTTTATATACCATTCTTACATAGCAAGCTTTTTACTTGAAGTGCCCTGTCTACGTAGAGCTTCCTCGATAGAAGAAGAATATGAGGCTGCTGGAGGTGAAGTTTTACTCGAGAATGATGAGAATGATGGTTGGTTGGCAACTCATGGCAGACCTAAAGGTGTATCAGTGGTTTTATTACTTGAGTTGCGAATATGTAATTTTTATTATTTTATGTGCTAATGTTCCTTAACAACACTTTTCTGTGCTCACTAGAGAGCATTGACGATGAGGATGAAAACGTACCCTCCATGGAGACTCTTGAAATCAGCAAAAAGAATACAATCCAGTCAATCCCATCTTATTTTGGTGGGGAGGAAGAGGAAGATGTTCCAGACATGGCAGAATTTGATGAAGCGGACAACCTTGTTGAAAATGATCCTGTGAGTTAGGATTTCCTGAGTTTTCTGACCATTTATGAATTTACAAAAGTAATCATGCAGCTCCACTTGCTAAACTATTCGTGTTTATTAATTTTATAAACCGTTTTGATTATCCTGGATTGCGGTGAAGTGAGTCTAGACGGTTCAGGCCTTCTGGCGACACACGAGTTTATAGTTCAAATTTTCTAACGGAGAACTCTTTTTCCTTTTTTGGGGCTCATTCTAGTCAAGTTCATTTATCTGCATATGACTTCATGTACAGTAATCCTTGCACGTGTCTTTAAATGAGTATTGAAGTGATTAATTTTTCATTACATGTGGAATTGAATTCACTATCTGGGTTTAAAGCAAAACAGCAACTGCGGACTAATACATTAGCCAGCTAAAAGTGAACCTGAGAAACAAAAAAATGAAAAAGATACCACTGGAATGGATTTTCTGTACATATGCATGCTCATATGGTATTGTGAAAATTTTGTTCGATTTGTATGCTTCATTTGAAATTTGAGATAAATTTGTGTTAAATCATTATTATAAATATTAGCATCCGATTGATATTAGTAGTACTATTCTGAATATTTTGGTGAATGCAGGCAATGCTTCAGACTACATATCTTGTGGCCCAAGAACCTGATGATGACAACATTCTACGAACGCGAACATACGATGTTAGCATAACGTAAGCCACCTTTACTCTTGAAACCCATTAAAAGTTTTAGTCTCTAGCACCTTATATGATATTCTCTGACTTAGGTATGACAAATACTACCAAACTCCCCGTGTATGGCTCACTGGTTATGATGAGGTCAGTTAACTTTATTTTTAAATCTTCATGGTTCATTTTTTATTCTATTTAACGAAATCAAACAATTAATGAGATGTTTGTGTCCGGTGACGGAATTTTTTTTCGTTTAATAGGAATAATTATATATTGTTACTGGTTGTCAATTGCAGTCGAGGATGCTTTTACAACCAGAACTTGTTCTCGAAGATGTCAGTCAAGACCATGCTCGCAAGACAGTGAGTTATTGTTTAGCATATTTGGTGCTGGAGCCCATTTGTAGGAAGTTAATTTTTTACTTGGTCATCTTTCACTCTTCATAGTCATGTTCTTAATTGTACTGTTGATTTATGAAACCTCAAGAACCCCAAAGAAGAGAGGAAGGCTGGGGTTAAGCGTTTTAGGCCTCAAATTATTTTATCAGTACTTCTAAGTATCTGTCTAGGTAACTCCTCGTAATATTTCTTAACATTGCTATCAGGTCACCATTGAAGACCATCCGCACTTGCCTGGGAAACATGCTTCTGTACATCCATGTCGCCACGGGGCAGTGATGAAGAAAATCATCGATGTTCTGATGTCACGAGGAGTAGAGCCTGAAGTTGACAAGTATTCCTTTTCTCCTACCTTTTATTTGACATCTATTGTTATCCTATTTTTTCTGCCTTTGGTCATTCATTTATGTCAGTCACTATTATTTTGACTCCTAGTTGAGAAGACTGCCCATACGACTTTTTTTTTTATGTTTTGTCAGCTAAGAAAGTCTTACATAAGATTTACTCTTATTTATGAGAAGATTAGTCCCTCTGAAGTAATATAATCAAATAACTGCTCAACTTGTCTAGTCTAAAATGCAAGTCCCATTGTTAATTTTCTTGTCTTGTTTGTAATTGTTCTTCTCTGTATGTACTATGCGTGGCAAAGCAGAAACTAGAAATCATGTTTTAAATGGACTAGATTTGGTTAGCTAGATAGATTATTGAATTTGTCTTCATATGGCGATTTACATATTGTTGATATTCTATTTGAAGCATATAAAAAATGGTAAACTTAAAAAAACAGACTTGGTTGAAAAAGGTGTATAATGAATAATTCTTATTCACTATAGAATCTTATGATGATTAGGGAGGTAGAAAAAGTGGAGAATCAAAGGTCGGCCTGTTGTGAGACTTGAATATATGAACTCTTAATGTTCTCTGTAAATACAAGTTAAATTGTAAATTGAAAAAATAAGCTTGCGGTTGCGGAAAATTTCTAATCCCAAGGTTTTAATAAAATGATTATCGAAACCTAAAGTTTTGTTGTATTTTTCATGTGTTAATTTCCATTGTTTTGATTTGTATTTTGATTCAAAAATTTCATTGGAGCTCAAGCAAGGATTAGATTTTTTTTATTTCGACTTATCTTTTTTTTTTGCCCTGATTCATTTCTTACAGGTACCTCTTCTTGTTTTTGAAATTCATGGCTTCTGTGATACCTACCATAGAATATGATTACACGATGGACTTTGATCCTGGTAGCTCCAGCTCCTGAGTTGAAGGTAAATCCTACTGTCCATTGTTTTATTTATTTTGTGGTGTTTTATAAGAAATAGAATTTGCATATTTTTTCAGTAACAGCCTCTTATTTAATATAACCGAAATTTGAAAATTTTGATTACAAAAGCTGTTGTTCAAAATTTTTTGGGTATTTTCATGAAAGGCAAAATAGAAATGAAATGGTTTATCACGGAGAATCTCGAGGCGAGATTTGTAATCTCTGTCCTTAAGACAATATTGTCCCGCCTTGGTGCTAACCGTTTGCTTTGGCAATTTATCTTCCAAGATACAACAACTTACGATTTGTGAAAGAAGCACTTCAATTCACAAATCCTTAAACCACAAAGATTTGAAAGCACTCAATATGAAGAATGGAAAAGATAAACAAAATGTTTCATATTTTGATCTCTCTAACTCTTGTTAACCACGAAAATTGCTTATAATCCAACTAAGGATTGTTCTATTTATGAGAGAACCAAAGTGTGCCTCCAAAGGACACCATTTGGATGTGCCAAATCATGAAAAAATGCATTGAAACGTGAGGAGACGCACTTATCTGCTCATTCCACACTGGGCGCGATCAATCGGCCAAATGGCGCGATCGATCGCGCCCTTCATATTTCATTTTTCTCCGTGGCTCGATCGATCGAGGCCAATGGCCTCGATCGAGACAAGCAGAATTTTTCAACACATTTTTCATTTTTCATACGAGACCGTCATACGGATTCGTTTCGTTTATCTCTGATGCTTAATTGTGATTCAATTACGCACCATTTTTCCAACAAAAGCAACTATAGTTTTGCATTAGGCTATCAACCTACCACATCCTTTTGGGGCCAGAAGGTTGTCAATATAGAGAAATTCACCATATTCCAGCTTTTAATGATTCATTGATGACCAGCTCAAAAATTGCCTTCTCCTATGACCGACCATCTCTTTATATGCAGCTTCTCCTGGTCAAGTAAATCTTTCATTTTAAATCAGATCGGCATATATTATTTTGTACTTATGTTCAGTGCACCTGCATGTTTAGCACTTTCTCTCATTACGGATCATGTTTGTGAATTTGGTACCTTTGGGAATATGAATATTGATGGTCTTTCAGCCTTATCCTTTCACTTCGAAATAAATTATAGCAGCAAAGTTCCATCCAACAATTCTTGAATAATAGATTTGTAATTCCTGTACTTTGACAATCTTGTTCCCCATTGAAGGTGGTTCAAAACCAAAGAATATGACAGCCTCTGCCCCTCTTTTGCTGTCATTTGTGGACTTGTTCATTTTCTAGTTACTTATTTTTGAGATGTTTACGACTAGAATTTACTTTGAATCATACGCGATAATTAATGGTTTGAACCTTATTTTCTTGTTACTGCTTTTACAGATTGGTGCTCGCATTCATCAAGAAACCTCGTCTTTGTAGAAGCTGCTACTCCAAGATAATTTTCTGTGGTCTGCTGAAAATTGTCATTACTATGTATATATCTATAAAAGTGTCCAAATTTAGTAAAAAACAATGGACTTCGCTTTCATAGTGATTTGAAACATTCATTCGTTGTAGAATCTGGTAATCCCATGTTTCAAATGAATTTGCTTCTGTTCTGTTGATCACAGCTGCCAAATTTGGAGTTTCATAGTGGTTTGAAACATTCATTCGTTGTAGAATCTGGTAATCCCATGTTTCAAATGGATTTGCTTCTGCTCTGTTGATCACAGCTGCCAAATTTAGAGTATTTTCAATTTTTTGTGGATTAAAAAGTATCTAGGAGTATCTTGCCAAGGTTGCGTTTGGACCCTTACGTGGTAAATAATACTATAAGGTATCGGTTGATACAAATGATGTGATTATTGAATGATTAGTAAATATAGTAATAAAAATGATGATTATAAACTTTATCATATTTGGTGATAAAATAATGTCATGTTTATTGTGATTTTTATGTGATAAATATAAGGACATATGTA
Source organism: Haberlea rhodopensis (assembly GCA_907163345.1). Lineage (NCBI taxonomy): Eukaryota > Viridiplantae > Streptophyta > Magnoliopsida > Lamiales > Gesneriaceae > Haberlea > Haberlea rhodopensis. The sequence goes on from CAJQUN010000010.1 coordinate 11,015,148, forward strand.
CAACATATCTAAAATGCCCTTGTTTACCGTACAAATCCCACCCTATTCACTCACGTGTTGTCTAACTCCTTCACAAGCTGCAGATCAAATTTGAATACCAATTATCTAATCGGGAAAGAGCATGCCCGCTTAAACAGAGAGCGAGATTGGTTTGTTAAAAAACCAGACAAACGATGACAAAGCATTTAACCAGTTCTTGGTTTGAGTATATGATTATTGAATGATTAAATGATTGGTAATTAGAGTGGTAAATGTAATAGCTATAAAATGAGTTATATATGGTGAGAAAATAACGTGGTGTTTTGTATTTGGTATGATTTTTTGATTATGATAAATGCTAGGATATTTGTGCGGTTACCCTAAAATACCCCTCCTTGAACCAAGACAAAAAAAACCCACATCCCACGTGTTTGCCGACTTCCACATTTTATATATTTATTGCTATATTATTGGTTCTGTATATTTAAATAGACGAATTTAATCAGATTATAATGATGATGCAAATAAATTAGACTGAAACAGTAAACTTACAACAACAGTTTATATATACTGTTCAAAATCTTCGCAACAAGAAACTGGAACTGATTCTGGACGATGCAACAGCAAGCCGTGTACCCGTAAACTCAAATTTGTCCGCCTAAGCTTCTGGTCTCCTGGACAAGTGAGTTACAAGGTACAACACCCAATCACCTCTGCTCGGATTGAAGCAGAATTCCAAGCAGACTCTTTCAAACTGTTGTAGTGTCTAGCACTCTCAAATATGGATGTATGAATGATTTTTCGGATGCTAAAAAGACTGAAGCTGGTGCAGCTTATATAGCTGAGAACCAGACCTCCCAAAGGTCAAAAGTTTTAATGCAATGTTTAGTGGGGTAGCTGATGAGTCTGAACTTTAATCTGTGATTTAAGTCTCATACATAAATCAGATTAACTCGAATTATGTCTCACACTTAGTCAGATTCAACTCAGCATTGAAACAGAAGGTGAAAGGTCGGGAATATGAAAAGACACTTCTTCCCAGAAAATCCGAGTAGTAAAACGATAGGATGCCTTCACGGCAGCGACACGCGCGACGAGGCGAGGTGAGCCGAGCCGAGCCCAGTGGAGCGGAGCGGAGCGGGCGGCTGGCCCGCATGGGGCACCATTCTTTTCTACATTACTACACTCCAATGATTTGTTTCTCACATAAAAGGTTTCATAAAACCAATATGGGATTTTTAGCCAATTCAATTCGCTTACCAATTAAACCCAAAATTGGGCTTGGGCTTATCTCAACCTTAATTTCAACTACGATCCCCCACATGAATGCTATTGAGGAAAAAATTACACAATGCACCAAGATGCCGATTTGAGAGTACTTCGAGAATTCACTGTATCAGGATAGGTGGTGTTTAACCTTGAACCTTCCTTAGTGAAGTATCATCGGATATACTTGTCAACCAGTGGACGTGATACCTTGAATTTTTTGACGTTTATGTATACCAAGACAACAATACTCACACAACTTTATCTCTACACTATTATTGGTTCTTTCGTTGTTGTCCATTTTGGCCCTGGACTGCCTTGGATGTTTCATCGAATGCTCTAGAGATTTAGCCCACGGGTCATCTCATTGAAGTGGCCCCTTCACATTCGATATAAGCGATTTCTCCTAAAGAGTATCATGTAATACCCCACTTTAGCATCTCGAGATAGAAGAATCATTAAGAGCATGAGCCCAGTCTTCCCAAAGTACATGTCTGTCACTCTTTCATCACATGAATAGGTAAGGAACACAATTTCCCGAGTGCTTTGTTCGACCCCCCCACAATTTGGTTTTCCCATTGAACCTGCAAATTTGATTTTACAATTTAGGTTGGGTTGTCATCATGGTTGGAAATCAATTTCATGGGCTTCAACCCCATTCCCCTCGATGAAATCTCTACTCGCTCTCTCATTAGATATTTCGTAAATGGGTCCGCAATATTTTCTTTAGACTTCACATAATCTAAAGAAATAACATCGATTTTCAGTAGATTTCTCACGGATTTATGTCTCCGACGTATGTGTCGAGATTTCTCATTATACATATTGTTTTGTATTCTTCTCATAGCTGACTTACTATCACAGTGCACGCTAATGGGTGGCACGTGTTTTGACCACATTGAAATGTCTTCCAAGAAACTTCGAAGCCAATCAGCTTCTTCTTTTTGAAAGATTTATAGCTATGAATTCAGATTCCATAGTTGATCTAGCAATGCACGTCTGTTTGCATGATTTCCATAAAACAACCGCACCTCCAATTATAAAGATATATCCACTCGTGTACTTTATATTCTTGGAGTCCGATATCCAATTCGCATATGAGTATCCTTCAATTACTGTTGGATATCTCGTATAATGTAGTCCGTAGTTAGTAGTGTATCTTAGATATCTAAGAACACGAACTACTGCCTTCCAGTGCGCATAACTTGGATTACTCGTATATCTACTCAATCTGTTGACTGAGTTAGCTATATCAGGTCTAGTGCAGTCCATGAGGTACATGAGACTACCTATGACCCTAGAGTACTCAAGTTGTTGCACACCTTCTCCGCTATTCTTGCAAAGATTTGACACAACCTCCATAGGTGTTCTGGTAGCGGTTATCGTGTACGCCCAAATTAACCCTTCTCAAGTTAATAGCAAAAGTATGTAGTAGCAAGAGTAGGGATCGATCCCACAGGGAAGGTAGTATTATTTTCGTGTCAGTTTAAAAAAGAATAGCAAAAAAGGGGTTTTTGAGTTGAGTGATTACTACTAAGCAAATTTTAAGAATTAAACTAATTAACGAGATTAACTAAAACGGTTAAAACTTATGAGAGTGAAGCGATTCTTGGTTTTCGGTCAACTTTACTTTTGGAAAATTATCTCATGATCATCAAATCACTAACATTCGAATTCTTTCAATTATTCATCGATTGGAAATTTAATTCCTACCCACCGTAATCGTGGTCAAAGAGAAAACAGTATTCAATCCGACCCTTATCAAATCTCTAATCAAAACTACAGCCGTTAATGATTAAATCAATGATAGATTTCAAAACTAGTGAGTTTGATAAATCTAATCAATAGAAACTACAGTCGTTAATGATTGATTACCCAATCGTTTCTCCTAAGAATTCAATAACACCTACAGCCGGTAATTATTAATCTTAGTTGCTTCGTAATTAGCTATCGATTATGCATGCGAATACTAGGTGATCAATCTAATAAACAAACACAATAATCATTGAAATCGATACCAAGAAACAGAATTGAAATCGAAATTAAAGTCAATAAACAAACCAAAATTCTCACAAGAGATTCAAATCCAAAAGCAAATATCCCTTAAACCAAGAATCTAAGAGTTTAGCCTAGCATAATTGAATTTAAAAATAACAAAATCTGATTCGAAATCATTAAATAAACAAAGGAAAAGAAATTACTAAGATGAATCATGATTCCGGCTTGTCGATTCTGGCTCCGTTCTTCACGTTGCTCTTGACAAAACTTGAAAGAAAAATCTTCTAAAAACCTAAAAATTATTCTAAAATATCGAAATCTGTCCCTAAGAGGTGATCAAATCGAGTTATGGGGTCTTGGAGGCTAATAATTAGGTTACAATCTTTTAAACATGGTGAAAGACTTAATTTCCAAAAATTCGGACTCTTAGGCGATCGATCGCCCCTTTTATAGATTGCTTCGTTTATTTTTACAGCAAAACGCTAGAGGCGATCGATCGCCACTTTATAGCGATCGATCGCTTCCCTCTAGTAGCCTCAGGCGATCGATCGCCTAGAAAGTGGCAATCGATCGCTGCTTCGTTAATTTTGTTGCTCAAGTTTCTGTCCAAGGGCGATCAATCTCCTCTTCATGGCAATCGATCTCCTCCTTCAAATTTACGTTTTTGCCCTTTTCTTGATCAATTTTGAGTCCTTGTCATGTCCATGTCTTTTCTTGGTCTTTACACATCATTTTTAGCTCGTTTTCGTCGATTGTACCTACAATTACACAAATATACGATTAGGTAGCTTACATATCAAATTATCCATCAAAACCTACCAAATCGTAGACAATTAAGCGCTAAAGATGTGTCTATTTCTAATCACATCAAACTCCCCCATACTTACTCTTTACTCGACCTCGAGTAATCAAATAAAACTATAATATTTTTTTTTAGCTCATAGGTTCATAACAAAGCAACTTGTCCTCACTTTAATGCCTCAACAATTTTAACATGCACAGTAATGAAAGGCGGTGAAAAGTTAACAGTGGAACAAGTTCAATCCCTAAACATTTCATACTCAACAAAGTAGTGAACGTGTGTGTGTGGTCATAAACAAGTGTTGTGTACAAATTATAGATCCAAAATATGCAAAGCCATAATAGTTCAAGCATACACTAACATAAGTATAAGCCCACTTGCACACTCTTCTCCACTATCTTAGCCACTTTGCAAACATAAATCAAGTAGGTCTTTATTAGCTTGTAGCTTGGCCTAGGTATTGGCTTATGAAAGAAAGGATAAAGATATATCAAACAAGAGAGTATGATGAAATTCACACTAAAACTTCTCTTCTTGCATGAATTTTTCAAACCTTGTTCATTTTTCAAGGTTTATTTCAACATTTTTTTCTTCTTTTGTGTGTCTTGGCTCCCCTTGGAGTCATATTTTTTATCAAATTTATCAAGGCATTCATTTTCTTTCATGTATTTCATTCTTTTGACAATAAAGTTCACAAATATAATTCAATGAATTCCCAAGTGCATGTGAATGAAATACATCATACTCCCTTAAAAGGTATGGATTAAAATCATATTTAGGCTAAAAGGATAGGATGATAACTAGTCAAGGAATGTTGAATGGGGGTCTTTAGTATGCTTAGCATACTACCATTCTTTTACATTAAAGCTCAAAAAGGGTACTAGAGATTGATTTTGTTTACATGGTAGGCTTGAAAGGCACAAACGCATCAAAGATCGCCTATATCACTTTCATGTTCGCAAGTAGTCTAGACATATGCCTCAAAGAGCATGTAGTTAAGTTCTAGCATGTATTAGAGACTTCTTAAGACTATCACAAAATTCACACAATCTTCACTAAGCTATGCACACTTCACAAGTCATGACAAAATCGTGCTCAAAATATTCAACTTACTAAGTTGAAGTAAAATTTTGCATTAGAGTTCAAAGTGTTCCAAGGTTAACAATTCACCTATGTTCAAAAGCATGCATGATATCAATTAGGTTTCATCATGGGCTAGTGATTCTAAGCATGTGTTCATTACTAACTATGAGCTCAAAAGTTTTTTCGATTTTTTTGTGTTTTGGAAATAAGAAAAACAATAACACACCACTAATCCCTCCCCCATACTTAAATCTTACATTGTCCCTAATGTAAGGCAAAAATACAAGAAAAGAGAAAAGTTTAAACTAAAAATCAATAAAACTAAAAAGGTAAAAGGGAAACTAACTCCCCTTGGGTTGCCTCCCAAGCAGCGCCTCTGTTTAACGTCGGTGGCCCGATGCCAGTGCTCGTGCTCAGTCGAAGTGAGGTGGATCCTCTAGAGCCACCTTGATGTCTACTTGCCCTCCTTCTTCATTTTGGACACCTTCATAGTAGTGCTTCAATCGGTGACCATTCACCTTGAATGTCTTAGTGGTGTCCAAACTCTGAATTTCCACTGCACCATGGGGATACACATTAATAACTAAATAAGGCCCATGCCACCTAGAACGAAGCTTACCTGGAAACAGGCGAAGGCGTGAATGGTAAAGGAGAACTTTTTGACCAACTTCAAAGTTTCTCCTTGATATCATCTTGTCATGAAAGTCCTTCGTCTTTTCTTTATAAAATCATGCACTCTCGTATGCTTCATTTCGTATCTCCTCTAGCTCTTGCAATTGCAGCTTCCTATGCACGCCACTCTCATCATAGTTCATGTTTAAATTCTTCACTGCCCAGTACGCTTTGTGTTCCAACTCTACAGGGAGATGACACGGTTTACCAAAAATCAGTCGATAAGGGGACATACCTATTGGAGTCTTATATGCGATTCTGTAAGCCCACGGTGCATCGTCTAGTCGCAAGCTCCAATCTTTCCTTGTCGGGTTTACCGTTTTTTCTAATATGGCCTTGATTTCTCGGTTAGAGATCTCGGCTTGGCATTTGTTTGCGGGTGATAGGCAGTGGAGACTTTGTGAGTCACGTGGTATTTCTTGAATAGGCTTTCCACTATCCTATTGCAGAAGTGTGTACCTCTATCACTGATGATGGCTCTCGGGATTCCAAACCTAGAGAAAAGGTTATGTTTGATAAAATCTGCAACAACCTTGGAATCGTCAGTACGGGTGGCTATAGCTTCCACCCATTTCAACACATAATCAACAGCAAGCAGTATATAAATATGACCATAAGACATAGGAAAGGGTCCCATAAAGTGGATGCCCCATACGTCAAAAATTTCAGAAATGAGAATGGTTTGTTGAGGCATCTCCTTTCTTTGGGAGAGATTACTGGTCAATTGGCATTGCGCACAGTTCTTGCAGAAAAGATATGCATCTCGAAATAGGGTGGGCCAAAAGAACCCACACTTTAGTACCTTCCTAGAGGTCCTCTTGGCTCCAAAATGTCCACCACAAGCATATGAATGGCAGAACATTAGAATGTTATTTACCTCAGTCTCGGGTATGCATCGTCGAATGATTTGGTCCTCGCAGTTCTTCCATAAGTAAGGATCATCCCATACATAATACTTGGCATCACTCTTGATCTTAGCTCGTTGAGACCTAGACAATTCAGGGGGTAGCACATTAGAAGCTAAAAAAATTCACAATATGAGCATACCATGGAAGATTGTCGTTTATGGAGAATAGGTGCTCATCCGGGAATTCCTCCTTCAAGCAAAGCTCATCCTCCACATGCCGTAGACGGCTTAAGTGATCCGCTACTTTGTTCGTGCTTCCCTTCTTATCCTTGATTTGTATGTCGAATTCACTCAAGAGCAAAATCCATCTTATCAGCCTTGGTTTAGCCTCCTTCTTCGTCATCAAATAGCGAAGAGCTGCATGATCAGAATAAACAATAACTTTAGTACCAAGTAAATAAGATCTAAATTTTTCAAGAGCAAAAACAACTGCTAAAAGCTCTTTCTCAGTAGTAGAATAATTTTGTTGGGCATCATTCAAGGTTTTTGATGCGTAGTAGATGGCATGTGAAGCATTGCCCTATTTTGTCCCAAGACAGCACCAACCGCATAGTCACTTGCATCGCACATGATCTCGAAGGGCTTACTCCAGTCGGGTGGTTGGATGATGGGGGTAGAGGTCAATGACTCTTTCAGTGTATCAAAAGCTCTCTTGCTTTCGTCATCCATCTCAAAAGGGACATCCTTTTGTAGTAGCTTACACAAAGGTGTAGCTATCTTGGCGAAGTCTTTGATGTACCTCCTGTAAAAACCTGCATGACCAAGAAAAGAGCGCGCATCCCGGACACAAGTAGGGTAGGGTAAAGATTGCATAACATCAAGTTTTGCCTTATCGACCTCTATACCATTAGCAGAAACAACATGACCCAGCACTATACCTTGTTCGACCATAAAATGACATTTTTCAGAATGTGAAACAATGTTAGTATCGATGCACTTTTTCAAAACCAGTGTAAGGCTAGATAGACAATCCTTGAATGAGTTACCGTAAACAGTAAAGTCATCCATGAATACTTCTAGAATATGTTCAATAAACTCAGAAAAGATACTGACCATACACCGTTGAAAAGTGGATGGGGCATTGCAGAGTCCAAAGGGCATGCGACGGTATGCGAATGTGCCGAAAGGACATGTGAAAGTGGTCTTCTCTTGGTCCTCCAGAGCGATTACAATCTGAAAATAGCTCGAGTAACCATCAAGAAAACAATAATATGAATGGCATGCTAACCTCTCAAGCATCTGATCAATAAAAGGTAGAGGAAAGTGGTCCTTTCTAGTCACAGCGTTAAGCTTCCGATAGTCAATGCACACTCGCCATCCATTTTGAATGTGTGTGGGCACAAGTTCATCGTCTTTATTCTTTATCACAGTGATACCGGTCTTCTTTGGAACAACTTGAACTGGACTAACCCATTGACTATCGGATATAGGATATATCACGCCAACCGATAAGAGTTTCAGAATCTCCTCCTTCACCACATCCATCATGGGTGGGTTTAGCTTCCTTTGGGGCTGACGTGTAGGGCTCCCTCCTTCCTCCAGCAGAATTCGGTGCATGCATGTGGAGGGACTGATTCCCTTTATGTCCGCGATTGTCCAGCCTATAGCAGTCTTGTGCTCCTTGAGCACATGAATCAGGTCCTTCTCTTGATCATCCCCCAACTTGCTGGAGATGATCACTGGTAATGTATTACCTTCACCAAGGAATACGTATTTAAGGTGGGTAGGCAGTGGCTTCAGTTCGATGGTGGGTGCCTGCAAAACAGATGGGAGAGGTCTAGCGTCAGAAATAGGCAGTGATATAAAAGAAACGTTACCTGACTGAAATAGTTCAGGTGTATCATCCAGCGCATCGATGGTGTGCTTCACTTCGTCCATGAGGGGTACGTCCTCTTCTTCCTTCTCCATGTCCATGGTGAGAGTGCTTTCCAATTCTTCTTTGCCTACATTCTCAAAAAATTCATGTGACAGGTAATCAATAACATCAATAGAGTACACAATATCATCATTATTGCATGGATATTTTATGGCATCATAGATGTTAAATGTAACAATCTCACCATCAAATTCCATAGTGAGGGTACCACTATGCACATCTATCTTAGTCTTAGAAGTTTTGAGAAATGGTCTTCCTAACAAGATGGGGCTACTTTTATCACCATTCTCCATGTCAAGGATATAAAAATCAGCTGGGAAAACCAGTTCATTCACTTGCACTAACACATCTTCAATTAAACCCCTAGGGTATGCACTAGATCTATCCGCTAATTGAATCACCACTCCCGTAGGGTTCAAAGGACCAAGTTGTAAAGAAGCATAAATAGAATATGGCATGACATTAATTGATGCTCCTAAATCTAACATGGCCTTTTCAAGGCGAGTGTTTCCAATAGTGCACGGGATAGAGAACATACCTGGATCTTTACACTTGGTAGGGATTTTTCTTTGTATCACCGCTGATACGTTTTCACCCAGTTCAACCTTTTGGGGTCCCTTCGATCTATGACTCCTCTTGGCAGTGCATAATTCCTTTAAAAACATCTCATAGCGAGGTACTTGTTGGATGGCGTCCAGCAATGGGATGTTTATCTCACATCTTCGGAAGGTCTCATACAGGCCTTTGAGTCCACGTCTTTCCTGTTGTCTTTTAAAGCTTGGGGAAAATGGGGTGGCACTTTATATTCAGAAAAAGAAGGGGGCTTACCTTTTGGTGCCTCGTGTTCTATCCCGGGCTTTTCTCCAACTTCTGCTTCCTTTTCTTCCTCACTCTTGGGAGGTTCTTTCTCCGTCTTCTCCGGTTTCTCCAATTCCTTCCCACTCCTATGTGTGACTGCACTTGCATTTTCTCTCGGATTCACCATTGTTTGGGATGGTAGAGTGGTTGATACGTTTGCTTCAACTCGATTAAGAGCAGTGGCTAGTTGACCCACTTGGGTGTTCAAGGTTTGAATACTCGATCTTGTTTCCTGTTGAAATTTAGTAACATTGTGAGCAAGATCTTGAATGATAACCTCTAACATGTCAGTAGTAGAAGGAAAATTGGATTCCTGTGCCCTCTGAAAAGGTGGCCTGTATGGCGGAGGATGTTGTGGCGCTTGAGGAGGAACATGATTTATCGATTGTGGTCCATAGCTCAAGTTAGGGTGGTCTCTCCATCCTGGATTGTATGTGTTGGAGTAAGGGTCATGTCTACGTTGGGGTTGTCCCGGAAATCCCTCTGCTGCATGTACTTGCTCGGCTGATGTCTCTTGAAGTGCCGTGCATGCATCAGTGGTATGACTCATCTCCAAACATATGCCACATGGTTTCACTGTCTGTCCATTTCCTCCGGCCATTTGACGAACAAGGGAAGTGAGGCTAATGAGCTATTGTTCTAAGTTGGACACATTTGCCTCTCCTTGTTTCCTTTGAGCTGGTTCCGCTCGAAAGTTGCCAAACTGCTGTGAGTTGGCCGCCATGTTAGCTATCAAGCTTTTCGCATCCTCTGGTGTTTTATCGACAAAGGCTCCTCCACTCGCAGCGTCAACCAAGTTCCTGTCATTGGATAACAAACCTTCATAAAAATACTGAATGAGTAAATGTGCACTTATCTGGTGTTGTGGGCAGCTTGCACACAACTTCTTGAATCGTTCCTAGTATTCAAGCAATGTTTCTCCCGAGTACTGTCTGATGGAGTAGATCTCCTTTCGTATGTTGGCCGCTCTTGATGCTGGAAAATACTTCTCCAGAAACGTTCTTTGGAGGTCAGTCCATGTTGTGATTGAGCCTGACGGTAAGTAGAATAGCCAGTCCTTTGCAGCATCCTTTAGAGAAAAAGGGAAAGCCCTTAACTTGATCTGATCTTCAGTAATTCCGGTCGGTTTCATGGTGGTGCAAACCACATAAAACTCCATCAGGTGCTTATGGGGATCCTCGCCTGCAAGTCCATGAAAGGATGGCAAAAAATGTATTAGTCCTGATTTAAGTTTGAAATTTACATTAGTCGCAAAAGCAGGAAAATTGATGCAAAGAGGTTGTTGGTCCAAATCTGGATTGGCCAGTTGTCGTAGACTTTGGTTCGCAGCCATGTTGTTCATTTCCTCCTCTTCTTGTTCTGCAATCCTCTGTGCTTCTCGTCTTCTCTGATGTAGCGTCCTCTCGATCTCAGGATCGTAGTGACAATTATTCTCGTAATTAAACAATCCTCCTGTACTCATCAACACACCAAAACAGTAGTGTGGGATAACAAAATAAAATAAAATAAAATAAAATCGACACAAATTAATACCAATGCCTTACCCGGCAATGGCGCCAAATTTGGTAGCGGTTATCGCGTACGCCCAAATTAACCCTTCTCAAGTTAATATCAAAAGTATGTAGTTGCGAGAGTAGGGATTGATCCCACGTGGAAGGTAGTATTATTTTCGTGTCAATTTAAAAACGAATAGCAAAAAGGGGGGTTTTGAGTTGAGTGATTACTACTAAGCAAATTTTAAGAATTAAACTAATTGACGAGATTAACTAAAACGGTTAAAACTTATGAGAGTGAAGCGATTCTTGGTTTTCGGTCAACTTTACTTTTGGAAAATTCTCTCTTGATCATCAAATCACTAACATTCGATTTCTTTCAATTATTCATCGATTGGAAATTTAATTTCTACCCACCTTAATCGTGGTCAAAGAGAAAACAACATTCAATCCGACCCTTATCAAATCTCTAATCAAAACTACAGCCGTTAATGATTAAATCAATGATAGATTTCAAAACTAGTGAGTTCGATAAATCTAATCAATAGAAACTACAGTCGTTAATGATTGATTACCCAATCGTTTCTCCTAAGAATTCAATAACACCTACAGCCGGTAATTATTAATCTTAGTTGCTTCGTAATTAGCTATCGATTATGCATGCGAATAGTAGGTGATCAATCTAATAAACAAACACAATAATCATTGAAATCGATACCAAGAAACAGAATTGAAATCGAAATTAAATTCAATAAACAAACTAAAATTCTCACAAGAGATTCAAATCCAAAAGCAAGTATCCCTTAAACCAAGAATCTAAGAGTTTAGCCTAGCATAATTGAATCTAAAAATAACAAAATCTGATTCGAAATCATTAAATAAACAAAGGAAAAGAAATTACTAAGACGACCATTCGCGAAAGAAGTTCTTTAGGGCCAGGATTCCCTTTGCTCGCTCTTTCTACTCTAGTTATCACGATTCCGGCTTGTCGATTCCGGCTCCGTTCTTCGCGTTGCTCTTGACAAAACTTGAAAGAAAAATCTTCTAAAAACCTAAAATTATTCTAAAATATCGAAATCTGTCCCTAAGAGGTGATCAAATCGAGTTATGGGGTGGGTCTTGGAGGCTAATAATTAGGTTACAATCTTTTAAACATGGTGAAAGACTTAATTTCCAAAAATTCGGACTCTTTGGCGATCGATCGCCCCTTTTATAGATTGCTTCGTTTATTTTTTTCAGCAAAACGCTAGAGGCGATCGATCGCCACTTTATAGCGATCGATCGCTTCCCTCTAGTAGCCTCAGGCGATCGATCGCCTAGAAAGTGGCAATCGATCGCTGCTTCGTTAATTTTGTTGCTCAAGTTTCTGTCCAAGGGCGATCGATCTCCTCTTCATGGCAATCGATCTCTTCCTTCAAAATTACGTTTTTGCCCTTTTCTTGATCAATTTTGAGTCCTTGTCATGTCCATGTCTTTTCTTAGTCTTTACACATCATTTTTAGCTCGTTTTTGTCGATTGTACCTACAATTACACAAATATACGATTAGGTAGCTTACGTATCAAATTATCCATCAAAACCTACCAAATCGTAGACAATTAAGCGCTAAAGATGTGTCTATTTCTAATCACATCATGTTCTCACGATGGTATTATTTCCCTTGTCAAACTTGTCAAGTATCTTCTCGACATAATGACTCTGGGAGATAGAATAGCCATTTGGATGTTTGGTGATCTTCATCCCAAGAATCACATATGCAAGACCTATGTCTTTCATCTCAAAATTTTGCGATAACATTTTCTTGGTAATTTTGATGTTATTGTTATTATCAACAATTATCGTGTCATCCACGTAGAGACATACTATCACATTGTTTGTGTTGTCTCCTTTTACGTAGACACATTTATCGCATTGGTTTGTTTTAAACCCATTTGAAAGCATGACACTGTCAAACTTTTCGTGCCATTGTTTATGTGCTTGTTTTAATTCATACAAGGATTTCACAAGTCTACACACATTCGTTTCTTTACCTGGAACTACAAACGCTCCAGGTTGGTCCATGTAAACCTCATCTTCTAACACTCCATTTAGAAAAGTCGTTTTACATCCATTTGATGGATATCTAGGTTATATAATGCAGCAAATGCAATTATTAACCTTATCGACGTTTTCTTGGATACAGGAGCATATGTGTCGAAATAATGAAAGCCCTCAATTTGTCTGCAGCCTTTGACTACAAGTCTAGCCTTGTACTTATCTACCGTATCATCAACTTGCATCTTCCTCTTGAAGATCCACTTGTGGCCTAGTGGTTTACTACCTGCAGGAAGATCCACTAGTTCCCAAGTATGATTATGTAAAATAGATTCTATCTCATTGTTCACCGCTTCTTTCCAAAGATCAGAGTCTTGAGAGGACATTGCTTCCTTGAAAGTAGCCGGATCCTTTTCCAACAAATATGTTAGAAAATCTAAGCCAAAAGACTTCGTTTTTCTCGCTCTTTTGCTTCGTATAGGTGATTCTACATTCTCTTGAGATTCTTTATCCCCCACATACCTCTCAACATTGGTTTCAATCACTGTTTGAGTTTTGTATGGAAAGATATCCTCAAAAGAATGAATCATCCATAGCCTCAATGATAGTATTTACATGCATTTCTATATTATCTGACTTGTGTACCAGAAATTGATAGGCACTGCTATCTTGCGCATATCCGATAAATATACAATCCACATTCTTAGGTCCTATCTTAGTCCGTTTAGGAGGAGGAATTGGAACCGTTGCTAGATAGTCACAAACTCTTAAAAACTTGTAGCTAAGTACGCGACCTTTCCACAATTCATAAGGCGTTTTATCCAACTTTTTATGTGGTACTGTGTTTAGCACATAGTTGGTGGAAATCAGAGCTTCTCCCCACAAGTTCCGAGGTAAGTAAGAACTTATAAGCATTGCATTCATCATTTTCTTAAGCATTCTATTTTTCTTTTCAGCAATACCATTTTTCTCGGGAGAATAAGGCACAGTGGTGTGATGAAAAATGCCACTCTGAGCACATAAGATTTTTAATCTTTTTATCGAGTTGATTCCCAACTTCATTCTTGTAGTGAATGAACATGTCTACTGCTTCGTCTTTACTTCTCATTAAGTAGACATAATAATATTTTGTACAATCATCGACAAAAGTTGTGAAATAATTTTTACCGCCTCTAGATTGTACATATTTTAGATCGCATACATCCGTATGGATCAAGTTTAACGGTTCGGTGCTTCGCTCAATTGAGTGGAATGAAGACTTGATTAATTTGGCATCTACACAAGTCTCACACTTGTGTTTATGATTGATGTTAAATTTAGGTAATAGATTAAAAGACATTAGCCTTTGTAAAGACTTATAATTCACATGTCATAATCTGTCATGCCACAAATGTAACGACTCACAAGCATAATCAAACTTTAAAATTTTATTAGCCACATTGGCAACAGTCATTACATTATTTTTGCTTGTGCTAGACTCATTGGCTGCATTTACATCAATCTCAACCTCTATACTAGACTTACCATTAGGAGCTAAAGTCATTACAGTCATCTTGAAGATGTTATTTGCCAAATAGCCTTTGCCCAAGAACATACCACCATTGGACGGAATGACTTTGTCAGATTCAAACACAAGCCGAAAGCCTTTCTTGTTCAGCATTGCTCCCAAGACGAGATCTTTTGGATCTCTGGCACGTGGAGCACCTCGGTAAGAGTCAACTCTTTGCCGGAAGTCATCTTTAGCACAACTGTCCCTTTGCCTTCAACTTTTGAGACTGCTGAATTTCCCATTTAGCAGTGCTCATCGTTTACCAGTTGATAGGTCTTGAACATCCATTTGTTGGCGCATATGTGGCGAGTAGCCCCAGTGTCCACCTCCATTCCTTGGAATTCCCAACAACAAGGTTCACCTCTGACACCACTGCAGTCAGATGCATGTCATCCATGTCTGAGCTCAGGTAGTCCTCAACAATGTGGGCATGAGCAGGTCTCTTGCCTTTGCCTCTGTTTGTGACTGTCTTCCTTTTACCCTCATTGATTTGGCGTTGGTTGCAGTCATTGGCCTTATGGCCAGGTTTTCTGCACACGTGGCAGTCACCTGTGAACCTCTTGTTCTGAATATCTCCCTTGGAATCAAAAGTGCATTTTTTGCTTATTCCCATGGGAGGTGTCCCAAACTTCAACCGTTGGCCTTGGAAATCATTCCGATGATTTCTTGTCAAATTTTCGGTTGTCTTGATCGATGCACAGCCTCCTGATAAGGTCCTCGAGACTCATCATCTTTCGATTGTGCTTCAGGTAGCTCTTGAAGTCCTTCCAAGATGGTGGTAATTTTTCAATCATCATCGCCACTTGGAGGGTATCATTTAGCCCCATACCTTCGGCATCAAGTTCATGATATATCAGCTGCAGCTCTTTGCATTGCTCAACAACGCTCTTGTTATCTACCACTCAATAGTCATGGAATCGTCCGGCTACAAATTTCTTTGCGCCTGCGTCGTCAACTTTGTACTTCATTTCTAACGATTCCCAAAAATCTTCGTAGTTCCTTGGGGGAATACACATTGAAAAGTGCATCGTCAAGAGAATTCAGTACGTAGGTGCGATAGATGTAGTCGGCATTCATCCACGATTCGACTATTACAGGAGATTGAGAATCCTCTTTGTCCTCCACCGATTTCTCCTCTTTGAGAAACCTGATCAAGTTCAAGTTGGTCAAGAAGAGCGTCATCTTCAGCTGCCAACGCTTAAAGCTTGAACCTTTGAACTTTTCCGGTTTCTCAAATTGAGAGAACGACATCGGGTTTCTCAGAACTGGCATAAAGACCACAACGCCGCCGCTAGCTCACTGGAATCTCAGTATTCTCAGCAATTCGGTTGGGAATCTGGTCAGCAATAGCTAAAACAGAACATAAATGATAGAGCACAAATAATATCAAACAATTTTAAAACAACAGGATAAATCCTTACACAGTGTCTGAATTAAGTAAAAACTTGAGCAATAACAATTTTTTCGAAATTACAATTGATTAAAATCCAAAAATTTAAAGAACACAAAAAACAGAACAAAAACAAAAACAAAATTTGAGTTTATGATTGTTGGTTCTGTATATTTAAAGAGGCGAATTTAATCATATTACAATGATGATGCAAAATAAATTAGACTAAAATAGTAAACTTACAACAACAGTTTATATATACTGTTCAAAATCTTCGCAACAGGAAACTGTAACTGATTCTGGACCGGGCAACAACAAGCCGTGTACCCGTCAACTCAAATTTGTCCGCCTAAGCTTCTTGGCTCCTGGACAAGTGAGTTCCGAGGTACAATACCAAATCACCTCTCTCACATTGAAGCAAAATTCCTAGCACACTCTTTTGAACAGTTGTAGTGTGTACCACTCTCAAATATGTGTGATGTCCATAATAATTAATAATCATTCATTCGATTTAATTATGGTGTTTATATGATATGTCAGGATTTAGTTCTTGAGTATCGGAGTTTGGAACGGAGTTGAGATAAATGATTCCGGGATTGAATTTATAATGTTAATTAAATTCAAGGAGATTCTTAAATTCTTGGGAATGTCATTTTGGTCCGGGGTTAAAATAAATACTTGCAGGTTAACTTGTTGTGTAAATTAAATTAAAAGGGGCTCTTGCGTTTTTAAATTACGAAATAATAATTGGTGGAGATTGAATCTAATATTAAGTTGTGAATTAAAATAATGAAGTGTAGAGATGGAAATTAAATGGTGGGGATTAATTCTAGGTTTAGATAAAAACCACTCTCTCTCCTCTTCCCTCACCCCATCAACCTGCCGCCCCCCTCATTTCCTCCCCCCATTCTTCACGCCATTGTCATTCTTACATAGCAGAAAGGATATCGGCTCGTTTTTGTTCAGGTTCTTGTGGGATTTAATGGTTAACGATTTCTTAGTTAATTATTCTTCTTGGTTTTCAATTTATGCTTACTTTTTTGGTGCGATTTTGATGCTGATTTTGGGTTCGGTTTTGACGCATATGGGGTGATTCATCAGATATTTGTTGGGACGATTTTCTGTTGATATTTGGTCGAACTATGCTGTTATGTAGTTCAAAATTTTTTGCTGATTTGGTTCGATTATCTGCTGTGATTTTTCTTGGGGTTTTGGTTGTCGATTTTCATGGCTGCTGTCTAGGAAATTTTCTTCAAATTTAGTAGTTTGTGGCTTTGTTGAGTTGTATTGTAGCTTTGTTAGTAACTAGTTGGTTCAATGTTAGGCAACTGTTTTGGTCGAAAATTTCATGCTATTGTTCGAAAATCTTGTTGTGTTTTGTTCGAAAATCTTGCTGCTACTAGGCTTGAAATCTGCTGCAAATGTTCGAAAACATGCTTCTTTTTGTAAAAAAAAAAACGTGATGTTTGTTGTTCAGGAAGCGTTGCCTTCTGTGAATCAAATTACGATGCTATTTTAATTGAGTTAAGCTATCGTTTTGGGTTGGAATAATGATTGCTCTTGGTACAAATCTCTTGTGGGATATTCTTGATTGGATAAGTAAATTGGTGTTTGAAATGTATATGTGTATATATATATATGTTGTCCGGCACTGTGTGTTTATAACGGTTTGTAGGTGTGTATTGTTGTTGCTGTGCGTGTGAGTTACTGGTTTCTAGTTCAATTGGAGACTAGTTTCTAGACGGCGAGAAATATTAGATAGAATTGTACGAGCAATATTTATAATAGCATGAGTTTTGCAATGGCATGAGAAAGTGATATTTATTTATTAGATATGAAATTTATGATTGGATAATTGAACTGTTGTAGATATTCTACGAGCCTCCGGTCAAAAAGTTGTAGCTTGACTTGGATTGTCGACAATAAGGTACGTAGTGACGTACGAGGATGTATGCCATGTAGAAATGCTAAAATAATGCATTTATGTAATGAACTTTAATTTGCAACTATGTGAAATTCGAGTATGTGAATGTTGTTTATTACTTGTGGCACTGCGGTTATGTAAGTGTACATAATCCGGCTGTGTGAGTTGAGTCTTGATGCCGAGGGCATGATTGGATATGAGAACCATTGAGAATGATCATAGTAAATGGGCATGAGTGCCTTTAAATTGTGTTGGTTACTATTGTGAAATAAGTGATGTATCATTAAGGAAACAATTTATTTTGATATTGAGTATCATCGTTTAAATTACGTTATCGATCTTGACGATTGTGGATTTGTGACATATTGTAATGTCCGAAATAATTATTAATTATGCAATTGATTTAATTATGGTGGTTATATGATATGTCGAGATTTAATAATTATTAATTGTGCAATTGATTTAATTATGGTGGTTATATGATATGTCGAGATTTAATTCTTGGGTATCGGATTTCGGAGCGGAGTTTGGATAAATAATTCCGTGATCGAATTTATAATGCTAATTAACACCGAAATTTTATTAAATATAAAATTTGCATTAAATCGAGAGATTTAATTGTTGTGATTCAAATAAGGACATGAAGTTAATACGGGACATGAAGTTAGGTGTGGACTGTACATGTGATGCACATGCACCAGTACACCGGTGACACCCCGATGTTCATAATTGGTCGGGAATTAATATATATCGGTGTAGGATGTAAAACACATAGTAAAACATGTAAAACACACACAGATCGCGGACACACACTAAAACATGCGAAAACACGCACTTCTCGCGCGATTCACCGACCACCGTGTACTTATCAGCTCCGTTCGCCGCCGTTCGACCACTTAACGACGAGACCGACCTACCACCGTGTTCACAACTCAGAGGCGCATCTTTCCATACCAAATAATCAAATTTTGGTGTTCAAAAAGTGGTTCGATTTTGATCTGGAACGGACAAAATCGCACAGACTAGGGTTTGAGCATCTTTTGTTCGATTTCTTCGATTCTACACCAAATTGGACGAAGCTATATACCAAATCTCTTCCCCTCACCTGGACGAAGCTTTCTACACCGGTCTCCGCCACTACCGTCGCCGGAGGTCGCCGGAATCGGAGGAAAAGCGTGCGTATACTGTGTGCGATTTTGGGTAAAATTCGATATTCAATTTTTCCGACTTTGCTTCGATAATTACCAGTTAATTTGAGTTCGTAAATGAGATGCTATGCTTGCTTGAAAATCTGCTGCAATTGATTCAAATCTTGTTATTTTGGTTTAACCTTCCTGCTGAATGAGTCTATCTATGCTGCTGAAATGAGTTAAAATAGACTGCTGTAGAGAATTAAATTAACCTGGTATTTGGGCCAAATTCTTGTTGAATTTTGGGGTTGTTTGGGCTTGAAAATCATGCATGTATGGTGTTTGTTCATATACTTAAGTGATATTCAAGTGTTGGCTCAAAAGCCCTATAAGTTGTGTAGTAGGAAAGTCTACTTTTATGACTTAGAATATTGTAGTGTTTTGGTGAGTGTTGAGCTATGATTTGAGATGCTAATGACTTCGATCCTGTGTCATTATGTCCATAGGAGAGTTAGATACATGTCAATCTTATGAATATGCTTCACTATGTGACATAGCATAAATTGGTGATTTATATCACTTGGATGAGTTAATGATGATAATATTGAGTTGTTGAATTAAGATATTGAATCGATATGAATGATATCGATTGGATTTTAAAAGTGATAATTTCGATATAGATTCTTCACGATTCTCAAGATGTCGGGATAGCCCATCATGTTGTCGACTATAAGGTACGTGGTGACGTACGAGCAGGTATACCCAGTATTTATATATTCATGCATACATGTATTTTAATGTGATGTTTAAGGTTCAGTGATTGAGTTTGATAATTGAGTTTAATACACGTGGAATGGTGGATATGTCGATGTACGTGATCCGGGTATACGAGTTGATTATTGATGCCTTTGGCATGATCGATATGCGAAATGGTTGAGAATGAGATTAATTGATAGGTAGAGCTGCCTTCGAGACGAGATTCGCCATGATTGAGTATAAATGGTAAATTGTGGTTATGTCGTATTTATTGCATTGATGAGTATCATGCTTTGAATAATGATATTGAACATGATGTTTATCCAAGTATATAAGACTGAAATAGGAACAGTTCGTGATAGCTATGCCGGTTCGGACTTTGTATCAGGGAGTATACCCTATGAGTTTTGAATAATCTAAATTGTTGTATTACAATTTCATATATTGATTTGTGAATGAATATTGCGTTGGAGTATGCTCACTCGTGTGGGGGCTGTTTCTGTTGAAACAGGTACAACAGGTACTAAGCTACTTTGGGATATTGGTTCGAGCTTGTTGGATCATGCCGCTTCCAGAAGCGTATATGAGTGTGGGTAAATAGTATACGCTATTTATTCAGTTAGATTGGTATTCATTTATTTGTTGCTCGTATGTGAGCAACTGGAAGCATGTATATGGACTGTATAAGGGTGTTGAAGCCCACTTTTGATGTCTTCTTCGTATTGTGTTTTTCCCTGGCTGGGAATTGTTTTGGTGATGTGTTTTATTTTGGGATAGCTCACTTTATGGGGAGACTCTGCCCAAAATTTTTATAAAAACCCACAATGTAAAAGTGGTGCAATGGTGATGATAATGGGTGAACTTTGAGTCTTATTGCTGAGTATTATTTATGTCATGGATAATATGTGAAGCATGTAAGGATTCTTTTAAAGAATGAATTTTTTTTATACTCATACGACGTCATGAATGCACTAATGACGAGTATAAGGGGTTGGGGTTTTACATTAGTGGTATCAGAGTAGTGGTTAGCTCTTTGGGATGTTTAATGACCTAGGGATGTGTTGATAGACATGTATATCACATCCTTTTATGTATGATTGTAGATTTCTGTCATTGTGACATGACGCCTGCTATGTGCATTTTATGATATGAAGCAATGAAAATTGGTGTTGTTGCTAACCATCGTGATTGCAGGATCGTATGAGATACGATGAACATACACAATGAGGGTGGTATGGTTGAAAAGCCTCGAGTATGGTAACTCGTTTTATTATCCTTAGCTTGACTATGGTAAAAATGATAATGCCTTTTAAGGTGCGTGATGAATGACATCGCTGACGGTAATTAATGTTGATAATAAGTGGACGTTGCTACTAGTAGAGGGATAAATGCATTTTATTGAGTTGAGTTTTGTGTACATGTTATGTATATGTATGTGCAGTGCTGAGATATTTGATTTTGCATGAGAAATCAGAAAATGAGATATGATATCTGAGAATAGGAAATGGCAGGCAGTACGGTGCGGTTGGAGTATAACAACAGATGATGTGACAATCGGGTATGTGTGTGTCATTTACAGGATGGCACAGGTACGTGTTGATGTACGAACATGTATAGATATTCATATTAATGTTGATTATGATATATCGAGAATTGTATATGAACGATGATGTTGAGGGTTGCTGGAATGAGCGATGTGATACTATTATTGTTATTGTTGATTGCGCGTTGTAGATGTCGTAGTAGTAGGGGAGCGACGATGGGGTATAGTGGGCTTGTTGTTGCCACTATATCGATTGTTGATTGTGTCGCAGTAGTAGGGGAGCGACGATGGGGTATAGTGGGCTTGGTGTTGCCACTATATCGATTGTTGACTGTGTCGCAGTAGCAGGGGAGCGACGTGTGGGTATAGCAGGCTTGGTATTGCTGCTATATCGATTATATAGTTGATGGGTCGCGATGATGATGCGACGATGGGGTATAGTAGGCTTGATGTTGCCACTATATCGATTATATACACGATGGGTCGCGACGATGATGCGACGATGGGGTATAGTAGGCTTGGTGATGCTACTATATCGATTATATACGATGTGTCGCAAAGATGATGCGACGATGTGGTATAGTAGGCTTGGTGTTGCCACTATATCGATTATTTACGATGTGGTCGCCACTGACGACCGAGCGATGTGATATGGGTCGCCACTGATGAGTGAGCGATGTGTTATTGGGTCAGCACTGACGAGTGAGTGATGTGGTCGCCGCTGACGAGCGAGCGACGTGTATATTTCAGGGTCAATGCTAGAGAGAGCATGTGACGTGTATATTGATATTGAGTCGGTGCTAGGGAGAGCATGCGATGTGATTATTGTCGGGATCGACACTATTGAGAGTGTGCAATGTATTTTATGTGCCTCCACTATAGAGAGAGGGTGATGAATATACGTTGATTTAAATTACCCTTGTTGATTTGACGTATTGTGATAATCAAATGTACAGGTGAAAGCAATCATGGAGAGAGTGGATGAACAGACATTATTGTTTTCTTTCATTTATATTGCAGTGGATGCAATAGCGGGGTGTGATTGATACCGATATATTGATGACATTTATTGGCGAGATGATGGTATGATTATATTGTGATATTTAGATTTATAATATATGCTGCTATCATATCGAAGCGATGGAAATATTGTGAATGCTGCTGATATGTCGAGGCGATGAATATTTTTGGACGGTCATGTTATTGATGATGAGTATATCAATTGTGTATTGATATGAATTATATTTTGTGGAATATTTATGTTGAGAACAGGGACAGTTTAAAGGATCGAGTGTGGATCCACTGTGGTACAGTAAGTGTTAGTACATCTTATTATTTTAAGAATGCAATTTTATTCATTGTGATTATGGATATTATATGAATGCCAGTAGTGACGATGATATTGTGCATGCCCGTAGTGGCGATGAGATTATGCATGCCAGTGTTGGCGATGAGTATTGATATATTGCTATTGTGTTAGCAATGAATATTAGGGTGTCGTCATTGGGCGATGAATATTGATGTGCTGCTATTATGTTAGCATGAGTATTAGTGTATTGTTATTGTACTAGCGATGTATATTGATGATGTGGTCATTTCAGATAGCTGTGGACCTTGTGTTATTGTTGTTCCTTGGGTACATGAGATGTAGGCCCAAGGGGATATTGAAATGTTCCAGAGGAACAAGGAATTGAGGTAAACTATTACGTTTGGTTTGGCATGTGAATATATGTTAATATCTGTTGATAGATGCTGATTGCATTATCTCAGTGAGTTATATTAATTTTGAGAATCGATTGTACAGATGGAATAACAGAAAATGATACTCGCTTGAGATGGTATTTATTACTGTGAAAAGCATGCTAGATTAATATATTGTAGGAGTAGTAGGTGAACGTGATCATGTTAACCTGAGATTAATGGGTACGTCACGGGATGACGTGGGATCACTATGAATGTCGTGTGTGGACATATGATCTTTGTGACCATTCATGATGAATGAATTATTATTTCGAATGTTTCGAGGATGAGTTAAAGATTAAAATGAATTGCGTCATTGAGGCATGCAATTGATTCTTATGTTGAATTTCAATCATCTAGATATGTGATAGTGTGCTGTAGCATGTTGTGTATAGGATTGCGTGAAACTTTTGACGCAGGGAATTAATGTTCGATGATGGAAACATTATGAATATCAAAATGCGTAAATGTCAAGGTACGTGGTTATGTTATGAGTATTTGAGAAATACTAATGAGTTTATTTTGTACTTGTCCTATGACAGATGATAGTTGGGTGATGAAATGTGGAAGTTTGATGTTTAAGAGCATGTGAGTACTGTGATGACCAAGATATTATGATGCTATTGTATATTGTAGATGATTTCATCTACAAAGGTATGAGACGAATTATTCGATATTGCTGTTGATGCCTTGTTTTAAATGGCTTATGCAAGTGATTTGTAAGGAA
This sequence comes from Haberlea rhodopensis, assembly GCA_907163345.1. Lineage (NCBI taxonomy): Eukaryota > Viridiplantae > Streptophyta > Magnoliopsida > Lamiales > Gesneriaceae > Haberlea > Haberlea rhodopensis. The sequence goes on from CAJQUN010000010.1 coordinate 11,038,874, forward strand.
CGATGGACAGTACAAGATAACTCATCCAAGTGGATAAGAAGAAATGATGAGTGATGAGATAAAATTGAGGGATAAACAATATTATGATGTTATATGCGTATAATAGTGACGTAAGAATAGTCGTGTTAGACCATTCTTTATGATTGATATTGCTGATATGTGGTTGTTGGTGCGTATAATATTGATATACGTATATGAGAAATACTAATGGTGTTTCTAGTCAAATACTTTGCCCTAAATAATAGTCAAAAGATGATATGAGAGGTTGATGTGTAAAGGCTCGAGAGTTCTGCTATTTCATACGGACAATGGTGGTGATGTTGGTATAAGTTGCATACATTTGCAACCACACAGGTATGAGCTTAGTTATACGATAAAATTGTTGATGTGTCGTCATACATTCTGCTACTCACATGATATGCCTGGATTGCATGATTTAGCGGTTATATGATGATGTTAATCCCGTAAGGATTCATATGAATAAGGGTATGCATATATGATAGCTCATTGAGTGCTAATGTTAAAATACGGTAAAGTGATGTGATTTACAGTCTTGCGATCGTTGGTGTAATGAGGCACATGTGTGAGCCGTGATGGTTCAGATGGCTGTCGTCCTACAGATGGTCAAGTCACTATCTTGAGCTGTATAACGGTACATAAACGTTTACAGTTGGATTTTAATGGTAAGCATGCGTTTAAATTTCGGGGTCGAAATTTTATTAGTTGGGGAGAATTGTAATGTCCGAAATAATTATTAATTGTGCAATTGATTTAATTATGGTGGTTATATGATATGTCGAGATTTAATTCTTGGGTATCGGATTTCGGAGCGGAGTTTGGATAAATAATTCCGGGATCGAATTTATAATGCTAATTAACACCGAAATTTTATTAAATATAAAATTTGCATTAAATCGAAAGATTTAATTGTTGTGATTCAAATAAGGACATGAAGTTAATACGGGACATGAAGTTAGGTGTGGACTGTACATGTGATGCACATGCACCAGTACACCGGTGACACCCCGATGTTCATAATTGGTTGGGAATTAATATATATCGGTATAGGATGTAAAACACATAGCAAAACGCGTAAAACACACACAGATCGCGGACACACACTAAAACATGCGAAAACACGCACTTCTCGCGCGATTCACCGACCACCGTGTACTTATCCGCTCCGTTCGCCGCCGTCCAACCACATACGACGAGACCGACCTACCACCTTGTTCACAACTCAGAGGCGCATCTTTCCATACCAGATAATCAAATTTTGGTGTTCGAAAAGTGGTTCGATTTTGATCTGGAACGGACGAAATCGCACAGACTAGGGTTTGAGCATCTTTTGTTCGATTTCTTCGATTCTACACCAAATTGGACAAAGCTATATACCAAATCTCTTCCCCTCACCTGGACGAAGCTTTCTACACCGGTCTCCGCCACTACCGCCGCCGGAGGTCACCGGAATCTGAGGAAAAGCGTGTGTGTACTGTGTGCGATTTTGGGTAAAATTCGATATTCACTTTTTCCGACTTTGCTTCGATAATTACCAGTTAATTTGAGTTCGTAAATGAGCTGCTATCCTTGCTTGAAAATCTGCTGCAATTGATTCAAATCTTGTTATTTTGGTTTAACCTTCCTGCTGAATGAGTCTATCTATGCTGCTGAAATGAGTTAAAATAGACTGCTGTAGAGAATTGAATTAACCTGGTATTTGGGCCAAATTCTTGTTGAATTTTGGGGTTGTTTGGGCTTTAAAATCATGCATGTATGGTGTTTGTTCATATACTTAAGTGATATTCAAGTGTTGGCTCAAAAGCCCTATAAGTTGTGTAGTAGGAAAGTCTACTTTTATGACTTGGAATATTGTAGTGTTTTGGTGAGTGTTGAGCTATGATTTGAGATGCTAATGACTTCGAGCCTGTGTCATTATGTCCATAGGAGAGTTAGATACATGTCAATCTTATGAATATGCTTCACTATGTGACATAGCATAAATTGGTGATTTATATCACTTGGATGAGTTAATGATGATAATATTGAGTTGTTGAATTAAGATATTGAATCGATATGAATGATATCGATTGGATTTTAAAAGTGATAATTTCGATATAGATTCTTCATGATTCTCAAGATGTCGGGATAGCCCATCATGTTGTCGACTATAAGGTACGTGGTGACGTACGAGCAGGTATACCCAGTATTTATATATTCATGCATACATGTATTTTAATGTGATGTTTAAGGTTCAGTGATTGAGTTTGATAATTGAGTTTAATACACGTGGAATGGTGGATACGTCAATGTACGTGATCCGGGTATACGAGTTGATTATTGATGCCTTTGGCATGATCGATATGCGAAATGGTTGAGAATGAGATTAATTGATAGGTAGAGCTGCTTTCGAGACGAGATTCGCCATGATTGAGTATAAATGGTAAATTGTGGTTATGTCATATTTATTGCATTGATGAGTATCATGCTTTGAATAATGATATTGAACATGATGTTTATCCAAGTATATAAGACTGAAACATGAACAGTTCGTGATAGCTATGCCGGTTCGGACTTTGTATCAGGGAGTATACCCTATGAGTTTTGAATAATCTAAATTGTTGTATTACAATTTCATATATTGATTTGTGAATGAATATTGAGTTGGAGTATGCTCACCCGTGTGGGGCTGTTTCTGTTGAAACAGGTACAACAGGTACTAAGCTACTTTGGGATATTGGTTCGAGCTTGTTGGATCATGCCGCTTCCAGAAGCGTATATGAGTGTGGGTAAATAGTATACGCTATTTATTCAGTTAGATTGGTATTCATTTATTTGTTGCTCGTATGTGAGCAACTGGAAGCATGTATATGGACTGTATAAGGGTGTTGAAGCCCACTTTTGATGTCTTCTTCGTATTGTGTTTTTCCATGGCTGGGAATTGTTTTGGGGATGTGTTTTATTTTGGGATAGCTCACTTTATGGGGAGACTCTGCCCAAAAATTTTATAAAAACCCACAATGTAAAAGTGGTGCAATGGTGATGATAATGGGTGAACTTTGAGTCTTATTGCTGAGTATTATTTATGTCATGGATAATATGTGAAGCATGTAAGGATTCTTTTAAAGAATGAAATTTTTTTATACTCATACGACGTCATAAATGCACTAATGACGAGTATAAGGGGTTGGGGTCTTACACATATTGAGACAGGAACAGTATAAGAAAGCCTTCATTGGCCAGAATTTTCAGGGAGTACATTTTATTGATTTCGATAATCTTTTTCAGTTGTATTTAAATTTTGTATATTGATATGAGTATGACTGTTGAGTTGGAGCGTGCTCACCCTGTGTGGGGGCTGTTTCTGTGAAACAGGTAAAACAGATATGACATCGGTTCTGAAGTGAGTTCGAGCCATTGGAGTGGAATACTACCAGGAGCATGATATCAGTATTGGTAAAGGGTGATGTGATTGTATGCGAGTAAATTTATACTCGTTTATTCATTGCTCATTTGTGAGCATCCTAATGCCTGTATATGATCTGTATATATGTCTTAATGTTTCTCCTTTCATTCGGGTGTCGTAGATGCAGTTTATTTGAGGAGATTATGATTTATGATTTGAGCAGATGAATTTATTTTGGGTGAATGTTGGAGTTTAATTATATGAGGATGTGTTGTTAGGGATTTTATTATTGTCATGGTGATGATATATGTCTCTTAATTTTTTTTGGAGAGTCAAGTTTATTGGGAGACTCTGTCCAAATTTTTATAAAAGTCATGTGGTATATGTGAAGCATGTAGTGAGAATTCTTTTAAAGAATTTAAATTTTTATATACACAAATGACGCCATAATTGCATTATGTAAGGGCCCCCGTGCCCTTAAACCACAATTAGTGCATTAAGCCATGCATTTGGTGCATTCAATCACGTGTAAAGGGAAACTACATGTAAACGTGGCACACAATACCACCTATAAAATTTTATTCTATACCATGCAATATCCGATTTCCCAAATTAAGACCATTTAACACATCATGCACCTATGCAATACACTAATCACAATCTCAATTCATCTAGCAATTCCCTAGTTGATTGCTCACACATATAATGAAAAGAGAAAGGCCCATGCCTCTTTATACAACACATAATTATTGCTCACACACGAGCATCAACTAATAACCCTTACCATTCATATATCTCATGCACAATAATTGCAATGATATAATTAAGGTCATGCTCGTACGTTACACGTGCCTTAAGTTTCCGTAGTCCAAGCCAAACCTTGCTTGAGTTCCATGTCCCGAGAAGTATGTGCTGATTATCTTCGAGAAATCCGGCTCCCGAGCCAAGCTACCATCGATTTTCCACCAAATGGAAAAAGAGGGGAAATGGGGGAAGGGCTTGAGCGTATAGAGAGAGGGGGAGGGTTTCGTGCCAAAATGACGGAATATCGAGTCCACTTGGTATATATAGTACCAAAACTCGAAAATACCAATCCTTCCACAAATACATCATGACTCATTAAAAATCATCTGTTTTCAAAAATCATCTCTCCAACTCTAATTCCATTACCAGCCCCAGTACAAAGTACTCCGTACCCCAAATCCACCAAAGACCAAATTCCAAGGTTACCACCACGACGAGGATACAATCTCATCCCTTGGATCCAATGACTCCAAAAAACCGGATTTAAAATCCCCGGGAGTCCCAAAACCGCAATTAATACACAATTGCCACAATTAAAATCCATTAAGGATTATTACCACACCGGGATTAACACCAATAATTCCCGGGCATCACAATTATCCACCACTAATAAAATTTCATCCTCAAAATTTGCACAGGCGCACTCCACAAACGCCGAGACAACGCAAACCAAAACGGATCTACATCGCCGAATCATGAACATTTCATGAACGACATTCCAACCGCGAGGGCACCGACCTCGCACCACCATCTGGAATGGAGTAAACCTCCCAAACCATCGCAAACTCAAAGAAGAATGTCAGCATTCCCAATGCCAACCATTTCAAAGGCAGTCAACCAAACATAACTGCTACCAAACAAATCATTCGTGATTCCAAAATAGATATCGCCTCGAGGATATCTCTACGATTCAGCCTACAATGTTAACCATACATCTTACCCAGAAAAACCACCAGTACACTATAGTGTACCTATACCAAATCCGGTTCCCGCTTTCCAAATCCATCTCCATCAAAGGAGTGGTTGCGCCACATTGCAACGCGGATTGGGCCACAACACGGCCCCGATCAATACGAAACACATCTCCAAAGATGCCTACTTGCATGTGTTCCAAGAAATCACATCTTGGTCCAAACACACAATCGAGACTCCACAAGGTCTCAAATTCTCAAAAGGACATGCAAGAACAATCAATTACATTCCCGCCATACGTGTCAACCACGACACTAAACAAATCCGAAACCTGGCCATCCCTTGTTTATCTTGGGATTCAACAATCCTAAAACAGGGAGGCTATCGAATTAACCAGCAAGAATCACCATGGTCCCAAAACACGACAACCCTTCTCAGGGGAAGTCAACAGGACTTCATGATTATTCCTCAGAATACATCGTGCCATCGAGATTACCAGTCTCAAGGTGCCACAATCTCACCGGAGATCCATTCATCAAAGCATATAAATTCGATGCTCGACGAGTACCGAAACACGGGCATTTGTATACACATACATGCCCAAGTACCTACACAACATGCATACTCAATGCAATAGGCTTGGGTATCTCCAATCATACCCAAAATCTCAAAACCAACTGTCAATCCTCAATTATTCTCACTCCACGGAGAATGATGGTTGACAACCAAAAACCAAAGGGTGTGATTTCAACATCAACACCACACGAACCAAAACAACGAATCTCCCAAAAGATTCAACCGATAGGTATAACAATACCGCCTTCCTCACAAGGAAAATGTCATGAACTCATGACCCTCCAACTTCGAACTGCCGTTCGGAAAATCTGGATATATTTATATCAAAACATATCCCGGAACCAACAAAAGATGACTGGTTCAGAATAGTGCATCCCTGCAACTATTACCAAATCAAAACCCGCATACGCCATGTATACACATCCCAACGATGCTCTGTACTAATGCCATAGCACTCCACAATCGAGCATCTCCTCGGAGACGTCTCCTCAAACGTCTCACCGAGGTAAGAAATCCATTACTCGGTCCAACACCAGTAAAGCTTACCATGGATGCTTTACAATCAAACCACGACCGATGCAAACTGTGTCCAAGACAGTACAATCCAAATCTCTCCAAGAGACCAAATCAACATAGTAGTGTTACCCCACTAACTATATCCCACAATTCCAATTGTGACTCCCGTTGCATTCCATATGCAAGGATGCTCAACCAGAGTTAACAACGACTTGTTGGCACTCACGTTGGTATTTCCAACAAAATCGAGTTGTCCCGGTACAAGTCCCTCAAACACTCGACGTATAAACGTCCCCGTGAGGTATTCTCTGCCTCAATTATTACGCCACATAGAGACTACAAGAGTCTACCATAAGTCCACATCGTATCACCATACGATCCACCGAACTCAGTCCCAAGGTGCAGTATAATGGCCACAACAAGTACACTATAACACTGCTACAATACCTGGCTAGCAAAACGCTGCCTCCATAGGCTTATACCAAGCATACCAATGTACCATACGTTCCATCCCGGTACACCATACCGTAACATTCATTAGAGTAGTGGGTCATCACCCAATATTTCTCTAATACCAAAGCACAAAGGACATCCAGGTGTCCTTGCTCAACCACAAAGCATTCCTAATTCCGTAGGATTTATGTCACACCCTCAGGGGGTGTGATCATGCCCACCACACGTCGCATTGACTAAAGCGAGTAGTTTCCTCAACGACTACTCCTATCACGAATCACTTGGCCAAAGACCATCCCGACAAGTACACTTAAAGATACCAATACTCGTAACATAATTACTTCAACACACGCTGCGGTATACACACATGTATAGCACATCCAGCCCTCGATCGAGCAAACTTGCTCGGCATAAGGGTCATGTCAACCGGTGACGTAAGCACCACCTTGTGCCCAACATCGGCACCTCAAAAAAATATACCACTAAAAACGTCTATACCATTGTATTATTTAACGCAACGACGTTACACACACATAGAACATCCACTATGTCGTCATCTCGTGACGGTAATGCCGACACATGACATTCAATTCATCGTCAACTAGTGACGGTACATGGCAACATACAACAACTACAACTACATCGTCAACCATGACGATACATGTCAAAAACACATAATACTCAATACAACAACGCCAACCCGTGACGGCACATGCCAAAACACATGGCATCTAAAACAATACAAAAGAAACAGTAATATACATCCATTCCTTGCTAACAAAGTAGCGGTCTACCTGTCTCCGTCGCCGAACAGCAATATGCAATCAGCACCCAGCGCTCGAGGATGGCATAATCCCGTGTTGTGTACCTATCGGCATAATCCATCGCTACAAAATTGACGGCATGATCCCTCGTCACACGGTCAGCAGCATGAGCCTTGCTATGCACATCCTGGTACGAACCATCATCAACAGAATAGCGGAATGAGACGTCGCAATATATATAATCGGCGGCAAGAACCATCGCCATGGAATCAGCGGAATGTACCATTGCTAAACACATGTCCGGCGGCATGAACCATCGCTAATAACATAGCAGAAAAGACATCGCTATACACGTACCTGGCGGAATAATCATCGCCAATAATACAGCGGCATGAACCATCGCTCGATATACCTGGCGGAATGAACCATCACCAATGACATAGCGGAAAGGGGCATCGCTATACACGCACATGGCGGAATAACCATCGCCAATAATATAGCGGCATGAACCATCGCTCAATATACCTTGTGGCATGAATCATTGCCAATGACATAGCGGAAAGAGACATCGCTATTAATATCCCTGGCGGCATGAACCATCGCCAACTGAATCAGCGGAACAGATCAAGGACTCAAGAGGTACTCACATGCATGTAGCACTTTGTCCCTTTCGGACCCAAGAGGTGGCTCACATTACACGCAGCACTTTGTTCCCGATCGCGTCGCTCAATATCGATAATGTGGCTGTTCCGATCTTGTTATAACAGCGGAATTTTAGGACCCCTCGACATATAGCGGTATCATATGATATCCCTCGCTTCGACAATGACATCGGCATGTACATCGCTTCGACATGACAGCGGCAAATATCATATTACCATCGCTTCATATGACAGCGGCAACCCTCGCTCGTATATAACAACCACCGGAATCTTCCACTCGATCTATATACCTGCATCAAGGTTAACACAACAGTTCACAAATCCTACTACGTCAAATCGGCGGCTCAATAATATCCCTCGCTTCGACAATGACAGCGGCATGTACATCACTTCGACATGACAGCGGCAAATATTATGAGCCATCGCTGATGATATACCTATAGTAGGACGCTAAAAGTAACACATTGTATATTCAATAACAATTGAAATCATACCGAAATATCCCACAGTCTGTTGTCAATCATCCCTGTCCTTAAACAGCATATCTAATTTCCCATTTCCTGATTTTCCTACAAAATCAGATCCCTTAGCACATAATACATGGAGTGTCAGATATTACCATTAATGTCATCTCATCGTATTCTACACGATTCCTGCAACCACAATGATCAGTAATACCACTTTCCATATCGTAAAAGCACATAAGCAATTAGTGGTGTCACACAACACTAATACCATCATGTATAAATATGTGCTACCAATTCCTATCAACAAGTTCATAGGCCCTTAACAGCCCCAAGAGCAACCACTGCTCTGATACCACTAATGTAAGGGCCCCCGTGCTCTTAACCCACAATTAGTGCATTAAGCCATGCATTTGGTGCATTCAATCACGTGTAAAAGGAAACTACATGTAAACGTGGCACACAATACCACCTATAAAATTTCTTGCTTCATCTATATATACCATGCAATATCCGATTTCCCAAATTAAGACCATTTAACACATCATGCACCTATGTAATACACTAATCACAATCTCAATTCATATAGCAATTCCCTAGTTGATTGCTCACACATATAATGAAAAGAGAAAGGCCCATGCCTCTTTATACAACACATAATTATTGCTCACACACGAGCATCGACTAATAACCCTTACCATTCATCTATCTCATGCACAATAATTGCAATGATATAATTAAGGTCATGCTCGTACGTTACACGTACCTTAAGTTTCCGTAGTCCAAGCCAAACCTTGCTTGAGTTCCATGTCCCGAGAAGTATGTGCTGATTATCTTCGAGAAATCCGGCTCCCGAGCCAAGCTACCATCGATTTTCCACCAAATGGAAGAAGAGGGGAAATGGGGGAAGGGCTTGAGCATAGAGAGAGAGGGGGAGGGTTCCGTGCCAAAATGACGGAATATCGAGTCCACTTGGTATATATAGTACCAAAACTCGAAAATACCAATCCTTCCACAAATACATCATGACTCATTAAAAGTCATCTGTTTTCAAAAATCAACTCTCCAACTCTAATTCAATTACCAGCCCCAGTACAAAGTACTCCGGACCCCAAATCCCACCAAAGACCAAATTCCAAGGTTACCACCACGACGAGGATACAATCTCATCCCTTGGATCCAATGACTCCAAAAAACCGGATTTAAAATCCCTGGGAGTCCCAAAACCGCAATTAATACGCAATTGCCACAATTAAAATCCATTAAGGATTATTACCACACCGGGATTAACACCAATAATTCCCGGACATCATACATTATTAACGTATTGGGACGTTGGGGTCTTACATTAGTGGTATCAGAACAGTGGTTTGCTCTTTGGGCTGTTTAAGGGCCTAGGGTGTGTTGAGAAAGTCAAATAACACATGATTTACGCATGATTGCAACTTTGTGTCTGTGTCTATGCTATGTGCATAATGTGATATGCAATTTGTGCTATTATTAACCGTTTTGGTTACACAATCATTGATGAAATACGAGGAGCATCATTGATGAAATACGAGGAGCGTGGTGGGGAATAACTGCTGTGCAACTGGTTACATATCCTCATGGTGGCACTTATTGAGAAGTGCATTGAGTTAGTAGTTGTTTTATAATTATATCATTGATAGATGGGTAACAAATGATATGCCATGCTGAGAGTATTTAGTTCTGTGGTAATTTTATATTGTTGCTAGTAATCGAATAAATGAATCTTATTGAGTTGTGCACTTGTCATATACGTCTGATTTTGTAGGATAATCAGAAAAATGAGATACGGGATATGATGTCAGATGGCATGAAAGTTTTGGCAGCACTAGACTAAGGATATGTGACAACGAACGTGTGATAATCGATATGATTATATTGTGATTATGAGAATGCAGATATATGTGAATTTATACACATGCATTGATATTGAATTGTTATTGTGATATTTGAGATTTATAATATTTGTTGCTATCATATCGAAGTGATGGAAATGTTGTGAATGATGCTGATATGTCAAGGTGATGAGTATTATTGGACCGTCATATATTGACGATGAATATTATTTGAGTGTCATATTATTGACGATGAGTATTATTGAACAGTCATGTATTGACGATGAGTATTATTGGACCGTCATATTATTGAAGATGAGTATTATTGGACCGTCATATTATTGACGATGAGTATTATTGGACCGTCATATTATTGACGATGAGTATATTGGACCGTCATGTATTGACGATGAGTATTATTGGACAGTCATATATTGACGATGAGTATTATTGGACCGTCATATTATTGACGATGAGTATTATTGGACTGTCATGTATTGACGATGAGTATTATTGGACAGTCATATTATTGACGATGAGTATTATTCGGCGGTCATGTTATTGATGATGAGTATTATTGAACCGCTATTATGCTAGCGATGAGTATATCAAATTGTGTATTGATATGAAATCATATTTTGTGGAATATATATGTTGAGAATAGAGACAATTTAAAGATCAAGTGTGGATCCACTATGTACAGTAAGTGTTATTACATCTTATTGTTTTAAGAATGTAATTTTATTCATTGTGATTATAGATATTATATGGATGCCCGTATTAACGATGCGATTATGTATGCCAGTGTTGGCGATGAGTATTGTATACCGCGTGGGGCGATGAGTATTACGTACCGCCGTAGTGAAATGAGTATTGTTATACTGCTATCGTGTTAGCGATGTATATTGATGATGTGTTGATTGCAGATAGCAATTGTTGTTCCTTGGGTACATGAGATGTAGGCCCAAGTGGATATTGGAATGTTCCAGAGGAACGATGAATTGAGGTAAATCATTTTGTTTGGTTTAACATGTTTGAAATATGTGGATTATGAATTATCTCGATTGATTGATATTGGTTTATGAAAACATGATTGTTTTGTATACTGTGAGATTAATGATCTGTTAATCATGTTATGCTGAGTTATATACCATGTTGGAATGAGATTAATGAACAGGTCATGAGATGACATGGAACGTCACGGGATGACGTGAGATTACTACGAATGTCCTGTGTGGACGTGTGATCATTGTAAACATTGCGGGTCGACGTAGTAAGTAGGAAATTATGATGTTGTTCTCTGGTATATAATGACAACACTGATAAATAATCATGGAGTGATTAATGATGAGTTAGGCATGATGAGATAGACAATATAATAATGTCATAATGAGAATACATGAGATATATGACCATTCAATTTAAATGATGGACCATTTTGATATTGTGTTAGAAACTGGAAGGCATATAAATGATGATATATGCGATGAGACTGACGTATGAGAAATCATGAATACATACTACACTATGATATGTTATTCATTTATGAATAGTACCTTGTTGAATAAAGGAATTACGTCATTGAGGCATGGAAGTGATTCTTATGTTGAATTTCAATCACACTTGAATTCCAATCACACATATATGTGAGTTTGTTGTAGCATGATGCGTACAGGATTGCGTGAAACTTTTGACGCAGGGAATGTTTGATGACGGAAACATTATGAATATCAATAATGCATAAATGACGAGGTACGTAGTTATGTTATGAGTATTTGAGAAATACTAATGAGCTTCTGTCTAATACGTCATACCAGATGATAGCTGCGTGATGAAATATGGAAACGTTGATGTTTGAAAGCATGCGAGTACTGTGATGAGCATGATATCATGATGCTATTGTACATATAAGTGACTTACTCTACAAAGGTTTGAGATTAATCATTCAATGTTAATGTTGATGCGTTGTTTTAAATTGTTTATATGCAAGTGATTAGTAAGGAACGATGGACAGTACAAGATAACTTATCCAAGTAGATAAGAATAAATGAGGGGTTATGAGCTAAATTTGAGGGATGGACAATATTATGATGCTATGTGTGTATAATCATGATGTAAGAATATTCGTGTTAGACCATTCATTATGATTCATATTGATGATATATGGTTGTTGTGTGTATAATGTTGATATACATATGAGAATTACTAATGGGCTTTCTAGTAATTGCATTACGCCAGATAATAACCAGGAGATGATATATGAGAAGTTGGTGTTTATGGGCTCAAGAGTACCATTATTTCATACGGACAAGGGTGGTGTGCGATATGACAAGGCTGGTATAAATTGCATAATTTGCAACCTCACAGGTATGAGGTAATTTATACGATAAAATGTTGGTGTATCGTCATACATTCTGATATACACATGATATACATGGATTGCATGATTTAGCAATTATATGATGTGCACTATGATGAAAGTAAATTATTACTGATACTGGTTAACAGAATACATGTAACACAGTGGAGTGAAAGAAATGACTTGAACTAAAAATCTATATGCTACAGAAAATTTAAGTGATGAGATAGGAAAGTAAACATGAAAAAGGGGATTGCTTGTTCTAGTTCATGAGATCTATTTTGCTTAGATGTTACAGAGTAACATAATCAAATCTTTTCAATACTTTATGAACAGCTGGTAGTGATAGAGAATGTATGAAATATTCAATCCATGATAAGTATGTAAATATGATGATGATTGATCTTGTATAATCTCCATGTCAGTGGTATTAATATATGTGAGCTCATTGAATGCTAATGTTGGAATATGGTAAATTGATGTGACTTGCAGTCTTGAGATCGTTGGTGTGGTACGCCACGTTTACGAGCCATGATGATTCGAATGATGGTGTCGTCCTATAGATGTGAACTGTATAATGGTACGTCAATTTAAATTGTTGCCTTTTATGGTAAGCATAGGTTTAAATTTCGAGGGCAAAATTTTATTAGTTGGGGAGAATTGTGATGTCCATAATAATTAATAATCGTTCAGTCGATTTAATTATGGTGTTTATATGATATGTCAGGATTTAATTCTTGAGTATCAGAGTTTGGAACGGAGTTGAGATAAATGATTCTAGGATTGAATTTATAATGTTAATTAAATTCAAGGAGATTCTTAAATTCTTGGGAATGTCATTTTGGTCCGGGATTAAAATAAATACTTGCAGGTTAACTTGTAGTGTAAATTAAATTAAAAGGGGCTCTTGCGATTTTATATTATGAAATAATAATTGGTGGAGATTAAATCTAATATTAAGTTGTGAATTAAAACAATGAAGTGTAGAGATGGAAATTAAATGGTGGGGATTAATTCTAGGATTAGATAGACATGACCACGGTTCGTGAACCGCCGGCTGACGGTTCGGAACCGCCGGTTCGACGGTTCATAAGAGCTCGACCCTTAACCTTAACCTTCGTAGACGGTTCCGGTTACGGTTAGTGAACCGCCGGTTACGATTCCGGTTACGGTTAACCACCAGTTACGGTTACGGTTCGACCCTTATATTTTTAAATTAAAAAAAATTAAAATTTTATTGATAATAATTAAAATAGTTTATTAATTAATCAAATATTACATTATTGAATTTCTATTGTAAGTTATATTGTGATAAATTAAGATATACTTATTTAATTATTATATATATAATGTAAATCAAATAATAACATAAAATACTTGTAGAATAACTATAAAAGGTATATAATATATTTGTTTTGTAATAATTTGCTTCAAATATTTTATTTTGCATCCACTATTTATAGTTCTTATTAATTTATCCAATATTTTTTGTTATATTTACTTTGTAATATATATGTTTTTATTATAAAATAATTATTTAAGAGCATAACATATTTTTTTAGATAATTTTTATTTGTCAATATAAAATAGTTATTGTATTGGACATATAATATATATTATCTTTTAGTATATATAATTATATTGTCTAAAATAAAACAATCAAGACAATAGCTAGTGGTAAGAAGCTGTGAATATATGATAGAGGTCAAGGGTTCGAATTCTCAACAACACAATTTAATTTTAAATAATAATAAATAATTAAAAAAAAAGAAGGGCGAACCGGCGGTTCCCGCGGTCGGAACCGCCGGTTCCACGGTTCCGCAAAGGCATGAACCGTAACCGGCCCGTACAGTGACAGACCGTTTACGGTTCGGAACCGTGAACCGGGTCAACGTTTAACCGGCCCGTTGACCCGGTTACGGTTCCGGGCCGGGCCACGGTTTTTAAAAAACAGTGGTCATGTCTAGGATTAGATAAAAGCCACTTTCTCTCCCCTTCCCTCACCCCATCAACCCACCGCCCCCCTCATTTCCTCTCCCCATTCTTCACGCCATCGTCATTCTTACACAGCAGAAAGGATCTCGGCTCGTTTTTTTGTTCAGGTTCTTGTGGGATTTAATGCTTTACGATTTCTTAGTTAACTACTCTTTTTGATTTTTGATTTATGCTTGCTTTTTTGGTGCGATTTTGATGCTGATTTTGGGTTCGATTTTGACGCATATGGGGCGATTCTTCAGACATTTTTTGGGACGATTTTCTGTTGATATTTGGTCGAACTATGATGTTATGTAGTTCAAAATTTATTGTTGATTTGGTTCGATTATCTGCTGCAATTTTTCTTGGGGTTTTGGTTGTCGATTTTCATGGCTGCTGTCCAGGAAATTTTCTTCAAATTTAGTAGTTTGTGGCTTTGTTGAGTTGTATTGTAGCTTTGTTAGTAACTAGTTGGTTCAATGTTAGGCAACTGTTTGGTCGAAAATATCATGCTATTGTTCAAAAATTTTGTTGTGTTTTGTTCGAAAATCTTGCTGCTACTAGGCTTGAAATCTGCTGCAAATTATGTTCGAAAACATGCTTCTTTTTGTAAAAAAACAAATGTGATGATTGTTGTTCAAGAAGCGTTGCCTTCTGTGAATCAAATTACGATGCTATTTTAATTGAGTTAAGCTATTGTGTTGGGTTGGAATAATGATTGCTCTTGGTACAAATATGTTGTGGGGTATTCTTGATTGGATAAGTAAATTGGTGTTTGAAATGTATATGTGTATATATATGTTGTCCGACAATGTGTGTTTATAACGGTTTGTAGGTGTATATTGTTGTTGTTGTGCGTGTGAGTTAATGGTTTTTAGTTCAAGTGGAGACTAGTTTCTAGATGGCGGGAAATATTAGATAGAATTGTACGATCAATATTTCAATTAGCATGAGTTTTGCAATGGCATGAGAAAGTGATATTTATTTATTAGATATGGAATTTATGATTGGATAATTGAACTGTTGTAGATATTCTACGAGCCTCCGGTCAAAAAGTTGTAGCTTGACTTGGATTGTCGATAATAAGGTACGTAGTGACGTACGAGCATGTATGCCATGTAGAAATGCTAAAATAATGCATTTATGTAATGAACTTTAATGTGCAACTATGCGAAATTCGAGTATGTGAATGTTGTTTATTACTTCTGGCACTGCGATTATGTAAGTGCACATAATCCGGTTGTGTGAGTTGAGTCTTGATGCCGAGGACATGATTGGATATGAGAAACCATTGAGAATGATCATAGTAAATGGGCATGAGTGCCTTTAAATTGTGTTGGTTACTATTGTGAAATAAGTGATGTGTCATTAAGGAAACAATGTATTTTGATATTGAGTATCATCGTTTAAATTATGTTATCGATCTTGACTATTGTGGATTTGTGACATATTGAGACATGAACAGTATAATGAAGCCTTCATTGGCCAGAATTTTCAGGGAGTACATTTTATAGATTTTAATAACCTTATTCAGTTGCATTTAAATTTTGTATATTGATATGAGTATGACTGTTGAGTTGGAGCGTGCTCACCCTGTGTGGGGGTTGTTTCTGTGAAACAGGTAAAACAGATATGACATCGGTTCTGAAGTGAGTTCGAGCCATTGGAGTGGAATACTACCAGGAGCATGATATCAGTATTGGTAAAGGGTGATGTGATTGTATGCGAGTAAATTTATACTCGTTTATTCATTGCTTATTTGTGAGCATCCTAATGCCTGTATATGATTTGTATATATGTCTTAATGTTTCTCCTTTCATTCGGGTGTCGTAGATGCTGTTTATTTGAGGAGATTATGATTTATGAAGGTTGGAGTTTAATTATATGAGGATGTGTTGTTAGGGATTTTATTATTGTCATGGTGATGATATATGTCTCTTGATTTTTTTTGGAGAATCAAGTTTATGGAGAGACTCTGCCCAAATTTTTATAAAAGTTGTAGGGTATATGTGAAGCTTGTAGTGAGAATTCTTTTAAAGAATGAAAATTTTATATACACAAATGACGTCATAATTGCATTATTGACGTATTGAGACGTTAGGGTCTTACAATATGAATGTATGAATGATTTTTTATATGCTAAAAGACTGAAGCTGGTGTAGCTTATATAGCTGAGCAGCAGACATCCCAAATGTCAAAAGTTTTAATTTAATGTTTAGTGGGGTAGCTGATGACTCTGAACTTTAATCTGTAATTTAAATCTCATGCTTAAATTAGATTAACTCGAATTGAGTTTCAACCTTAGTCACATTTCACTCAGCATTAAAACAGAAGGTGAAAGGTCAGGAATATGAAAAGACACTTTTTCCCAGAAAATCCGAATATTGAGAAGGTAGGGCTGCATTCGCGACAACGACGACGCGAGCCGAGCGGACGGACAGACGGCGTGGGGCACCCTTCTTCTACGTTACTACACTCCAATGATTTGTTTCTCAATATAAACAAACATCAAAGGTTTCATAAAATCAACGCGTGATTTCTAGCCAATTCAATTACCAATTAAACCCAAAAATGGATTTGGGCTTATCTCAACCTTAATTTCACCTACATATATTACAATAGCAATTGAAGAAATATCATAATCATGTTCCCATGAGTCAGCAACGACTCAATTTTCAAATAAACCAAACTAAACTTAAATAAGTGCACAATCTGGACTCCATTTAAAAGAGACAACTCATCGCAGTATTAGATCCATACAAAAGCAAATAAAAATATTCTATGGAATTCCCTAAACTTCAGACGATACCCACATGTACAAAGTGAATCTGATACAAACTAAACCATAAAAACAAAATAAAGAAAGAAATGTGTTAAAATTAAATCTCAAAAGAGAAGTGAAATCTTAACAAAAATTAACGGATAAAATGCATGAAATTCTGTTGCGCAACCGTACAAAACCGAATAATTTTTAAGCGTTAGATGGTGATCTACCTTAGCCAAGATCCGAAAACCTAAACCTGACCGCGGTTCCATAACCGCCGGTTAGACAGTTCAGAACCGTCGGTTCGACGGTTTAAAAAACATCGACCATTAACCTTAAACTTCATTGACGGTTCCGATTACGGTTCATGAACCGTCAGTTACGGTTAAGGTTACTGTTATGGTTTGACCCTAATTTTTTTAAAAAAAATTTAAAATATTATTAGAATTTGAAATAAAATGTAAAAAGTGTTTAAATATGTTTTCATCCATTGATTAAACATAAAATAACGTGAAATAAATTCAATCTCAGATAATCAGAATGTGTAATATATATTTGTTTGGTTAATATATAAATTATAACACTATATTTAGATCAACAAAGCTCTTATAGCTTAGTGATTTAAACTAATTATTCAAGTTTGAGGCCATGAGTTCAAATCTACACAATAACATATATTTTAAATTTAAAAATGTAAAAAAAAATTAAAATAAACCCTTGAACTGTCAGTAACCGACGGTTCATGGGTTAGCAAAATTATGACCCTTAACCGGCCCTTTTACAGACGGACGGTTATGGGTCTGGCCTTTATAAACGTTGACCCGATAACCGGCATGTTAACCACGGGCCAATTTTGGGCCGGTTCATGCCAATGATGACCCTTGGTCGGATCTACGAATACCTCTTTGTGTTGCACACGGAGGAGTCGAGACTCTTCTCCTATTTGATTACGGTAGTTTTACGATTTCACATGGAGGAAATACTTTTTGATGTCGGCTAGGTTTACAAAAGAGTGTAATGATTTAAGGGCAAATAAGTAACTGCATGCCTAGTTAAAGATATCCTTGAACAATGGTTTGCTAAACCAACCATAGTTTGTGGGACAATTCTCCACCAATTATGTGCCATTTTCACGGACATGACTTACTGTCATCTATATTTCTTTACTCATCAATTTTGGTTTTTATGGTTTTAAATCCGCAATTTCGTACTGTATTTTTCTTATATCGGTGATTTTGATCTTTTATCTTTATCACCTGCAATTTTAGTCTGTTAATTTAGAATCCGTATTTTTAGTCCTTCATTATAAAATTTGTAATTTTAGTCATTTTTATATATTAAAAAAAATCCAAATCAATACTCCGGATCGAAACAATTTGGTTGCCTTTAGTTAAGATGCTTGACTGGAGAAGAATGCCAAAGGACCGAAGCTGAAATAGCATGACTAAGTGTAGCTTTTACTCAAGAAGTTGCAGTATGGCATAAACTTGATCATCCGAATGTGACAAAGGTTGTAATCTATTTCTATTTTCTTTGAGCTTAATGATTGGTCTGTATTAACTGGTCTTCGTAGCTAATTTTTTGTCTTTTTTCAAATCGTCGTAGCTAATTTTCTTTGAGCTCTCACATCATGTTCTGCATTATCGTTACCAGACGTCAATGGCACCACCAGCATGTGTCGTGCAGGAGCCCATTCAAGCACACGAAATACTCCACTCCATCTTCATTCGACCCCAGCCGTCGCGCCACACTCCTCTGAATCAGCCCCACCGTCGTCAATCGTCATGCTCCACACGCGCACCCCACATTACGGACACCTCAACCCAGCTTCCAAATCCACCTGTCTCCTTATCAAAAATCCCGCGTCCTCGACTTCGTGAGTTCCCGGAAAACTCCCATGTATATCTCGACGTCATCGTACTTACCCCGAGATGCTCACACGGGTCACTCACGTACAATACATCTCCCCTGCACTTCTTCGACAGGAAGTTACGTTCTGAAGTCCTGGAAAACATGGATGTTTCGACGAAATGGCCACAAGAGGGTTGGCTCATTTCAAAATGCAGGGTATGTTACAAAGTGGAGAGTAATTTAACTTTTTAACTCAACACATACAAGAGAAGAGTGACCAAGATGAATCTATCCTAATATATGTACCACTAATAAATTGCAGTCACCTCACTTTACTATGTACATGAATAAACCAAAAAGACACATACATGTATTCCTCCAAGTCCATGTATTATAAACTTCTAAATATTCCAGATAATTAATTGATGTATCATATTTATGCATTCAACACACCCCTTTAAACTTGATTCATCACTCCAATCATCAGTCACGACCTTTTGAAAGCATCAAACTTCAAGTGCTTCGTGAAAATAACCGCAACTTGATCTTGTGACTTCACGTACTCAAGCTTCACTTCTTTCTTGGTAATGCAATCTCGAATAAAATGATACTTAGTATCAATGTGCTTGCTTCTATCAACAAACACTGGGTTCTTAGCCAATGCAATATCGGACTTGTTATCAACAGATATTTTCGTTGAACATTTTTGTGGTAGATAGAGTTCTTTCAACACGCTCCTCAACCAATTTGGATGATAAACACAAGAAGTTGCTGCAACATATTCCGCCTCACAAGTAGAAAGAGTAACAATATGTTGTTTTTTTAGAACACCAAGTAAATGCTGAACTTCTCATAAAGAAAACAAACCTGGTAGTACTTTTTCAATTATCAATGTCACCGGCCCAATCACTATCGCAAAATCCAACAAGTTCATAGTCATCAGAAGGAACATATAAAATTACATATTCAATTGTATCTTTGATGTACCAAAGTATTCTTTTGACAACCTTAAAATGTGACGTAGTTGGAGCTTCCATGTAACGACTAACAAGTCCAACACCAAACAAAATATCCGGTCTCGTACAAGTTAGATACCTCAAGCTTCCAACAAGACCTTTAAAGAATGTAGGACAAATTCTTTCTCCATCACGTTACGAAGATAATTTGACTCCACATTCCATGGGGGTGCTCACCGGATTGGAATTCTTCATCCCAAATTTCTTGAGAATTTCTTTAGCATATCCTACTTGAGAAATAAAAATTACATCATCTCTTTGTTTCACTTCAAGGCCTAGATAGTAGGACATCAAGCCAATATTTGTTATTTCATATTCCTTTTTCCATAGCTCTCTTGAAATCATCAAGTATCTTAGGATTATTCCCCGTAAAAATCAAGTCATCCACATATAATCAAACAAGTAACATATCAACATTTTTGTTCAATTTCACATAAAGCGCAGGCTCAGATAGACACTTGGAAAAATCACTTTCTTGGAAATATTTATCGAATTGACTATTCCAAGCACGAGGGACTTGCTTCAAGCCATAGAGAGCCTTCTTCAACTTCAACACTTTTTCTTCTTGCCCTTTCACCACATAACCCGGAGGTTGATTTATGTAGAGTTCTTCCTCCAAAAAACCATTCAAAAATGCAGATTTGGCATCCATTTGATGAATTTTCCAACCATTTTGGGCTGCCAAAGATATAATCAATCGAATTGTTTCAAGACGAGCAATGGGAGCAAATACCTGATCATAGTCAATTCAGTCTTTTTGCTTGTACTCTTTGGAACCAATCTAGCTTTGTACTTTCTATCTCACCATTGGCATTTCTCTTTATTTTGTATACCCATTTGACGTCAATTGTGCCTTTTTAGGTAGTGATGCAAGCTCACATGTGTCATTATTCTTTATCGCCTTTATTCTTCATCCATGGCATCTCTCTATTTTTCATCACAAGCGGCATCATCATAACCTATAGGCTCTGTTTCCACAAATAAGCAAAATTGAGTAAAATCTCTTAGATATGGTACCTCCTCAGTTGTGTCATACAAGTCCCGTAAATTTATAAATCTCCGATGCCCTACACTAGAACTTCCTTCTTCAACTCGTTCATTTTGTGGTGGAGGTGGTGTTGATGGTGGAGTGGTAGGTTGTGTCGTGCCTTCATCATCATCATCAAAGAATGGACTAGACTTGTAGTCTTCCTTTTTATCATTTCATTCTATGAGCTTTCTTCATCAAACTCAACATCTCTACTTATAACAACATTTTCATTGCTTGGATTGTACAATTTACAGCCTTTAGAACTTTGATAATAAACAATAAAGACATACACATGGCTTTTGTCATCAAGTTTAGCCCTTTTTCCATCTGGCACATGTGCATAGGCTATGCTGCCAAAACCAGCAAATTGGCCTATATCCACTCGAAGCTTCTTGAGGTTTTTTTCCATTAACACTTTTAGTATGACACCGATTTAACACGTAAACAACACATTCAACAACTTCATCCCAATATTGCTTCGTCATATTTTTGCTTTTCAACATACTCATTGCCATGTTAAGAATTGTGTGGTTCTTTCTTTCGGATACACCATTTTGTTGTGGTGAATATGGAGTTGTCATAGGCCGATGAATGCCAGCTTTTCCACATAAATCCTTGACCTCTATCGGAGCGAAGAGCTTTAATTTGATATCCACTTTGTTTCTCCGCCATCATTTTGAACTTCTTGAAAGCCTCAAACACCTCTGATTTTTCTCTCAAAAAATGTACCCAAGTTTTGCGAGAATAATCATTAATAAACAATAAAAAAACCGGCAGTAGGCATCTCGTTCCCCAATAGGTGTGTTGGAGCTTTCAGCAGGATCGGGCAATTATTCTTTACAAGTGATGATGGCTTAATAGGACCACATACATCTGAATGAATAAACTCCAATGGATGGTGAGCTCTTGTCATAGACTATTTTGGAAAACTCATATTTGCTTGTTAGCCAAAAAGACATAATCACATAATTGATTTGGATCATCTATAGCAGGCAATCATTTCACCATATTTTCTTTACTCATTACTTTCAAGGCATCAAAATTTAAGTGCTCAAGCCTTATATGCCATAACCAAGATGAATCTTTCACGCATGATTTTAAGTACATAGGAATGTCACTTTGAATATTCAATAGAAACATTTTTTTTCTTCATTTCTACCTTTGTTAGCAATCTTACATTTCATCTTTCATTGTCAAATTTTTATTTTTCAAGTGAATGTCATAATTCCAAAAGTTGTCCCAAACTTAAAATATCGATTTTCATGTCTGGCACATAAAAAAAATTAGAAATAAATTGATGTCTTCCATCTTTCAACCAAATTAAAATTGTACATTTCCCTTTCACTTGGATTTTAGATGAGTCTCCAAATGTGATATTGCCACCAATTGATTCATCAAGTTCCATGAATAAATTTCTTCTTCCGCAAATGTGTCTACTTGCATCGGAGTCAAGGTACCCTTGGTTATTCTTTTCACTTTGATTTCTTTTGAAGCGAAAAGCAGAGTAGGATCTAGATCTTCTTTGTTGTTACTCTCCACAAGATTGTTTGTCTCCTCCACATTGCTTTTGCATTCCCAAGAATAATGGCCTAAACGATGACAATTATAACATTCAATGTTTGATTTTTCATACCTTGGTTGCTTTGGTCTATAACTTCCACCTTTTGGACCTCTACCTCGTCCACGACCTCTTCCTTTGTTTGGCTTTTCTCAACGTTATCGTTGTCAACTCATCCTCCGTTTCCACAAACATCCCCTCGACCATGGCATTGGCCACGAGCTCCTCCATGCCCTCGGCATCTTTGAAAAGTGCCATGATTTGTTTCTTTATCCTTCAAACATAGTTTTGCTTTCAAAGCTTGTTCTAATGATTCTTGAACCGGTTTCTTTAATCTTTCTTCATGAGCTTGCAATGATCCAACAAGTTCATCGATGATCATAGTGTCCATGTTTTTGGACTCTTTGATGGCTACAACTTAAATTTTGGATCCAAAGATCGCAAAATTTTTCCAACCATCCGATCATCCTTCATGTCATCTCCATATCTCTTCATTTGGTTAGTAATAGCCAAAACCCGTGAAATATAATCTAAACTAGATTCTGAATCCTTCATGTGAAGAGATTCAAACTCACCTCGTAGTGTTTGGAGTCACTCTTTCTTTACTTTATACACTCCTTTAAAAGAGCTTGAAGAACTTCCCATGCTTGCTTGGATGTGGTTGCACTAGCAACCTTCTCAAACATCTCATCCAAAATTTGATGAATGAGAGTTAGTGCCTTTTGACCTTTCTTCTTGGTGGTGGCATCTACATCTTCTTCTTCGATGCCATTTTCCACAGGTTCACATGCTTCATAGGCTCCAAGCAAAGCCTTCATTCTTATGCACAAATTATCATAATTCTCCTTGGTGAGTGATGGAACTTGGAATGGTGTTCCATTTGACATATTTCTTCAAGCTTTATTTCCAAAGGCTCTCATACCAATTTGTTAGAAAGTGGAGAGTATGTTAACTCTTTAACTCAACACTTACAAGAGAGTGGAGGAAACTTATAATTCTTATAATTACTTTTAAATCAACTTTATACAAATGAATACAACACATAGGGTATTCATAGGTGTTAGCCAACATGAATATACCCTAGTACATGTACCACTAATAAATTGCATTCATCTCACCTTACTAAGTACATGAATAAACCACAGGACACATAAATGTATTCCTCCAAGTCCGTGTATTAGAAACTTCTAAAATATTCTAAATAATTAATTGATGAATCATGTTTATTCATTCAACAGGGTAAACACACACCCGCCGCAGAAGAAAGAAGCTTCGCCAGCGCTTGCCACCCACCAATAATCCTTATGTTTGGCAAGCCTACCGTCAGTGTGTAAATCATGCATGACATTCTCTACTGGCAAAGATTAGCAAGGTACCCATCCCAGAACCAGTTCCTCCACCAAGTGAGTGACACACTTGGAAATGTTGAAGACAGTGACAGTTTTCAACTTCCATACCCACCATGGACGCTATTAGGATTTGTAATGTGTTTTTTTTTTTAATCTTTGATTTGGAGTATTGCTCTGGGTCTTTACAAAAAGGGACTAAAATTATAAATTTTAATAATTAAAAGACTAAAATTACGAATTGTGATAATTAAATGACTAAAATTGTAGGCGAGTAAGATAGACCAAATCCGATGACATATGAAACATACAACAATAACAACAACTAAGCCTTTAATCCCAATGAATTGTGGTAGGCTACATGAACAATAGAGAGAATCAAGTCTGGTCGGACACATGTGTCAGTCTTCTCCAAACGCTTCTATCGGTCAAAATATCTTTTGTAACCCCCTTGCACTCAAAGTCTTTGTGTATAACTTCGGGCCATATCTTCTCCGGTCATCCTATCGCTCTCGTGAACTGGATGAAATTCATGGACTCCACTCGACGCAAAGGTGTACTGCTGGGTCTACGTCAAAATTGACCAATCCAACGTAAACAGTTTTCTTGCATCTTCTCTTCTATATAAGCTACACTTACTGTAGGATCGAGCTCTTACCGCTTTACCAATAAGTATAGTTAAGGGTAATGTCACAACTTCAATCTTTTCAACCATACACTATCACAAGCGCCACATGTTCGACCGATCACAAAGCAGGGGCAATTGTTGAATCCCAACAGTCTCTCCCCCAATAATTGCACTCTCTGCAACTCATGAGAATCGAACAAGCGACCTTGGCTCTGATACCAATTGTAGGATCGAGCGATTACCACTTTATCAATAACTATAGTTAAGGGTAATGACGCAACTTCGATCTTTTCAACTATAAAGTAGCACACGCTCCACGTGTTCGACGATCACAAAACAGAGGCAATTGTTGAACCCCAACACCTACTTCAGCTCGAATATCTTCGTTTCTTATTTTATCTCTTCTAGTCTTACCGCACATCCAACGAATCATACACATCTCTGTCACACTCATCTTTTGGATCTTTTGGATGTGATTCCTCTTGGATGCCCAGCATTCCGTTACATACAACATTGCGGGTCTAACGGTGATTTTATAAAACTTTCTCTTCAAGTTCAACGGGATATTACGATCGCATAGAACTCTGATGGCATTTCTTCATTTCAACAACCGAATTAACCGAATTTTTTAAAAAGCAAAGCCGAATTTCTGAAATAATTCGGTTCGGTCGGTTAATTCGGTTTAATCAAAATTTTGCTCACCCCTACCTTAGGTCCTAATTTCACTTACGGATGAAACAAATATCATTAATTGTAGACAGCGAAATATTTTCATTGTGCTTCACTTTGCTGTTGTATGAACTGTAAAGTTATGTTGGCTTGGAAAAATAATAATGGGTTTCTTGCACTGAAAACCCAATTAGGTAGTCCCAAGGAATCAGCCCAAAATATTCAGCCCAACAGACTTCTCTTGACACCGAAGTATGGACCGATATTATGAAAAGTCTAAACTTATCTAACCCTACAATCTGAACATATTTATTAATTAAAAAACCCTAACTCCAGCCTGCTTTCTGTTTCCGCCACTGCAGCAGCAACCATGGGTATTCCTCAGCTGACCTTTTGCGAACTCTAATTTTCATGTCGCAATTGCATTTCATAGATCAATTACCTTTATTGTTGTAGCTTCATATAAATCCTGTTATTCCATTTGAAATTTGCTGTTTTAGTTATTTATTTTTGATGATCTGATTTGGTGGGGTGATTTGCATTACAGGTGCGTACACGTACGTATCGGAGTTGTGGAAGAAAAAACAATCTGATGTTATGAGGTTCTTGCAGAGGGTGCGCTGCTGGGAGTACCGTCAGCTTCCGGCTGTTGTTCGGGTCACTCACCCAACGCGGCCCGACAAGGCCCGACGCCTTGGTTACAAGGCTAAGCAAGTAAATGCATGATGCTTATTTTACTGGTTTTGTTAAAGAATATATCTTTATCATGATGGCTGTGTAGTTTGTGGTAGTTAGTTTTATAGCATTTTTGTCTTTACGCAGATTATATGAATTGACTGAGACATTGTTTTATGTGATGTTGTATTTTAATTTTAGATTTGTATTACTATCGATGATGATCTTTTGATGTGGAATGTTTTACTACGTGAGGTATCGATAACAATGACATAATGGTGCTCGAAGTTGCTGAATTAGTGTTTGTTCCGATAAGTCAGATACTTATGTTTTACCTTCTTATGTATGTTTGGGATAGTTGGTTTTCGTTTCTTTTGATGTGGGGGTTGGGAGAATGCATGGCACTGCCTTTATGATACAATTGCTTTTCTTGATTGTGCGGTTCACTGAGTATGAAGGATCTTCTTATCTTTTTGATGGGCTGTTGATAAATGAAATCGATCTGTTTTTGATTCTTGGCTATGATAAGGTTGTAACTTCCTTTGTACCCTGGTTAATGTTCATGTTTCATCAAGTTTATGTATGCTTGCATGTAGTGGTTTGTTTATTTTTACGTTCTAATTTTTCTAAATGATATCTACCAGGGATATGTGACCTACCGTGTCCGTGTAAGACGTGGTGGAAGGAAGAGGCCGGTTCCTAAGGGTATTGTGTATGGTAAGCCCACCAACCAGGGTGTTACACAGCTCAAATTCCAGCGCAGCAAACGCTCGGTTGCAGAAGAGCGGGCTGGGAGGAAACTGGGTGGGCTGAGGGTTTTGAATTCCTATTGGATCAACGAGGTTTGCCTCTTTTTACCTGTTAAACATTTCAACCTTAACATCTCTTTGCATTTGCTACGTAAAGCTTATTTTTCCTAACTGCTGTAGCAATGAGAAATCACATGGGAGGTGTGCATACATTAGTTTTTCATTGACTATTAAATTACTTAAGTTTTTGATCGTCTGTGGGTTACTTAACTCTTGAGACATTCCTCAAATCCCTTTCAAGAAATCAATCAAAAACCAAAAACATTGACTGAACAATCTTAAGTAGGTACAGCTTGGGCCTGATATATTTGTGCGTATAGTATGTAATATGAAGAAGTCGGCTTGTGCCCAATAGCCTCCCTCTCCAACTAGTTACAATTGTCTGATTTTTGCTTTTTTGGATTCATCTTATCTTCCCTTTTATTTAAAAGATAATGTTCTTTCTTCTCTGCAAATATCAGGACTCCACCTACAAGTATTATGAAGTCATTTTGATCGATCCAGCCCATACTACAATCCGAAATGACCCAAGAATTAACTGGATTTGCAATCCAGTTCACAAACACAGGGAACTGAGGGGACTTACCTCCGCAGGAAAGAAATACAGAGGTCTGCGAGGGAAGGGCCATCTTCACCATAAAGCACGCCCTTCGAGAAGGGCTACATGGAAGAGGAACCAAACATTGTCCCTTCGCCGATACCGTTGATTATGTTGTTATGTTTTGGTATTTCAACAGTAGGCTTGAATATTTTGACTCCCCTTGGTAATTTTAATGTTACTTGTTGGAGTTTATGTTTGGTTAAGACCCTTTGCGTTGTGTTCCATAATTTTGAGCACTTTAATTTTATCTACAGTCTAAGTGTTGTGTTGCTCTTCCTTTTTTTATTTCAATTTAATGTGGCGAAATCTTAGACCACGAACAGACTTTAATTTGGTCTACCTTTTGGAAACCTAGTGAAGATACTATCTTCCATGTTTTCAGTTATTGGTTGTGTTTCGTCTTGACTTGACAATGAACCTGGCTGAAGGATCCACACTTGTCCAAATTTTGGTGCCACCATTTAGTGTAAAGTTACACCTGATGTCTTTCACATGTAAAGAAACATACTGGATTTAAATATAGCTCTAGAAGCGAGCAATTGTTGTTGCCTGTATAAACAAATGAGTCTTTCGGCAGATTTTTTTACTATTGTACTTTGATACGTGCTTGTTTTTGTTCTCCAGCGTAAATTACTCCGTTCTGTAAAAGCCTTGGATCCATCTCAAGTGCTATCCCCTTGCATCTCGCCGACAGAAGATCTCCAGTAACCCAAATTTTGCAGAACTCATTGGCTTTGTCGATCAGGAATGAAACAACCTCCGAAAAGAAACATACCGGCCCATTTTTTTTATACTCGTGCACATTATCAATTTTATTATTTTTAGGATCAGAATGCGCCATGTTAACCAACTTTGAGTGATTTAAGACTAAGATTTGGATCTCCATTACGCATTCCAGCCACTAAACCAGCATTGATAGATGTTGAATAACAGAGACCAAAAAAATATCATAATTTGACCAGTGGCTCTCCTCCATATGGCCTAATGAGTTGTCCTCCATCTAAGACATAGTCACCAACTACACAAAAAGAAAATCATTGCTAATTATGAACTTTGAAAACATGGATGTCGATAGAAAGTGAGAATGAATACAAGATAATTGATTAAAGATAAAGACTGGAGGGTTTTTGACAAGTATCCAGTTAAGAAAAGAATTAAGTTGAAAAATACTTCAATCTTCTAAAACAACATAATGGGATTTTGAGAAGTTTGCTTAAAAGGGTGGATTCCTTGGTGGTTTTCCCTTTGTACCTTTTGCCTTTCCCTTCAAGATGCAGGAATCTTTATGTTATCAAGAATGCACAAATTATGCTATCATGCATTAAAAACAAAATAAAAAATAAAAACCAAGGGGGTGGATTCTCTTACGGTATAAAAATTTATAGATTATAAACAAGGTATAACTCATTATTTAAATTGTATAGTAACCTAAGCACAACGTGTCGATCGTTATATTATATAGAAATCCACACATAATAACATGGGAATGGTTATTCACATAGACATATCAATTGCTAATGAGAATCGAATATATAGCAATAGCTTTGGTCAAAATTTCTATAACTAGCTTTTTGTTATATACAAAAATTATAGGTGATAACCGATGATAATGAGTAGAATTTAATGTTTAAATACACAACGTTAGGATCAAGTGTTTTATCACTAAGCCAAAAACTATAGCTGTTAGCAAAATCACAACTTTATTTTCTTATATAACTGGTAGTGTAAAGCCCCGTACTAAGCGACATGTGGACTTGAGGGGTTGCACCCGTGGTTGTCAATGTATTAACTTATTATGTCATAGATAGTGGATGATCACCTCATAAACTTAGTACAGCATACCACCATTTTCAAAATTTATATATATACAGTTAAAAACTTTTGTGAGAAATAACAATATTTTGGAATATTTTGAATTAAATCAAATTAAAGAACAATATGTTTGATTTCATTTCCGAATTGACGTCATAAATATTGATTCACCAAAACATTTCGTAAAAACTTGATAATATATAATCATCGTACTTTCAATAAATGATTTAAAATATAAATAATATATGATTAATAATTTGAGAAACGAGATAAAAATCTAAATTTTGAAAACAAACTATCCAATACGAGTTCAACTAGTGGTGAGCGTTCAGTCTGAACCGATCGAATTTATAAAAACTGAACCGACCAAATTTATTTTTCAGCCAACCGAACTCACTGATTTTTACGCTAAATCGAACAAAACAAATCGATAAAACATCGATTATCATTAAAGATTATGCCTACATAAGTAATATCATTTAAATTCAACATCTAAACATATAATTGTCTAAAAGATATTTATTAAGCTATTTTAAATAGTTTGTAAGCTGTGAAGTCTTATTTTAATAATAAGATGTTAAAATATTTAGATAAACTTATTTTAAATATGTTAAAGATGTTCATGCGTTTGATATTATAAGATCTTTTAATGATCATAATTACCAAAAAAGATATGACACTATAAGAATAATATAATTAGTTAATTTTGAACGAATTTTTATATATAAGTTGTTTTAAAATATTATCATTAATATTAAACTAGTTTATAATTTTAAATTTTTTTAATAAATAATCTTTTGAAATAAATAAAAATAATATGACACCGTAGAGGGTGTAACTGTCATGTAGAGTATACTGTAAATGGTGTTTCTGTAATATTTTGATAATTTTATATTAGATATACTATATGAGTGTATATGTAATATTTTAAAAAATTTATACATATACAAAAGGGCAAAAATGTCATTTTGTAAATTCTATTTTTTTTATGGCATTACACCAGATGGGAGCTCTATGTAATTTCCAAAGTCGATGGGATGTTTATATAATTATGCTAAAATCTAGGGGTGTAGATGCAATTATCTCTAAATTATATTACTTTAAGAGTTATGTACTATGAATATTATTGAAGATTATCAGTAAGTTAATCATATTTTATAAATTTGAAGGCCTGTATTGTTAAACTTAATCGAATTATGAAGATGAAAAAATTTCAATATCTTCGCATACACACTCCGTCATTTGTCACATGGTAAGTTTTATATCTTTCTTTGAGATGATTTGAGTTCGAATTTGGGTGATGACCCAAAAATCTTGTTTTAAAAAAAACTCTCCCCAATATTAAGGAAAAAAAAAGAATAAAAAAACATAAGAGGACTTTAGATTTTTACATTCTTCTTCATAATAAAGCCACTTTGCTTAACCACGAAATGACATGTAATAATGATGATAAATATGGAAACCTGTTTCAAAATTAATTTAATTTATATTTAGAGAGAAAAATATCATATGTTCAAATTTATTACATAATAAAATTTATTTATTTTTTTCCTGTATTCACCAACCAATGCTGTGTCACTAGCTTGGCTCATAAGTATCTCTCGCGTCTTGAGATTTATGAGCTAAAACTGTGTGCTGTGCATTTAAGCATATGTTCATTTATTAAAATATTTTATTTGTATAATAAATAATAAATGTTCAAAAAGGGTATACCTGGACTATGTTCCTCTTCGAATCGTGAATCAAAACCGAAATCATCTCTAAAAAATCGAAACCAAGATCATGTTCAAGTGGTTTGGTTCTAATTCTACCATGCATTAAAACTGAAACCATCGGCTCCACAATCAAAGTCGTTGGTTTTGACATAGTAATCGATAGACTTTTGTAACAAGACATTTGTATAGCTAACATGCACTTTACCGTCATGTGGTTTGTAAATATGCATTTTATTTCTTATGGTTTGTAAATCATAGCACGCTGCCCACTCACACATCATTATGGATGGGATGTCTTGTACATATTCACAAATCACATGGAGTAAAATGCTTATTTTTAAGCTACATGGGGATAATTTGACTATTTTGAAAACCACATGGGTAAATTACTATATTAGTATAAACTGCCTATTTTGAAAATCACATGGTGGTTCGTTGCCAGAAACCATTTAAAGTCCAAACTTTGACTTCTATGCTAAAAATCGAGTAATATCTTTTCATGTGCAACCCTCATATTTTAATGGACGTTCACATCATATGTCAAGGATCCAATAATAATAACTAAATTTTTAATCTCAATTGATTATTATAGGCTATAAAAACCAAAGAAAGAGTCAAGTCTGATCGTACATATAAGGATCCAAAATGCTAAAATTTGGTCATATCATATGGGACGAAACACGTCAAATGTAGCATAGAAAAACTTTTAAAATGGGATCTCACATGATTAATTCCTTCGCCTTCAAACAATCATAATTATATCATCCACTTACCCAATTAAATGTCACGATTTCATGAGTAAGAGTTCCTATTTATACGAAAGCTTTTTTGGGTGGAATAGAAAGTGCGCTCACTCCTACCATATCCAAAAGATAACCATTATAAATCGAAAATTAATTGAATGGATCACATATATCAACTCAATATTAAACACAATATATTTTAAATAAAAAGTACATATAATATTTTAGACAAATAATATTGAGTTCGTCTATAAATAATGCCAAAACCTGATAATTTTCTCCAGAAAGCTTGGTGCATATTTAATCCAACTAAAGTCTTTACCTTCGTGTGGAGACTCCTTCAAGATAGGATTCCGATGAAATCGAATCTTAGACGTCAAAGTATTCTTGACAGTCAGGTCGCGGCTTTGTGTGTTTTTTTGCATTAATGTCGAGGAAACATTTAATCATCTCTTGAGCTGGTGCAACATAGTTCATGGAATTTGGATGGATATATGTGCTTGGTTCAGTATTTCAACAGTTTTTCAAGAAAATATCAAGCAAAACTACATCCAATATTTGGAGCGTTTTCCATATCCATCAAAGAAGGAATTATGTAAAATGATTTGGGCATGCGTGGTATGGATTATCTGGCAACAAAGGAACAAGATAATATTAGTAAACTTAGAGTTTGTGGCTGATAAGGTGAATGAAATTATTAAAATCAGAAGTTGGCAATGGATCACAGCGAAGTCAACAATCATGCCGTGCTTTGGAGTCTCAGATTAGTTCAAAGATCCCTTAACTTGTCTAAATTAGTATCTTTTATTTTATTTTGGAGTATTTTCGTTAGTTGTTTTCGTTAATTTAGAAGTATCCTACTAGTTTCAGTTGCTGGTCTATGTTTCTTCTCAGTACCTCTAGTACCCATTTTTTGTTTCAATAAAATTTATTTGTCTATAAAATAAAAAAAAAGAGTGATGCCCAAACCTGGTTTATACAAAAAATTTCCACGAAGAGTGGTGCTTAATTAATATCCCGATGTGTTTCCTGAAGCAGAGTTTGTATACAACTTTATTTTAAGCGGAGGTGTTTTTCTTTTACCAACGAAGTATTTGATCCTACTAATCCTATTTGTATTTGATGCCTAAGAGATATATCAAGATATAAAGATTCGGAAGGACGTGTTGTTGCAATTTTCTTTATAATCTACTTTCCTTAGAGCCGAAATCTACAAGTGTGGCAAATTAGGGTGAATTAACAATAGACATATTTTAGTTTGAACAATAACAAATTACAATCTTTTAGTTTAAACAATACCGTCATTGTTATGTATTTTTTACGTAAAATCATATGGGAGATAGTTATAATTTTTCTTATATTTATTACAACAAGAGGGTTCATCTCTTATTATTCAAATTAGATGTCAAAACTTGTAATACATATTTTCTATAAATAATGAAGCTAAAATGAAGCACTATAAATGTTGGTGTGTTATTTGTAATTTATTTTTACCATTTTCCTTTTCAAATTAAAATGTGCGCTATCATCATAAAATTTTATATATAATAATATAGAATTCACAGTTCTACGTTGCTGATGAATAATATATGTACACTTATATTATTGTTTATTTTAAATATTGTTTTTTGTTTATATTATATTAATGAAAAGTAAATGAAACAAAAAATACAATGTGCATAAGTATGCGTGGGTTACTTAAGCAAAGAAAATTAATTTTAATTAAAAATTAACATTGAATTTTCCTCAATATGCTTCTTTTTTATACTACAACTTAATTTGCTTTTATCAAATCCATAAATATATAATTCTCACTCGACATTATACTTCTATGAACTCCCTTTTGATGAAATATACGGTTTTCTATATTATAAGAACACTTATTTATTTCAATTTTCATAATTTCAAT
Organism: Haberlea rhodopensis; assembly: GCA_907163345.1. Taxonomy (NCBI): domain Eukaryota; kingdom Viridiplantae; phylum Streptophyta; class Magnoliopsida; order Lamiales; family Gesneriaceae; genus Haberlea; species Haberlea rhodopensis. Next base: position 11,072,749 of record CAJQUN010000010.1, read on the forward strand.
GGAAATGTGTGTATAATTTTTTATATTATATTACAGCGGAAATTCGATACTGGAGTTAGGGTATTGCCCTGCACTGATATCAACGACCCAAATGCATTGGGTATCTTTGGATACCCTCAGACGATCATCGAATTTCTCTTTTTCAAGTGTTTTTTTTTCAGAAACGAAGTTCCTCCGTTATGATGACGACCCTGCATTTGACACCCCTACCTTTTCATTACACATGACACACATATCTATTTTATACACGTGTAAATGCATGAGGCATGTCGCTTAACATTTACGCATATCAAATGCTTCTATATGAGACATGATGCTTATACATGATCATGTAAATCATGTAAAAGTTTTGGGTCGTTACACTGCATTTGACTCTTTTGGCAAATTGACAGCTTAAAATTTAGGATTCTGTGTTGTTTATTTGCATTGATGTTGAGAAGCTTGATGCTCATTTTGGAAAGGTCTCTTTAAAACCTCAATAAATTAATATTGTTGGGAGCATAAAATTTTATTAATTTAGAGAGATTAATAATTTATCGAATATTAAATTAATAACTTTGGGACTAAGTTGGGACCGGACAAAAATATATTTTAGAGATGTTATTAATTTATAGAGGCTTTACTGTAAAACTCAACATTCTCTTTTTGCCCCCGAGCTTTGTTTTTTTCTTGTTTAATTATAAAACATATAAACAAATTATTTCATCCGAAAAAGAATAATTTATTATTGTTCTAAAATTTATGAAGTCAAGTTTAATAATTATGCCGAAGTATTTTGAGTTTTTTTGTTGAGCCTTAAACGCATGGTTGTGTTTAATACGTTAATTTATCTCCGGTTTATTTTTGAATTTTGATGATCAACAAAACTTGTGTTTGTTATACTATTGTGTGTACTTAGTGTGCAGATTAAGTGATTAACAGTGGATTGAAATGAAGAGAATCGATTGTGTATGTTCTGGGCTGGATCGCCCCAGGCGATGGTGACCATCGCCCCAGGCGATGGCAGCCAGGGAGGCATCGCCACACACATCGACAGAGGCGATGCCGACGATGGCGCGCAGAGGGAGTTCGCCTGAGGCGATGGCCTGATCGCCTGAGGCGATGGCTGCTTCGTTTGAGGCGATGAAAGATTTTGAGCTGCTGAGGCTACGGCCTTGATTTGAGCATTTGATCGCCTGAGGCGATCGACCGATCGCCTGAGGAGATGCGTGATTTTTGGTGACCGTTGAAGCGCGGCGATGGTAATCGCCTAAGGCGATGTCTGAGGCGATCGACGCGTGATTCAAGCCTTATGTGTAGCAACAGCTAGTAGGAGCCTTGGGGGCCTCCTACACTATAAATATGGATGTTTTGGAGCATTTTGAAGACGAGAAACAAGCCTACAAACTTCTACAAAGCTTTGTTCATTCAATTTTTAAATAGCTTTGCAATCTCCATACATTGTTGTTGTATTGGAGTTTGTAATTCACTTTTTTTGTTAGAGTCTTGTTTTCTTCGTGTTGGTACACCGTGAAGGTGTTTGATTGAGTTAATTGTAAGGTCCTCCAACACCAAAGCAAGTTAAAAATTGTAAAGTCATCAACAAGTATAGTTGGTGGAATTGTGTGTGGCTATCCTTGGAGCCCTTAAGGCCAAGAAGACTCGTGAAGAGTGTTGGTAGCTCGTGAAGAGCTTTGTGTACTCGTGAAGAGTATTGTGCTCGGGAAGAGCTTTGTAAACTTGGGAAGAGTTGTATTGTGGCTAACTTGGAGCCCTCAAGGCCAAGACCATTTGTTCTAGTGGAACCTCGGTTGGAGGTTATCTAACCGGGAAGAGGAGACGTAGGCGATTCATCGCCGAATTTCTATAACAAATATCCTTGTCATTTACCGCTTTAATTTCATTATGCATTTATTTATTTGCTTACTTCTTATTTTATTTTATTTATCGATTGACTTAAGCCTTCCGCAAGCGTAAACTCTTTTATCTTTGCAAACTCATTTTAAAAAGCTAAAGTAGCCAATGAATCTCATTCACCCCCCTCTTCGATTCCAACAAGTGGTATCAGAGCCATTTGATTTTCTTGGCTACTTTAGCTTTTTAAAATGAGTTTACAAAAACAAAATAATTTGCGCTTGCGGAAGCCTTACGTCAATCGATAAATAAAAGAAAAGAAGAGTAAATAAATAAATAAATGCGTAATGTAATAAAGCGGTAAATGAGACAGGAATTTGTTATAGAAGTTCGGCGGTGAATCGCCTACGTCTCCTCTTCCCGGTTAGATAACCTCCAACCGAGGTTCCACTATAATAAATGATCTTGGCCTTGAGGGCTCCAAGTTAGCCACAACCCAACTCTTCCCGAGTTTACAAAGCTCTTCCCGAGCACAATACTATTCCCGAGTACACAAAGCTCTTCCCGAGCACAACACTCTTCACGAGTACACAAAGTTCTTCACGAGCTACCAACACTCTTCACGAGTCTTCTTGGCCTTAAGGGCTCCAAGGATAGCCACAACACATGCACCAACTTTACTTGTTGGCGACTTTACAATTTCCAACTTGCTTTGGTGTTGGAGGACCTTTACAATAAACCAACAAACACCTTCACGGTGTACTCACACGAAGACAACAAGACTCTATCAAAAATAAAATAATTACAAGCTCCAATACAACAACAATGTATGGAGATTGCAAAATTATTTGAAATTTGAATTGGCAAAGCTTTGATGAAGTTTGTAGGCTTATTTCTTGTCTTCAAAATGCTCCAAAGCATCAATATTTATAGTGTAGGAAGCCCACAAGGCTCCTACTAGCCGTTGCTACACAAAAGGCTGAAATCACTCGTCGATCGCCTCAGCCATCACCGCGCCCCAACGGTCACCAGATAACACGCATCGCCTCAGGCGATGGGTCGATCGCCTCAGGCGATCCAGAGCACAAATCAATGCCGTAGCCTCAGCATGTCCAAAATCTTCATCGCCTCAAACGATGCACACATCGCCTCAGGCGTTCGGGCCATCGCCTCAGGCGATCAGGCCATCGCCTTGGGCGAACTCCCCCTGCGCGCATGCCTCGGCGTCGCTCCAGTCGATGTGCGTGGCGATGCCCCGCCTGGCTGCCATCGCCTGGGGCGATGATCACCATCGCCTGGGGCGATCCATGCCAGAATGTGCACACTCGATTTTCTTAAATTCAATCCACTTTTAATCACTTAATCTGCACACTAAGTACACACATTAGTATAACAAACACAAGTTTTATTGATCATCAAAACTCAAAAATAAACCGGAGATAAATTAACGCATTAAACACAACCATGTGTTTAAGGCTTAACAATCTCCCCCTTTTTGATGATCAACAAACAAACTTGAATATGTAATTATGCATGAAATGTGAGTAAACATGACTCCCCCTTAACAATTGCATAGCACATACAAGATTACCAAGTAAATCAGATACCCAACAACCCTCCCCCTCAAACCATGCATACACAAGCTCTCCCCCTTAAACTATGCATGAGTTAAGTTTCAAGTTAAGCTTCAAGTTTTTTTGTCACAACATTCTCCCCCTTTTTGTGATAATCAAAAAGCACAAAATTTAAATAAACATAGTATAATTATATGTTGCCACATAGTCATATTTTAACACTATACACATGTTCCTCATCAAGCATGTAATAAGCATTACAAGTCTAAGATTAAATCATAGAGATGAACCACAAACATGTGTTTAAGGCAATCAACAATAAATTCCAAGTGTCGCAAAGTGTGCATATGTTCTTTCATGAGTTCATGCACTTATGCCCAATTATCATTATAATTATCAATGCAACATTAGATAAGATTATTAATCACATAATTGCACATTGCATATTCAAATTTGAATACAAGGCATGTCAAGATACTTACTATAAAAAGATAAGCATACATCATGCATTAAACAATTTATATGTGCATATGCTAAGGGGTTATGCATTTTACTCCAATGAATATTGAGCTTCATATTTATTGGTCACAAATAATTTGTGCCAATTAAATTTTGAATTGATCTTTTAAAATGTATAAAATAAATTTTACCGTCGATGACAAGAGTGCGTTCTTGTCATTGGTCATATGCCTCGTGCCTCTTCTATAGTGGTGAATAATATAAACTCCTCCTTTGAGTTGCTTGTGCCTTCATCCCCCATCCCATTTTTGTCCCTACAAAACAAATTTACAATAGGAGGATCTTTGGTACCCATTTTATTTTTGGGTCCTAGAGGGTTAGCTTTCATTGGCACCTTTGGAATCCATTTCCACCTTTTGTTAGGTTGGTATTGGATTCTAGCAAACCTACACTTGTTCTTGGTATGACCACTTTTACAACAGTAGTTACAAGTAAGAGAATCATGCTTTGCTTTAGCCAACAAGCTTGAAAATGTTTTTGATTTGCTTGAGAAGCCTAACCCGGCTTTATCAAAGCTACAACGTTGTAAGCCAAGCAATTCATTCATCTTTAAACTACTTTCACTAAATTTGCAAAACGATACCTTTAATGAATTTAATTCATTTTTCAAAGAATTATTTTCTTCATCTTTCTTAGCAATCTCAAGTTTGAGTAATTTGTTACTCATCTTGGTTTTGCCAAGAACATCTATGAGCTCATGATAAGAATCTAAAAGTTCATCAAAAAATGGTACCTCATCATCGCTTTCATATCCTTCATCATTTGTGTCATCTTTGGCCACGAGACAAATGTTGGTTTCTTCTTCATCGGAGTCGTTATCACTCCATGTGGCTATAAGGGCCTTCTTCTTGCCTTTGTCTTCATTCTTTTTCCTAGGACATTTGTTAGCATAATGACCTTTTTCTTGACAATTATAACAAGTTACCTCATGTTTGGATTCTTGTTTGGTAGCACTAGAGGCCTTTGGCTTGCTATGTTTGTTGAAGAACTTCTTGAACTTCCTAGTGAACAAGATCATCTCTTCATCCTCATCATCATCTTCATCCTCGGATTGATCTTTCCTCCCAACCAAGGCAATCCCTTTCCTCATGGATCTATCATCCTCCTTTATTCCTTTTCTTGTAGATACTTCAAGTTCATTGGTCACCAATGTGCCATGAAGCTCATCAAGGTCGTAAGATGCATTTTCTCCTTTGTTGGACTCGATGATGGCGGTTCTCTTTGCATCACAATCCTTAGGCAAGGCTCTTAAAGCTCTCCTTCATATTTTATTTGGAGGATATTTCTCTCCAAGTTGGGCAAGCTCGTTTATGATTTGAGTGAGCCTCCTAAACATTGAATCTACCTCTTCTCCGGACTCCATCTCAAACGTCTCATATTTGAGTTGTAGGAGGTCTATATTTGTCTCCTTCACTTGGTTGGTTCCTTCATGACAAATTTGTAATTTGTCCCATATCTCTTTTGCGGTTGAGCACATCGAGATCCGGTTGTACTCCTTCATATCTAAAGCACAATGCAAAATATTAATAGCGTTAGCATTTTGTGAAATTAAAATCATATCCGCTCTAGTGAAATCGTCCATTTCTTTAGGGATACTTATTCCCCCAACTTCCTTTAAAGGAATATGTGGACCTTTCACTATGATCTTCCAAAGGTCATAATCTACGGATTGGATATATAGAGAAATTCTATTTTTCCAATACCCATAGTTATCACCTGTGAAGAGCGGATGTCTATTGTCGATTGACCTTGAGCAAACTCATTTGCTAGATTAGCCATATAAAAAATTTGATTTAAAACAAAAATCAAATGGTTCTGATACCACTTGTTGGAATCGAAGAGGGGGGGTGAATGAGATTTCTTGGCTACTTTAGCTTTTTAAAATGAGTTTGCAAAAACAAAATAGTTTGCGCTTGCGGAAGCCTTACGTCAATCGATAAATAAAATAAAAGAAGAAGTAAATAAATAAATAAATGCGTAATGTAATAAAGCGGTAAATGAGACAGGAATTTGTTATAGAAGTTCAGCGGTGAATCGCCTACGTCTCCTCTTCCCGGTTAGATAACCTCCAACCGAGGTTCCACTAGAATAAATGATCTTGTCCTTGAGGGCTCCAAGTTAGCCACAACCCAACTCTTCCCGAGTTTACAAAGCTCTTCCCGAGCACAATACTCTTCCCGAGTACACAAAGCTCTTCCCGAGCACAACACTCTTCATGAGTACACAAAGCTCTTCACGAGCTACCAACACTCTTCACGAGTCTTCTTGGCCTTAAGGGCTCCAAGGATAGCCACAACACATGCACCAACTTTACTTGTTGGCGACTTTACAATTTCCAACTTACTTTGGTGTTGGAAGACCTTTACAATAAACCAACAAACACCTTCACGGTGTACTCACACGAAGACAACAAGACTCTATCAAAAATAAAATAATTACAAGCTCCAATACAACAACAATGTATGGAGATTGCAAAACTATTTGAAATTTGAATTGGCAAAGCTTTGATGAAGTTTGTAGGCTTGTTTCTTATCTTCAAAATGCTCCAAAGCATCAATATTTATAGTGTAGGAAGCCCCCAAGGCTCCTACTAGCCGTTGCTACACAAAAGGCTGAAATCACTCGTCGATCGCCTCAGCCATCGCCGCGCCCCAACGGTCACCAGATAACACGCATCGCCTCGGGCGATGGGTCTATCGCCTCAGGCGATCCAGAGCACAAATCAATGCCATAGCCTCAGCATGTCCAAAATCTGCATCGCCTCAAACGATGCACACATTGCCTCAGGCGTTCCGGCCATCGCCTCAGGCGATCAGGCCATCGCCTCGGGCGAACTCCCCCTGCGCGCTTGCCTCGGCGTCGCTCCAGTCGATGTGCGAGGCGATGCCCCGCCTGGCTGCCATCGCCTGGGGCGATCCATGCCAGAATGTGCACACTCGATTTTCTTAAATTCAATCCACTTTTAATCACTTAATATGCACACTAAGTACACACATTAGTATAACAAACACAAGTTTTATTGATCATCAAAACTCAAAAATAAACCGAAGATAAATTAACGCATTAAACACAACAATGCGTTTAAGGCTCAACAAATATCCTTGTCATTTACCGCTTTAATTTCATTACGCATTTATTTATTTGCTTACTTCTTATTTTATTTTATTTATCGATTGACTTAAGCATTCCGCAAGCGCAAACTCTTTTATCTTTGAAACTCATTTTAAAAAGCTAAAGTAGCCAAGGAATTTCATTCACCCCCCCTCTTCGATTCCAACATCGTTTTTGTTCGATATGGTTTTTTTCCTTTTATGAGATTTGTAGGATCAAACGCTTGCCGCTTTACCAAAAGTTATAGTTGGTGGTAATGATGCAACTTTAATCTTTAAAACGCATAGCAGCATATGCACCACACTTCGATCGCTCTCCAAACATGGATAATTATTGCACTCCAACAATTTCCCTCATAATATTGTATTCCTTGCAACTAATGATAATCGAACACATGGCATTGATTCTAATTATAATTGTAGGATCAAGCGCTTGTCACTTTACCAAAAACCATCGTGCTTGCCACTTTACCAAAAGTTATTAGTGATGGCTTCTAGTAAGTGGCAAGCGCTTGACCCGACAAGATTATTCACAATAAATTTTTTGTTGTATTTGGATATATTTTCCACATGCCAATCATATTCCACTCTAAACTAATGTATCAATAACATATTTTATATGTGAAATTAATGATATATTATAGAGTGTTGTACAAAATTTGCTTGATGTGTTGTTGGAACTGTTTATAAAATTATGGATTGAATCGCTTATTGATAATATAAATCACACTGAAATACAGACACAGTAGAACTTATAGTAACATTTTATAAACTGTAAAAGCACAACAAGAAACTGGAAATGGTTCTAGACAGCAAGCCGTGTGCTCGTAAACTCAAATTTGCCCGCCTATGCTTCTGGCCTACTGGACAAGTGAGTTCCAAGGTACAACGTCCAATCACCTCTGCTCGGATTGAATCAGAATTTTGAGCAGACTATTTCGAATACTAGTAGTGTGCAATACTCTCAAACAGTATGAAATGTATGAATGGGGAATTTTCGGATTGATGAAACAATCCAGCTGGAGCAGCTTATATAGCTGATCAGCAGACCTCCCAAAGGTCTCAGAAATTAAGTGTAATGCTTATTGGGGTAGATGAAAAGTCTCAACACTTAACATCAAATATTAAGTCTCACACTTAATAGGGATTTAAGTCTCACACTTAAATCTAATATTAGTTGTGCAGAAGATGAAAAGTCTCAAACTTAATACTCAGCAGAATGTGAAAAGTCAGGACAAATGGACGGCGCGCGAGAGACACCCATTTCTACTTAACTACACTCTATTGATTTGTTTCTCAATATAAACAAACCACAAGTGTTTCAAAATTCCAATGTGTGATTTCTTTAGCCAATTGACTATTCAAAATTAACTTTCCAAATTTTGTTCTCATTAACAAAATTATTGGGCTTTTATTTATTAATCCCAACAATCCCCCACATGAATGCAATATGGGGAAACAATTACACAAGGCACCTAGATGAAGATTTGAGAGTACTTTGAGAATTCACTGCGCCAGGATAGGTGGTGGTTAACCTTGAACCTTCCATAGTGAAGTATCATCTGATATACTTGTCAACCATTGGATGTGATGCCTTGAACTGTTCGACATTTTATGTATACCAAAACAACAATACTCACACAGCTTCATCTCCACACTAGTATTGGTTCTCTCGTTGTTGTCCATTTTGGCGATGGACTGCCTTGGTTGTTTCATCTAATGCTGTAGAGATTTAGCCCTCGGGTCATCTCATATAAGCGGCCCCTTCACATTTGATATAGACGATTTCTCCTAAGGAGTATCCTGTCATACCCCATTTTATCATCTCGAGAAAGAAGAATCATTAATAGCATGAGCTCAGCCTTCCCAAAATACAGGTCTTTCACTCTTTCATCACATGAATAGGTAAGGAACTCAATTTCCCGATTGCTTTGTTCAATCCCCCCCACACCCCCCACAATTTGGTTTTCTCATTGAACCTGCAAATTGGATTTTACAATTTAGGTTGGGTTGCCATCATGGTTGGAAATCAGTTTTATGGGCTTCAACCCCATTCCCATCAATGAAATCTCTACTCGGTCTCTCGTTAAACCTTTCGTTGACGGGTCCACAGTGTTTTCTTTAGACTTCACATAATCTAGAGAAATAACACCGCTTTTCAGTAGATTTCTCACGGATTTATGTCTCCGACATATGTGTCTAGAATTCCCATTATACACATTGTTTTGTGCTCTTCCCATAGCTGACTGACTAACACAGTGCATGCTAATGGGTGGCACATGTTTTGACCACATTGGAATGTCTTCCAAGAAACTCCGAAGCCAATCAGCTTCTTCGGCTACAAGATCTAAAGCTATGAATTCAGATTCCATAGTTGATCTAGCAATGCACGTCTGTTTGCATGATTTCCAAGAAACAGCCGCACCTCCAATTATAAAGATAGAACCACCCGTGGACTTTATATTCTTGGAGTCCGATATCAAATTCGCATCTGAGTATCATTCAATTACTGCTGGATATCTCGTATAATGTTGTCCGTAGTTACTAGTGTATCTTAGATATCTAAGAACTCGAACTACTACCTAAGATTACTCGTATATCTACTCAATCTGTTTACTGAGTTAAGTATCTCAGGTCTTGTGCAGTCCATGAGATACATGAGACTACCTATAACCCTAGAGTACTCAAGTTGTCGCATACCTTCTCCGCGATTCTTGCAAAGATTTGACACCACATCCATAGGTGTTTTCGCAATGGTATTATTTCCATTGTCAAACTTGTCAAATATCTTCTCGACATAAAATACTCTGGGAGAAAGAATAGCCGTCTGCATGTTTGGTGATCTTCATCCCAAGAATCACATCTGCAAGACCTAGGTCTTTTATCTCAAAATTTCGCGACAATATTTTCTTGGTAATTTTGATGTTATTGTTATTACCAACGATTATCATGTCATCCACATAGAGACATATTATCACATAGTTTGTATTGTCTCCTTTCACGTAGACACATTTATCCATTGGTTTTTTTAAACCCATTTGAAAGAATGACGCTTTCAAACTTTTTCTGCCATTGTTTAGGTGCTTGTTTTAATCCATACAAGGATTTCACAAGTCTACACACCTTCTTTTCTTTACCTGGAACTATAACCCTTTGGGTTGGTCCATGTAAACCTCCACTTCTAACTCTCCATTTAGAAAAGCAGTTTTTACATTCATTTGATGGATCTCTAGGTTATATAAAGCAACAAATGCAATTATTAACCTTATCGTCATTTTCCTGGATACAGGAGAATATTTGTCGAAATAATCAACACCTTCAGTTTGTCTATTGCATTTGACTACAAGTCTAGCCTTGTACTTATCTACTGTACCATCAGGTTTCATCTTCCTCTTGAAGATCCACTTGTGGCCTAGTGGTTTACAACCTGCAGGAAGGTCCACTAGTTCCCAAGTATGATTGTCTTATCAGGTTTCATCTTCCTCTTGAAGATCCACTTGTGGCCTAGTGGTTTACAACCTGCAGGAAGGTCCACTAGTTCCCAAGTATGATTATGTAAGATAGATTATATCTCACTGTTCACCGCTTATTTCCAAAGATCAGAGTCTTGTGAGGACATTGTTTCCTTGAAAGTAGCCGGATCCTTTTCCAACAGATATGTTAGGAATCCGAGCCAAAAGACTTCTATTTTCTTGCTCTTTTGCTTCGTCTAGGTGATTCTACATTCTCTTGAGATTCTCTATGCCCCACATTCCTCTTAACATTGGTTTCAGTCATTGGATGAGTTTCGTGGGGAAAGACTTCCTCAAAGAATAAAGCATCCCTAGCCTCAATGATAATATTTACATGCATTTCTGCATTAACTTACTTGTGTACCAAATATCGATAGGCACTACTATCTTGCGCATATCCGATAAATACACAATCCACTGTCTTAGGTCTTATCCTAGTCTGTTTAGGAGGATGAATTTGTACCTTTGCTAGACAGTCCCAAACCCTTAAAAATTTGTAGCTAGGTGCGCGACTTTTCCACAATTCATAAGGTGTTTTAACCAACCTTTTATGTGGTACTCTATTTAGCACATAGTTGGTGGAAAGCAGAGCTTCTCCCCACAAGTTCCGATGTAAGTCAGAACTTATAAGTAATGTATTCATCATTTCCTTAGGTGTTCTATTCTTCCTTTCTGCAATACCATTTTGCTCAATAGAATAAGGCGCATCGGTTTGATGTAATGCCACTCTCATCACATATTTGTGCAAATGGTGACTCATATTCACGTATCGCTCACTTCGAAGATTTTTAATCTTTTTATCGAGTTGATTCTTAACTTCATTCTTGTAATGAATGAACATGTCTATTGCTTCGTCTTTACCTCTCATTAAGTAGACATAACAATATATTGTACAATCATCGATAAAATTTATGAAATAATTTTTACCGCCTCCAGATTGTACATACTTTAAATCGCAAATATCTATATGGATCAAGTTTAACGGTTCGGTGCTTCGCTCAATTGAGTGGAATGAAGACTTGGTTAATTTGGCATATACACAAGTTTCACACTTGTGTTTATGATTGATGTTAAATTTTGGTAATAGATTATAAGACATTAGCCTTTGTAAAGACTTCACATGTCCTAATCTACCATGTCACAAATGTAACGACTCACAAGAATAATCAAACTTTAAAGTTTTTTTAGCCATATTGGCAACAGTCATTACATTATTTTTGCTTGTGCTGGCCTCATTGGCTGTATTGACATCAATCTCAACCTCTATACTAAACTTAGCTTTAGGAGCTAAAGTCATTACAATCATCTTGAAGAGGTTATTTGCCAAGTAGCCTTTGCCCACGAACATACCACCCTTGGGCAGAATGACTTTGCCGGATTCAAACACAAGCCGAAAGCCTTTCTTGTTCAGTACTGCTCTTGAGATGAGATTCCTTTGGATCTCTGGCACGTGGAGCACCTCGATAAGAGTCAACTCTTTGCCGGAAGTCATTTCTAGCACAACCGTCCATTTGCCTTCAACTTTTGAGACTACTGAATTTCCCATGTAGCAGTGCTCATCGTTTACCGATTGATAGGTCTTGAACATTCATTTGTTGGCGCATATGGGGCGAGTAGCCTCAGTGTCCACCCACCATTCCTTGGAATTCCCACTAACAAGGTTCACCTCTGACACCACTGCAGTCAGATGCATGTCATCCATGTCTGAGCTCAGGTAGTCCCCAGCAATGTGGGCATGTGCAGGCTTCTTGCCCCTGCCTCTATTCGGGACTGCCTTCCTTTTACCCTCATTGATTTGGCGTTGAGTGCATTCCTTGGCCTTATGGTTAGGTTTACCACACATGTAAAAGTCACCGGTGAACCTCCTGTTCTGAGTATCTCCCTTAGAATCAAAAGCGAGGTTGCACTTATTCCCGTGGGAGCTGTCCCCAACTTCAACCACGTTGGCCTTGGATATCATTCCAATTGATTTCTTGTCAACTTTTCGGTTGTCTTGCTCGATGCGCAGCTCCTGATAAGGTTATCGAGGCTCATCATATTTCGCTTGTACTTCAAGTAGCCTTCCAAGATGGCGATAATTTTTCAATCATCATCGCCACTTGGAGGGCATAATTTAGCCCCATACCTTCGGCAACAAAGTCATGATATATCAGCTGCAGCTCTTCGCATTGCTCATCAACGCTCTTGCCATACCATTTGATAGTCATGAAATCGTCATGCTACAAATTTGTTTGCGCCTGCGTCGTCAACTTTGTACTTCATTTCTAACGATTCCCAAAGATCCTTGGCAGTTTCTTTGGGGAATACACATTGAAAAGTGCATCGTCAAGAGAAATTAGTACATAGTTACGACAGAGGTGCCCAACTACGGTGCTAACGGTTCAATTGAAAATTTATATCTCAAGATACAACGACTATGATTTGTGATAGGAGCACTCCAAATCATAAATCTTTTAAACTACAAAAGTTTAAAAGCGTTCAACAAGAACAATGAAGAAAATGCTCTAAATGCTCAAGTTTTATCACAAAACTTTGCATTGATTTTTGAAAATCTGATTGTAAAACAAGTGAGGGAATGTTATATTTATAGTATACCAAGAAATATGTCCAAAAGGACACCATTTGGAGGCACCACTTTGCGAAAAACCGCACCCAAACATGAATAAACACATCATTCTGTGCAATATACACAAGGCACGATCGATCGCCGCTTGGGGCGCGATCCTGTTTCCAACAAATCGAAAACTTCTGGCTTGCTCGATCGACCGAGGCCTTGTCCTCGATCGATCGAGCTGCTATAATTTTTTTGTTTCTTTTGATTTAATTCAAATTTTCAATAATCCCCCACATGAATTAAATTAATGCGTGTTCTTATTGAGCGCTTTTAAACCTTTGTGGTTTAAAGGATTTGTGATTTGGAGTGCTCCTATCACAAATCATAGTCGTTGTATCTTGGAAGACAAAATAATCAGTTGAATGTTAGCACCGTAGCGGGATAATATTGTCTTAAGGATGAAGATTCCAAATCTTGCCTCGACATTTCTAATATAAAGTCATTGATTGTTTTTACTTGCTACTTTCTTAAGATATATATCCTGATAAAATTGTGTACTACAGTTCGAACGTCCGGACGACTTTCCTTTTTGTTTTTTAGTAAGAAGGAGGCTTGATTGGATAGACCTGAGGCGACAAGTTTAAATTACTTATGATCAGTTATGTACAATTGATAGGAATATCATAGGATTTGGACCCTTTGTTTTCATTATTGTGCGTAGCACCCACCAACCATTAATTGTTAGAAAATAATAATTGTCGCAACAAGATAAAATTCGAGGTATTTGAAATTTTTGAACCTTCACATGATTTTTTATATGTAATTCTCAACAATTGTATAATTAAAACGCTTGCCACTTACCAAAACTATAGCTGATGATAACGATGTGACTCAAATCTTTTAAATCGTACAGCAGCACAAACACCACATTTCGATCGATCACACAACAAAGGTAATTATTACACCCCAACAATAAAAAATTGAATAAAAATTTAAAAGAAGCAATTATTTTACATCCTCTTCTAATGTAAAGCACTTTCAAGTAGTTATTGGATTCGTGGGTATATGTTTATATCATGATATTACTTATTGAAATCGTTATCCCAGAGGATTTTGATTTATTTTATATACTGAAATATTTATTAATACAATATTGGATCCATATGGATTTTTTTTTATTTCTTTATTATTTTTTTCATTTCTTTAAGAAATAAGTTTTTTTTTTGTTTTAAATTTTTAAAATGAAATAAACAAGTTGAGTTTGGAAGTTAAAAAATATACCTGATAAGAGGGAAAAACAAATATCTATTTTGAAATAATGATCTTTAACATCCCGATTAATGAAAATAACAAAAAATATAATATTAAAAATGAAATGAAAATAATCACTAAGATGCTTATTAATAATTAAAATGATTAAAATTGTATAAATATACATGATGCAGAAATATGTGAATTATATATTTATAACAAAATTCAAAAATAATATCAATTAATAAATATTTATATAAAGTATTCAAACTTTTAGTTTATTTACCAAATATGGGAACTTCGATGCCCTGAATCTAGGGTTGCTTAACGGGTCGGTCCAATTCGGACCCGACCCAAAATCGAACTGGTTAGCTCGATTCGAAACAGACTAACTGGTTCAGAATCGGAACCGGGCCAAAAAACTCATATTTGAATTAGTCGATTATTTTAGAAATTCTAAAGTGTAGGCCTTCATTATTAAAATATTAATGTGTAGGTTAATCCCATTATTTGTATGCAAATAGGATGCATGCCCTAATACATCTACAACTAAAAAGTATTTTAGATTTACATTCCTAGTTGACCAGTTGTTGTATAATTTCATATTTGGTTGAGTTATATGCTAAGAAAACTCAATTTGGAATTCGGCATAGCCACCTTGCTATCATAAACATAATCCCAAAAAAATAAATAAATAAAACCTTCAAACAAATAAAAAAACTAAAAAATATATATACTTTTCTATAAATATATAATATATATCTCTTAGGTACCGTTTGGAGTTCGGGATAGGATTAGTAATCTTCGGATTATTAATCTTATCCCATGTTTGTTTCATTTTTTAAAAAAATTATCATACTATATTTATCTCATTCTAATCCCAATTTGCAACAAAATGACATAAATACCCTTCCCGCCTTTTTGTACTATCTCAAAATTTGAAATTTCAGCCAAAAATTAAAACTTATTTCCTACAATTTTATTATTATATTGTATTATTTTATTTATTTCATTCTTATTATTATTATATAATGATTATTATAATATATTATATTATTATTATATATACATACACACAATTATGATTATTATTATTCTATATTATGATTATTATATTATATTAATAATATATTATATATACTATTATGATATATATATATACACGATTCTTAGATATATACTATTATTTTTATTATATTTTATTATTATAATGATAAGGGTATTTTAGTCATTATACTATATAATAATCCTTATCAACCATCTTATTATTCAATCAAACATCATATAACTTATCACATACTATTTTTACAATCATTTCACAACCTTTTAATCTTTACATTACTTATCATATCCATCACTTCAAACGGTACCTTAATATATTAAATCACACTATTTATCCCTTCTTAAATTTTGTTTGCAACCCATACTTAAATAATTAATATTTAAAGAATAAAAACATATTATGTTTTTTACTATTTTATGAAGCGTGAGTACCTCATGTTAATTAATAAGTGCCTTGTTCAGTTCAAAAAAAAAAAAAACTAAAAAGTGCCTTGTTATGTTTTTTTCGACATACATATAATATCATAATTTACAGTCACTCGCTAAAGTCATTAACTATAAATTATTTGGACTTTTAAAAATAGTTATATAATTAAATAAAAATGTTGGAAAAAATAGGCGTAATGAATTGAAATTAAGTAAGAAAGACATGATGAAAATCGAATGTTTGAAAAAATGGATGAAAACAAAAAATTCGGCATCATTGTGCTGCCTAAAATTTGGTGCTTGTACTTAATTAATTGAAATTAAGTAAGAAAGACATGATGAAAAGTCAAAATTTGAAAAATGGATGAAAACAAAAAATATGGCACCATTGTGCTGCCTGCAATTTGGTGCTGCCTGGAACTCAAGCGCCTCGTGTGTTGCGTGAAATTTTATAGGTAACAAATGGACAGAATGGGGGCCTCCTGCAAGTTTTCAAAGGGCTTTGCACATTTTCGGGTGTAAGGTGTGACTTTTCATGAAATGATGCTTTGAAATGGCATCTTTTGGTCATATGTATTAATATATAAACAACATCCTCACTTGAATTAAAATAAATTTTCTGCATATTAATATAAATATTAAAGAGAAAATCGAACTTGAAAAGAGCATTTGCATCATATTCATATATTGTTCTTGAAGAAGAGAGTTTGCAATATTTGTAGTTTTGTGAGGTTTGTGATTTGTAGTGCCACTATCATAAGCAAATAGTCGTTGGATCTTAGGAGAAGATTGTCATATTTCATGAGAACTGTGGTGGGGCAAAATCTTATGGAGACAGTGTAGAACACTAGCCTCGATTCAAACTTGTTCCTGTCATCCTCAGATTTTTTCTTCTTGCTGCAAACGACGAACAACAAGATCTTTTTGGAGTTGAAGATAAACAAGATACCCAAGAAAAAGTATATCATAGGCTTTACTATACATTAGTAAACACAAAATTGCTAGTATATAATATATGTGATGCACATACAATCACCAAATAATTGTCAAATATCGTAATAAGCACTGGTTAGTTGTAAGTAAATGTAAATTATGGGCCATATTTTTTGTTAGGCAAGCAAAATTGTTGATTGTAATAATTGTTCATGATAGTAGAACTATAATGCTTTGACTATTATATGTTTTAAAAGATTTGAGTTGGTTCATTATCACCAGCTATAACTTTCGGTAAATAACAAACTATGATCCAACAAAATAAATTGGCAATGATTTATTCATGTTTCAAACATAATTGTTAAGATTAGTCTCTAAAAACAAAAACAAATTTTTTTTAAAAAAAAACCAAAATTGTTATGATGAATAAAACATTAATGATGCGAAGTAAATAGCCATCACATATTGCCCCGTGTGATTTAAAGGATTTGTAATTTGGAGTGCTCCTATCACAAATCATATTCGTTGTATTTTGGGAGACAAATTGTCAATTGAACCGTTAGCACCGTAGCGGGGCAATATTATCTTAAGGATGGAAATTTCAAATCTCACCTCGACATTTCTAATACAAAGTTATTTATTGTTTTTGCTTGCCACTTTCCTAATATACACATCCAGATAAAATTGTGTACTACAGTTCGAACGTCCGGACGACTTTCCTTTTTTGTTTTTTTAGTTAGAAGGAGACTTGATTGGAGACCTGAGGCGACAAGTTTAAATTACTTATGATCAATTATGTACAATTAATAGGAATATCATAGGGTTTGGACCATTTGTTTTCATTATTGTGCGTAGCACCCACCAACCATTAATTGTTAGAAAATAATAGTTGTCGCAACAAGATAAGAATTCAAGGTATTTGAAATTTTTTGAACCTTCACATGATTTTTTATATGTAATTCTTAACAATTGTATAATTAAAGCGCTTGTCGCTTTACCAAAAACTATAGCTAATGGTAACGATGTGACTCAAATTTTTTTAACCGTACAGCAGCACAAACACCACATTTCGATCGATCACATAACAAAGGCAATTATTGCACCCCAACAATAAAAAATTGAAAGAAGCAATTATTTTCCATCCTCTTCTAATGTAAAGCACTTCCAAGTAGTTATTGGATTCGTGGGTATGTGTTTATATCATGATATTACTTATTGAAATCGCTATCCCAGATGATTTTGATTTATTTTTATACTGAAATATTTATTCATATAATACAGGATCCATATGGTTTTTCTATTTTTTGTATTTTTTTATTGAAGAAATAAGTTTTTTTTTGTTTTTAATTTTTAAAATTAAATAACAATTTCGAGTTTGAAAGTTAAAAAATATACCTGATAAGAGGGAAAAACAAATATCTATTTTGAAATAATGATCTTTAACATTCCGATTAATGAAAATAACAAAAAATATAATATTAAAAATGAAATAAAAATAATCACTAAGATGCTTATTAATAATTAAGATGATTAAAATTGTATAAATATACATGACTCAGAAATATGTGAATTATATATTTATAACAAAATTCAATAAATAATATCAATTAATAAATATTTATATAAAGTATTCAAACTTTTAATTTATTTACTATACTAACATAAAAATAATTCTGGTAAGTATATGTATATGCGTGGGTGGCCGAGATATCTTAGATAAATAAACAGCGAACAAAACAGTTTACATTAATACAATGGTTCCTGAACTGCGTAACTGTGTTCTTTTGATTCTCATTCAATAATACATAACACTGCAAATATGGGAACTTCGATGCCCTAAATCTACGGCTACTTACCCGACCCAAAATCGGACCGGTTAGCTCAGTTTGGAACCGAAATCGGGCTAACCGGCTTCGAACCGATCCGGAACCGGTAAGATACCGTTAATTTTTTTTTTAAAATTTAGATAAATATATTTGAGGTTAATTTACAAACACAAAAGTCAATTAGATCAATTGGTTAGAGCTTTAGACTAGAAGACGATGGTAGCGTGTTCGAATTCTCCAACCAACAGCTTCCCTTGATTTTTTGAAGAAAATAATAATAATAATTCAAAAAAACCAGTTCCGGGTTGGACCGGTTCCAACCCGGAACTGGTAGAGCCCCGGAATCGGATCCGATCCGGTTTCATACCTGATCGGACCGGTTCCGGTCTGTTTATGATTTTTTTTCCCATTTATTTGAAGATATGGATTTTTAGCTAGATAAAAAGAAACCCCATCGCCTCTAGGGTTATATTAAATTTTTATTTATCTCAATTTTTTATTCTATTTGTTTCAACCAATCCATTTTGGTTACAGTAATTTGGCTAGCAGTTTTTTTTTTTTTAAAGTAAACTTGCACTTCATAGTTTTGGAGGTCGTATTTGAAACCATCACACCTTAGCCCAAGTTCGTGTGGGATAATGAGCTCGTAGAACAAATATTTTGTATCCACCCTTAATCTACGAAAATGGTTAATCCAATATTGTTACCTCAATTTTTGGTTCGATCTGGTAACAATGAATGAATATACATAAAATAAATATATATCATCTTACAGTAGCTGCTAATGGAGGAAAGAAAATCCCCCCAAAAACCAGAATGGGAGGCGGAGGCTGGGGAGAGGTCATCCTGGAAAATGAAGCAAGAATCGAGCCCTGGGGAAGAAGCTGGGCCGAGCCGAAGAGCTCTCCCGGTCCCTCTCTTAATGGGCCCTCCTTATGGGCCAAGATAAATGTTTAATAAAATGGGCCCTAAGCATAATGGGCCAAGGTTCCCTCGTTATTATGAGACCAAGTCGAGCTAATAGAGTTCGGGTCCAAACCGCACCAGATATCGGGGTATCATGAGTATCCCCCTCTAGTCGAGCTAGAGTAGCGCTGTATCGACTCCAACTTGGTTAGGTGAGGACCCGTATCGGTAATCCTTCAAGAGTAGCGTCGTGTCGAGTTCCCAAGTCATGCTGTCGGTGGAGCCATGACAATTAGAATTCCGAGCTGACAAAGGTGATCGGGAGCCCCGAGGTGATAAAACTGAGCTGAGAAGAAAATAAGCATATATCCGAACTCCAGGAATAAGAAATATTCCGAGCAGATAAGACAAATACGGACTATGTTTATCTTGGTTGAGCCGACCTGAGCAAATAAAGCTCGCCTGATCTAAGCTCCAGAGATGATGTATGAGAAAATAATATCCATCCGACCTAATATGAACAAATATTGCTCGACCTGATATGAGATATGTACAAGCAAACTACGCTTGCCAGACCCGGTCTAAGCTCCGAAGATGAAATATATATGAGTAATAATATTGGTCCGAGCTGAGCTGAACTCCACACGATAGATAAGAGCAAATAAAGCTCGCCTGAACTCCATAATCAATAAATCTTAGCTCAGTTCCATATCAGATAAAACCCGTCAAACTCCAGAGCTAATAAACGTATGGACATCCAGAGTTAATAAATATGCCGTGCTGAGCAAACAGAATACATCTGAACTCCAAAAATGATCCATGGACAGCTAATAAATCCGGGCTGATCTGAGCTCCATAAGTAGTACCGAGCCGAGGAGTGAATAAGTTGATGTGAGCTCCAGAGACGAGATATATCGAACAAATGGCACCTGTCTGTTATCTGTGCAGGGCTGGCATGCAATAACTCCGAAGATAATAAACCGAGCATACAAGTCTATACTCCCTGAATAATAAACTGCACATACAACTCATCTGTCCTGAACCCCAGAAATAACAAACTGACATAAGTTCGCATGACCTGAGCTCCAGAATAATAAGCTAAGCACATACAACTCGTACATATTGAACTCCATAATAAATGCGCGTAGGAGATATAGCTCATCTGAATTTGCAAAGTGACAGATGACTTGAGCTCTTGAGATGATAAAATGTTGAGCAAATAAAGCTTGTCTCATCTGATCCCGGAGAATAAATATGAGCATATAAGACATGTCCGGTCTGGACTCTAGATAATAAATATGAGCGAATGATTCTCGTCTGATTCGAACTCCGGGGCAGACTATCCAATAAAATCGTGCCTGGGCGGAACTTAGTTTTCCCAGTCAGGGCTGACCTTAACTTCTATCGTAGTCAGGGCGATACCTTAACTTTCATAGTAGCCAGGGCGGACCTTAGCTTTCATAGTCAGGGCGGACCTTAACTTCATAGTAGTAAGGGCGGACCTTAACTTTCATAGTCAGGGCGGACCTTAACTTCATAGTAGTCAGGGCGGACCTTAACTTTCATAGTCAGGGCGGACCTTAACTTTTATAGTAGCCAGGGCGGACCTTAGCTTTCATAGTCAGGGCGGACCTTAACTTTTATAGTAGCCAGGGCGGACCTTAGCTTTCATAGTAGCCAGGGCGGACCTTAGCTTTCATAGTAGTCAGGGCGGACCTTAACTTTTATAGTAGTCAGGGCGGACCTTAACTTTCATAGTCAGGGCGGACCTTAACTTTTATAGTAGCCAGGGCGGACCTTAGCTTTCATAGTCATGGCGGACCTTAACTTTTTTCTCCTCATCTCGTGTGCCTGGGCTGACCATGGCCACACATGTCTGGGCGGACCATGACATATCTCCTCACCTCGTGTGCCTGGGCTGACCATGGCCACACATGTCTGGGCGGACCATGACATATCACTCCACATCTCGTGTGCCTGGGCTGACCATGGCCACACATGTCTGGGCGGACCATGACATATCACTCCACATCTCGTGTGCCTGGGCGGACCATAGCCACACATGTCTGGGCGGACCATGACATATCACTCCACATCTCGTGTGCCTGGGCGGACCATAGCCACACATGTCTGGGCGGACCATGACATATCTCCTCACCTCGTGTGCCTGGGCTGACCATGGCCACACATGTCTGGGCGGACCATGACATATCACTCCACATCTCGTGTGCCTGGGCGGACCATAGCCACACATGTCTGGGCGGACCATGACATATCTCTTCACCTCGTGTGCCTGGGCTGACCATGGCCACACATGTCTGGGCGGACCATGACGTATCACTCCACATTGCAAGATTGCAGGCCCGATCTGATCTCCTGATGTCAGCCGGGAAAATACTGTAGTAATACATAAGAGACAAGAGAGAAATCGTCCAAATAATAATATTGAGAAATTTGAATATTTTAAATTCCTCCCAATAACTCCAAAAGAATTAAAAGACATAGACATTCTGCTCAATTTCCACATTAAGTCTCATTATATCAAATCTTGCTAATGCAATAAGAAGACCAAACCAATCTCTCATGCATATAACAAATAATATATCTCCAACATGCCAAACTCGAGGAACCATCATATTGTGACCAATAGGATAAAAGGCCGAGCAGAAGGTAGGAAATAAAATTGACACAAGAATGAAAATTGAGGACAGGTCAAATATACTAGCCTATTAAAATGCTCATAGCATAATCTAGCATCAAACCTCATATTATTCTATATCTCGCAGCAAATAGTTTTGTTGCGTACGGAAGTAAAACGTTACCGACATTTATTTGTTCCCTCATAGGCATACTAAAATCAGCGTTTTCTCATTTTAAAATTGTTAAACAATTAAAGTATGTGATGGGAACGAAATGAACTAAATAACATGGTTAAAGAACTTCCCCGAGAAAATGACGACGCCCTACAAAGTTGAGGTCGATTTCCTGGACTGAGTGTCAGTCGAAGAAAATTATCTTATAGAAATTTTCCTAAGAGGAACATCGAAAACTTTTATGACTTGTGAATTTTTCCATGCCCGTGAACCTTGCAGGACCCCATTGAAGAGGAAAATGGGCATCCAACAATATCTTCAACATTCTACTTGTTCCAGTAAGATGACTACAAGCTGATGAACTTAGAGGTGACTTGGACAATGCTCCACGGATGTGTCAGTAGTGCAGCCAAACTATTTCTCCACTAATTGCTAATTTTTGCAGCAGAAAGATGGATAAGCCAGCCACAAACCAAACAAAATGATGAAAGCAACAGCTGCACCACCAGCTGGGGCTCCTTTCCCTTCCACGAGCCTCCACATGCACCACGCCCCAATTGACCTATAAGGCCTCCACTTCTCACACAATTATTCTATCCTGGAAGGCCTTGGTAACTCCTCCAAACCATACGGCAATTGCACACCTTTCCTAACACCTATTCCGTTCACCATCGAGAGCATCGTGAACAAGGACCTATAATCCATTCTCACAATTGTCATCCACTTTGAAGTGTCAAGTAACTAATGACAACTCAACAACTCAATACAAGATTACTACTATTTACAGTGCACTAGTGTATAAGCTTCATAATCTTGCATTGTCTTTGGTCTGCTGCGTATAATGCTCCTTGTTCTGATGCTCTTGCTTCGCCCTCCAGCTGCTGCATCCCGAGTTATATCATTAGTCGTATCATTACCTTCCCCGTAAAAAACTACCATCTCCTCAAGGTGAAACTCAAGGCAGATGTATTCCTATTATTCGTGATCACACAAGCACCTAACTTCATTATAAACTCGCAATCTATCCTGCTGGACGTAACTTGATACTCAACTCCTCCATCGACCTTGATGTAACGGCGTGAGAGCAAGGCCTTACGACCGTTATACCTTTGAATTAATTGCTTGGTTACCTCAAATTCCTTAGGAGAGATATCCAGTAAATCCACAAATCTGGAATTGTGCAATGATTCAGACTCAAAAAGAAGGAAACCAACATTAGGTGTAGCATCCACATTGTTCTCCAATTCATCAGCAATATCCCCAAACAAATCTTTAAAAAAATATGTGAAACACTAATGCACGTCTTCTTGCGCAATGGAATTGCTCTCCCCCAGAAACATCTTTGAACAAACTACATTTCTGTCCCTAATCACTCTCTGAGTGCCTCATATCAGCAAGTCCTCATAAAAAATGGCTGAAGTTGTCTCGATCACATCCCTTCTCCGAAAACAACTCTTGATGCCACCACACTTCCAGCCTTCTTGGTGACAGAAAATTCAGCTCGTCCCTTGCCCTCATGCTGCGTGTTGGGCTCATTCCTCGCTCTGAATTTACATCAGCCTCTTGAATTCCCATAACCCGTTTATGCTTTGCTGCTAGAATCCCTTCCACATCAAGAATGTTATGAAGATTGTTACCTTAGTTTATCAATCGTGTAAGACCCAGTCGCAACAGACTTGAAATCGCACCATCCTCCAAAAATCGCACCTGCACAGCTGCTGTCCAGCCCCTCCACCGCCTCGCGACGGTCAAGAGCATGAAGCATAGTCCCGAGCACATCACCAACCTGTCATTTAGAGTTGTATTCCGCAAGCCTCTCCCAAAACCAGTCATGAAAACCATTTCAAAAATCACCCCAGACTCTCCCCAAGCTGCCGCACAGAAACCCTAAGCAGTTGGCTCCACCGCCCGCTGCGCGAACCCTACCCAAAGTCCGTAGAAAAGTGCTTGCCTAGCTCCATGCTCATCCATAGTTGTATTGATTCAGAAAATTTTCTCCCTCTTTTTTTTTCAGCCGATTGCCTCCCTCTTTAACAAACGATGAACCCCCCCTTCACAGACGGTGAACTCCCCAAAATATCAACGCCTTAGCTCGATTTCCCACAGACGGCGCCAATTGTTACCTCAATTTTTGGTTCGATCTGGTAACAATGAATGAATATACATAAAATAAATATATATCATCTTACAGTAGCTGCTAATGGAGGAAAGAAAATCCCCCCAAAAACCAGAATGGGAGGCGGAGGCTGGGGAGAGGTCATCCTGGAAAATGAAGCAAGAATCGAGCCCTGGGGAAGAAGCTGGGCCGAGCCGAAGAGCTCTCCCGGTCCCTCTCTTAATGGGCCCTCCTTATGGGCCAAGATAAATGTTTAATAAAATGGGCCCTAAGCATAATGGGCCAAGGTGCCCTCGTTATTATGAGACCAAGTCGAGCTAATAGAGTTCGGGTCCAAACCGCACCAGATATCGGGGTATCAAATATGTTCATAGATATTCGTTGTGACCCCCTTATTAACAATTAAAACACTCTTCATAAATTGACTATGCATGGGGTATTAAAGAAACAATTAAGGATAAATTTTTGGTTGTGTATTTTTGTAAGGTAAAATCAATTTTTTAAATTAAAAAACATTAAGCAAAGTAAGTAACTTTATATTGAAGTTAAATAAAATATTAAAATTGCACCGTTACAACTATCTATAATTTTTGGTAAAACGACAAGCGTTTGATCTTACAAAAAAATAGAGTCTAGACCTCATTATGATAATTAATTAGTCGACTATTTTAGAAATTCTAAAGTGTAGGAATTCATTATTAAAATTATTAATGTGTAGGTTAATCCCATTATTTGTATGCAAATAGGTTGCATGACCTAATACATCTACAACTAAAAAGTATTTTAGACTTACATCTCTAGTTGACCAGTTGTTGTATAATTTCATATTTGGTTGAGTTATTGCTATGAAAACTCAATTTGGAATTCGGCATAGCCACCTTGCTATCATAAACATAATCCCAAAATATAAAAAAATAAAACCTTCAAACAAATAAAAAAACTAAAAAATATATATACTTTTCTATAAAATACACACACATATATATATATCAATATATTAAATCACACTATTTATCCCTTCTTAAATTTTGTTTGCAACCCATACTTAAATAATTATTATTTAAACAATAAAAATATATTATGTTTTTTTACTATTTTATGAAGTGTGAGTACCTCATGTTAACTAATAAGTGCCTTATTCAGTCCAAAAAAAAAACATAATAATACAATTTGCCTTGTGATGTTTTTTTTCCGACATACATATAATATCATAATTTTCAGTCACTCGCTAAAGTCATTAACTATAACTTAGTGGACAACTTATTTGGACTTTTAAAAATAATTCTATAATTAATAATAATGTTGGAAAATATAGGCGTAATGAATTGAAATTAAGTAAGAAATACATAATGAAAAGTCAAATGTTTGAAAAAATGGATGAAAAAAAAACTTCGGCATCATTGTGCTGCCTGGAATTTGGTGTCTGTACTTAAAGTAAGAGAGACATGATGAAAAGTTGAATTTTGAAAAATGGATGAAAACAAAATATATGGAACCATTGTGCTGCCTGCAATTCAAGCGCCTCGTGTGCTGCGTGAAATTTTACAGGTAACAAATGGACATAATGGGAGGTCCAAGGGCCTCCTGCAAGTTTTCAAAGGGCTTTGCACATTTTCGCGTGTAAGGTGTGACTTTTCATGAAATGGTGCTTTGAAATGACATCTTTTGGTCATGTCATATGTATTAATAGATAAACAACATCCTCACTTGAATTAAAATAAGTTTTCTGCATATTAATATAACTATTAAGGAGAAAATCTAACTTGAAAAGAGCATTTGGATCATATTCATATATTGTCCTTGAAGAAGAGAGTTTATAATATTTGTGGTTGTGAGGTTTGTGATTTGTAGTACTACTATCATAAGCAAATAGTCGTTGAATCTTAGGAGAAGACTGTCATATTTCGTGAGAACCGTGGTGGGGCAAAATCTTATGGAGACAGTGTAGAACACTAGCCTCGACTCAAACTTGTTCCTGTCATCTTCAGATTTTTTCTTCTTGCTGCAAACGACGACAACGAGATCTTTTTGGAGTTGAAGATAAACAAAGTACCCAAGAAAAAGTATATCATAGGCTTATATAGAGTTACTATACATTAGTAAACACAAAATTGCTAGTATATAATATATGTGTTGCACATACAATCACCAAATAATTGTCAAATATCGTAATAAGCACTGGTTAGTTGTAAGTAAATGTAAATTATGTATTTTTTGTTAGGCAAGCAAAATTGTTGATTGTAATAATTGCTCATGATAATAGAACTATAATGCTTTGACTATTATATGTTTTAAAAGATTTGAGTTGGTTCATTATCACCAGATATAACTTTCGGTAAATAACAAACTGATCCAACAAAACAAATTGGCAATGATTTATTCATGT
Source organism: Haberlea rhodopensis (assembly GCA_907163345.1). Lineage (NCBI taxonomy): Eukaryota > Viridiplantae > Streptophyta > Magnoliopsida > Lamiales > Gesneriaceae > Haberlea > Haberlea rhodopensis. Next base: position 11,099,570 of record CAJQUN010000010.1, read on the forward strand.
TTTCAAACCATAATTGTTAAGACTAGTCTCTAAAAACAAAAACAAATTTTTTTTTAAAAAAAAAACCAAAATTGTTATGATGAATAAAACATTAATGATGCTAAGTAAATAGCCATCACATTTAAACCTTCCCCAAGTCAAAAGTACTGATAAAAGCAGTCACATAATTTAAGATCCCACTTATATTTATCATAATTTCTACAATTATTTTGTCTAAACAATGCCAATATTATTTAATTTCTTTATTGGTAAATAAAGGGTATTTGCAGATTTAAATTTCTGATCCCTGCTCTGAATAATTTCCTTATTCCAATAAATATTAATGCCCAATTAATATTGGTGGCTGGGTAGTTACTATAAGTTATTGTACATGTTTAGTTAGAAAACCATTCAAGAATTTGCGAGAAAAAAATAGGTGAGTTCAACCTAACATAAGATTATGGTGGATACATGATTTAACTGATTTGGAAATATGGTTGTGCACACCATATATCCAAATGAAATTTGGACAATTGGATATAAAGTTATGATAATACATTCATGTTAGGATCTTATTTTCCCGAAAAAGAAACATTTAACATTTTGTTTCATTTTTCGAAGATATGTATGTTTACTATCAATTTTATATTTTAAAATTATATATATATATATATATATATATAGATATAGATATAGATATCTTTTCATAATTACATTATTATATCATATATATTTATGTAGCATAAAAATACATCATGAAATAGAGCAAGGATTGTATATCCGTAATGCTTTATACGGGTTTTTTATTTAATTAACCAAAATTAAAACCTTAATTTACAACATAACCTCAAATAAGAGGATTTATCAAAATGACTCAAAGCGCCAACCCAGATGGTACCTTTAGGTTGAAGATATCATTTGGGTTGGCGCCTTCCATAGAAAAAAATAAAAAGGAAGATCAATTATTATTATTAGTAGTAGATCAATTATTATTATTTATTGTAATATATATATATATATATATATATATATATATATATTAGTAGATCAATTGACATCCAAGAACAATATACTCTAATTTTATTGGATACGGACGAATTTAAAATATTAAATGGCTTTATCATAAAATAGGTAAATGAAACGGTGTGCTTGTGTATTTGACTAAAAAAATAGGTAAATTTAAATATTTTTAAATGTATTATCTATGTTCATTAAATTTAATGATCCTTCAAGTTCATTTTAATTTATTATTTTTAAGATTCTTTGGGGTTTACCGTAAAATAGGTAAATGAAGTAAGAACAATATACTCTAATGTACAGTATGGAATGAGTGTATGGAATGATAATGTAAGGATAAGATAAGGATAATGATTAAAATTATAGATAGTTTAAAATGATATAGTGTTGTAAGTTATATGGTGTTTGGTTTGAGGATTAATTTTATAGTTTGATATAATGACTAAAATGTCACACCCCGAGACCGGGGTCAATAACACCGACATTGATTTCCAATTACAACTTGAAATCAATAAGCCTCGTAATATCGTAATAAACAAAACCAGTCTATATTCCATAAATAAAGAATCATTGTCTTTACAAACGAATTTAAAAACGCGGAATTTAAAAACTTAAACATCTTAAATAATAAAATCGTACTTAAACAAAGTCTTGGGAACTTAAATCTTAGAAAATACGCAGCGGATCACCAACCCCAAAATTGGTGTTATTCTTCGGCTTCAACTTCTTCCTCGGCTTTATCTGGGGATGTAGAGTAAGGGGTTGAGTGCTTTGGAAAACACTCAGCAAGTGGGAGACAATCGATATGATAACATAATAAATATTCATAATTTTCCAAAACGTAATTCGTAATCAAACATAATCTTGATATGAATGCCTCTTGACATAATTGCTCCGTCGAGCCATAACATAACATCTCATATCATTCATAAATTTTCTTATACTTAAGCACAATAAATCATCTAGTTTCCTCTTGGTTCTCTAGACTTATCCCTCCTAGAGATGAGGTCATGCATCGGCTTACCCACGAATAAATGGTCTGGAACTCCAGAAACAACGGTTAACCACCGTATAAGGTCATGTAAACGGTTATTTCCCACCGCATCAGTGTCATAAAGGAATCCATTTCCAATCAGATTTCAAAGTTTGAAGTGCTTACAAATTAGTTCTTAGTTTCAACATAGTTCATATCGATTGAGAACTTAAAAACATACATATTGTTTTCAAAATGAAACGAATAAATAGCAAAAGCCCACTTACTGCGATTGTATACGTGTTTGAACGATCGAGGATGCGGAATAACCGAATTCTTTCCTACCCTTGGCTCGCTACTTATTTGAACAAAACGAGCAGAATTGCTTAACCCTTTCGAACCAGATTCTAGGAGACTTCGAAACAGATTACTGATTTAAACTTTCAATTCAAGTTGATGGCTTATCCGATGGAACAGGTTGCTGAAGATTGATCAAGAATCACTCGGTTTCAGTTCTCGAAACTTGCTGGAAAAAGGAAGTGATTTTCGACAGGATTGTATCTGAACTATGGTGGTTTAGTTGTGAATCTGCACCTTCAAAGTTTTGATAAAAGATGCAGAACTCGATCTGTTTCTGTGGAAGAGTTTCAAATGGATTGCTTAAAGGTTTTGGAACAGATTGCTCACACTTTCGAATATGGGCTGCTGGAAGGATTTACGAAAACAAAAGCAGAAGCTACGGCTTGATCTCGGTGATGGTTGCTGGAATAAATCGATGAACAAGTTCTGTGGAAAAGGTTCTGGAAACAAGGCAGAACTTTGGCTTAGAGGAGAGATTTCTTTGTGACTTTATAGGCTATGAAGGAGAGAATTTGTGATGTAAATACACCAAGGTTGGCACCTATATTTATACAGGTTGGTTGGAACAAATCTGGAACAATAAGGTGAGGATTTTCGAAACTTTGGAAGCAAATCTGTACAGATTTGCTGACAGATTCTGGAACGATTTTGGAGTGATGCTAGAGAGGTGGAAGAAGGCTAAATATTAGGCTTAATGATGAAGTTCTTGTGCAAGTTTATCAAGAGATTTATTGAGGTGAAATCCTTCGAGTTTATCGGTCCAAAAATTGTGCAGAATGATGATGATATAGAGTAGATTTGATCGATAATATAGGCTGGAGGAGAGTTTGAGTTTATCGAAAATCTCTCCACAATTCCTTTGAGTCGCTTGGAGTTTAAAGTCCTTCAATCTCTTGCTACAAGTGTTGACTTGATTCGGTTTATTTTGTTACAAATCGAGTGAGTTATCGAAAGAGTTTGTCACGATTTGGCTCTTTGGTAATCTTTGAAGAAATCTAGGATTGATTTGGATTAGAGTTTTGTTTCATAGCCACCATAGTTTAGCTTACACATTTAAGCATAACTCAACACTATCACAATATATATCACTTTTATTATTATTATTATTATATATATATATATATATATATATATATATATATAATAATAATAATATTGGGGTATTTTAGTCATTATATCAAATATAAAATTAATCCACAATCTTATCATCTAATCAAACAGCATATAACTTACAACACGATATTTGTAAGGATCCCCGTGCCCTTAACCCGTTATTAGTGTATTAATCCATAATCATACTATCATGGGGAAAAGCAATGTGCAACTGCAACACCATATGTTATCCATAAAATTTCTTGCATTCTATCCGCATAATATTCAAATTCCCCAACCACGATTATTTATATAACATGCACCCTTATAATACACTAACATGCTCTCAGTTCATTTGGCAATTCCATATTTAATTGCATGCAAACCATGAATGAATAGAGAAGGGTCGTAGCCCATTTATACATTCCATATACACGTAAAATGTACTCACATAAGAGCACCCAATGAACACGTGTGTATCTAATGTATAAAACACTCTACCGGATACCATTACTGGCACTTCAATCCTGGAAGCACCTCCCAAGCACAGCTTGATCTCAACTCTGGATCTATGCACTTATTCAACCAGCTCTGGTACCTCGATCCGGGAAGTACCTCAAATCAACAGCCCGAGCTCAACTCCAAAGCTGCTGCTACACCTGTAACACCTGCCCCAACAGAGACAGCCCACACACGGGGTGAGCATACCAATACCACCAATCCAATAATCATAACATTGCAATTCAAATACAGAATGTAAATGCCATAATTTAAATGATACTCCCTGGATGGTAACACCCTCATCCGGGATCCCCTGTATTGTCCATGTTCTCAAAATAACCAAACTCATCAAATTCCCAAAGCCAGTTAATCGCCACATAGATTAACTAATACCGTTCTATTATGCCAGTTCCATAATCAATATAGTAAAATCATTATATAAAAGACCGTAGATCTCACATATATCTAACCAATGATTCCATGTTCCTATTTCATTGCTCGCTCCACTATAGCGGCATTCTAAACCCCGCGCATGCTCAACAATAGCGGCGTCATAACCGATGGTCGCTCAACGGCGACAGCATCCCAAATCATTGCTCGCTCAATAGCGGCACCGTATGGTTCCCAATGTATAACCATTTGACGCAAATACCATTTACCATGCATATCGTTATCCATTTATAGCAAGTATCATGTACCATGCATTTCAATACCTGTTTGATGCAATTACCACATACCATGTATTTCAATGTCCATATAATGCAATTATCACACACCATGTGTTCCAATGCTCATTTAATGCAATTATCACATACCATACATTTTTACAGTTGCAACATTGTAATAGGCTATGCTCGTACGTCATACGTACCTTGTAATTCCGTAGTCCGAGTCCAACCTCGCATGAGTCCCATGACCCGATGAATTATGTGCTAATACACAAATAGATCACAATTAAACACAAGCATGCAACCACGTGCCCAAGAACGTTCATAACCCAAAAAACCCATCGTCAATCCATGACGATTACCAAACTACAAGCCCCCGGCTAGGTATGCATAAAACCCAAAAGTATTCCATTTAAAAAGTCTAAAAGATAGCCAAAACTCAACCGAGAGTTTCGTTGAATTAACTTGGCTCCAACCAAACCATTTTAAAAGCCTAGCATTCACATTGGAATGTGAACATTGCCCCGGAAGCCGACCATTTAAGTCGAAAATTCAAAATCCCACGAAAAAGCCAAGAAAACCAACAAACACTCGCTGGCGATCGATCGCTAGCGCCCTTGGCGATCGATCGCTCGATATAGCGATCGATCGCCAGACCTTACTGGCGCGAGGTGATCGATCGCTCAAAAGTGACGATCGATCGCTGCTTCGAAGAAAAGTCTACTGCTCGCATGCGATCGATCGCCTACTTCGGGCGATCGATCGTCATGCCATGAAACTCGAAATCCTCCATTTTTAAAAGCTTGAAACCTCCACAAATCATACCCCAACTCCTTCCAACCCAAAACCATAATAAATCTACACACAAGAACCTCCAACAAGGGTGCTAAACACAAAATAAAACAAACCCAAAAGATTTTTGTGATTTCCACCAAAATCACTCAAACAAACCCAAACCCAAAACTCAACCAAAACCAACAAAATCACAATCAAAACGAAGATAAAAGCGAGGGGAAGGAGATTACCAACTTATCTTCGAAGAATCCAGCTCCTAAACCGAGCCTCCGGTCATTTTTCTCCAAAGAGAAAAGATAAGGGTTAGGGAAAGAGGGGTTGCACGATAAGAGAGGGAGAGGAGATGGAGAGAAGTGATTCCGTGCCAAATGACGGAAATCTCGAGTCCAACGGGTATATATAGCAAAAATGCCCCAACATACCAATACCTCCACAAATACATCATGATTCATTAAAATCATCTGTTTTCAAAAACTCTCTCTCCAGCATCAAATCCCCATACCAGCCCCAACATAAAGCACCCCGGACACAAGTCCCACCGAAAACCCAACTCATAGGTTTTCCACCAAAATGATAATACAATCTCAACCTTTGGATCCAACGATCCCAAATGCCCGATTTAACAACCTCGGGAGACCCAAAACCGCAATTAATTCCTAATTGCCACAAATAAAATCCCTTAAGGATTATTACCACACCGGGATTAACACCATTAATCCCCGGGTATCACAATTATCCCCCAGTAACAAAATTTCATCCCCGAAATTTGCACCGGTGTACTCCACGTAACACCAGGACTACACAACAAAACAAAACCTCAACCCCGATTCTGGACCACTTCAGAATCGAATTAACAACCGCGAGGACACCCACCTCACACCAAGCTTTAAAATAAAGCAAACGCCCAAACCAACACAAAATCCAAAGGATAATAACATACCTCGATGCGAATCATCCCAGAAGTTAGTCTACCACGACTGTAAATCACCCAAATCTTCCTTGGTCCTGACATAGATATCTCCCCTTGATATCTCCATCACTTGCCCACGCTGCTTAACATGCATCATTATGATGAGGACTACTAGCATACGACAGTATACTCACAGTAAACCCGGTTCCTGCTTTCCACCCCCATCTCCTCCAAAGGAGTAGTTGCACCACTTGTAACACGGATCGGGCAACCCACGGTCACCGATCCACACAAAGCACATCTCCAAAGATGTTTACACCGGTGTGTTCCAAGAAATCATATCTTGGTCCTGACACACCATCAAGACTCCACAAAGTCTCAAGTTCCACAGAGGTCATGCAAGACAAACAATTGCATTCCTGCCACACGTGTCAACCACGACACTAAACAAATTCGAATCCTGGCATCCCTCGTTTATCCTGGAATTCAACAATCCTAAAACAGGAAGGCTATCGAATTATCCAACAAGAACTACCATGGTTCCAAAACACGACAATCCCTCCTCAGGGGGAAGTCAAACAACCCTCACGATCATTCATCCGAATGCATCGTGCCATCGAGATTATCCATCTCAAGGTGGTACAATCTCTCACCGGAGACTAATTCATCTAAGCAAACAAAACCAAAGCTCGACGAGTACCAAGAAAATGCTGGCATTCGTATACCCACACCGGCGCACATGCTTAAGCACCAGTACTACATGCACACTCAGTGCAATAGACTCGGGCATCTCCAATCATGCCCAAAGTTCCAAAACCAACTGTCAATCCCTAGCTATTCTCAGAATAATGATTGACAGACCAAAGACTAATGGTGTGATTCCAACATCAACACCACACAAACGACTCATGGAATCTCCCAAAGATTCCCAATCGGTAGGTATAACAATACCAACCTCCTTACAAGGAAAATGTCATGAACTCATGACCCTCCAACCTCGAACCGCCGTTCGGAAAATTGGACATATTTATACCAAAATATATCTCGGAACCAAATTATGCAATTGGTTCAGAATAGTGCATCGAAGCCACTATTACCCAATCGAAACCCGTATACACCATGTATACCTGATCTAGAATGCTCTGTACTAATACCACAGTACTACACAATTCGAGCATTTCTCCAGAGACGTCTCCTCGAACGTCCCACCAGAAGTACGAAGCCATCACCTAGTCCGACACTAGTAGGGCTTACCCTGGTTGATTTACAATCAACTCCCAACCAATCCCAGCTGTCACCATGACAGCACAATCCAAATCTCCCCAAGGGATAAAATCAATATAGTAGTGTCACTCCACTAACTATATCTCACAAACCATTGTGACTCCCATTGCATGCCATATGCAGAATGCTCAAACAGAGCTAACAACGACTTGTTGACACTCACGTTGGTATACCCAACCAAATTGAGCTGTCCCTTAAACAAGTCCCACATTGGGCGTATAATCGCCCCCGTGAGGTATTTCCTACCTCAAATATCATGCCACAAGGAGACTACAAAAGCCTACCATACTCCTCATCGTATCACCATACGATTCACCCAGCTCGAATCCAACGAGCAGTATAATGGCTATCACAAGCACACTAAAGCACTACAACAATACCTGGCTAGCGGTTTGCTGGCCCCATAGGTTTATACCAACCTATCAACGTGATACGCGTCTCATCCCGGTATACCATACCGTACAAACCATTAGAGTTTTGGGTCATCACCCAACATATCTCTAAAACACCAAGCATAATGGACATCCAGGTGTCCTTGCTCAACTTCTATGCAATTCTAATCCATTAGGACTTATTCCACACCCTCAGGGTGGGTGTGATCATGCCTACACCACATCACAACAACAAGCGAGTAGTTTCCTCAATGACTACTCTTACCACCAATCACTTGGTCTTAGCCATCCCAGCGAGCATACCCAAGGGTATCACTGCTCAACAAATGTTTACCTCTATAACATGATGCGGTACACTCACCGGTACAATGCATCCAATGCTCTATCGAGCAAACCTGCTTGGCAAAAAGGTCTCATCAACTAGTGACCCAGACTCTACCAAGTGCTCATCATCGGCCCTCAAACCATATGACTAAGTACGTACACTCAGACGTATTATACATCAAAACAACGCTACACATCTACATAGGACATCCACTATGTCATCGTCATCTCGTGACGGTATATGTCAATATATAACATCCAAATAACATCGTCAAACATATGACGGTACATGTCGATACATGACATCCATAATCTCATCGTCAACACATGACAACATAAGTTAAATAACGCGTGATATCCATAATAATGCTAAATAAACAGTAATATGCCATACCTCATTGCTAACAAGATAGCGGCATACCTGTCTCCGTCTTCCAACAGCGGTAGACAAGCAGCACCCATCGCTCGTAGGCGGCATAATCCAGTGCTACGCACATAGCGGTATAACCCATCGCTATAGAATCAGTGGCATGATCCTTCGTCATAAAGTCAGCGGCATACGACATCGTTATAGATATCCGGCGGTATGAATCGTCGCCAATAGATGTAGCGGAATGCACCATCACTATGTAATACTCGACGGTATGAACAATTGCCAATAGAATAGCGAAATGAGCCATCGCTAATAGAATACCCGGCGGCATGAACCATCGCCAATAGAATACCCGGCGGCATAAACCATCGCCAATAGAATATCGGAATGAACCATCGCTAATAGAATACCCGGCGGCATAAACCATCGCCAATAGAATAGCGGAATGAACCATCGCTAATAGAATACCCGGCGGCATGAACCATCGCCAATAGAATAGCGTCATGATATCCCTCGCTAAGAAGCGACAAATATCCCTCTTCGCTACTTCGCTTCGACATACCAGCGGCATAATATCCCTCGTTTAAGCGGCAAATATCCTCTGTCGTTATCATGTGACTGCGGAAAGCTCATCGCTACGCCATATTAGCGGTATAATATCCCTCGCTTAAGCGGGAAATATTCTTCATCGCGATGGTAGTCAAGCGGCGCCACTACACCTCATTTATCATGGCAGCGAAAATACCCCTCGCTTTACATGACAGCGGAAATACCCCTCGCTTCGACAATACTAGCGGAAAATAATATCCCTCGCTAAGATATGACAGCGGTCGTGTTCTTCGCTTCATATCAGCGGCAAATATTCTCTCATCGCTACGGTATGACAGCGGCAAGTATTCACATCGCTACGCCATGAAGCGGCAAGTATTCACATCGCTACGCCATGCATGCAACCGTAATGCATAACCCGTGTTGTTAGTTCCGGACCTTATCGATGAGATTTTAAAGATGACAAAACATATCAGACCGGATCGAGAGAAATAAGACTGACCAGATCGATCGCTCAAAACAGATCAAGCTGATGAGGCATATCGCATATCAGACCGGATCGATAGAAAACAGACTGACTAGATCGAAGCTTCAGATCGATCTCAACCTATATCAGATCAGAGCAGTCAAGGATGTATAAAGATTGGTTCTTCAGTCCGAATAATTAACGGCTATTTATTGAAGCATTTAATGTCGCAATTAATGCTGAAAAAGACCTTAGACTGAAGATTACCATAAAAGGTAAGAAGACAAAGAAGAGCTTACCTGACAGTTGCCGAAAGCATGAACCAGAATGGCAAGTACCTTAAAGAAGAAGACTGTAGCTTACTCAGAGTTTAAGCAGAGTCAAGAGTTGCACATTAAGGGAATAATATCGTTGGTACATGCAACTATAAAAGGATGCATCAGAAGATCTCAAGAAGAGAGTCTGATCAATCGAAAAACGCACAAGAAAGCAAAACAGCACAAGCTTACAAGCTCAGAAGCTCTCGAGCTGAAATTCTTCTTAAGCACGAGTACATTGTAATATTTGATCATTTAGTATCACTGTGTGCATAGACAGAAGTCTATCTTGTGTATTCTGTATTGAAAGATAGAAGTGAGAAATTATTGTAACTGTCAGACAGAGTGTGTCTGAACAGATCGAGTGACTAGGAGTTTCAGTCTGGTAGTGAGGTAAATCCAGCTGAATCGGGTTTGTACAACAGGATTGTATAAATCAAAGTCTTCTAGTGGAAACCTTCCTTAATTGGAAGAAGGGGAGACGTAGAAGGATTGCACCACCTTCGAACTTCCAGAAACATATTCTGTGTCTTATCATTCTGTACTCGTTCTGTTATTCAAAGCCATCGAGCCGTTCTTACTAATTTGAGAACAGACCGTTCCGCACTAAAACATTCAGTGGTCTGTTCTGCAAAAGAGTTGATTAAGAAACAGATTTCGTCTCACTAATCCGAACGAAATCACAAGGGATTAATTTTTAATAGGAGTGTTCATTCACCCCCCCTCTAAACACTCCGGACCGATCCTAACACGTGTTCCAATAAACATCGCCATGAGTGTATTTCAATGCACCTCGCTTCAACATTTAGCGGCAAAGCATTAAAATCATCACCCCGATGTATATCTATGCAACCGTAATGCATAGTCCATGTCTCATATGACCCTGCAACAACCATGGTTAGCAACAACATATTCCAATTATGAACACATATCATAAACGCACATAAGCAACATAGTCGTGCCACGCAACACTAACTACAAACATGCATAAGTATGTGCCTCTCATTCCCATTAACATTTTCCTAGGCTCTCAACAGCCCCGAAGAGCTAACCACTGCTCTGATACCACTAATGTAAGGACCCTCGTGCCCTTAACCCGTTATTAGTGTATTAATCCATACCATTAGTGCATATAATCATACTATCATGGGGAAAAGCAATGTGCAACTGCAACACCATATGCTATCCAGAAAATTTCTTGCATTCTATCCGCATAATATTCAAATTCCCCAACCACGATTATTTATATAACATGCACCCTTTTAATACACTAACATGCACCCTTATAATACACTAACATGCTCTCAGTTCATTTGGCAATTCCATATTTAATTGCATGCAAACCATGAATGAATAGAGAAGGGTCGTAGCCCATTTATACATTCCATATACACGTAAAATGTACTCACATAAGAGCAGCCAATGAACACGTGTGTATCTAATATATAAAACACTCTACCGGATACCATTACTGGCACTTCAATCCTGGAAGCACCTCCCAAGCACAGCTTGATCTCAACTCTGGATCTATGCACTTATTCAACCAGCTCTGGTACCTCGATCCGGGAAGTACCTCAAATCAACAGCCCGAGCTCAACTCCAAAGCTGCTGCTACACCTGTAACACCTGCCCCAACAGAGACAGCCCCACACGGGGTGAGCATACCAATACCACCAATCCAATAATCATAACATTGCAATTCAATACAGAATGTAAATGCCATAATTTAAATGATACTCCCTGGATGGTAACACCCTCATCCGGGATCCCCTGTATTGTCCATGTTCTCAAAATAACCAAACTCATCAAATTCCCAAAGCCAGTTAATCGCCACATAGATTAACTAATACCGTTTTATTATGCCAGTTCCATAATCAATATAGTAAAATCATTATATAAAAGACCGTAGATCTCACATATATCTAACCAATGATTCCATGTTCCTATTTCATTGCTCGCTCCATAATAGCGGCATTCTAAACCCCGCGCATGCTCAACAATAGCGGCGTCATAACCGATGGTCACTCAACGGCGACAGCATCCCAAATCATTGCTCGCTCAATAGCGGCACAGTATGGTTCCCAATGTATAACCATTTGACGTAAATACCATTTACCATGCATATCGTTATCCATTTATAGCAAGTATCATGTACCATGCATTTCAATACCTATTTGATGCAATTACCACATACCATGTATTTCAATGTCCATATAATGCAATTATCACACACCATGTGTTTCAATGCCCATTTAATGCAATTATCACATACCATACATTTTTACAGTTGCAACATTATAATAGGCTATGCTCGTACGTCATACGTACCTTGTAATTCCGTAGTCCGAGTCCAACCTCGTCTGAGTCCCATGACCCGATGAATTATGTGCTAATACACAAATAGATCACAATTAAACACAAGCATGCAACCCCGTGCCCAAGCACGTTCATAACCTCAAAAAACCCATCGTCAATCCATGACGATTACCAAACTACAAGCCCCCGGCTAGGTATGCATAAAACCCAAAAGTATTCCATTTTAAAAGTCTAAAAGATAGCCAAAACTCAACCGAAAGTTCCGTTGAATTAACTTGGCTCCAACCAAACCATTTTAAAAGCCTAGTATTCCCATTGGAATGTGAACATTGCCCCGGAAGCCCACCATTTAAGTCGTAAATTCAAAATCCCACGAAAAAGCCAAGAAAACCAACAAACACTCGCTGGCGATCGATCGCTCGATATAGCGATCGATCGCTAGACCTTACTGGCGTGAGGCGATCGAACGCTCAAAAGTGGCGATCGATCGCTGCTTCGAAGAAAAGTCTACTGCTCGCATGCGATCGATCGCCTACTTCAGGCGATCGATCGCCATGCCCTGAAACTCGAAATCCTCCATTTTTAAAAGCTTGAAACCTCCACAAATCATACCCCAACTCCTTCCAACCCAAAACCACAACAAATCTACACACAAGAACCTCCAACAAGGGTGCTAAACACAAAATAAAACAAACCCAAAAGATTTTTGTGATTTCTACCAAAATCACTCAAACAAACCCAAACCCAAAACTCAACCAAAACCAACAAAATCATAATCAAAACGAAGATAAAAGCGAGGGGAAGGAGATTACCAACTTATCTTCGAAGAATCCGGCTCCTAAACCGAGCCTCCGGTCATTTTTCTCCAAAGAGAAAAGATAAGGGTTAGGGAAAGAGGGGTTGCACGATAAGAGAGGGAGAGGAGATGGAGAGAAGTGATTCCGTGCCAAATGACGGAAATCTCGAGTCCAACGGGTATATATAGCAAAAATGCCCCAACATACCAATACCTCCACAAATACATCATGATTCATTAAAATCATCTGTTTTCAAAAACTCTCTCTCCAGCATCAAATCCCCATACCAGCCCCAACATAAAGCACCCCGGACACAAGTCCCACCGAAAACCCAACTCATAGGTTTTCCACCAAAATGAGAACAATATCAACCTTTGGATCCAACGATCCCAAATACCCGATTTAACAACATCGGGAGACCCAAAACTGCAATTAATTCCTAATTGCCACAAATAAAATCCCTTAAGGATTATTACCACACCGGGATTAACATCATTAATCCCCGGGTATCACAATATTATCTTAAACTAACTTATAATTTTAATCATTATCATTATCTTATCCGTACATTATCACTCATTCCAAACCATACCTTAGAATATATTGTTCTTACTTCATTTACCTAATATATGGTAAACCAATTAATATTTTAAATTCGTCTGTATCACAATAAAATTAGAGTATATTGTTCTTGCATGTCAATTGATATATTAATATATATATAATAAAATAAATAATAATAATAAGTATTGTTATATATATATAATAATCATAATATATTTATATATATAATATTATTATTATCATTATTAATAATAATAAATAAACCAAAACTAATATATCAACTTTTATATTTTATTAAGTATTTTTTAAGGAGGTGCCACTTAATTTTTTTAACTTTTTAAGAAGAAGTGGCGCTGTTTCAAGTGGCGTCTTCTTCTTTTTTTATTTTTTTCTATGAAAGACGCCAACCTAGATGGCGCCTTCAACCTAAAGGCGTCACCTGGGTTGACGCTTTGAGTCATTTTGATAAATCCTCTTATTTGAGATTATTTTGTAAATTAAGGTTTAATTTTGGTTAATTAAATAAAAAAACCCTGCTTTTTACAGTGTATGATATTTTGCCAAATTTAAAAATTTACATCACCTAACAATTTTAATTTTGTTAGGTAAATGACAATTAATGTTTCTTTATATTAGCCGTTTGCAATTTTTATAGTGTCAAATCAAGACAAACGATTTCTTTCCCATAACATTATTTTTATACGTGTATGAATTTATGACAATTACATGTTTGTCATCACATGGAAAAAATTATAACTCTTAATAATCAGAATCATACCACACAATTATTATGATAAATAGGGGTGTTCAATCGGTTCGGACCGAAACGAACGGAAATTTCGATTAACCGGAATTTCAGTTTTGAAATCTCAAAGCCGAAAACCCGAACCAAAATTGTAATGGTTCGATTTTGGTTCAAACCATTTTTTTTTAAAATTGGATGATTAATTGATGAAAATTCAACGTAAATACAAACATTAATACATCATACATTGGATTCAAATCAATTTGAACATTTGACCTTTTAATTTAAAACTTTTAGTATTATTTTAAAGCTATTTATTACAAAAAATCGAGTTTAAATAGACAACAAAATAAATTGTTTTATACTTGAAAACATGTTGTTAATTTACGAGTTCTTATTCATACGATCAGGAGCGAAATCATAAAAAAAATATTTAAATCATAAAACAAATTTAGAAAAATTAATTTATTTTTAAAATTTTGGTTTTCGATTTAGTTATCCGGACCCTGTAATAAAAAATGGAACCAAAATTTTTCGGTTCGATTCGATTCGGTTCGGCACTAGGGGTGTAAAGGAACCGAATCGAGCCGAATATACAGAAAAGTTTAAGGTTCGAATTCGGCTTGAAATAGTTATATCCGAGCTCGAGTTCGATTCGAAGTTCGAATAGTTTCAAAAATTTGGCTCGAGTTCGGCTCGAAAAGGTTCGAACATGTTCGCGAGCTATCCGAATTATTACTAAAAATAAATACCCGAAAGGTTCGAAATATATTTATTTAATATATAATTATATTATATTAATAAAATATTAAAGTACACGAGCGGCTCGCGAACTTTCGAACAAAGTAATTTGGGCTCGAGTTCGGATCGAAAAAAGGTTCGAACATGTTCGAGTTCGGCTCGAATTCGAGAATTTCGAATTCGAATCAAATATCTATCGAGCCGGCTCGAAAAGTTCGTGAACATGTTCGATTCGTTTACATCCCTATTCCCCTAATGATAAATATCATTAGCCCTCGAAATAATTCCTTCTAATAAAGGTTTTTGTACATTTTTTTCCTAATTAAGAGGGTGATCCTAAACCAATTCCTTATGCATATAATGCACTTCATGTGGTGGTCTCCTACCATTACCAACATGAGAAACTAGAATTTTCCAATGGCTGACGATATTGTCATAGCAAAATTTGTTGTCAGAGCAGAAGTGCTCAAAATTCCGAATTTTACCTCTTTTATATAAAAATTAAAATTAAATAACTTATTATATGCTAAAATTTTTTAGAACATAATCTATATATCAATTGCAATTCAAATTTTTTTCTTCCAATTCATTAATAATTTTGATGTAAAATTTGTGAAATAATTAATCAAATATGTTGTGACATTTTCAAATGAGAACGAATTAAATCAGAATTAAATCAGATTGTACTATTTATCAATCTTTATAACTTGCTCCTACGGAACCAAGGTCGAAAAGATTGAAAAAAAATTATCTGGATAAACTTCATATCGAAGTTTTGGAACATATAATAAAATCACCTTTCCCCATGCCCGAGCAAAATTCGGTTAAATCAACTTAACCGATAGACTCAGATTAATACGAAAATTCGGTTTGGTTATTTCGGAAATTCAGTTTTAATTTTTGAATAAATCGATTAATTCGGTTCGGTTTTGATTTTAGATTTAAAAATACCGGTTAACCATAATAACCAAAATATCAGAATTTTTATTTAACTTTTAATTTGTTTTAAATCAATTTCTCATGTTCTTTTATTTGTTTTTATTTTTTAAAACTTTTAAAATCAAATTATCTCATTTCTAATTTTTTTACAAAAGGATGAAATTGATATTTTTTCCATTTTCATCTGACAGCAACAAATGTTGTTATGTATCGAGCAAAAAAAGAAAAAGAAAAAAAAACAAATGTTGTTATGGGAATGTCGCTGGCCTTTTCTAATAAGTAATACCCAACAAGCATTGCCCCAATTGTGCCCATATTTATCAAATTGGTTACGAGTGCTGGCTGGCCCATACATAATAAAGCAAACAAGGAATGATAAAAAAAAGTAGGTAAGGAGAAAAATATAAAACAAAAAGAAAAAAGAAAAAAAGTGGAATGCAATCCAAGATAACCAAAAGTATTGTTGGAGAGGAGACAAAGGTGGAATACTTATTGTTCAGAGTTGTTTCATATTGGGTAACTAAAAACCATGTTAACTCTTTATAAGATACATTGCTTACTTCATTCGTTGTCAATTGATTTTGAGTCGAAACCCCATGTATTCTTAACATGGTATCAGAGCAGGTTTTCGTTCGATTTGACTATCCATCTGCATGCTCTCCGTGGTGCATTATCAATCCACGCGTTTGACTTATATAATATCACACGTGTTAACTCTTTATAAGATATATGAATTACTCTACTCATTGTCAATTAGTTTTGAGTTTGAACCCCATATATTCTTAACACATACATAGAAAAAAGAAACACTTGCTAAGAGATAAAACTCAAAAAATTCATAATAACTAAGATTCAAGTATTTTAAAGATCGAGAGGATTTAATATTTTTTATACAGAAACTTAATTTTTTAAAAAGAATTATATTAAGTTAATTTTTTGAGACCCAACTTTTCCTCGACAACTAATTCGATTTATAATACATGAGAATCTAAGTATGTACTAATGCTATTATCGATTAAAGAATCTAATATAATGGGTAATTTGATGATAGCATACTACATCCATTTGTCCAAATTTGATTTATATATATTAGAACAATATAATAAGTGGCAAAGAAAGTGAACAGTAAACTGAGTCTATTTTCCTTGAATTTTACTGTTGTAATGAATAGTAATGAATAGTAAAGTACTATTCATTTTTTTTTTTTCAAATTTTTTTTAATAATTTTTTTTTTTTAAATATTGTTGATGCTTGTGTTTGGCCTGAACCGATTAGGAAAAAATATATCTTAATCAATTTATGCACGCAACTTCAAATGTTTTTTTTAGTTTATATAGTAAGATGAACATAATTTTTTTTTAAAAGATAGAGTAGGTATTTGGTTATTTTTTTTCCCATTCAATTAACATAGCATAGTTGTTTTTTTAAAAAAAAATTATTAAAATCGGTCATTTGAATTGTTATATTTTTCGATCAAATCAGGAAAAAAGTTATTTCTTTCCCATTCAATTACCATAGCATAGTCGTTTTTTTAAAAAAATTTGTTAAAATCGGTCATTTGAATTGTTATATTTTTCGATCAGATCAAGAAAAAATTGACTAACATGCTGGTACCTGGCACCGCACTTGTGCGGTGCCCAAAAAAAACTAGTATATATATATATATATATATATATATATATATATATTTCAGTTTTTATGTGGACCTCAGATACTCTAATGCTAGCAAGAACTCAAACCTAATATTTGTCTTTGTAAACTTAAATTCAGATAAATTTACGGCAAGTCAGAACTTAATACAACAAAGGGTAATATAGAAGAAGAAGGAATAGTTTCGGTTTTTCCATTTCCCTTTTTCTCTTTTTTCTATTTCTCTCCCTCTTCATGCCAAAGAACACACACACCCCATCGAGTGAAACTAATCATCATGAAAAATCATCTCCATCTTGCACTCCAAAAAAGCAAATTCAACCATCAAAATCTTCCCCTTCCCCCACCTTAAATTTACTTCACTCAACACAATTTCTTTCACACATTTCTGCCACTGCAAAATCCTTCGAAATATGAACTACTTCCCTCCATTCCTTGGTTTGATTTTCAAAATTTTCTTGATTCTTGTTACAGCTTCAGTGGTCATATCCGTCGACGACGTTACCGCAGCGGCGCCGTCCCTTCAGCTCCTCTCTCTTCTTACAATAAAATCATCCCTTAAAGATCCTTCAAACACATTGGGTGATTGGGATCCGAAAACGGCGTTTTCCAGGCCTGGTTTCCTGCCCGTTTGCTGCTCCTGGTCTGGAATCAAATGTGACCATAAGACAGGCCAGGTAACAACCTTGGACCTGTCGGGGCGTAACCTTTCTGGCACAGTTCCTCCTGAAATCAGATATTTGTCCCATTTGCATCATTTAAATTTGAGTAGAAATTCTTTTGATGGACCCTTTGAAGATTCCATTTGTCAACTGCCAAACCTCAGAACTCTGGATATCAATCACAATTTTTTTAATTCAAGTTTCCCTCCAGGAATTTCGAAACTGAAGTCTCTCACATTTTTCAATGCTTATAGCAATAGTTTCACTGGCCCTTTGCCGGAGGAGCTGATTTACCTTAAGAATCTCGAGTACCTGAACCTCGGTGGGAGCTACTTTGAAGGTGAAATCCCGACAAGTTATGGAAGATTCTTGAACCTGAAGTCTCTGTACTTGCATGGAAATTCACTAACAGGTTCAATTCCATCTGAATTGAGCCTCTTGAATCAACTTGAACATATAGAATTGGGTTACAATGTGTACTCTGGAGGGATACCAGCACAACTTTCAAGCCTGTCAACTTTAGTGTATCTTGATATCTCATCCGCCAATTTATCAGGCAGTGTTCCAGCTGAATTAGGCAGCTTGACAAATCTTAAATCTTTATTGCTTTTCAAGAATCATTTATCGGGATCGATTCCGGCGAGCTGGGCTGGATTAACATCCTTACAGGTTCTTGATTTATCAGATAACAACCTCACAGGTGAAATCCCGGGAGGATTTTCAGATTTAAAAGAGCTAAACAGGCTATCTTTGATGAACAATAAGCTGACTGGTGAAATTCCAGGAGGGATTGGTGAACTTCCCAATTTGGAAATTTTGTATATCTGGAACAATTCTTTTACAGGGATGTTACCTCAAACACTTGGCTCAAATGGGAAGTTACAGCAACTCGATGTCTCCTCGAACTTGCTGTCCGGTCCTATTCCACCAAATCTTTGCCTCAGCAACAATCTGATAAAGCTCATTCTGTTTGCCAACCAGTTTATTGGTGAAATCCCTCCATCTTTAGCAAATTGCACGGCTTTATCCAGATTGAGGATTCAAAACAACAGCCTTAATGGTTCGATTCCGATTGGATTTGGATCCCTGCCAAACCTCACTTACTTCGATTTAAGCAATAACGTATTATCCGGTCCAATCCCCAAGGATTTTGGCAATGCTGCAAGAATGGAGTTCTTGAACATATCAGAGAATTCTTTCAATTCTGAGCTGCCTGATAACATATGGAAAGCACCGAGTTTACAGGTTTTCTTGGCAAGTTCTGCTAATCTCAATGGAAAAATCCCTGATTTTATCGGGTGTTCAAGATTTTACAAGATCGAGCTTGATGGAAATAATTTCGGTGGCAGCGTTCCATGGGATATTGGCCATTGTGAGAAGCTAGTCACCTTAAATTTACGTCAAAATTCCCTGACAGGAATCATTCCATGGGAGATTTCAGCACTTCCGGCCATAACAGACGTTGATTTGTCGCAGAACTTTCTGACAGGGGCGATTCCCTCCAATTTCAACAACTGCAGCACATTGGAGAATTTCAACGTGTCATACAATCAGCTCACAGGCCCTGTTCCCTCGTCAGGATTACTATTTTCATCTCTTCACCCATCATCATTCGCCGGAAACGAAGGGCTCTGCGGTGAAATTCTCAAGAAACCTTGCCGGGAAGATGGGCTCATAGCCGGAGCAGTGGAAATCCACCGCCAGCCGAAGAAGACTGCCGGTTCCATTGTATGGATTATGGCCACAGCATTCGGTGTTGGCCTATTTATACTCATAGCCGGAAGTAGGTGTTTTCAGTCCAAATATGGTCGGACATTCTCAGATGATCATCTGGAAGTTGGGCCGTGGAACCTGACAGCATTTCAACGGCTAAATTTCAAGGCCGATGATGTACTCGAGTGTGTAAACACGACGGATAAGATCATCGGGATGGGGTCCATGGGGACAGTCTACAAGGCTGAGATGCCAGGTGGTGAGATCATAGCCGTCAAGAAGTTATGGGGGAAGCACAAAGACACAATCAGTTGGAGGAGAGGGGTATTAGCAGAGGTCGATGTCTTAGGAAACGTAAGGCATCGCAACATTGTAAGGTTATTGGGTTGTTGTAGTAACAACCAATGTACGATGTTGTTGTATGAGTACATGCCTAACGGGAGCCTAGACGACTTGTTACATGGCAAGAACAAGTGTGACACTTTTGTAGGCGGATTGGGTTACGAGGTATAATATTGCATTTAGGAGTTGCACAAGGGATATGTTATCTTCATCACGATTGTGATCCTGTGATCGTTCATCGAGATTTGAAGCCGAGCAATATACTTTTGGATGTCGAGATGGAGGCTCGGGTGGCTGATTTTGGAGTGGCCAAGTTGATTCAGAACGAACGAATCGATGTCCGTCATTGCTGGATCATATGGTTACATTGCACCAGGTTTGGATCAAGAAGCTTTTATCTTTCAATGATTTCTTACAATAACATAGTAAATTCTTGAAAAAACAAAACGTAACCATCCATAGTCCACCCCTTAGCTCAACTTATTGTTAGGCATGCTTAGAGGAGTTTATACAAGTAAAGTTGAACTAGAGTTATTTTCAAATTGAAATTTTTTATATTTTATAAATTATTAATTACTTATAAAATTGTTGGGAAATTTTAATATTATACATAAAAATTTCTGGATCCGCCTCCACATAATGTGGTTGACATTTTTAATTCTATTGTGGTTTATTTCTTTACTATATCAATTTTTTCCCTTTTTAGTCGGCTAGAACTAGGAAATAGAAAAGGAGGATATTATTATATATATCGGGTTTGGGACCCTACATGTTGATCAATACAAAGAAAATATGTAAACCAATGTTCATGAAACCATGAAAAACCTATTTTTTTTATGTTGGTCCATACGTGAGGCTCGACTAGATCCGTACAAGAATTTCGCTAGAAGGATGACATTCATGCCTTTTCTTTGGGTACATTGATTTTTAGTTCGTTGTGTAGGGTGACGATATATGTGTCCCCTTGCGTGCATAATGTGGAGTCACGTCTCATGTGATGCATTTGGGTCCCTTTCGGTTGATAAGGATAATGGGTTTGTTGTGTTGCTTTATTTTTCAAATAATTAATTAATCATATCGTGATTATAATTTCTTGATTGGCCCTCAACTAGCAACAAGAAATTCCACCCTCTTCAAATTATAATATAAACTTTTGGAGCTATGGCGGATTACCCCTGTGGTTATGAAATAGACAGATTAACCCTCGTGACTAGTGCTTAATAATTTCTTGATTGGCCCTCAACTAGCAACAAGAAATTCCACCCTCTTCAAATTATAATATAAACTTTTGGAGCTGTGTCGGATTACCCCGTGGTTATGAAATAGACAGATTAACCCTCGTGATTTGTAGGCATTTTATCCAATTTTGATTTTGAAAATAGACAGATTACTCGCATTTTATTTGAAAATATGCATTTCACCTCCTACTGATTTTGAATATAGTCACTTTATCCCCTTGTGGTTTGAGGAATAGGTGCAACATACCCCCCTCCGATGGATGCCATTTTTTGAAAATCATAATGAGGCTAAAGTGTCTATATTCAAAATCATGGGGGTAAAGTGTCTATTTTCAAACCATAGTTGGGGTAATCTGCCTATTTTCAAAATCAAAAAAGGATAAAATGACTAATTTTAAAACCACATGATGCTAATCGGCCTATTTTCAAAACCACATGAGGTAATCTGCATATTTTCAAAATCACAAAAGGGTAAAATGACTATTTTAAAATCACATGATGCTAATCAGGCCTATTTTCAAAACCACATGAGGTAATCCACCCCTAACTCTAAACTTTTAGGCGCAAAGATAATTTTCCCACCACAAAATCAATTTTATTTCACAATAACTTAATTATAACATTCTTTAAAGATAATTTTTTTGAATTGTTCACCATCAATCCACTCCCAGAAAAGTTTGACCCCGAATTTTTTTTTTAAAAAATATAAATTTTAATCAAGATGTTTGATTTCAAATGGATTTGTAATATAAATTTTATTACATATGGATTGGCAAATAAAATTTATTATGCATCTCATTCTCTTTCCCCTTTGTCGCCGTGATTTCCTACTGTTTATTGAGTCGCCCACTATCAGGCGTGAACTCTTCTTTTCCCTTTAGTTTAACCTTTATACATTTACTTAGGACCCACCATGAATTTGTTATTTTCCAAAACAAGGATACAATTTGTTCTTAATTAATCTTTTTTATAATATCATATGAATTTTTATGATTTCTTTTAAAATTTGTCATTATTTTTTGGCAGAATATGCTTACACATTGCAAGTCGATGAGAAGAGTGATATATATAGTTACGGAGTGGTACTAATGGAGATCTTGACCGGAAGAAGATCGGTAGATGCACAGTTCGGTGATGGAAACAACATAGTGGATTGGGTGAAGTCCAAAATTAAGACTAAAGATAGTTTAATCGACGTATTAGATAAAAATGCCGGTGCATCGTGTAGTTCGGTGAGACAGGAAATGATGTTAGTCCTAAGGGTAGCGCTGCTATGCACGAGCCGGAATCCGGCTGACCGTCCCTCCATGAGGGATGTCATATCAATGTTGAATGAAGCCAAGCCTAACCGGAAACTGTCCGGGTGTGGCGGAGGTGTGAGTGGTGATGTGGTGCTGGATTTTCCTGAGCCACAAAAGCCAACAGTTGTTAAATGTTGATATATTTTAGTTTTCGGATTTTTAAACATTTTTTTTATTTGATTTAATTATGTTACTTTGAGATTGTGGGTATTGGTATAGAAGAAGTGGTTTTCTTGTCTTTTACTCGAGTCTGTTTCTTTTATATTGCACTAACAGTAACCTGGATTTTTTAATTTCATTCTAAAGATAAGTGACTGACGAGATCCTACATCGCCATTATACATGTAATACTTGTATACATCTATTTTGGAATTCATTTATACATCAACTCAATATTAAAATACATCTTTTAAATAATAAAAAAAACAAAACTAGCATACCAACAATTTTAGACTAATCATGGGGTCCAAACCGGGTCCATACACTATTTTTCCCACTATACTTCTTCTAAGATATGGAGTCGCCATGATTTTTTCACATATATTTATGAACCAAAAAACTGAACATGATAAACAATACGAATTTTGTGAGGACCCGTTCCCAATCAGTGTTTAATTATTACATAATAATTATTTATTTGTAAACAACGGAATATTATTTAAAAGTTTACCAACAAGTGACTCTAAAATTTTCGACATTACCTCCACATACGATGGACATACCAAAAAATATATAAAACACATATAACCATATCCCAAGTGCTGAAAGTAAATACATAATACTATATCATGCACAATAGGCATACAACACATAATTCATACTAAAAAAAAAATCTACATCATACCATAGCATGCACAATAAACCTTCAGCACACATTTAATGCTCAAAATATTTACGTAATACCAGCAGCGGTAAATAAACATCGGATATCCACAAATAATCAAAACTGAACTGAATAAACTTCATTTACATAGTTATATGATCCAGTTCACACCCTGGTATAGATTAACTATCCTACGACTGAGATCGACAGAGAAACAACCTCAGGTAAGGCTTCCAACGAGTATTCCCTCTTTGGGTCCTGGTCACCTGTAATATGTGACATTGTCCACACACAAAGATAACAACAGCTCCCTTGGGGGTGAGCCAAAACCCAATATGAAACTATCAAGTAATTACAACTTATATCTATAAAATGTGATAGATGATGCAATGCAATTCAATGTAATGCAATGCATATAAGGTACAATGAATCGAATCTCAAGATACCAAAATATCGGAGTCCAAAGAAAGGTATCATCAATCAATATCAAGCTCGAAGCAGAGGGTGGCGACACACACACACGCATTGCGCTAGGAGAATCATCATGTATTGTGCCCAACATCCCTCGTGTCTAGGTCCGACGACAATAGGCGTGACTACAGTTGCTACCTAAACCGTCTGTCATCGTCGTGCCCAGCGTCCCCATGACACTATAGATCTCATCAATATCAAATGAAATCAAATGACTGATAAGATCAATATGAAATGTCCAACGGGTATGTCATATATCGATGTATATTTATCAAAATGATGTGTGTTAACAAAACATTTATTTTCATACATCGATATGCCAATTATGAATGATATGAATGCTCATAATTCAATTAAATTCACATAGCCAAGTAATTTCATGTAATTCACGTCAGTTCAGCAAATCATGTATCAAGTAATACAGATACATGTCGTATGTTACCGATCGCAACAAACATTTACTTATCCTTGTCTAATTCCTGATGTCTTTAGTAATCAATGGAAATTTGGCATCACAGTATACTCAGGACAATTAAAAGTACTCATTTAAGCAGCTAATTTATTTTATTTAGTTTAACATTGTTTATCCAAATTTCTTGATTCACTTTACATTTTCTTCTAGTAGTATGATTATTGATGTTTAATCCCCAATAACATCTGAATAACTCAACTCTCATTCATTTAATGATTCAAATGATTAAATTCCTCTCTCGTATCTTCCACCTCTAAATGTATAGTAACCGAGCTTTAGAAACTCTCCTGAACTTGATCAAAGTCACTCTCAATTACTTAGTTCACTTCCAATGTAGAATACAAGGGAATATATACTGAGGATTTCTCTTTAATAACAGAAAGCTAAACTATGACTTTGGCATTATGTGCTTTCTTTCTCGAATAAGGCCTACTTAAAGAAATATTAAAACATTCTTCATTTACAATCTGGAACAGGATAGAAAATGAAATTAAACCAAAACAAGATTTTAAATCCTATATTACTTAACAATCTCTTTTCCAAGATCACATTATTGATCATTATACTTATAATAAGAAGCAAGTAGTAGCTCATTTATGAATTACAACAGCAAGAAATCAAGCTAAACAGTAGCAGAAATGTCGAACCAAAAGTTGCAGACCAACAAGACACTTCTAAACAACATGCAATGCAAGAAATACAATCAACACCCAAATTGATGGCCAAATTTTCGAATTAAAAACTGGAAGCAAAGTTACCATGTACCTCTCACAGCAAACCGATGGGTTTAAGCAAATTTTAGACTACCACGTCGGCTGTAGGGGCGGCGACCGGTGTAGTTAGATCATCCAAGGTGTGGTGAAGCATTAGTGGTCTGGTTTTAACAATTAGATAGCTAAATCAAAGGAAATCAAAGGAAAAATTCACCCTAACTCGCTCAACTCGTACCTTTCAGAGCAAAATCAAACGATCTCGCGGTGGTGCACGGTGATTGTCTTGTATGGAAACATGCACCGTTGAGTGGAGAGCACGGTGGTAGGTCAGGCGCCGGGTAGTGGCCGGACGGCGGCGAGCGCGGCGGTTTTGAGGGAAAGGGTCAGCGCGAAAATGGGAGAGCAGGGAGAGATGAAGCAGGTAGCGATCTGAGTGTGTGTTTTTACACATTTTGTGTGTGAAAAATCGCCTTCCGCCCAAATTAATAGTATCCTAGCTAGACATGACCACGGTTCGTGAACCGTCGGTTGACGGTTCGGAACCGCCGGTTCGACGGTTCATAAGAGCTCGACCCTTAACCTTAACCTTCGTAGACGGTTCCGGTTACGGTTCGTGAACCGCTGATTACGGTTCCGGTTACGATTACGGTTACGGCTCGACCCTCATATTTTTAAATTAAAAAAATTAAAATTTTATTTAAAATAATTTAAAAATTACTATAAAAAAAAACAAAGGAAATGTAAGGGGAGGGGAGGGCTTGAACTTTTTAAGTTGCCTACGTATCCTCTTAGAGTGTAGAGGAATCAAAGCCCACGTAGTTCTCTTACCTTTTAACCCTTCTTACCTTTGGAAGTAGCGTAGCTCAATCACTTCCGTTACCTGTCCCCGTAGTAGTAGTTCCTTCGGTATCAAATTCATCTTGGTCCGAGCTTGATTCCATTCCTTGTTTTCGTTTTGCCGCCCTCGCCCAATCGTCCATTAGTGCTTGTGCCTCTAAAGAATCTGGAGTCATTTTTGATCGTCTTACATCCAAAATATTTCCCCCTGCGCTAAAAGCTTGTTCCACAGCAACAGTTGACACGGGGCAAGCTAAGATTTCCTTTGCACGAAAATATAACACTGGTGCACGAAAATATAACCTTGGTGCACTAAAATATAACATTGATGCACGAAAATACAACACTGGTGCACGAAAATATAACCTTGGTGCACGAAAATATAACACTGGTGCACGAAAATATAACCTTGGTGCACTAAAATATAACACTGATGCACGAAAATACAACACTGGTGCACGAAAATATAACCTTGGTGCACTAAAATATAACACTGATGCACGAAAATACAACACTGGTGCACTAACTTTGTGTAAATTTTCGTGCATCAGTAGCTGATTTTAATTTTCGTGCATCAGTTCACTGATGCCCGAAAATACAACACTAGTGCACTAACTTTGTGTAAATTTTCGTGCATCAGTAGCTGATTTAAATTTTCGTGCATCAGTTCACTGATGCACGAAAATACAACACTGATGCACTAACTTTGTGTAAATTTTCGTGCATCAGTAGCTGATTTTAATTTTCGTGCATCAGTTCACTGATGCACGAAAAAACTGATGCACGAAAATACAACACCGGTGCACTAACTTTGTGTAAATTTTCGTGCATCAGTAGCTGATTTTAATTTTCGTGCATCAGTTACTGATTTTTCGTGCATCAATTACTGATTTTCAATCTTGTCGTGCACCAGTTACTTTAAAAATTTTAGTGCACCAGTGCAATTTTAATTGATTGAATATAATTATCTAACGATACTAATTACATATGAAATTGGTATTAAACATATATAATTTTGATACTAATTACAAATGATATTGGTATGACACATTTACAATTATGATACTAATTACATATGAAATTCGTATGAAACATATACAACTTTGGTACTAATTACAAAAGAGTTTGGTATGAAACATTTACAATTATGATACTAATTACATATGAAATTGGTATGAAAAATATACAACTTTGGTAGTATGAAGCATTTACAATTATGATACTAATTACATATGAAATTGGTATGAAACCTATACAATTTTGATACTAATTGCAAAAGAAATTGGTATGAAATATTTACAATTTTGGTACTAATTACTTATGAAATTGGTATGAAATTTATACAACTTTGGTACTAATTGCAAATGTATTGGCATGAAACATTTACAATTATGATATTAATTACATATGAAATTGACGAGTATAACATTGAATTATTATTTATCTATAGACAAAACAACACAAAAGTTCTTGTTATGTTAAAAAAAAGTCAGTAACAAGATTTGTCACTATCAATTTACAAACAAATGCCAGTAAAGTTATTTTTATGATGATTTCATTGATTAATCATAAATATATTAAGTTAGGAGTTATTAATTTATATAGTATTAAGTTAGTGAATTATCAATTCAATACGTTGTTCCCAAATCAGTATAGGTAAATTATTAAAATAGTTTATTAATTAATCAAATATTACATTATTGAGTTTCTATTGTAAGTTATATTGTGATAAATTAAAATACTTATGTAATTATTATATATATAATGTAAATCAAATAATGAGCATAACATACTTGTAGAATAACTGTAAAAAGGTATATAATCTATTTATTTTGTAATAATATGCGTCAAATATTTTATTTTGCAACCACTATTTATAGTTCTTATTAATTTATCCAATATTTTTTGTTATATTTACTTTGTAATATATATGTTTTTATTATAAAATATTTATTTAAAAGCATAACATATTTTTTTAGATAATTTTTATTTGTCAATATAAAATAGTTATTGTATTGGACATATAATATATATTATCTTTTAGTATATATAATTATATTGTCTAAAATAAAACAATCAAGACAATAGATTAGTGGTAAGAAGCTGTGAATATATGACAGAGGTCAAGGGTTCGAATCCTCAACAACACAATTTAATTTTAAATAATAATAAATAATTTAAAAAAAAAGAAGGGCGAACCAGCGGTTCCCGCGGTCGGAACCGCCGATTACAACCGGCGGTTGGAACCGCCGGTTTCACGGTTCCGCAAAGGCATGAACCGTAACCGGCCCGTACAGTGACGGGCTGGTTACGGTTCGGAATCGTGAACCGGGTCAACGGTTAACCGGCCCGTTGACCCGGTTACGGTTCCGGGCCGGGCCACGGTTTTTTAAAAACCGTGGTCATGTCTAATCCTAGCTCAATTATGTACATCGAAATGTCTCTGGTGTACTGATACACTAAATGTACAGTCGACACCTAGTATTTATATCTACTACTATATCACAATTTTAATTATTCATTCTAATAATTTATTTGAAATATTATCGCAGTGTATTCGACCATTCAAAAGTTATCTCATGCTCCGATTTAATTGTCAATTGACATTTATTGTCAATTTCACATCTAATTAATTAATTCCAAATTAATTTCCAAATTATATTTAATTAACATTAATCAAATCTCGGGGCCTTACATTTCTCCCACACTTAAATAGATTTCCTCGACGAAATCTCAAACATAGATCCAGATCAACGCTGAAAAGAGTATATAGATCAGAATACACGACAGGATATATTGAATACAATGGAACCTGTATACATTCTTACGATCCAAAATGCAAACAAGATGGTTGACATGAATGATCAGGTCCAATCTTATCAAGCTGAAAGACGTGATAGATCTGGTTAATATATTCGCAATATAGAAACACAAAAAAAAAATATCGTGAATGACTGATAAAGCTGATGACAATGCTAATCTATAGGCAAGATTTCCAACTCGATCAAGGAACTTGCACGGCCAATGTAACAAGGTAATAGTTTGTCTCGCATGCCAAACCGATTAGTGTCTCTAAAGGAGAAATTTTCAGAAGCACATGATCTCCTAAAAGAACTTCTATGGGTCGTCTTCATTTAAAAGCATAACTTGCTTGACGGTCCTGGGCGGCTATCATTCGCTATCTGAACAACTGAATCTTATCATTCGTTTCTCGTAGTATATCAAGTCCAGTCAACTGGTTTTTCACTGAGTTCTTTCCAGACTAGAGGCGATCTACATTTTGTCTCCTGAAAGGCTTCAAAACGTGTCAAACCTATGCTCGTTTGGTAGATAATTTGTAGGAAAATTCGATTAAAGGCAAAGCTTACTGCTCTCCACAGTTAAATTCATTCGCCACAGTATGTAACATATCCTTTATAAACAACAAAGTCATATTCGTATTAGGAGAAGTCCGCTAGTACGGAAAGAAAAATACAGATTTAGAAGTAGATCAAAAATGTTCTAAACAACATCACAGTCTCTGGGTGATCGAGGAATACGGGTCACAAAATCCATAACCATATATTCTCAATCCCATTGGGAACTTTCAAAGCCATGAAGCAACCCTCCGAGTTTTATTCATTCGTTTTAAACATGCTGACAACCTCAACATCTGAAAATAATTTCGGTAACGTCTTATCTCATACATATCTACCAGAATTGAGGTCTCAGAGTCATATACATCTTTCATCTTCAGGGTAGATACTGTCTGTACAGTCATGACTTCAATCAGAATTATCAGGAATGACTTATCAATCATTAAGTCGTAAAGAACTATCTGAAGATATTGAAAACGAGATGGATTTTCTATAGATACACGTTCTTACGAATTTCTGAGTTCGAGCATCATTTCGTTAGGTTTTTCTGAAATTTTGAAATCAATTCCGATTCAACTTGCAATGCTGAGACAATGATAGAATTCCTGGTATGAGTGAAAAGCTCAGTCAGATGTAGAACTATCAGCATGTACTTGATGCTACGAACATAAGTTAGAATAGACTCGTGGACTTTACGACTGAGGACAGCCGTAGCGACATTTGAGTTTCACCATTGTAATCCTTCAAAATATTCATCAACCTGCGTTGTCTTGTATTCAGATCGGATTGAAATAATAGATATTTAAGTTCTTGTGGTCCGAATAAAAACAAATTTTTCCCCTTATAACTAATGACGTCAAATTTTAAAACAAAACATTTATTACCAATTCAAAACTATATACAGGGTCTCAAGAAAACTAATTTCATACTCATCTGACCAAATACATTTTCAATTTTTATATGTTAGTTGAGTAATAGCTTTAGCCATTTTTCAAAAAACAAAGCCTTTCAATAAAACAACGTTCGGAATCCCGCTAAACCATGAAACATCGAACCTCATGAACATTGGTAGGTCTTAGCCAGTTTAACACTACTTCGACCTTGGTTGAATCAATAGCAATGCTACGTTGAGAAACTAGGTGGCCCAAGAGTTTCACTTCAATCGTTCAAAATTTATTTGGATAGATTGGCATACATAATCGTTTCCTAATAAGAAACAGCGATATCAATTCAGATAAGTTCTATGTCATAAAGAATGAAAAGGATAGATTCAGTGGTTAATCAAAGAACCAAAATTACACTCGTCTAATCAAGAAATATCTGACTCGTTATAGTTAATCGCTTAAAAGATGTGATAATATTTTTATATCTTTACCATCGATAAGAAAGATCAATATAAGTATCCCGCTAAAATAACATGATAGAAAGATTACCATCCTGTGCAATCCACATTCACGCTGGACGATTGATCAAGACTATTTCATGTATGAAATCTGAGATATCTGTTTCGGATGTTCAACACATCCTATTTTCATCGTAAAAGACCAAGATAATACTAATAGGGGTAATTACAATTCGATTAAAATTTGTCAAAATATTCGACGCATCGGGTTCAAGAAAATATCAAGAATTAGAAGACCCGTATGACATAATTGTATGTCAAGCATACAAAATAGTTTTATGCAGATCTTGGTTTTGGATTGACACCTATACTATTTAGAGTGCAGAACTTTTAGTAGACGTACAGAATTGTCTTAAAATAATGAATCGGGTAAATCCTTAACATAAGACAATCATTATTCAATTGTCCAAATTCAATACCAAAACATGATCACTATAACGACATGCTTACAAATCTCATTGGAAGTATCTTTGAAAGTTTTACCAGTTTTAACATTTTCTCAAAACTTTACCACAAATGCATGGAGTCTAAACCGAGTTAATACTCATGTCCATGCAAATTCTATTATTTAATATACCCAAAATTATCACTCCAGTTAACATGAGATCCATAATAGCTCCGAGCACGGGTTCGTGTCCAACACTACAGCCGTGTGACCTCCAGGTGTGGTTCCGTACCACTTCTAAATTTTCAAAAAATTAAGTTTTGCTTGACAACGGAGTCTATGGTACATTTCCCGTATCTAATCATTTCATTAATGATTTTAAAATATATTGAACCATTTTTAGCATTTATTTAATTTATGTTTGTGCATGGTTTGAAATCATATCCGGATGTACAACTGTACATTCTTTTGTTACGTCTGTTGATGAGTCACAACATTTGTGCTACATCCGTATTACTAACAAATCATCCCTTTTATTACGATTAATATTTTAGATAATCACGAGTTAGTTCATAACTCATAGTAATCAATCAATACCGAACTACTCAATGCAATTGATCACCAGTAGGTTCGATCATACATCATATAATCAAATCATCATTCACATCGTAATGATATGTCAAATCTATACTCTGTAGATACCATCCTTATTTAATAAAATAAGCTCCCCACTTAAAGAATAACATGGATGGTCATTCAAAATCTGAATATAGAAAACAATTATGACAAAGAAATATATTCATCATTATTAAGAAATACGTTGAAAGTTAATACCTCAAGTGTATTTCCAAAAGCTCTCGAGCTATACCTCATCTAGTTGTATTTTCCCAACATATCATAATGTTTGTATACAACTCATTCTTGATAACAAAACCACACCTATATTTCATTTTATCAAAACCAATATCTAACTATGTTTTCATACAACATATTCATCAGTTCATTTTTTTTTACTTTTTGAAAAACCGTCATATCTTTAACTCATTTGTCAAAGCCATATTTCATTCTTTTCCATATTTCATTCTTTACCAACAAGTGGCTCTAAAAATTTCGGCATGACCTCCCTGCACGAGGGACATACCAAAAAAATATAAAACACATATAACCATATCCTCGGTGCTGAAAGTAAATACATAATACCATATCATGCACAATATGCATCCATCACATAATCCATACTAAAAATATTTACATAATACCATAGCACGCACAATAAGCCTCCATCACACATTTCATACTCAAAATATTTACGTAATACCATCAGCGGTAAATAGACATCGAATATCCGCAAATAATCAATACTGAACTGAATCGAATAAACTTCATTTACATAGTTATACTATCCAGGACACACCCTGGTATAGATTAACTATCTTACGACTGAGATCGACAGATAAACAACCTCAGGTGAGGCTTCCAACGAGTATTCCCTCTTTGGGATCTTGGTCACCTATAATACCTGTCATTGTCCACACACAAAGACAACAACAGCCCCCTTGGGGATGAGTCAAAGCCCAATATGAAACTATCAAGTAATTACAAATATATCTATAAAATGTGATAGATGATGCAATGCGATGCAATGCATGTAAGGTACAGTGAATCGAATCTCAAGATACCAAAATATCAGAGTCCAAAGAAAGGTATCATCAATCAATATCAACCTCGAGCAGAGGGTGGCGACACACACACATTGTACTAGGAAAATCATCATGTGATGTGCACAGCATCCCTCGTGTCTAGGTTCGGTTACAACACGCGTGACTAAAGTTGCTACCTAAACTGCCTATCATCGTCGTGCCTAGCATCCACATGACACTATAGATCTCATCACTATCAAATGGAATCAAAGGATTGATAAGATCAATATGAAATGTCCAACGTGTATGTCATATATCGATTTATATTTATCAAAATTATGTGTGTTAACAAAACATTTATTTTCATACATCGATATGCCAATTATGAATGCTCATAATTCGATTAAAATCACATAGCCAAGTAATTTCATGTAATTCAGATCAGTTCAGCAAATCATGTATCAAATAATACAGATACATGTTATATGTTACCGATCGCAACGTACCTTTATTTCTCCTTGTCTGCTTCCTGATGTCTTTAATAATCAATGGAAATTTGGCATCACAATATACTCTGGACAATTAAAAAGTACTCAATTAAGCAGCTAATTTATTTTATTTATTTAACATTGTTTATCCAAATTTCTTGATTCACTTCACATATTTTCTTCTTGTAGTGTGATTATTGATGTTTAATCCCCAATAACATCTGAATAACTCAACTCTCATTCATTTAATGATTCAAATGATTAAATTCATCTCTCGTATCGTCCACCTTTAAATGTATAGTAACAGAGCTTTAGATACTCTCCTGAACTTGATCAAAGTCACTATCAATTACTTAGTCCACTTCCATTGTAGGATACAAGGAAATATATACTGAGGATTTCTCTTCAATAACAGAACACATAAGCTAAACTATGACTTTGGCATTATGTACTTTCTTTATCAAATGAGGTCTACTTAAAGAAATATTGAATCATTCTTCATTTACAATCTGGAAACAGGATAGAAAACGAAATTAAACCAAAACAAGATTTTAAATCCTATATTACTTAACAATCTCTTTTCCAAGATCACATTATTGATCATTATACTTATAATAAGTAGCAAATAGTAGCTCATTTATGAATTACAACAGCAAGAAATCAAGCTAAACAGTAGCCGAAATGTCGAACCAAAAGTTTCAGACCAAAACGACACGGGTTTAAGCAAATTTCCGGCGACCACAACGGCTGTAGGGACGGCGACTGGTGCAGGTAGGTCGTCCATGGTGTGGTGAAGCATTAGTGGTCTGATTCTAATCATTAGATAGCTAAATCAAAGGAAATCAAAGCAAAAGTTCGAAGAACCCTAACTCGCGCAACTCGTACCTTTCAGAGAAAAATCCGGTGATCTCGCGGTGGTGTACGGTGATTGCCTGGTATGGAAACATGTGTCGTTGAGTGGAGAGCACGGTAGTAGGTCAGGTTCGCCGGGTAGTGGCCGGACGACGGCGAGCGCGGTGGTTTTGAGGGAAAGCGTCAGCGCGAAAACAGGAGAGCAGGGAGCACGGTTTACAAAATAGGTATCGGAACGGCCGGAACGGTCGTTCCGGAACTGGAACGGAGACAACCTGTCCAGCGTTCCAGCATGTAAAGGTTTATGCTTGTAAAGACGTTTTTCACCCCAAAATCGGTATCGGAACGGTTTTTTGGCTAAAAAACGGCGGAGCGGAACGTTTTTCTTGCTCTGGAACGGCGGAACGGCCATTTTGGGTGCATCTAATACATATTTTTTTCCTAAAATATTCAATTTTTTTAATTTTTTTGATTATTTAAAAAAAAAAACCGTTCCGTTACCGTTACCGTTCCGTGAAATGTTATTGGAACTGGAACGAAGATCTCCGTTCCGGGCATCGTTCCCGCGACGGCGAACCATGTCAGGGAGAGAAGAAGAAGGTCGCGATCTGAATGTGTGTTTTTACACTTTTTTGTGTGAAAAATCACTTTGCACCCAAATTAACTGTATCCTAGCTCAATTTTATTTTGTAAATGGAAGTGTCTCCGATATACTGATACACTAATTGTACAGTCGACATCTGAGATTTATATCTACTACTATATCACAATTTTCATTCTTCATTTTAGTAATTTATTAAATTATTATCGGAGTTTATTCGACCATTCAAAAGTTATCGCATGCTCCGATTTAATTGTCAAATGACATTTTTATTGTCAATTTCACATCTAATTAATTAATTCTAAATTAATTATTAATTAATTCTCGAATTATATTTAATTAATATTAACCAAATCTCGGGACATATTTTGAATAGTTGTACCAAAACAATGCAGTAATACTACAACTAAAAAACATAGATTTACATGAAAAATTTAGATGAATAAAAGAATTCACTATTCAAAAATTTAAGTAGGTAGGAAGGGTGAGGGCACAAAACATAATCACAAAACCCTGATTTCCAGCATTTATATATATTTGCTAAAAAAATATGAAGTTCTTATAAGCCCAACTCATAACTAGGGGTGCAAACGAATCGAATCTAACCGAACATCAAGAAAATTTTAAGGCTCAAACTCGAGTTTGAATAAGTGTATTTGAGCATAAGTTCGATTCGAAACTCAAAATTTTTAATATTTTTTGGCTCTAATTCAGTTCGAATCAAGGCTCGAGTTCGAGCTTGGCTCAAAATAGTCGAACATGTTCGTGAACTATTCGAACTATAACTCAAAATAAAGGTCGAAAGTCCCGAAATATATTTATTTATGATATAATAATATTATATTAATAAAATATTAAATCTCGTGAGCGTCTCGTGAACTATCAAACACAATAATTTGGACACCAAATAACCAAGATGGAAACAAAATCCCAAATTTTTCGAGTCAAGGCGATCGATCGCCTCAAATGAGGCGATGGATCATATTTTGCTACTGCCTGGAGGCGATCGGTTGCCTCAATTGAGGCAATCGGTCGCTTCCTCTATTTTCAGCAAATTACGATTTTGCACCTCCTTTTCCAGGTTTGATCAGTTTGGTCCTTTTTCATATTTTAAGCCTATTTCCTTCACTTTTATGCATTTGACCCTGGATTCCTGAAATATACAAATATAAACCACAAAGAGTAATATTTTTCCAAGAATCACTACGAAAAAGCCCCTAATCTTATATCTAATTAAGTGTAAAAATCATATTTATCAACTCCCCAAAACTTAAACTTGATCGTCTCGAGCAAGAAATAAGATCAAACAGTCAAGTTCAACATTGAAGATTAAAATAAACCAATTCATAGTCAGTCATGTAGCTCAGACATCTCACTTACAGACAAACAAAAGTCAATCAAAAATGTTCAACCAGTTGTGTTTTCCCTTAGATCAAACAACATGTCTCCGAATCAGAACGTGCGTGTGTGCTATTGTCACTTTCAAGTTCCATGCAATTTTCATAGATCAAATCATGCTAGGTAATGAAAGTTAAGATTATTCTTGAGCATTCTGACCTATTTTCAAACAACTTCTCCACTAATGTAGTCACTCCCTAGACTTGGATCAATAGGTCTTTTTAAGCTTGTAGCGTTAGGCCTAGGTGTTTGGCTTCAAAGAAAGGATAGGATATCACAAAGAAGAGAGTATAAGCATGTAATGTTCATATTGTTAGCACAACTTGAGTTTTTCTTCTTTTTCTCTTTCAGTCTTGGCCACTTTGGGTCTTAGTTGGATAAATTTTTTTTCTCAAGGATTTTCTATTATTTTCTTTTCTCATTCATCATCTTTTTCACAATAAGCTCATCAAAATATAGCAATTCATGTGCATCTAATGAGAATCATTATACTCCCTTAGGGTGAAGATAAAAATATTCAATTTAGGCTCAATTAGGTGGGTATAATGAGTTTGCCAAAGAATGTTGAATGGGGGCTAATATAGTATGTTAAACATACTCCATTCTTTTTCAATTAGGCTCAAATTAGGATACTAGAGATTGATGTGAACATGGTAAGCTTGAAAGGCTCAAACGGTCCAAAGATCGCCTAAATCATTTCCAAGTCAAGTTCATAACTATAAAATTTTGCCTCAAAGTGTCATCATCAAATAGTTTCTAAGGTACTCTAAGATGCTCAAAACAAATCATTAATTTCACAAAAAATTTCACTACTACAAATGCACTTCACAAGATTATGGCTCAAATGTGCTCAAAATATTCCTCATCTTTGACATGCTACTCAAAACAAGACATTCACAAACAAGTTTTACAATCAGCAAAACTCAAGTTGACATGCAAAGTGAGATTAATATCATAATGGATTAGAGACCACTACTATGATTTATTCTTATCTTACTAATTGAACTCATTTTCAAGAAAATTTTTTGTTGGTGCTCAAGAAATGATCAATTTCCAAATAAGAAGCATGACACAGTAATACACTCCCCCAAACTTAATTCATGCATTATCCTCAATGTACTAAGCATGGAAAGTAAGACAAAGCATTTACCTTTGACAACGATCGTCAGTGATCGTTGTCCAATTCCTCATCAGCTCGTGGGGTGTAGTGTTGGAACGCGTCACAACACGCATGGAGTTTCTCACTATAAGCAAAACAAAACAAAAGCAAAAGCAAAAGCAAAAGCAAAACAAAAGCAAACCAAAACAAGTAACAACAAAGCAAAAGGATAAGAAAAAGTTCTTGATTTATAGTCTCAATCTAGACTTATTACCACATTTTCTCAAAGGTTGGGATGGTGTGTGGAGCATGAATCTCCGTAATCAATTAAGTAATGCCTCAACCGCTCATCATTAACGACATAGCCTAGAATATGATCACTTACCTTAATGGCTCCATGCGGGTATATCTTGGTAACAGTGAATGGTCCAAACCATGAAGCCTTTCGCTTGCTTTGGAAAATGCGAGGTGGTGGCGCTTTATGCAATTGGACCGTCTCTCCCTTCATAAACGTCCTTTTATCTTTTGGCTTCTTCGCCTTCCTTGGCTTCACCTTGTCATGGCTCTTGCTTTCTTCAGTCTCTAGTTCGGTCTTCACCTTCACCTTATCAGTATCTTGCACCACATCATCAGGCAAAATATTAATTTTATCAATAATAAAACATGTGTGCGTGTTGTGTGCATGTGATGAAGTTTGAAACATAATAAAGGTAACATGATCATTTCCTACACGGAGGATCAACTTCCCTTCTTCAACATCGATAATAGCTCTTCCAGTAGCTAGGAATGGACGCCCCAGGATCAATGGCATACTCGCGTCCTCCTCCATATCCAACAGTAGAAAATCCACCGGGAAAGTGAATTGATCTATCTTGACTGGCACATCCTCGACGATTCCTAGTGGGTAGGTGATAGACTTGTCCGCCATTTGCAACACCACCCTTGTGGTCTTCGGCTCTCCCAGCCCAAGTCGTCTAAAAACAGACAAAGGCATTAAGTTCACACTAGCACCCAAATCAAGTAACGATTTAATGGAAGAAATAGGCCCAATAGTGCAAGGAATAGAGAAACTCCCTGGATATTTTAACTTGGTTGCCGATTTCTTTTGCACAATAGCACTACATTCCTCAGTCAAAAAGACAGTCTCGTGCTCTCCGAATTTCTGCTTCTTAGACAACATCTGCTTTAAGAATTTAGCATAATTTGGCATTTCTTGTAAGGCATCAATAAATGGTATATCTATATGCAAATTCTTAAGCATGTCTAAAAATTTGGCAAAGTTTGAATCAACCTTTGCCCTATTAACTGCTGCAGGGAATGTGAGAGGAATGTGTACCTTTTCTTGTGGTGTGATAGGTGTAGTGTCTCTAGTGGACTTACCCTTGTTGCGTGACTTCTCATTCTCCTCTTGCTTAATAGCAATCTTTTCAGTCTCCTTCTCATCACCAAGTTATTTTCCACTCCTTAGGGTCACGGCATTGGCTTGCTCCCTTGGATTCTTCTCTGTGTCACTCAGTAGAGTCCTTAGGGTCACGGCATTGGCTTGCTCCCTTGGATTCTTCTATGTGTCACTCAGTAGAGTTCCTTGTGCTCTCCCAGCCAAGATACTTACCAATTGCCCGACTTGGATCTCCAAGTTTTTTATAGATGAATCTTGCTTATTCATCCTTGTTTCCGTTGAGGAAATAAACTTGGTCAATAGTTCCTCCATGCTCGGCTGTGGTGGATAACTCGATGGTGGTTGTGGTTGATACCTCAACCCCGTATTGTATGTATTTGGGTAGGGATTGTTTTGTGGCCGGTTTCCTACATAATGCACAACTTCATTAGTCTGAACGAATGGGTTACCTGTTTGGCATTCAATGCTCGGGATGATTTCCTCCGCATAGGTCACAAGTAATCCCTTGAGCTTTCATCCCTGTCATGCTCATGCTATCTAGTCTCTTGTTCAATGCCTCAATTTGAGCGGCCAACGCAGTAACTTTGCTCACTTGATGAACTCCAGCTTGCTTCTTTGGCACGTTCCTCTCAAACTGCCATTGATAGCTATTAGCAGCCATCTCCTCCAACAGTGTATAGGCCTCCTCCGGCGTCTTTCTCATCACAGTACCTCATGATGTTGCATCAATCATAGAACGGTTATCAGAAAATAAACCTGATGTGACTAGAAATAGACACATCTATTGCGTTTAATTGGTTACGATTTGGTATACTTTGATGGATAATTTGATACATATGCTACCTAATCGTATATTTGTGTAATTGTAGTTGGAATTGAAGAAATCGAGCTAACTAAGGTGAATAAAGGTCAAGAAAAGCATTGGAGCTAATAAGGACTCAAGATAGATCAAGGGAAGGCCAAAAATGTAATTTTAGTGGAGGCGATCGACCGCATGGAGGAGGCAATCTATCCCCTATGGACAGAAAGTTGTGCAACAAAATTCACAAAGTGGCGATCGATCGCGAGAAAAGACGCGACCGATCGCCAAAGCTCACTGGACCCAAGTGATCGATCGCGAGAAAAGTGGCGATTGATCGCCTGAAGAAAATCGCCGAAACAAATAGCTAGCGATCGATCGCCACCTTATGGCGATCGATCGCCAGCGGTATTTTGGAAGGATTGGGAACTTGATTTCTTTCCTTCCTACATAGACTTTAACCTACCCCATCAGCCTCCACACCTCTTGTAACTCGAAATTAGTCTCTTTTAGAGAGAATTCAAACCTTAGAACATAGTTTTGAATTTTTAAGAATAATTTTTCTTTCAATTTTTGTAAAGACGCTCGAAGAACGAAGACGGAATCATCAAGCCGGAATCGTGCTTCGCTTTAGTAACTT
Source organism: Haberlea rhodopensis (assembly GCA_907163345.1). Taxonomy (NCBI): domain Eukaryota; kingdom Viridiplantae; phylum Streptophyta; class Magnoliopsida; order Lamiales; family Gesneriaceae; genus Haberlea; species Haberlea rhodopensis. Next base: position 11,139,953 of record CAJQUN010000010.1, read on the forward strand.
TCTTTTCTATTGATTGTTTCATGTTTTTTATACAATTTTTGTTAGTTTTAAATTTAATTATGCAAGGCTAAACACCTTGATTCTTGGTTGAGGGATACTTGCCTTTGGAATAGAAAGACTTGTGAAAATTTTGATTTGATTGTTGAATTTTCAATTCAATTTCAATTTGTTTTTCAGATTATGATTCTTATGAGTATTGTGTTTGATTGATAGATTGATCACCTAGTAATCACATACAATACCTAATGCTAATTGAGAAGCAACTAAGATTGATAATTACCTGCTGTTGGTGTTATTAAATTCTTAGGAAAAACGATTGGATAATTATTTCCAACGGCTGTAGTTCTTATTAATTAGATTCATCAAACTTACTCGTTTTGAAACTATCATTGATTTAATCTTAACGACTGTAGTTTTGATTAAAGATTTGATAAAATGCTGTTTTCTTTTTTACCACGATTAAGGTAAGTAAGGAATTAAGTTTTCAATTGATGAATAATTGAATGAATTCATATGTTTAGTAATTTGATGATCAAGTGAATAATTTCCAAAGGTAAAGTTGACCGAAACCAAGAATCGCTTTTTAATCTTGATAAATTAGTGATTTACTTGCTTTTGTTTAATTTAGTACTAGTTAAAGAAATTTGAAAATCCCCTATTTTGATACTTGTTAGCACAAAAGTACTCACTTCCCTGTGGGATCAATCCCTACTAACGCTACTGCATTTATAACTGTTATTAACTTGAGAGGGTTAATTTGGGCGTACACGATAAACGCTACCAAATTTTGGCGCCGTTGCCGGGGAAGGCAATTACTTTTGTGTTAACGTCGTTTTATTTATTTCGTTTTATACTTGTGTTGTTTGTTCATGAGTACAGGTGATCCCTCTGATCCAGAAGACAATATTCACTACGATCCTGAGATCGAGAGGACACTACATAGGAGAAGGAGAGAAAATCGAAGGCAAGAAGAGGAACAAAGGGACAACATGGCTGAGAATCAAAGTTTACGACAACTGGCCAATCCGGATTTGAACCAACAACCTCTTTGCATTATTTTTCCTACTCTTGCAACTAATGTTAATTTTGAACTGAAATCTGGACTTATACATTTGTTGCCATCTTTTCATGGACTTGCAGGAGAAGATCCTCATAAACATTTGATGGAGTTCCATGTGGTTGCACCACTATGAAACCGACTGGAATTACTGAGGAGCAAATCAAGTTGAGAGCTTTCCCTTTTTCCTTGAAGGACGCTGCAAAGGATTGATTATTCTACCTACCATCCGGATCGATCACGACATGGAATGATCTCAAGAGGACGTTTCTAGAAAAATACTTTCCAGCTTCAAGGGCAGCTAATATACGGAAGGAGATCTACTCTAATCGACAGTACACGGGAGAGACATTGCATGAGTACTGAGAGCGCTTCAAGAAGTTGTGTGCAAGCTTTCCACAACACCAGATAAGTGAACATTTACTCATACAATACTTTTATGAGGGTTTGTTATCTAGTGACAGGAACTTGGTTGATGCTGCGACCGGTTGAGCTTTTGTGGATAAGACACCGGAAGATGCAAGAAGCTTGATAACGAACATGGCGGCCAACTCACAGCAGTTTGGCAACTTTAGTAATGAGCAGAATCAATGGAAACAAGGAGATGTAAACGTGTCTAACCTAGAACAACAACTTATTAGCCTCACCTCTCTTGTTCGTCAAATGGCAGGAGGAAATGGACAGACAGTGAAGCCATGCGGAATATGTTTGGAGATGAGTCATACTACAGATTCATGCCCATCACTTCAAGAATCATCTGCTGAGCAAGTGAATGCAGCAGGTGGATTTCCAGGGCAACCTCAACTCAAATATGACCCTTACTCCAACACATACAACCCAGGATGGAGAGACCACCCTAACTTGAGCTATGGACCACAATCGATGAATCATGTTCCACCTCAAGTGCCACAACATCCACAACATCCACCACCATACAGGCCACCTTTTCAGAGGACCCAACAATCTAATTACCCTTCTACTAGTGACAGGTTAGAGAATATTATTCAAGATCTTGCTCATAATGTTACAAAATTTCAACAGGAAACAAGATCAAGTATTCAAAGCTTGAACACTCAAGTGGGTCGACTAGCCACCGCGCTCAATCGTGTTGAAGCCCATGGATCGACCATCCTACCATCCCAAACAGTGGTGAATCCAAGGGAAAATGCAAGTGCAGTCACACTTATGAGTGGTAAAGAACTGGAAATACCGGAGGAGAAGGTGGAAGATAAACCCAAAGGAGATGAAGAAAAGGAAGCTGAAATTGGAGACAAGACCACCATGGAACAAGAGGTACCAAAAGGTAAGTCCCCTCCTTTTCTGAATATAAAGTACCACCCCCTTTCCCTCAAGCATTAAAAGATAATAGGAAAGATGCTGGACTTAAAGGTCTATACGAAACCTTTCGCCGATGTGAGGTAAACATCCCTTTACTTGATGCAATTCAACAAGTACCTCGCTATGCAAAATTTTTGAAAGAATTATGCACTGCAAAGAGGAATCATAGTTGAAGGGATCTCAAAAGATTGAATTGGGAGAAAATGTATCAGCTGTGATCCAAAGAAAAATCCCTACCAAGTGCAAGGACCCAGGTATGTTCTCTATTCCGTGCACAATTGATAACACTCGCCTTGAAAAGGCCATGTTAGATTTAGGAGCATCAATTAATGTCATGCCATATTCTATATATGCTTCTCTACAACTTGGTCCTTTGAACTCTACTGGAGCGGTTATTCAACTAGCGGATAGGTCTAGTGCATATCCTAGGGGTGTGATTGAGGATGTACTTGTGGAAGTGAATGAATTGGTATTCCCTGCGGATTTTTATGTTCTTGATATGGAGAATGGTGATAAGAGTAGTCCCATTTTGTTAGGAAGACCATTCCTCAAAACTTCTAAGACCAAGATAGATGTGCATAGTGGTACCCTTACAATGGAATTTGATGGTGAGATTGTTACTTTTAACATTTATGATGCCATGAAATATCCTCGCAATGTTGATGACACTGTGTATTCTATTGATGTTATTGACTATCTGTCACAGGAAGTTTTTGAGATTGTAGGGAAATATGAACTGTAAGTCACTCTTACCATGGCCATGAAAAAGGAGGATGAGGAGTTGTTCACCATCAATGAATTGACAGATACCATAGATGCCCTGGATGATACACCTGAGCTACATTAGTCAGGTAACGTTTCTTTTATATCATTGCCTGTTTCTAACACTAGAGTTCTTCCATCTGTTTTGCAGGCACCTACCATAGAGTTGAAGCAACTACCTAGCCATCTCAAATATGTATTCCTTGGTGAAGGAGATACATTACCAGTGATCATCTCTAGCAAGTTGGGGGATGCACAAGAGATGGATCTTATTAATGTGCTCAATGAGCACAAGACTGCAATCGGTTGGACTATAGCTGACATCAAGGGAATCAGCCCCTCCACATGCATGCACCGCATTCTACATGAAGAAGGAGGAAGCCTTACACGTCAGCCCCAAAGAAAGCTTAACCCACCTATGATGGATGTGGTGAAAGAGGAGATTTTGAAACTTTTAGCGGTTGGGGTGATCTACCCTATCTCCGACAGTCAATGGGTCACTCCTGTCCAAGTGGTGCCAAATAAGACCGGTATTACTGTGATAAAAAACAAGGATGATGAACTTGTGCCCACACGTATTCAAAATGGATGGCGAGTGTGTATCGACTACATGAAGCTAAACGTTGTGACTCGAAAGGATCACTTCCCTCTACCCTTCATTGATCAAATGCTTGAGAGGTTAGCTTGCCATTCATATTATTGTTTTCTTGATGGTTATTCGGGTTATTTTCAGATTGCTATTGCACCGGAGAACCAAGAAAAGACTACTTTCACATGCCCCTTTGGCACATTCGCCTACCGACGCATGCCATTTGGACTGTGCAATGCTCCAGCCACGTTTCAACGGTGTATGGTTAGCATCTTTTCTGAGTTTATTGAGCATATTTTAGAGGTATTCATGGATGATTTTACTGTCTGCAGTAACTCATTTAATGATTGTATTGCTAGCCTTACACTTGTTTTAAAAAGATGCATAGAGACTAACCTTGTTCTAAATTCTGAAAAATGTCATTTTATGGTAGAACAAGGTATAGTGTTGGGTCATGTCGTTTCTGCTAAAGGTATAGAGGTAGACAAAGCAAAAATTGATGTTATGCAGTCCTATTTGTGTTCGGGATGTGCGCTCTTTTCTTGGACATGCAGGTTTCTACAGGAGGTACATCAAGGATTTCGCTAAGATAGCTACACATGTTATTACAAAAGGATGTTTCTTTTGAGATGGATGAAAGCAAGAGAGCTTTTGATCGACTGAAGGAGTCATTGACTTCTACCCCCATCATACAACCACCCGACTGGACTAATCCCTTCGAGATCATGTGCGACGCCAGTAACTACGCGGTTGGTGCTGTTTTAGGCCAAAAGGAGGGGAAAGCATCACATGCCATCTACTATGCCTCAAAGACCTTGAATGATGCTCAACGGAACTATTCCACTACCAAAAAAGAGCTTTTAGCAGTTGTATTTGCTCTTAAAAAATTTTGCTCTTATCTACTTGGTACTAAAGTCATTGTGTATTCTGATCATGCAGCTCTTCGCTATTTGATGACGAAGAAGGAGGCAAAACCAAGATTGATAAGATGGATTTTGCTCTTGAGTGAGTTTGACGTACAAATCAAGGATAAGAAGGGCAGCGAGAACAAAGTAGCGGATCACTTAAGCCGTCTACCACATGTGGATGAGGAGCTTTGTTTGAAGGAGGAATTCCCGGATGAACATCTACTCTCCATAAGCGACAATCTTCCATGGTATGCTCATATTGTGAACTTCTTAGCTTCTAATGTACTACCTTCTGAATTATCTAGGTCTCAAAGAGCTAAGATAAAGAGTGATGTAAAGTACTATGTGTGGGATGATCCTTACCTATGGAAGAACTGTACAGACCAAATCATTAGGCGATGCATACCCGACACTGAGGTAAATAACATTCTTAAGTTCTGCCATTCATATGCTTGTGGGGGACATTTTGGTGCAAAGAGGACGTATCGGAAGGTTCTAGAGTGTGGATTCTTTTGGCCTACCCTGTTTCGTGATGCCTACCATTTTTGCAAGAACTGTGCGCAATGCCAAATGACCGGTAATATCTCCCAAAGAAATGAGATGCCTCAACAACCCATTCTTATTTCTAAAATTTTTGACGTATGGGGCATCGACTTTATGGGACCATTCCCTATCTCTTATGGTCATATTTATATCCTTCTTGTCGTTGACTATGTTTCGAAATGGGTAGAAGCTATTGCTACCTGGACTGACGATTCCCAAGTTGTTGCAGGTTTTATCAAACATAACATTTTTTCTAGGTTTGGAATCCCACGAGCTATAATCAGTGATAGAGGTACACACTTTTGCAATAGGACGGTGGAAAGTATTTTCAAGAAGTATCATGTCACCAACAAAGTCTCCACTGCCTACCATCCGCAAACAAATGGTCAAGCCGAGGTCTCTAACCAAGAAATCAAAGTCATATTGGAAAAGACTGTCAACCCCACGAGGAAGGATTGGAGCTTAAGACTGGATGATGCACTTTGGGCTTACCGGACTGCGTATAAGACTCCAATAGGTATGTCACCATATCGACTCATTTTTGGTAAACCATGTCATCTTCCTGTCGAGTTGAAGCATAGAGCATACTGGGCTGTGAAGCATTTCAACATGAACTATGATGAGAGTGGCTTGCATCGGAAGTTACAATTGCAAGAGCTTGAAGAAATAAGGAATGAGGCGTATGAGAGTGCAAGGATCTACAAAGAAAAGACGAAGGACTTCCATGACAAAATGATATCAAGAAGGAGTTTTGAAGTTGGTCAAAGAGTTATCCTTTACCATTCACGCCTTCGCCTATTTCCAGGTAAGCTTCGTTCTAGATGGCATGGTCCTTATGTCATTACCAATGTGTATCCCCATGGTGCAGTGGAAATTCAGTGTTTGGACACCACAAAAACTTTCAAGGTGAATGGTCACCGATTGAAGCATTACTACGATGGTGTCCAAGACGAGAAAGGTGGACAAGTGAACGTCAAGGTGGCTCTAGATGATCCACCTCACTTCGACTGATCACGAGGACTAGCGTCGTACCACCGACGTTAAACAGAGGCGCTGCTTGGGAGGCAACCCAAGGGGAGTTAGTTTCCTTTCTCCCTTTTATTTATTTATTTATTTATTTATTGCTTTAGTAGTTAGACTTTTCTCTTTTCTTGTATTTTTGCCTTACATTTTGGACAATGTAAGATTTAAGTATGGGGGAGGGATTAGTGGCGTGTTATTGTTTATCTTATTTTAAAAAATACAAAAAAAATCGAAAATTTTGAAAATTTTGAGCTCATAGTTAGTAATGAACACATGCTTAGAATCACTAGCCCATGATGAAACCTAATTAATATCATGCATGCTTTTGAACATAGGTGAATTGTTAACCTTGGAACACTTTGAACTCTAATGCAAAGTGTGCTTTGACTTAGTAATTGAATATTTTGAGCACAAATCCGTAATGACTTGTGAAGTGTGCATAGCTTAAGAAGTCTCTAATACATGCTAGAACTTAACTACATGCTCTTTGACGCGTAAGTCTAGACTACTTGCAAACATGAAGGTATAGGCAATCTTTGATGCTTTTGAGCCTTTCAAGCCTACCATGTAAAAAAAATTAATCACTAGTACCCTTTTTGAGCTTTAATGCAAAAGAATGGTTGTATGCTAAGCACACAAACAACCACCATTCGACATTCTTTGACTAGCTTATCATCCTTCCCGAATGAGCCTAAATATGAGTTCTATTTGTACCATTGAAGGGAGTATGATGTGTTTCATTCACATGCACTAAAGTATTCAATGATTAAAATGTTTGTGAGCTTCATAAGGAAAAGAATGAAATGCATGAAAGAAAAGGGATGCCTTGAGAAAACATATAAAAATATGACTCCAAGGGGAGCCAATGCACAAAAGAAGAAAAATGTTGAAATAAAAGTTGAAAAATTCAAGCAAGAAGAGAATCTTTTAGTGTGCATATCATACTCTCTTACTTGAGATATCCTTGCCTTTCTTTCATAAGCCAATACCTAGGCCACACTACAAGCTAATAAAGACCTACTTGATTTGTATTTGCAAAGTGGCTAAGATAGTGGAGAAGAGTGTGCAAGTAAGCTTATACTTGTGTTAGTGTATGACTTGAACTATTATGGATTTGCATCTATTGGATCTATAATTTGTAAATGACACTTGTTTATGACCACACACACACGTTCACTACTTTGTTGGGTACGAAATGTTTAGGGATTGAACTTGTTCAATTATTAACTTTTCACCGCCTTTCATTACTATGCATGTTTAAAATTGTTGAGGCACTAAAGTGAGGATAAGTTAGTTTGTTATGATGCTATGAGCCAAGCAAAAATATTGTAGTTTTATTTGATTTACTCGAGGTCGAGTAAAGAGTAAGTATGGGGGAGTTTGATGTGACTAGAAATAGACACATCTATTGTGTTTAATTGGTTACGATTTGGTATATATTGATGAATAATTTGATAAATATGCTACCTAATTGTATATTTGTGTAATTGTAGGTGGAATCGAAGAAATCGAGCTAACTAAGGCGAATAAAGGTCAAGAAAAGCATTGGAGCTAATAAGGACTCAAGATAGATCAGGGGAAGGCCAAAAATGTAATTTTAGTGGAGGCGATCGACCGCATGGAGGAGGCAATCGATCCCCTATGGACAGAAAGTTGAGCAACAAAATTCACGAAGTGGCGATCGATCGCGAGAAAAGAGGCGACCGATCGCCAAAGCTCACTGGACCCAAGCGATCGATCGCGAGAAAAGTGGCGATCGATCGCCTGAAGAAAATCACCGAAAAAAATAGATAGCGATCGATCGCCAGCGGTATTTTGGAAAGATTGGGAACTTGATTTCTTTCCTTCCTACATAGACTTTAACCTACCCCATCAGCCTCCACACCTCTTGTAACTCGAAATTAGTCTCTTTTAGAGAGAATTCAGACCTTAGAACATAGTTTTGAATTTTTAGAATAATTTTTCTTTCAATTTTTGTAAAGACGCTCTAAGAACGAAGACGGAATCACCAAGCCGGAATCGTGCTTCGCTTTAGTAACTTTCTTTCTATTGATTGTTTCATGTTTTTTATACAATTTTTGTTAGTTTTAGATTTAATTATGCAAGGCTAAACACCTTGATTCTTGGTTGAGGGATACTTGCATTTGGAATAGACTTGTGAAAATTTTGATTTGATTGTTGAATTTTCAATTCAATTTCAATTTGTTTTTCAGATTACGATTCTTATGAGTATTGTGTTTGATTTGATAGATTGATCACCTAGTAATCACATACAATATCTAATGCTAATTGAGAAGCAACTAAGATTGATAATTACTTGCTGTTGGTGTTATTAAATTCTTAGGAAGAACGATTGGATAATTAATACCAATGGCTGTAGTTCTTATTAATTAGATTCATCAAACTTATTCATTTTGAAACTATCATTGATTTAATCTTAACGGGTGTAGTTTTGATTAAAGATTTGATAAGAGTCGAATTGAATGCTGTTTTCTTTTCGACCACGATTAAGGTAAGTAAGGAATTAAGTTTTCAATTGATGAATAATTGAATGAATTCATATGTTTAGTAATTTGATGATCGAGTGAATAATTTTCAAAGGTAAAGTTGACCGAAACAAAGAATTGCTTTTTAATCTTGATAAATTAGTGATTTACTTGCTTTTGTTTAATTTAGTAATAGTTAAAGAAATTTGAAAATCCCCTATTTTGATATTTGTTAGCAATAAAGTACGCACTTCCCTGTGGGATCGATCCCTACTCACGCTACTGCATTTATAACTGTTATTAACTTGAGAGGGTTAATTTGGGCGTACGCGATAAATTTTACCAAAACCGTTATAGAAAGTTTGTACTTGCAGCCAGATGGAAAGGCCATGGTGTGGGCATCTCCTCAGTAAGTCCTTGAAGCGCTCCCATGCTTCATAAAGTGTTTCAAGATCATGTTGCGCAAATGTAGTGATATTATTTCGCATCTTAGCAGTCTTTGATGGTGGGAAGTATTTGGACAAGAAAGCTTGCACCATCCCATCCCAAGTGGTAATTGACCCTGTAGGCAAAGAATGCAACCAATATTTAGCTTTATTATTTAAAGAGAAAGGGAACACTCATAACCTGATGGCGTCGTCAGTGATGCCATTATGCTTGAAGGTGTCACAAATTTCCAAGAAATTTGCTATGTGAGTGTTGGGATCCTCAGTAGTAGCTCCCCCAAACTGCACCGAGTGCTGGATCATATGTATGATAGCAGGCTTGATCTCAAAATTGTTGGCCTGGATGGTGGGTCTCATGATACTCGACATCGATCCATGGAATGAAGGGTGGACGTAATCCATGAGTGACCTTGTCACTGGTGCTACTGGAATTTCCTCGTTATTGGCCATTAGTGTTCTTGCTTGCCATAGCCTCCTTTGACAAGTGTGTTCGATCTCGGGATCAAAAGGCTCAAGTGTATGGTTGCTACTGTTGGGATATGCCCTAAGACATGTCATTAGATGATTGTTTATGACATACAATGTATTATGATTTTATAAATGGCAAATCATTATTATATATTATTCGAATATCTGTGCAATATGAATTGATATATAAGTTAATGTCCTTAGAATAATAATGTAGTATTCTTAAATATTGTCCCTAGTCAAGTATTATCATAAATCGGGATAATGATAATACGTAGAGACTAGTATATGTTGATTGATGAATTGTTCATTGATATGAGATATCAAATCAACACATGGGTGCATGTTAGAGAACGATGTACTGGACAGACCTACCATGAGAATGCTACATGGATAGTTATATGAGTGTCATAAGCAATTCTCATAGTGATAATAATGTATATAATCCTTACGACTTGAGATCATCAGAGATCCCAACATAAGGAGTTATGTATCTTGATATTGTCAAACGTTACCTGTAACAGGGTAAACTATAAAGGCAACTATTGGATACACTACGAATTATGTAGAGGGATGTTGATTGATCAAGAAAGGATTTTTCCCTCCTATATAACAGGAGAAGTGTTTGGGCCCTTGATCAAGTAAGACTAAAATGCATGGCCGTGCTCGAATGAGTCGATATGTGATATCGAGCTTATTCGTTTATTCTAGTTCTACTTGGGGATCAAGAAATAGAGATTGAATATACGAGTGTGACTATTCCATGACTCGTGTTCAATCTAAACACATGGACAAAGGGATTAAGTTACATGATTAATATTATCACAAGTTCTAAGGTTATGTCGAGTCAAAGATATTCTTGTAATTTGGGTAGCCTTGATGTGTTGCTAGACACCGCTCCTTGCTTGTGACGTAAAATGAGATTTTATGTCACTGTCAACATTACAAGATCCTATCGGGTCGCACAAAAGATTAAATCGATAAAGGGAATTAAATTCATTGGATGAATTAATTAATTAAGAAGAGTCTTAATTAAATAATTATAAGGATTTAATTAAAATCATGGGTTTGAGCCCATGAGGCTTTATGAAAGCCTTTAATTAAATCCTATATAATGATATACAAGGTTATGATTAAGGTAATCCTACAATTCATAATATAACCTAGTCTCCACTCCATCAACTCTCGGCCGCCTCCTCTCCTCCAAAGATCTTAACGACCATAGCCTTTCTTCACGGCCGCCGTCGATTCGTTTGGTTGTTGATTGGTTGCCGTTAATCGGTATTGAACCGGGAGTTTTGTTTTGGTTCAAGAATAAGTCTAGCAACTCGTTCTTGAACGTCCCTTGTTCGATTAATCGTGTGGATACCGTAGAGGCAAGACCTTGGAGGTGTTGCCCGTGACTCGGAATTCGTTGGACGTAGTGCTTCGTGGAATCTGCTCAAACACGCGACAAGGTTGAGACTCTTATGATCCCTAATCCGATATGATAACCTATGTATAGATCCGGTGTCTTGTAATCCATAAATATTTTATTCCGCTGCGTTGTATGCTTGTTGGATTACTTACAGTGGTATCAGAGCCGTGTATAAAGCTCATATCGGATTTTATATGGTTAATAGTTTAATCATAGTTTGATATTATATTGCATGCCATAAAACTGTATATAATCATATATGATATGATTAAATTGAGTTTGTGAAATTATCATGAAATTATATATGATATAATTGAAGTTTAATGTATACGATACATGAAGCGAATAATCGAACCCATAACAAGATGTTTTCGATCACCACCATCACAAATGACACACGGCAGCCACATGAGGGCTAGGGTTTTCGAACCCTTGGCTCGAGATGGTTTAGCCGTTGTGGCTAATAATTGTGCATGGGAGTGTCGAGACATGGCTAGAGTTTTGAACTCTTTGGCTCGATAAAGTTGATGGCTCGATCATGGTTCTCACATGCATGGAAAAGCGGCTACACCACGTGAGAGCTAGGGTATTTCGAACCCTTGGCTCGAGATGGTTGAGCCACCACCGTGCATGGCCTGACCGTGACTCGTGGCTAATTAATTTCCGGCGTTTCGGACGTTATGGATCGATGGAAACAAAATGGTGCAAGGCGGATAGGGTTGGAACCCTAGAGGCGCCGCACGCGCACAAGGGGCTCGGACCAAGTCGTGGGCTAGGGTTTCGAACCCTAGGCCCATGATTGGTCCAGCCATGGTGCGTGGAGGGTTCGAACCATGATGGTTCGTTGTTTAGTCGCATTAGTTCGTGGCATGTGATGTCCCGAGCGTACGATAATTTTTCATAAAATTTATTTTACAGTTTTATTGGGATTAAAATTTTAAAATGTTTAGAATTTAATTCATTAATTGTTATTGCATGTAATATGTGTTGTTTGAGCATGGTGCATGGTTATAGCCCTTTGACCTATTAGATAATATTTGTGAATGTTTGTAATTTATAATACGACCTGCGAGTCGTGCCTTCTCTATTTTTTTTCCTGAATGTTATCCCTCCCCTATGTTCCCCTCGAATGTAACTCGAGGCATTCTCTATATTTGTAATTGTTATATAGTATAGTTTATTTATTGATGGTGATCAATGAAGATGGAGCATGGTGCCGGGATGAGGAGGCCATTCACAATTTGGAGCCAAAGGAATGTGCTTATGAAGTTACCTTAGGTTGACTCTTAGGATTTTCTCATTGGCTTGAGAAAATCGCTAGTAGGGGCTATAACCATGTCACGTTTAATTTATGTATGTGATGCATGATTTATCTTATGTTTTAGATTGATAATTTTATTATACATATATGTAGATATGTATATGCGTATATGTAGTGGACATATTTTAAATCATCAATAATAACATCATGAGCTCAGTAAATCCCTCTAAAATATTAAGTTTTAGATGTCTTCCAAAATTAAAAGTACTCGTCAAGACTTCGATTGAACATGTGTGGGTTTGCCAAAGCAAAGCACCGTGGCAATCTTGGTAAGGCGCAAAAGGATAATAGTGATATCCGTTTTACTTTAAATTGGGTACGACTTAACTAGGTTATCTCAATAGGATTGGGAACCTAGAGGCATGGGGTTGGATAATAATTCATTAGATGAATTTGAACAAAGTGTTGTTCGTCCAACCATCCAAGAATTACATGTGATGTAATTGACAAAGTGTTGTCTACCTAAATAACCGAGTCTTGGGCGATTAGCCAAAGCTAACTCAAGATTAAGTGAAATATGGATCTTGGCCCACTAAAGTTTTCGAGGGTTGATAATTTTAAACAAAATAGTGGGAGTGTCATTTAATATAATACCATATTAAATGATTAAAATCATAAACTTATTTTGCATATTTATACTGTAGATATCCATGGCACTAACAACGTAACAAGCACATTATCACTGCGATCGGTCCTTGAGAAGGACAAATTAAATGGGACAAATTTCCTAGACTGGTATAGGAATTTGAGGATGTCCTCAAGCAAGAAAAGAAGCAATATGTCCTAGAGGAACCCTTACCTGCTGAGGAACCTCCCTTGACGGCTGTAAAGCCGATAAAGATGCTTACAAGAAGCATCAAAATGATGCACTTGATGTTGGGTGCCTTATGCTTGCCACCATGAACTCTGAGCTTCAGAAGCAACATGAGGAAATGGAGGCGTTCGATATGATTGAGCATCTTAAGCAACTGTACCAACAACAAGCAAGAAAAGAGAGGTATGACGTCTCTAAAGCGTTGTTCCAGTGTAGAATGGTATAAGAAAGTCTAGTTGGAACTCATGTACTCAAGATGATTGGGTATATTGAGAATCTGGAGAAGCTGGGTTTTCCTTTGGACCAAGAGTTGGCCACTGACGTGATCTTGCAATCGTTGCCTGAAAGCTTCAGTCAATTTGTCTTGAATTACAACATGATTGAAATTGAAAAGACTCTACCACAGTTGCTTGGCATGCTTAGAACTTTTGAAGCAAATAGCAAGAAGTCTAAGCCTACAAATGTTCTTATTGTGAATAAGAGCAAAGGAAAGACTAAAGCTAAGAGCTTCAAGAAGAACAAGAAGGTCTTTGTTAAATCTAAGCCAAAAGCTTCTGCACTTAAGCCAAAGGGAGGGATAGCAAAAGAAGGGAACTGTTTCCATTGCGGTGAGACCGGTCATTGGAAAAGAAATTGCAAAGTTTATCTGGAGGATCTCAAGAAAGGAAGTGTGACTTCCACTTCAGGTATTTTTGTTATAGAAGTCAATTTATCTACTTCTTCATCATGGGTATTAGATACTGGACGTGGATCTCACATTTGTGTAAATGTGCAGGATCTCAAAAGGAGTAGGACGTTGGTGAAAGATGAAGTTGATCTCCGAGTTGGAAATGGAGCAAGAGTTGCTGCATTAGCTATAGGAGATTATTGTTTAGCTTTACCTTCTGGTTTATCGTTGATTTTAAAAGACTGTTATTTTGTGCCATCTATTACTAAAAACATTATTTCTATTTCTTGTTTGGACAAGTGTGGATTTTCATTTATGATAAAGGACAACAGTTGTTCTATTTATTTAAATGATATGTTTTATGCTAGTGCACAAATGATTAATGGTCTTTATGTATTAAATCTTGATATGTCTATCTGTTAGGATCGGTCCGTAGTGTTTAGAGGGGGGGGGGGGGGGGGGTGAATGAACACTCCTTATAAAATTTATCCCTTGTGAATTCTTTCGGATTAGTGAAAGAAATCTGTTACTTAATCAACTCTTTGAACAGAACAGACCACTAAAAAGGTAAGTGCGGAAACGGTCTGCTCTTGTAAAAGTAAGAACGGCTCGATGGCTAAGTGCAGAAGGATAAAACACAGGATATGTTTCTGGAAGTTCGAAGGTGGTGTAATCCTTCTACGTCTCCCCTTCTTCCAATTAAGGAAGGTTTATACTAGAAGACTTTGATTTATACAATCCTGTTGTACAAACCCGATTCAGGCTGGATTTACCTCACTACCAGTCTGAAACTCCAAGTCACTCAACCTGCTCAGACACACTCTGTCTGACAGTTACAATAAGTTTCTCACTTCTATTTTTCAATACACAATGCGCACAGTGATCCTACAATGATCAAATGTTACAAAGTAATCGCGCTTAAATAAATAATTCAGCTCGAGAGCTTCTGAACTTTGTAAGCGTGTGCAGTTGCTTTCTTGTGTGTTTTTCAATTGATCAGCGTGAGTTGGAATCAAGTCGATTTTCTTCCTTTTGTTGCGTCCTTTTATAGTTGAGGGTAGCAACGGCATTGTTTCCCTTAATGTGCAACTTTGACTCTTTTTAAACTCTGAGAAAGCTACAGTCTTCTTCTTCAGGACACTTGCCGTTCTGGTGTATGCTTTCGGCGACTGTCAGGTAAGCTCTTCTTTGTCTTCTTACCTTTAATGGCAATCTTCAATTTTTGATCCTTTGTAGCATTAATTACAGCATTAAATGCTACAATAAATAACCGTTAATGGTTCGGACTGAGAAGCCATCCTTTATGTATCTTTGACTGCTCTGATCTGATAAAGGTTGAGATCGATCTGAAGTATCGATCTAGTCAGTCTGGAATCCATCGATCCGGTCTGATATGTGATATTCTTTATCAGCTTGCTCTGTTTTGCGCGATCGATCTGGTATGCCTGATTTCCATCGATCCGGTCTGAAATGTTTTGTCATCTTGCTCTGATTTGTCCGATCGATCTGGTCAATCTGATTTCTATCGATCCGGTCTGAAATGTTTTGTCATCTTTAAAATCTCATCGATAAGGTCCGGAACTAACAAATTCCCCCTTTTTGATGATGACAAAACCTAGCTTCTAAGTCTTTTTAACCAGTCTTGATAAGAACTCTGAAGCGAATGCTTTCGGATCGATTACTTCTTTGTTCAAAATAAATGAACATCATTAAGTTGGATCGATTAAATCTTTATTATTAAGCCTTATGATGAGGTTCAAAATAAATGAACACAGACTTAATCAAACAAGGATTTTATTGATCACCAAAAAAATCCTAAAATACACAGTCTGAAAATATTATTTTCTAGAAGGCGGCCTGAAGTCTGTCTTCTTTTCCCCCTTTTTGTCAGCAGCAATCTCTTGAAGAAAGTCGACAACTTGTGCTAGCTGCGCGCTGATAGCGTCAAGACGAACGTCTTGAGCGCGGAGGGAATTGGAAACATAGGCTCTGACTTCAGTGGCTAGCTCGATCTGCTCTTTTCTCAGACTGTTCTTGTAAGAGGCCTGTTGAGAAAACAGATCGTTTATGCCGCGCTGAAGGCTTCCGATACTGGCAGTCATCTTCTCTTTGAAAGAAGCAAAGTCCAAGGCTGTGACCCTCTGACCTTGATGAACTTCTAGAATGCGTTGAGTCAAGGACAGACAGGTATCAGAGAAGTGCTGGATAGTCCGTGCCAGGGATGGAGGTGCATCAGATAGCTTGCTGGGAGAGTGATCTGAAGATGACATGGCATGTTCATCTTCTTCAGCAATCGGCACGATGGAAGAAATTGCAGCTTGATGACTTTCGGATCGGATCAGAGTGACCAGATCCGACTTGAATGAAGGCCAAATCTTCATCTGATGGTCCCGGAGGAGAGTGGGGACTGGGAGGTTCCTCAACTTGTAGAGCTGCAACCACTGTAGATACCACGAAATCCGGATCGATGAGGTCTGGTGCTTCAGTTGTTGCACATGCTTCAGCTGGACTGGGTTGTGCACGGGAGGCTGATGACTTCAATGGAATAGATGTTGTTGGAGAGTCCAACAGAACATTCATTGGTTCATCATCTGTTGCAGACGGAGCATTAGGCAATGGCTGCTCCGCTGTCTGGTCTGGTACGTGCTCTGCAGGCTGATCCTCTGTCTGTTTTGCTGCATCAGAGGGAATAACCTCGATAAATGGTTCTGCCAGAGTCTTGCTTGCAGAAGGATGATCCGTGCTTGTGGCTGGAGTGGAGATACCTAGCTTCTGTCGTTGAAAACGGACAGCTAAGGATAGAGCATGAACATCCATCTCGAGTTGAGCAATCACAGCCCCATCATCTCTGGCAGTTGGAGCAACTGGATCGAAGTTCTTCTTTTTGGCAACTAGAAGCAGATTGGCCAGTCTGAATCTGTGTTTTGCCGTAAATAAATCTTTGCGCTGCACGGCAAGTCGAACATCATCAGTCTCTGTTCCTTTCAGAGCTTCATCTTCCATCTTCTTCAATCTGTGCAACTTACCATAGAACAGCTCAATGTGGTTGATAGTCCGGTACTGGACATATTCATCAAAAACCACAATGAGTTCCTTTAGCTTCTCATCAACATCCTCCATAGCGATGTCGATGGCAGTCTGCGCTGCAGATTTGGGTTTAGAAGAGAGGGGTTCGGTGAGAATGGCTTTTCCCTTGCCGGTGGAGGAAGGGGACTTAATCCCTGATTGGGTATAGTCTCCCAACTCAGTGATAACTATCCCTTTGACCACGGGATTGGCAGAGGGAATTCTAAGGGTGATTTTGGGTGCAGGGGTTGAAGCTTGTGAAAGCTGGGTGGAAGGTTGAGGGGCAGGGGTTGCTTTAGGGGGTGGCAATATGGGTGGAGGTAGAGATTTGGTTGGTTTGGTAATCTGGGTTCGGGGCTTTTTGGGAAGTGGCTTGGTTGGTGATGAGTGAGCAGACTGGGTTTCTTCCGAGTCAGTCTGAATGGTCAGCTTCCGCTTGACCCGAGGTTTGCGCACAGCAACTTGTTCCTCGTCCTGCTCAAACTTGACTGCAGCCAGAGTAGCAGGAGTAGGCGGAACACTCTTGGACTTCAGTAGTGCAAGCCCTTTGGAGTTAAGGATCTTAAGGGGACGGAGAGCAGACGGCTTGCTCAGCTCGAGGCCTAAGGACTCCAAGAGCTTGCTGAGAGGAACAGCAAAGCATACGGCGTGCTTGGATGCAATCACCGTTTCCAGCAGTACTCCAAACAAAATCATGGACCAGTTTATCTTCTGGCCGGATACAATAGCCGCCATAGCCCTGAACTTCTCGGCGGTTACAGCATCGAAACTTCCTGCTTTACCCAAAAGTGGCTTGCCTACCACTTCGCACAGCACCTGGAAATGGAAGAGCATTTCCTTCTTCTTAAAGGAGGGTTGCAATCGGTGGCCAGAAATAGAAATCTTCCCCTGAAGATCTAAGAGTGACGCTTGAGGAGTCTGTCCGAACTCTGTCAGTCCGGAACTGGGGAGGCCAAAGGTCTTGGCCATCGTCATTGGCGAGATCTCGAAAGATTTGCCCTTGACAGTAGTAGAAATGGATGTCTTCCGGGAGACGGCGTTGGCGAACAGCTCGCGGATTTCTGATTCATAAACAACTGTCCCGCACTCCAAAAAGTTCCTTAAACCAGATGATTCCAGGGCTCTAAAAATGGACACCATTGCAGCATCTTCTGCCCTGTAAATGTCATCAAACTCAACGGAGAGTGAGTTATGAGTGATGGTAGCCATTTGAAAGGAGTTTAAAGAAAGTGCGAAGAGTAAGAGAGTGAGAGAGTAAGAAGGTAGAAAGCAGTAAATTGTAAAAAGTGAACAAGTATGAAATGTTCAGCCCGCTAAATAGGAGAGAGAAGACACGTGTCTTTATCTCCAAGACTGAGAATTAAATAATTCAAAATAAACGGTCAGGATAAAGAAAGATAAGGCGGTTAAAGTACAACTAGTTAAAATGGTCAATCAGTCCGAGCTGTTGTTATTGTCCAGACAGATCATATGATAAAATCAGACTGACAAGGATCGGTCTGAAAGTTCGGACCGGTCTGTGTCTTTCTGAACATTGTATTATCGATCTGTGGTGACAAAAAATCTTCAAGTGCGAAATAAAAACATCTAAACTAATTAAGATAAGTCAATTAAACCAAGAATTTGACGGAAATAATTAAACTTAGCCTCAGGAAGCGGTTTAGTGAAGATGTCTGCTGCTTGCTGCTCTGTTGAAATGTGCTCGATCCGAATTTCCTTTTTGCCAACATGATCTCGAATAAAATGATGTTGTATATCAATATGCTTTGTTCGAGAGTGCAGAACTGGATTATACGTTATAGCAATTGCACTTGTGTTGTCGCAAAATATCGGAGAGTCAACAGCTTGGATGCCATAGTCTTTGAGCTGGTGTTGAATCCAGAGCATTTGAGCACAACAGCTTCCAGCGGCTAGGTATTCTGCTTCAGCTGTGGATGTGGCAATCGATGTCTGCTTCTTACTGAACCAAGAGATCAATCTTTCACCTAGAAATTGACATGTTCCACTGGTGCTTTTACGATCGATCTTACACCCAGCGTAGTCTGCGTCTGAATACCCGATCAAGCTGAAGTTTGAATCTTTGGAGTACCAAAGACCAACGTTCTGAGATCCTTTTAAATATTTCAGAATACGCTTGGCAGCAATAAAATGTGATTGCTTTGGTTCTGACTGAAATCTGGCGCACATACAGACTGAAAACATAATATCGGGCCGGCTCGCTGTAAGATACAATAGCGATCCGATTAGTCCTCTATACATGGTTACTTCAACTGCCGTTCCCCCTTCATCTTTGTCTAACTTGATTGTTGGACTCATTGGAGTTGATGCAGTTGAGCATGTTTCCATTCCAAATCTCTTGAGGAGCTCTTTGGTATACTTGGTCTGATTGATGAAAATGCCATTGTTGAGCTGTTTTACTTGTAGACCCAGAAAGAATGACAATTCTCCCATCATGCTCATCTCGAACTGTCCCTGCATTAACTTAGAAAATTTCTCGCACAATTTGGGGTTAGTTGACCCAAAGATTATGTCATCAACATAAATCTGAACTAATAGGGTATGTTCCCCCTTAATGAATTTAAATAGAGTTTTATCTACTGAGCCGATCTGGAAATCATGGTTCAGCAGAAATTGAGATAGAGTGTCATACCAGGCTCTTGGAGCTTGTTTCAGACCATACACTGCTTTATTCAGTAGATATACATGATTGGGATACAAATGGTTCTGAAATCCAGGTGGTTGCTCAATGTAGACTTCTTCCTGAAGCTTTCCATTAAGAAAAGGCGCTCTTGACGTCCATCTGATATACTTTGAAGTCTTTAAAGGCAGCATAAGCAAGAAAGATTCGGATAGCTTCAAGTCTGGCGACTGGTGCAAATGATTCATCGAAGTCGATTCCTTCTTCTTGTCTGAATCCCTGTGCCACCAGTCTGGCTTTGTTTCTAACCACAGTTCCATCTGCGTCTAGCTTATTTCTGAAGACCCATATGGTTCCAATAACAGGCAGATCGCTTGGTCTGGGGGTTAGACTCCAAACTTGATTTTGTTCGAATTGATTAAGCTCTTCTTGCATTGCTTTAATCCAGTTGAAGTCAGTCAGAGCTTCATCGATCTTCTTGGGTTCCAGAGTTGAGATGAAGGCAGCATGAGTGAACTCATCCATCATCTGTCCTCTGGTTCTGATCGGTGCAGAAGGACTACCAATCACTAGATTAGGTGGATGCTTCTTAGTCCATCGATAGCTTGACTCTGGATTGTCTGTCCGGTCGGATGAACAGTAACAGCATGATCAGCATCTGCTTTTATATTTGAGTCAGGAGCATCCGGATCAGCTCGATCTGAAGTTTCTTCAAAGCCTTGATCCGGTCTGTCTGGTACTTCTGGTTCTGGTGGATTGTCTCTTGACCTGTTAGCTACAATCTCATCATCACTGTTAGCTTCGAGATGGATATTTTCCATCTGATTTTGAATTGATTCTTTGTTGCCCTCAACACATAAAGTTTCATCAAAGACTACATGAACAGATTCTTCTACAGTTAAAGTTCGATTATTAAAAACTCGATAAGCTTTGCTAATTGATGAATATCCTAAGAATATACCATTATCTGACTTAGCTTCAAATGCTGTAAGATGACTCTTACCATTGTTGTGAACGAAGCATTTACAGCCAAATACATGAAAGTGAGAAACAGATGGTCTGTTACCAGTCCATATTTCATATGGAGTGAGATTCAGCTTCTTGTTAATCATAGATCGGTTTTGAGTGTAGCAAGCAGTATTTACAGCTTCTGCCCAGAACTTTTGAGAGATTCCAGAATCAGCAAGCATTGTTCTTGCTGCTTCCTTGAGCGTTCTGTTTCTTCGTTCTGCAACTCCATTCTGTTGAGGAGTTCGAGCAGCTGAAAACTCATGCTTGATTCCATGATCTTCTAGAAAGGATTCAAGATTCTGATTTGAAAACTCAGTGCCTTTGTCACTTCGAATCCTGTCTATGCTGGATGATTTCTCGTTCTGAGTGCGTTTCAGCAGCTTGATCAACTTTGGACCGGTCTGATCTTTACTGCTTAAGAATATAGTCCATGTAAAGCGTGAGTAATCATCAATCACAACAAGAGTATACCGCATTCCCCCTAAACTTGTTATTGGTATAGGACCAAACAAGTCCATATGCAGTAATTCTAAACAGCGGGAGGAGGATTTGGCATTCTTGTTTTTGAAGGATGATCTGATCTGTTTGCCCATTTGGCAAGCTTCGCAGATCTTATCCTTAGCAAAATCGATCTTGGGCAGACCGATAACTAAATCATGTTTACACAGGCTAGCAATGGTCTTAAAGTTGATGTGATTCAAGCGCTTATGCCACAGCCAATGTTTATTATTATTGTTAGCGATGAAGCAAGTAGGATTATCAGGTTGAGCATGATTCCAGTTAATCTTATATGTGTTTCCATTCCTGATTCCTACGAGCATGGTTATACCGTCTGATGATTTAACAGTGCAAGTGTGTTTATGAAATTCTACAGCATAACCATTATCACAGAGTTGACTTATACTAATCAGATTATAGCACAGATTTTCAACTAACAGCACATCATTGATAATAATGTTACCATGGACAATCTTACCCTTGCCCACGGTCTTACCCTTTGAGTTATCCCCGAAAATGATTTTGGGTCCAATACATTCTGTCACTTCAGACAGCAGCTCGATGTTTCCAGTCATGTGACGGGAACACCCACTGTCCAAATACCAGTCTGATGCGAGTTTCTTCGGTACCTGTCATCAAATATAATTATTGTTGGTACCCAATCCTATTGCCTTTGGGAACCCACACCTGTATCAGCTTCAATGGCTTGTGTGTGTAGGGTGTGCTGTGTGCTGATCTGTTTCGATGCTGTGTGTGATAATGTGTGCACTGTGAAAACCTTTGATTCTCATAAGGTAGTCTATATCTTCGTTGAATCGGTTTTGAGTTATAGTAATTGTATTGTCTTCCTTGCCTTCGATCTTGCACCTTTGGATTTGGTCTGATAGACGCAAATCTTGCTGGTGCCTTTTCTTTGGCTTGGTCAACATAACCAATTCTTTTTCTCAGATTTTGATTCTCGTAAGAGACTCCTGTTTGAATCTTAGGTGCTTCAGTTTCATATACTGTGCTGGATTTAACAAATGTCATTTGTTTGACTTGATTCTTTACCAGCAACAGCTCAGATTCATCTTTGGTGCATTCTTTGGTGTCAAAGCCTATGCCGGTGAAATCACCGACGTTTCTTTGAACCTCTTGTAATTCTTCCAAGGATGTTCTGGATTTTGTCCATGTTTTGAATATATGTGAGAGCTTAGCATTTTGTGTGCTAATTCTCTTATTTTCTTCATGGAGCTGATCATAAGATATTTTCAGCTTATTCAGCTCGATCTGGAGATTTTTGCACTCACCCTGCTCAGAGCAGCTTGGTTTGTTGTGCTCATCCATTTGAGTACTGATTTTGGCTTTATTCTTCTCAAATGATTCAGCTAAGATCCTATAATCATTAGCCATGTCTTGCAGTGCGGACATGAGCTCTTCTCGTGTAAATTCATTTGAGTCAAGATCATATACCTCGTCTGTCTGACTCATTTCTTCGTCTGCCATAAGACATTGAATATCTTCTTCGCTTTCGCTGGAAGAATATTCAGAGCTTTCCGAGTCTGAGTCTGTCTGAGCCCATTTGCTGTTTCCTTCTTCAGCTACTAGGACTTTTTGGGATTTTCCATGATTCTGGCGGTCTTTGTAGTGCTTCTTCTTTCTATCATCACGATGCTTCTCTTTCCATTCTTCTTTCTTCGGTCTGGTGCAATCTGCAATGAAGTGTCCGGTCTTACCACAATTGTAGCAAGCCTGATCGTTAACAGTATCATCTTTTCTTGGTTTATAATGATGAGAGGGTTTGAAGTTCCTCTTATTTTTAGACATAAATTTACCGAATTTCTTGATAAATAATGACATAGCATCGTTACTCATCTGTTCAGCAGATCGGTCTGATGTTGAAGCGATCTGGTCTGGAGTGGCTGCCAGGGCCTTGTTTGGTTGAGAGATGAATGGCTCTGCTTCACCTCTGCTTATCAGTTCAAACTCATAGGCCTTAAGATCTGCAAACAGATCATGAAGTTCAACCTTGTTAAGGTCTTTTGATTCCCTCATGGCAATGGTCTTTACATCCCATTCCTTTGGCAGAGCTCTCATTACTTTCAGAGCGATCTCTCTGTTAGAATATTCCTTCCCCAGACCATTCAGTTCATTTATGATGCCGGTGACTCTTTCATCAAACTCATTTAGAGTTTCTCCACTTTTCATTTTTATGCTCTCAAATCTTTGAAGAGCAACAGTTAACTTGTTTTCTTTGGTCTGGTCGTTGCCTGTGCTATCTTCTCCCAAATTTCTTTGGCAGTAGAGCACATTTTGATTTTGTTGAACATGTTCTTGTCCAAAGTCTTGAACAAGATGTCTTTGGCCACATTATCGAGATTTGCTTTCTTTCTTTCCTCATTCGTCCAGAGGGATCTGTCTTTTTCCACCATTTGTGGTTCTCCATCAGAGATGGCTACTGCTGTATTGATTTTTAAAATCTTCATTGGTCCATCAGTGATGACGAACCACATATCGTCATCCTGAGCTGCCAGATGAGCTTGTATTCTGATTCTCCAGTCATCATAGTATTCTTTTGAGAACATGGGGATTTTGTTGAATGATGCCATCAGCTTAGTAGTCTTTGTGCTGATTAAGATGACCTGCTCTGATACCACTTGTTAGGATCGGTCCGGAGTGTTTAGAGGGGGGGGGGGGTGAATGAACACTCCTTATAAAATTTATCCCTTGTGAATTCTTTCAGATTAGTGAAAGAAATCTGTCACTTAATCAACTCTTTGAACAGAACAGACCACTAAAAAGGTAAGTGCGGAAACGGTCTGCTCTTGTAAAAGTAAGAACGGCTCGATGGCTAAGTGCAGAAGGATAAAACACAGGATATGTTTCTGGAAGTTCGAAGGTGGTGTAATCCTTCTACGTCTCCCCTTCTTCCAATTAAGGAAGGTTTATACTAGAAGACTTTGATTTATACAATCCTGTTGTACAAACCCGATTCAGGCTGGATTTACCTCACTACCAGTCTGAAACTCCTAGTCACTCAACCTGCTCAGACACACTCTGTCTGACAGTTACAATAAGTTTCTCACTTCTATTTTTCAATACACAATGCGCACAGTGATCCTACAATGATCAAATGTTACAAAGTAATCGCGCTTAAATAAATAACTTCAGCTCGAGAGCTTCTGAACTTTGTAAGCGTGTGCAGTTGCTTTCTTGTGTGTTTTTCAATTGATCAGCGTGAGTTGGAATCAAGTCGATTTTCTTCCTTTTGTTGCGTCCTTTTATAGTTGAGGGTAGCAACGGCATTGTTTCCCTTAATGTGCAACTTTGACTCTTTTTAAACTCTGAGAAAGCTACAGTCTTCTTCTTCAGGACACTTGCCGTTCTGGTGTATGCTTTCGGCGACTGTCAGGTAAGCTCTTCTTTGTCTTCTTACCTTTAATGGCAATCTTCAATTTTTGATCCTTTGTAGCATTAATTACAGCATTAAATGCTACAATAAATAACCGTTAATGGTTCGGACTGAGAAGCCATCCTTTATGTATCTTTGACTGCTCTGATCTGATAAAGGTTGAGATCGATCTGAAGTATCGATCTAGTCAGTCTGGAATCCATCGATCCGGTCTGATATGTGATATTCTTTATCAGCTTGCTCTGTTTTGCGCGATCGATCTGGTATGCCTGATTTCCATCGATCCGGTCTGAAATGTTTTGTCATCTTGCTCTGATTTTTCCGATCGATCTGGTCAATCTGATTTCTATCGATCCGGTCTGAAATGTTTTGTCATCTTTAAAATCTCATCGATAAGGTCCGGAACTAACACTATCTATAACATAAATACTAAAAGGATTAAGAATAATGATTCTAATCCTTTTGGGGACATGCTTTAGAAACAGCAATATTCATACTGAACCGTGTTCCATCTAAATCAGTGGAAAAGACACCATATGAGATATGGACTGGGAAGCGTCCTAGTATGTCTTTTATGAAGATTTGGGGTTGTGAGGCTTTCGTTAGACGTCATGCCACTAACAAACTTGGACCCAAATCTGATAAGTGTTTATTTGTGGGGTATCCTAAGGAAACGAAAGGATACTATTTCTATTATCCCACCGAGAACAAAGTAGTTGTTACTCGGACTGGTGTCTTTCTTGAAAAAGAATTTATTTCTAGAAAAACCAGTGGGAGACAAATAGAACTTAGTGAAGTTCAACCACAAGAAAACATTGAACATGAAATTGAGATGGAAACAGAGCAGACACCACAAGATGTTGTGGATAAAGTGCCTGCTCAAGAGACACAAGCCCAGCGTAGGTCTGTAAGAGAACACCGGGAGCCACAGAGATATGGATTTCTTGTGACTCAACAAGGCGACTTACTACTTATTGATGAGGATGAGCCGTCATCTTATCAACAAGCTATAATGGGCACTGATTCTGAGAAATGGCAAGAGGCCATGAAATTTGAGATGGAATCCATGTATGCAAACCAAGTATGGACTTTGGTTGACCCACCTGAAGGGGTACGACCCATAGGGTGCAACTGGTTTTTCAAGAAAAAGACCGACATGGATGGTAATGTACAAATCTATAAAGGTCGACTGGTTGCAAAAGGTTTCAAACAAATTCATGGTATTGACTTTGATGAAACTTTTTCACCAGTTGCCATTGTTAAATCCATTAGGATCTTACTTGCAATAGCTGCATTTCATGATTATGAAATCTGGCAGATGAATGTCAAAACAGCTTTCCTTAATGGAAATCTGCTTGAGGATGTGTACATGACATAGCCCGAGGGTTTTGTCGATCCAAAGGATGCTGGAAAGATATGCAAGCTACAACGATCTATTTATGGATTGAAGCAAGCTTCTCGGAGTTGGAATCTTCGTTTTGATGATGCAGTCAAAGAGTTTGGTTTCATCAAAAACGTAGATGAACCTTGTGTCTACAAGAAGGTCAGTGGGAGCATAATTATCTTCCTAATATTGTATGTAGATGATATACTTCTCATTGGGAATGATATCCATGCTTTACAATCTGTAAAGATTTGGCTAGGGAATTGCTTTTCTATGAAAGACTTGGGTGAAGCCACCTATGTATTAGGTATCAAGATCTATAGAGATAGATCAAGAAGATTACTTGGCCTAAGTCAAAGTGCATACATAGACAAAGTGCTAAAACGGTTTAGCATGCAAGAATCAAAGAAAGGATTCGTGCCTATGACACATAGAATTTATCTCTCGAAGGAACAGTGTCCTTCAACACCAGATGAGAGACAACGCATGAGTAAGATTCCATATGCATCAGCTATTGGATCTATCATGTATGCCATGATATGTACTCGTCCCGATGTCTAGTATGCTTTGAGCATGACGAGCAGATATCAAGTTGATCCATGTGAAAATCACTGGATTGCAGTCAAGAATATCCTGAAGTACTTGAAAAGAACTAAGGATACATTCTTGATTTATGGAGGTGAGGAAGAGCTCAATGTAATGGGTTACACTGATGCAAGCTTCCAAACCGACAAAGATGATTTTCGATCGCAATCTGGATATGTGTATTGCCTAAATGGAGGTGCTGTGAGCTGGAAGAGTTCAAAACAAGAGACAGTAGCCGATTCTACAAAGGAAGCTGAGTACATTGCTGCCTCTGATGCAGCAAAAGAAGCTGTTTGGATTAGGAAGTTCATTTCTGAACTTGGAGTGGTGCCTAGCATTAAGGATCCGATAGAACTCTATTGTGACAACAATGAAGCGATCGCATTGGCTAAGGAACCTAGATCTCACCAAAGATCCAAGCACATACTTCGGCGCTTTCATTTCATTCGAGAAATCATTGAAATGGGAGATGTTAAAATATGCAAAGTACCAACAGATGATAATGTATCTGACCCATTGACGAAGCCACTGTCGCAGCAGAAGCATGATCGTCATACTAGATCACTAGGCATTATGTATTTGTCTGATTGGTCTTAGTGCAAGTGAGAGATTTGTTGGGATATGCCCTAAGACATGTCATTAGATGATTGTTTATGACATACAATGTATTATGATTTTATAAATGGCAAATCATTATTATATATTATTCGAATATCTGTGCAATATGAATTGATATATAAGTTAATGTCCTTAGAATAATAATGTATTATTCTTAAAGATTGTCCCTAGTCAAGTATTATCATAAATCGGGATAATGATAATACGTAGAGACTAGTATATATTGATTGATGAATTGTTCACTGATATGAGATATCAAATCAACACATGGGTGCATGTTAGAGAACGATGTACAGGACAGACCCACCATGAGAATGCTACATGGATAGTTATATGAGTGTCATAAGCAATTCTCATAGAATGTATGTAATCCTTACGACTTGAGATCTCAGAGATCCCAACATAAGGAGTTATGTATCTTGATATTGTCAAACGTTGCCTGTAACAGGGTAAACTATAAAGACAACTATTGGATACACTACGAATTATGTAGAGGGATGTTGATTGATCAAGAAAGGATTTGTCCCTCCTATATAACAGGAGAAGTGTTTGGGCCCTTGATCAAGTAAGACTAAAATGCATGGCCGTGCTCGAATAAGTCGATATGTGATATCGAGCTTATTCGTTTATTCTAGTTCTACTTGGGGATCAAGAAATAGAGATTGAATATACGAGTGTGACTATTCCATGACTCGTGTTCAATCTAAACACATGGACAAATGGATTAAGTTACATGATTAATATTATCACAAGTTCTAAGGTTATGTCGAGTCAAAGACATTCTTGTAATTTGGGTAGCCTTGATGTGTTGCTAGACACCGCTCCTTGCTTGTGACGTAAAATGAGATTTTATGTCACTATCAACATTACAAGATCCTATCGGGTCGCACAAAAGATTAAATCGATAAAGGGAATTAAATTCATTGGATGAATTAATTAATTAAGAAGAGTCTTAATTAAATAATTATAAGGATTTAATTAAAATCATGAGTTTGTGCCCATGATGCTTTATGAAAGCCTTTAATTAAATCCTATATAATGATATACAAGGTTATGATTAATGTAATCCTACAATTCATAATATAACCTAGCCTCCACTCCATCAACTCTCGGCCGCCTCCTCTCCTCCAAAGATCTTCACGGCCATAGCCTTTCTTCACGGCCGCCGTAGATTCGTTTGGTTGTTGATTGGTTGCCGTTAATCGGTTTTGAACTGGGAGTTTGGTTTTGGTTCAAGAATAAGTCTAGCAACTTGTTCTTGAACGTCCCTTGTTCGATTAATCGTGTGGATACCGTAGAGGCAAGACCTTGGAGGTGTTGCTCGTGACTCGGAATTCGTTGGACGTAGTGCTTCGTGGAATCTGCTCAAACACGCGACAAGGGTGAGACTCTTATGATCCTTTATCCGATATGACAACTTTGTATAGATCCGCGGTTCTAGTAATCCGAAATTTTAAATTCCGCTGCGTTGTATGCTTGTTGGATTACTTACAGCTACTCCTTAGCATGTACCAAGAGATAGTACCTTGGAACAATCAACCAAAACAAAAAGAGACAGTAGAAGAGAAAAAAAATCGAAAAATAAAAAAAAAAATGACTAAACTACAGTCAACTAATATCGTTTGATATTATTAAAACTAGTCCCCGGCAACGGCGCCAAAAACTTGATCGCTATTATTTTAAACAATAAATTACCAATGTAGCGAATCTCTACCGCAAGTGCACGGTGTGAAGTTTTAGTATAATGATATGAAAAGTACGGATTGTCGATCCCACGAGGACTAGGAAATAACTACCAAACTCCACTAGTTTAACTATATTTAGTCTACGATAACCGGTTGTGATTATTAAACTAACGTGACAAATTAACTCAATATGTAACACAAACAATCAAAGGTGAATATGAATAAGAATCAAAAGAAACAATTATCAAGACTTTCGGTTCACCTATATAATCTCCCATAATTCACCTATTAGTTAATAATCGAATTCAAACAATCTAAGGTGACGAATTTTCCAAATTTATCTAATATACTCTCTCGAGTTATATTAAACATAATATAAAATTGCAGCAAGTCACTCTCGTGTACTTATTTAACAACACAATATTGTATTAAGATCCGTGAATACTTCTAGCTTTCGATTACTAGATATCTATAGCTATCACACGTGTATTTGACTTCATCTCTCGATATCAGTCTGAAATCCACGACATAAATCACTATATCGAATCACAATTTTATCTCTCAATCTCAATTGTAATTTAATATCATTCAAGGATGGCCAAACCTTTAAAAGCATGAATAACAATGATCTATGCACTTAGATAATTAGAATCAATAAAAACAATCAATTTAAATCATGGGTTCATTCAAAGGATCCCCTAAGTCTTGATAACAAACCTAGCCAACAATCTCCATCAAATAACAATGCATAAACATGTTTGGCAACATTCTAAACATTAAAATCTAATGAAAATATAGAACTAGAGTTAGAAATACGGAAATAACGAGAGGCATTGACTCCTTGCATTGCTCCGCCGTCCCGTCTCTTCCGATGGTCTTCTCTTCAATGGTTATGGTGTATGGATGGTTGGAGAGGATGATGAGTGATGGAGGCTGTGTATTGTAGGTCAATTATGAGCAAAAAAGTCCCAAAAATGTCCATGACAATCCATATTTATGGTAGGAGGAGTTTCACCAAGTTTGGACACCAAATAACCAAGATGGAAACAAAATCCCAAATTTTTTGAGTCAAGGCGATCGATCGCCTCAAATGAGGCGATGGATCACATTTTGCTACTGCCTGGAGGCGATTGGTCTCCTCATTTGAGGCGATCGGTCGCTTCCTCTATTTTCAGCAAATTACGATTTTGCCCCTCCTTCTCCAGGTTTGCTCAGTTTGGTCATTTTTCATCATTTTAAGCCTATTTCCTTCACTTTTATGCATTTGGCCCTGGATTCCTGAAATATACAAATATAAACCACAAAGAGTAATATTTTTCCAAGAATCACTAGAAAAACGCCCCTAATCTTATATCAAATTAAGTGTAAAAATCACACTTATCTTACAATAAACTTGCTCCCAAGCAAGTAATGCCTCCATACTCGTAGACAATGGACCACTGCAGTCATCTCCTCTATGGATTGTGTAGCGCTGCTCGGCATCATTCAACCTGCGACTCTCAAAGGCAATGGGATTCCCATTTTGCATAAGAACGCCCCCAATGGCATAGTCTGAGGCATCAGTGCGCACCTCATATGGCTTTGTGTGATCGGGCAGGGCTAAGACTGGTTGCTCCATCACCTTGATCTTTAGCTCTTCAAATGCTTCCCAGCACTTTGGATCCCATTCCCACTTCTTGTTCTTCTTCAAGAGATTAGTGAGAGGTGTGGCAATGTTAGAATACCCCTGTATAAAGCGACGGTAATAGTTGGCTAGCCCCAGAAAAGATCAGAGTTGGGGTACATTGGTTGGAGCCTCCCAATCTCGTATGGCCTTCACCTTGGCCTCTTCCATCATGATACGCCCGGTCTTGATGTTGTGGCCCAAGAATGACACCTCATCTCGGGCAAAAGATCACTTCTCCAACTTTATGTAAAGTTCACTCTCCCGAAGTGCCTGAAACACCTTTCTCAAATGCTCCACGTGTTCCTCCAACGTGGATGAGTAGATAACAATATCATCAAGGTAAACAACCACAAATTTATCCAAGTAAACGTGGCCGGGGCATTGGTGAGACCAAAAGGCATAACTTTTGTGCACTTGGGCGTTTATTTATGTTTACATGATAATAAAGATGATTAATTATCTTGGTGTTGGAATTAATTATAATGGCAAAATGCTTAGTCACATGGTGGGCGTGACCCGGTGGTGCGTTTCAGGGTGCATGTTATGCATGTTGGGAAATTGGGTGTTAACATGGTTTAATTGTGATGGTTAATAATTATGTGGTAAAGCATGTATTTAATTGGGGTTTTGGTGCATTTTTGGGAGAATTCTTTTATCATGTTGGGGTATTTTATACATCATGCTAATTATTGGGGTATATGTTTTAAATTAAACCCCCCACTCACCCCCATCACTCTTTACCAATCACCAATCACTCTCCCAACCCTAACCCAAAAGCCCATTTTCGATTTTGGCTAAAAGGAGGAAGAAAAATCTTTGCAAAAGCTTTGTTTGTGAGATTCTTAGTAGGATTTGGAGTCCATAAGAGGTATGGATCCCTCCTTGATGTTTTCATGGTGTTTGGTTTTGATTTGAGTTGGTATTTTGAGTTTTGAAATGGGTTTGTTTTGGGTTGGTGTTGTTTTTGGTTGGATATTAGGTTTTAGGTTGTATTAAGGTGTATATTGAAGGTTTATGGTGTTTATATGTTGTTGGTTTGATGGTATTTGTGTTGGTGTGGATTGGGAAGAGTTTGAGGTGTAAAAATGGTGAAAAATTGGGTTACAGGCAGCCGCGATCGATCGCACGCAGGCAGTGCGCTCCAGGGGCGCTTGGCGATCGATCGCCATGTTTGGGCGATCGATCGGCGGGCCTCGCGATCGATCGTGCCAAATGTGGCGATCGATCGACGAGTGCAAAATTTTGTTGGCTCGGGCAGTGTGATCTCGCGATGGATCGAGGCTTTGTGGCGATCGATCGCGAGACACCAAAAAGTGATATTTTTTGGTGTTTTTGTGGGATTTTTGGTATTGGACTATTATTGGCTCCTAATATCGGTTTGTGTGAATGTGTAGAACCATCCCAGGTGGCAACACAGCCGAGGAGATAAAGTCCTTCAACATCTCCATTTTGGAACTAAGGTACGTAGTGAGGGGTACGGGTATCGGACGGTAAAACGTATTTTACACATTGGATTTGGTTATGCATTGTGGTTGCATACATGGATTTAATTATGCATTGTGGTTGCATACATTGTTTTGGTTATGCATTATGCTTGCATGAGTACATTGGATGCATTGGTGTATGTAATTGTAAGTCGAGATTATATTACAGTGATGAAGAATACTTGCCGCCAGTGGCGTAGCGATGTGAATACTTGCCGCTGTCATACCGTAGCGATGAGAGAATATTTGCCGCTAATATGAAGTGAAGAACACGACCGCTATCATATTATAGCGAGGGATATTACTGCCGCTGGTATTGTCTAAGCGAGGGGTATTTCCGTTGTCATGTTAACGCGAGGGTATTATGCCACTGATATAATAAGACTTGAAAATTGAACACGGTATTCATGGAAAGGATGCATATCATGACATACATATTGGTGTTATAATCTATTGGATTGATTGTGGTACAGAAACAACCAAATGGAGGATTAAGTGTATTAAATACAGGAAGTGATTCGCATTTACGGTTTATGCATATCTATATTACAATCATATTATTGTGAATATGGTTTGTTACATGCTCATGGGTTTGGGGTTGTTCCTGTAGGTACATTTTGGCAGAAAGGGCTAAGGACGGGTTGATGCGTGGGCTAGAAAGGAGTGCTTTTGGTATAGCAGGATATGATTCTTTTTATAGTCTCTATTCTTGGAGTAGTGTAAAGCTATAGGATTAACATTCATTGTTTGGGAATGTAATTTAATCCTTTTGGAACTTTATATTTTGGTACTGTAAACTTAATAGCCCGGACATGAACACAAAATTTTTATACTCTGATTATGCATGCTTAGTTCTTTTGTACCTAAATCCACACTTAAGGAACTAGGGTCCTTACATTAGTGGTATCAGAGCAGTGGTTAGAGAACCCGGGAACGAGTGAAGGGTAGCCTTAGCATGGTTGGCTAGGTGTTTATATTTGGAAATGTTTATGCATGTGGTGCATATTGGTGTAAAAAATTGTTATACTAACATGCTTATTGTCATTCATATTATCTAACGGCGTAGCATATGTATTGTTTGGAATTGTTGTTAACCCTTATGTTACATCATGGCGGCCATGAACTTGGGGAACCTCAATGAAGAAGTAGGTGATGTAGGAAGCGTGAATGCAAGTATTGCTCAGACGAATCCATTACCGCCACCGGTTGTGGGCGTGGAACTGGTAGCACAGTTATTATTTCCTGGGGAGCTTACTCTGACTCAATTTCTGACTTTCCATCCACCCAGATTCGAGGGGACAGAAACAGGGGAAGAAGCCGAGGAGTGGCTAGAAAGAGTGGAGCAGATATTTGTGTTTGCGCCTTGTGCTAGGACGGTTTGGTTAAGACTAGCAGAATTCCAATTAGCTAAGAAGTCTTCCATGTGGTGGAAGACGACAGTGATGGAGCTGAGGGCTCAGGGCATATTGATAGACTGGACTTTATTCAGAACCCGGTTTCTAAACCGGTACTTCTCTGCTGCGGCTAGGCAAACGAAGGAGGATGAATTCATGAACCTGAAGCAAGGGAGCATGACAGTATCGGACTATGCCATGCATTATTAAGATGATTAAGTATATTGGTGTTGGAATTAATTATAATGGCGAAATGCTTAGTCACATGGTGGGTGTGACCCGGTGGTGCGTTTCAGGGTGCATGTTATGCATGTTGGGAAATTGGGTGTTAACATGGTTTAATTGTAATGGTTAATAATTATTTGGTAAAGCATGTATTTAATTGGGGTTTTGGTGCATTTTTTGGAGAATACTTTTAAAATATCATGTTGGAGTATTTTATACATCATGCTAATTATTGGGGTACATGTTTTAAATTAAACCCCCCACTTATATCCCACTACCCCCACACCCCCATCACTCTTTACCAATCACCAATCACTCTCCAACCCTAACCCAAAAGCCCATTTTTGATTTTGGCTAAAAGGATGAAGGAAAATCTTTGCAAAAGCTTTGTTTGTGAGATTCTTAGTAGGATTTGGAGTCCATAAGAGGTATGGATCCCTCCTTGATGTTTTGGTATTTTGAGTTTTGAAATGGGTTTGTTTTGGGTTGGTGTTGTTTTTGGTTGGGTGTTAGATTTTAGGTTGTATTAAGGTGTATATTGAAGGTTTATGGTGTTTATATGTTGTTGGTTTGATGGTATTTGTCTTGGTGTGGATTGGGAAGAGTTTGAGGTGTAAAAATGGTGAAAAATCGGGTTACAGGCAGCGGCGATCGATCGCGTCAAATGTGGCGATCGATCGCCGAGTGCAGAATTTTGTTGGCTCGGGCAGTGTGATCTGGCGATCGATCGGGGCTTTGTGGCGATCGATCGCGAGACACCAAAAAGTGATATTTTGGTGTTTTTGTGGGATTTTTGGTATTGGACTATTATTGGCTCCTAATATCGGTTTGTGTGAATTTGTAGAACCATCAGAGGTGGCGACACAGCCGAGGAGATAAAGTCATTCGACATCTCCATTTTGGAACTAAGGTACGTAGTGAGGCGTACGGGCATCGGACGGTAAAAAGTATTTTGCACATTGGATTTGGTTATGCATTGTGGTTGCATACATGGATTTAATTATGCATTGTGGTTGCATACATGGTCTTGGTTATGCATTATGGTTGCATGAGTACATTGGATGCATTGGTGCATGTAATTGTAAGTTGAGATTATATTACAGTGATGAAGAATACTTGCTGCCAGTGGCGTAGCAATGTGAATACTTACCACTGTCATACCGTAGCGATGAGAGAATATTTGCCGCAAATATGAAGCGAAGAACACGGCCGCTGTCATATTATAGCGAGGGATATTATTGCCGCTGGTATTGTCTAAGCGATGGGTATTTCCGCTGTCATGTTAACGCGAGGGGTATTATGCCACTGATATAATAAGACTTGGAAATTGAACACGGTATTCATGGAAAGGATGCATGTCATGACATACATATTGGTGTTATAATCTATTGGATTGATTGTGGTACAATAACAACCAAAGGGAGTATTAAGTGTATTAAATATAGGAAGTGATTCGCATTTACGGTTTATGCATATCTATATTACAATCATATTATTGTGAATATGGTTTGTTACATGCTCATGGGTTTGGGGTTGTTCCTGTAGGTACATTTTGGCAGAAAGGGCTAAGGACGGGTTGATGCGTGGGCTAGAAAGGAGTGCTTTTGGTATAGCAGGATATGATTCTTTTGTACAGTCTCTACTCTAGGAGTAATGTAAAGCTATAAGATTAACATTCATTGTTTGGGAATGTAATTTAATCCTTTTGGAACTTTATTTTTGTACTGTAAACTTAATAGCCCGGACATCAACACGAAATTTTTATACTCTGATTATGCATGCTTAGTTCTTTTGTACCTAAATCCACACTTAAGGAACTAGGGTCCTTACATAACTAGAAATTCATAAGACCCGTACCTCGTCACCATGGCGGTCTTTGGCTCGTCCCCTACGGTAATCCGCACTTGCCAATATCCGGACCGCAAGTCTATCTTTGAAAACCACTTGGCCCTTCCAAGTTGATCGAACAACTCTCCAATGAGTGGTATTGGGTACTTGTTTCAGACGGTCAAGTTGTTCAAGGCCCGATAGTCCACGCACATGCGTAAAGATCCACCATGCTTCTTTTGAAAGGGCACTGGTGCACCATATGGGGACTTGGATGGCTAGATCATCCCCGCATCAAGTAGTTCCTTGAGTTGTTTCCTCAACTCTTCCAATTCAGGTGGTGCCATCCGATAGGGTGTTCGTGAGGGCGGGCTAGCATCCGCTACTAGCTCGATCTTGTGGTCCACGTCCCTCATTGGTGGTAGCTTCTTTGGGAGCTCCTTTGGCATAATGTCCTTGAAGTCCTCAAGCACGGTCTTGACTTCCATGGACAACTCCCCCATGCCCTCAGTCTTTGGCCCTTCATCTATCTTAGGAACTATGGCATAGGTCTCCTCACTATGCCTAAGTCCATTTGCAAATTGAATAGCCAACAACATACTCGGCCCCTTGGCCTCCCTCTTGGCCGGTATAGTACATGGAGTGTTTGCGTCAAGAATATATAAGGAGTCCGAAAAGGGTAGAATGCAAGCTCGTACCTCATCGAGCCACTCTAGCCCAAGTACCATATCGTAGTCATCCATGGTCACCACTGTGTAGGAGACATATCCCTGCCATTTTCCTATCGTGGTCTTCACTCCCTTGGCCGCTCCGGCAATTGGTTTGGCCTTTGCATTCACTGACTTGATTGATCCTCCGGTAGGAGTGATGGCAAGCCCCAGCTTCTTCACCACCTCCTCCCGGATGAAGTTGTGTGTGGCTCCCGTATCCACCAATGCCTTGACTCTTTGCCTCCTAACCAAGGCATCCACAAACATAGACCCACCCTTGGGTCCTTTAGCGCTCTCCACCTTTGCTTTGACGACATTGAGGAGCCGTAAAGATCCAATCTGTGTGCCATCCTCCTGTGGCTCATCATCTTCATCTGCAAGAGCTGCTAGCTTGTTTACTTTTGGGCAATTGGCCATGAAGTGGTCGGTCTTGTGACAAAGGAAGCAAGTCCGTTCCTGATCATTGGACCTATAGGTTGATGGTCTTGGTGCATTGCCCCTGTTGTAGGTTTGGCTTGAGTTTGACTGGTTGTCTCCCATACCTTTGCCCTTGTCATCCCTCTTGCCTTTGTTGTTGCCATCGTTGGAGGGCCGCAACTCAATAAGGCTCTCGTCATAAGCAATTGCCATAGCCAAATCCTGCACTTGATGGCATTGGAGCTCCTGTTTTGCCCATGGTCTGATCCCATCAAGGAAAGCAAAGAATGCCTCACGATCCGTCAACTCCGGGATCTCCAATATGATCTCTTGGAACTCCTTGATGTACTCTTTTATAGTTTTGTTGTGTGTGAGCCGTCGTAGGCGTCCCCGAGCCTCATACTCCACATTCTCGAGGTAGAATTGCCGCTTGAGCTCGGCCTTGAAGTCTTCCCATGTATCCATGCGGCAAGTGCCTCGCTCAATATCAGTGTGTCGCCTCCTCCACCATAGAGTGGCTGTGTCGGTCAGGAATATGGGCGCTGTGCGAATCTTGGCCTCGTTGTCCCGTACATTCGAGGCTGCAAAGTATTGCTCCAAGTTCCATAGAAAGTTGTCAAGTTCCTTAGCATAGCGAGTCCCATTGTGTGGTCTTGGCCTTGGAACATCGATCCTGGTTGGTGTCGTGGCCACATGATCCCCCGCATTGGCCATGGCCCTTTTGCATATAACCATGTCGGCCTTGAGAGTTTTGAACTCTTCTTGCAAGGTCTCAATCATGCCCCTAAATTCATCGAATTGATTCTTCACATCAAAATTGAAAGAGTTAATTTGTTGGAGTACCTGACCTTGAAACTCCTCCCCTGAGGTGTTTTCTTCAAGTTCCCGTACCCTCTCGGCCACATCCTCGAAGGCTTGGGAGTGATCCGCCATGTATTGCTCTAATCGGATCATCCGGTTCTCCATACCATCCATAAAGTCGACCGAGGGTTCCCTTGACTGGCCCCGGCCCTTCCTTGGTGCCTTCTCTGGCTTCTCGGATTATTGGACCACCCCTGAGTCCGACATTCTTTCTTCTAGCAAACACCAACGAACAACCTTGAGTGCCGAAGCTTTAAGAGCCAACCTGGCTCTGATACCACTTGTCACGGGATGAGAGCTTTCGCCCAAACTTTCTCGAACTCGTGCGGCACTTGACTAGTAACCTCGCGTCGCTAGCAAGTCAGCATTCCTCCCGAGTTGGTTGCTAAAGTGCTAGAAAGAGAGAACACAAAGAGATTTTGAGAGAATGCTTTGTATTGCTTGAATACTTGATTGAAAACTTGATGGTTACAAATGAACTCCTACCCCTTATATATATAAGTCCACCTCCTCCACCATAGATGGTTGTGATCGATTTGATCTAACGGTGGAGAATGACCTTCTAGGATCTTTTACACTTCTACATGTTTCTTAAAGTTCCATGGATATCTCCTACAAGATTCTAGAAAACTCTATATTACAAAAGAATATACAAGTGAGACCTAGAATCTTTCAGGGTGATCTAAAGTGTTCTTCAAACTTCTGGGAGCTTCCGAGATGTCCAAAGCCTCTTAATATGCCGGAATCCGCTAGAAAGTTCCGGAGTGTGACATTACGCACTTTTTATCCTTTCACCTTATTTTAGTCAATTCAAGCATTCTTAAATTCCTTTTACCCACTTTTGATATCTAAAGGCAGCTATGTAGTTATAATTTAAGGTTGCGCTTTATAGTCATAAATGAATTACAAAATTGTAATATTATCAAGCATTCTTAAATTCGTTTTACACTCAATTTGTTAAATAATATCTTATATCGAATGTTTAGCAGACGTACTTCTATTAGTATTATATATTTTTATTATTTTATTATTCTATTCAAAATAACAAAAAAATATTCCAATTCTCGACATTATTTGCCCATTCTAAATCTTTAATCTATTGAACAAAAAGTTAATAAAAGATTTTTCAATCCAGTCACCCAAAAATAAATTCTTTCAGGTCCAATTTTGATCAAAAGGACCAAAATAATATTCTGTCTTCCTTGTATCACCTCGTTTAACCTCAAAACCCTATTCTAGGAGAACTGTTAACACGATACAGGCTCACTGCTTCTTCGTCAAACTACCGCAAACAGCGCATGATTCAACACTACCACTGCTGCCGCTATCTTCTTTGTAACCGACGAATAATCGGAGGCCGAAGAATCAAAATTGGAGACCACCATAAAATATCTCGATGCAGTGTTCCGAATCAAAACAATAATCCAAACACCAACAGAAATGCAGTCACCGCGAATTGCAGAAACACGTTGAGATCCACCGCCGCCACATGCATTTACAATTTGTAATTTCCTCCTATCAAACGACTTTCGATTCAAAATTAATCATTAATTGAAGATATAGAATTATATGTGTCCTGCCATCAAAAAAAGAACTATATGTGTCACGTGATTTAGGTGAACCAAGACAGAGGAGGGATTTCTGGGTTAGCGATAGATTATGAATTATATTGATCACTGTTACTAAATTGTAGTTTTGAATAAATGTAATAATTTTTTTCTTATCTGATGCATGTGAATGTAATATACTTTAAATTAACAAGAAAGAAACCTACTAAATTCAAAGGCAAAATACTCATTTACAGTATAGAAGCATAAAAATAATATACATGCACCGTACTAGAGGTGCATGTAAATTACATGTACCTCTAGACTCATATGGTGCATGTGAGTCTATGTGGTTCATGTAATTTACATGCACCGCTAGACACAAGTGGTGCACTTAAAATATAATTTTACATGCACCGCATAAGTAATTTGCATACACCGCATGAGTAAGTTTTTACATGCACCGCATGAGTAATTTTTACATCACTGCATGATTAAATTTTACATGCACCGCATGAGTCAATTTTATATGCACCGTATAAGTCACATGCATTACATGAGTCTAGCGGTGCATGTAATTTGCATGCACCGCTAGACACAAGTGGTGCACTTAAATTATAATATACATGCATCGCTTGTGTATAATGATGCATGTAAATTAGATGCACCGCTAGATACAAGATGCATGTATATTATATTTACATGCATCGTATGAGCCACATGCACCGCTAGACACAAGTGATTACATGTAAAAAACAGCTACCAGTATCATTGGATTGAATCGATTAATGTAAAATCACATAAGAGATCTGTACATTTTCAAAATCTTCACAATACAACACTGAATATGATGCGTACTTAACACTCGAGTGTTAATTGACGACGAAAAAAACTCCTAAGATGACTGTCATAATCTCCAGAGAGATCCGCCAAATAATCTCTAGCTTCTGATTCTCCTCCTATGCTACTTAAGTCAGTTTTTTTCTAAATCATCCCGCAGATTTTCCAAAACATTTGCCTTGGGAGTAGAATAATCTGAACGGGTTGTTTCCAAAACACTCCTAAGAATTATATAATTTATTTAAACATGTTTCTCGACATCCTCTAAGGCCAAACTTCCGTGAAGCATCATACACAAAGTCCTTTTTTATGAAACTTTCGCGTCTTTAGCCTTTGAATCTTGGCAGGTGGTGATCTAACAACATTTTCAGAAAGAGACGCACCATTCCATGAAGCACTATCTACAAAGCACTTTCAGTTCGATAAATAATCAGATGATGCATGTCCACCTCCTTCACCATCAAACGACAACAACGCAAACGATAGAAGATGAGGCAGACAATGAGGATGCCGGTGGAAAAGTGGAGGCTATATGGAAGAGGAAATAAAGGATCAGGCAAACAAGGATAATTATTGCCTGTGTATAATAATTTATTTAATTAAACAAGAGTCATTATATCCTAATAAATGGTGGCTTATCTGATTAGGGATTAGGGTTTTATAAAATGGACTTATTTGAAAGAATTTTCCTATAATAAGTATTTAATTGTAAAGAAAATAATTTGGGAGATTTATTAGAAAGATATTTTGAAAAGTGGTATCTTATTCTAATTTCCGACAAATACATAGCCAAATGACTCACCAAAAGCCGAAATAAAGCTCAGTTTCCTAGCCAATTTTGCATCCACCACCCCAATTCTTGATAACCAAAGTAAATGGTCAAAGTAAAGTAAACCATTTCACCCGAGTTCGAAAGAACGGCTAACCATCGAAGAATTGTCGTGGGTCCTGGGTTTCGCCTTAGAGCGTTGAATCCAGAGAGGAACCGGCCAGTGTGGAAGGCTTTCCGGCTAAGACTCGAGGCCACTTACCATTGCTTGGCCCTATTGGCAACATTAGGATGTGCATTTTGTGTGTGCCAATGGACTAATTTGGATACGTACTGGAAAGTCTTGACAAGTTTTCTATGCCATCACTGTTTGCTAGAAAGATCACAAGTTTGTCTACTTTGTCATCCATGGGGTAAGGGATTTTTTACTTCATTTTAAAATGGGGAAATGGGCTTTTTTACAAGAAAATGTGTGGGTTATTTCGGTTTGAAAGATGACTGTCCACATATATTAATATTAAACTTCAATGTTGGTCAATATTGTTTGTTCAATCTACTAGTTATTAAATATATATATTTCATGCCGCCAAACGAGACTACTGATTATTGAATGTAATATGGCATGCATGTTGATCGCTATTATTTTAAACAATATTTTTCAATGTAACGATTCTATACCGCAAGTGCACGGTGTCAAGTTTTAGTATAGTGATATTATAAGTAAGGATGTCGAACCCACAGGGACTAATGTATAAGTACCAAATAAAATTAATTAAATTATATTTAGCCTACGAAAGAGATGATTAATTAATGAATTAAACTAAAGAATTAAAAACTCAGATCTAACACAATTCCTTTGAAGATGCGAAGGAATTCCACTCGAGAAATCTACCAAGATGTTTGTTCAATTATGCGTCATCAATGATTTGTTTGCTAAAACAATTTCTTATCAATCAATTCTTAAGGTGACGGATTTCCGAATAATCAATACACTCTCTCGAGCTGTATTGAAACTAGTAATAAATTGACACAAGTAACTCTCGTTCACTAATACCAATTTAATACCGAATAAATCTCTATGAAAACCGTTGTTCTTCAAATTGTTCAATTTAAAGTGACCACGTATGTGATTTAGTCTCTCGATCTAAATCTTAAACATACAACACGAATTATTTGAGCGTATTACAATTTTATCTCTCGATCTCAATTGTAATTCACAAGTTCAATCAAAGATAGCTAGGCTTTGATAGCATGAAGCATATAATTCATGAACAAAAGATATTGATTCACTCAAACACAACCAAATCAAAGATTCAAACACAAATCACTTAAACTTGATAGAATAAACCAGATTAAATTCAAATCAAATTCAAATAGATGTTCAATTGTTTCTCAACCTCAAAAACATCAACTAAATATGAAAATCAAATTAATCTAGAGTTTAGAAATACGATAAACGTAGGAGGACTCCTTGCGTTGAACGATCTTTCTTCTCTCGCTTCCTTCCTTGCACTTCAAAGGATTCTTCAACCTTGTTCTTCCGGAGATGAAAGGCGGCTAAGAAATATGGAATTAGGTCTTATTATTCTTCAGAATATGGATGCAATTTTCGTGCCTCTTTTCCTTATTTATAGAGGAGGGGAGATATGGAATTGTTGCCATAAAATCAGACTAATCAAGAGTTTAATTTTCTGAAAAATCTCCGTCTCGATCGACCGAGCCTTATGTCTCGATCGATCGAGCGTCGTCAACATTCGAGTCTTCAATTCTCTGCCTCTCTCGATCGATCGAGAAGGATGTTCCGATCGATCGAGATTTCTTCTTCGTTTCTTTTTAACTCTCTGCCAGTGTCGATCGATC
This sequence comes from Haberlea rhodopensis, assembly GCA_907163345.1. NCBI lineage: Eukaryota > Viridiplantae > Streptophyta > Magnoliopsida > Lamiales > Gesneriaceae > Haberlea > Haberlea rhodopensis. The sequence goes on from CAJQUN010000010.1 coordinate 11,182,268, forward strand.
GAGATGATTTTTCCGATCGATCGAGAATCCAAAATCTTTGTTGGCTATTCTTCTGCCTCGGTCGATCGATCGGGAAGCTTGTTCTGATCGATCAAGATTTCCAGAAATCAAAATCTTCATTTATTGGCTTGATTTGATCCGTTTCTTCCTTGTAGCTCAATTCTTCCATATTCCACCTAGATTCCTGAAACAAGCAAATAAATACCAAAAAGCATAACATCTTCATGGAATCTACACGAATATATATACAAATCAAGACCTAAATACGCGTAATAATCAACCATATCAACTCCCCCAAACTTAGATTTGATCGTCCTCGAGCAAACATTAAGATCAAAATGCAAAGTTCATCATCAATACTTTGAATGAATTAACTTAGCAACTCAATTGTAAAAGCTCAGAAATCCCACTAACACTCCAACCATGAGTCAATCCAAAAATTAACAAGAAGTGTTTTCTCCTAAGCCAAGCAATATATCGCAAAAATCAGAACGTGCGTGTGTGTTCATGTCAATCATGAGTTTCATATACACTTTTAGGATCAAATAGTGCTATTAAACTCAAAATCAAGATTTTCTTTTAAACACTTCATAAGCCTACTTTTCAAATACTTCTCCACTAATGTAGTTATTCCGTAGACTTGGATTAATAGGTCTTTTAAAGGTTGTAATGTTTGGCCTAGGTTGTTGGCTTCAAAGAAAAGATAAGGAAATACAAAGAAGAGAGTATAATCTTTGAAAATTCAAAATCGTGGATAGGCTGACGAAGGTAGCTCATTTCATCCCTTACTGTATGACTTTCACATACCTAAAGATGGCCCAATTTCGCACAAAATCGAAATTTATCAAAAGTAATAAAAAATGTTCATACGTATGAAAATTTCTCAAAATCTTCTTCCAACCAAGAAAATGATGTATTCATGACACATATTCGAAGCTTCACATGTAATCGAAATTTGTTAAAAAATTAAAAAACTTACATAATTTGTGAAAATTTCTCAAAAACTTTTTCCAACAACGAAAATGATGTACTCAATACTTGATGTTAAAATTTCAAAAATTAAATTTGTTTATGAAGACATATACTCGAATATTCGCAAAAAACCGGAATTTATCAAAAATTAAAAAAAAATTCATTACTATGAAAATTGCTCAAAAATTTCTTCCAACCAAGAAAACGATGTATCATAACATGGCATGAAATCGGATTTTATCGAAAAATAAAAGAACTTCGTAATTTGTGAAAATTTCTGAAAACATTACGATGGAGACAGGTATGCTGCTATCTTGTTAGCGATGAGGTATGGTATGTTACTGTTTTGTTGTACGGGATGTAGTGAGGTTGCATGGGGTTCCAGTCTCGATTGTGTCTGACAGAGACCCAAGGTTTACTTCACATTTCTGGGAGGGTCGCCAGACAGCTTTGGGCACAGAGGTGAGACTGAGTACAACTTATCACCCTCAGACAGATGGCTAGACAGAGCGTACCATTCAGACGCCCGAAGACATGTTGAGGGCATGTGTTTTGGAGCTTGATACTCCATGGCAGGATGCAGTGCCATTGGTGGAGTTCTCCTATAATAACAGCTATCAGGCGAGCATTCAAATGGCCCCTTTTGAAGCTCTTTACGGACGACGTTGTAGGTCACCGCTGTATTGGGAGGACTTGACTAGTAAAGCGGTCGGAGGACCGGATATGATTAAGGATATGAAGGAAAAGATTAAGTTGATACGCCAAAAGATGAAACGGCACAGGATAGGCAAGCAGCCTATGCCAATAAGCGATGATGACCGCTAGAATTTCAAGTGGGAGACAAGGTCTTCTTGAAAATCTCACCTTTCAGGGGTGTGGTTCGTTTTGGTATGCGGGGGAAGTTATCTCCGAGGTATGTTGGGCCGTATGAAGTATTGCAGTGTATCGGTAATTTGGCATACCATTTGGCTCTACCGCCGTCTTTATCTAGTATTCATGATGTTTTTCACGTCACTATGTTACGGAAGTATGAGCCAGACCCGTCTCATGTGTTACAGCCTACTGAAGTGCAGTTGGACTCAGATGTATCCTACGTTGAACGACCAATCAGAATTCTAGATCGAGAGGATCGCAGATTACGAAACAAGGTTATACCGATGGTCAAAGTTCAGTGGGATCATCGGGGTGTCGAGGAGGCTACGTGGTAGACGGAACGGCATATGGTGCAGCACTACCCAGAACTATTTTCTGGTATGATTTATTTTTTAGTTTCATTTTGGGTAAGTGCATGCGATTTCGAGGACGAAATCTTATAAGTAGGGGAGTATTGTGATGCCCCAAAATTAATTATATGCAATTTGGGCATTAATGAAGTTTATGTGATTAATTATTATGAAAATTGATTTATGTGTTGGTAATGAAGTGTTAACATGATTTAATTGTATTGATTGTCAATTATGAGGAAAGCATGATTTTAGTGGAAGTTTAATGCATTTTTGTAAATGCTTTTAAAATACCATGTTAGGGTATTTTATACATCATGTTAATTGATGGGGTACAATTTTATTAACCTTTAAAACCCAGACCCCACTATACCCTTTATCTCACTTTACCCTTTTCTCTTCTAAAATCCCCAAACTCACTCTCAAAAACCCTACCCATTCCCCATTTTCGAAATCTAGCAAGGAAGGAGAAGGTAAGCTCCACAAAACTTTTGTTTGTGGGATTTTTGTTAAGGTTTGGAGTCTTCAAGAGGTATGGAACCATTCCTAAAGTTTTTATGATGTTTGGTTTTGAAATGGGATGATTTTGAAGTGATTTATGTGGGTTTGTTTTGAGTATGTGTTGTATGTTGTTGGGGAATGATTTTTGAAGTGTTTTATGTGGGTTTTAGTGAGTTATGATGATGTTGATGTTGTAGGAAAGTTTGGGTTTGAAGGGTATGAGTTTGAGCTTGGAAAGATGCTAAAAAATGGTGGAAAATCGCGCACCAGCAGGTGGCGATCGATCGCCGAAGGCCAGTAGCGAAAAATGCTACAGGCGATCGATCGCCATATTTTAAGCGATCGATCGCCGCAAGGCAAACAGTCAGGCGATCGATCGCCGCTGTTTAAAAGATGGAAAATGATGATTTTTGTTAAGTTTTTGGTATTCGGCTATTATTTAGCTTCTAATATTGATTTGTATGGTTGTGTAGAACCATCACAGGTACCCACAACTTCAAGGAGATAAAGTTCTACAACTTCTCCATTTTTGGAATTAAGGTACGTAAGAAACGTACGGGCATCGGACGGTAACACATTCCTATACTATTACTACGCAATGATTGCATAAGTATTTACGATGTTTATGATGATGATTATGATAAGTAAGTTTATGATGATGATGTTATGATGAATAAAGATGATATGATGTTTACGATGACGTTTATGATAAGATGATAATGTCTATAAGATGATGATGCTTATAAGATGATGATGTCTATAAGATGATGATGTTTACAAGATGATGATGTTTTATAAGATGACGATGTTTATGATATCATGATGATGATGTATGTTTAACTATGTTATTAAGAATGGTTGAGTGTTCTGGTGGTTGTTATGGGAAAGCGAGGAAGGTACTTACCGCTGACATAACTAGCGAGGAGATTATACCTGCTATCAAGGTGTAGCGAGGGGTAATCACAGTACCGCTATATGTCGAAGCGAGGGGATCAATTGTTCCGCGGACATATCAAGGGCAGAAACATCTCCATTTCTAAATAACATGGTTGATTATGTATATATGTGAAGTATGATTTTAATAATTTATGTCAAGGAGCTAATGACTACGTGCATGATTATGAAATAGGGACAACCAAAGTGGGTTAATGCGATTTACCAGGAAGTATATGTTACGATTACTTTCATGCATTTATTTATATGCCATTATCTCATGATGTTAAGTAACGATGTACATGCTCATGATGGGTTGTTCCTGTAGGTACACTTTTGGATTGAAAGATTAAGGGTCGGGTTGAGGCAGTGAGCTATGAGGAGCATGAAAGAAGATAGGATACATGATTTTTGGATAGTCTCTACTCTAGGAGTGGTATAATTCTATCGCTTTAACATTCATTATTGAGAATGTAATTAATAAGTTTGAAGTTTTATTTTTGGCCTGTAATCTTATTAGCTCAAAGCTACAACCGGAACCCTAAGATGTTAGTAATGCATGTTTAGTCCATAATATGTTATTATTATGATGTTAAGGTAGGAAGACCCTACAGAATGAGGTTGCCAAAGAACGTTGAATGGGGCTAATAGTATGTCAAACATACTCCATTCTTTTATCATTTAGGCTCAAATTTGGGAACTAGGGATTGATATCAACGTGGTAAGCTTGAAAGGCTCAAACGCTCCAAAGATCGCCTAAATCATTTCCAAGTCTAGTTCCTAACTATAAAATTTCGCCTCAAAGTGCTCTAAAGTAGGTTCTAAAGTGTTTTAAGATCCTCAAGATTAATCATAGTTAACAAAATTATTCCAATATACAATTCACTAAATCATGAGCCAAAAGTGCTTAAAATATTCCTCAATTTTTGAAATATTAACTTAACCTAAGATATTCACAAACAAGTTAAAAATCTTCAAGACTTAAGGTGAGATGGGGATTAATATCATCATGTAATACCATTGCAGATCTAATTCATTATTTCTAAATGATGAACTAATTTTCAATTTTTTTTTAATTGCTCAAAAACGATCTAAATCTCATGTTAGATTAGTCATGCAAGGAAGTAACGCAAGTCAATAGCAGAAACCAATACACACACCCCCAAACTTAGTACATGCATTGCCCTCAATGAATGGTAGACAATAAATGCAAAGGCAAAGCACATACCTCGACGACGATCGTCAGTAATCGTCGTCCTCGTCATGCTCTGGAGGTGGTACTGGGTAATATGGCTCCTCAGCACGCATGGAGTCTCGCCCAAAATCAAGAAAACAAGAACTAAAATAAAACAAAGCAAAGGGTTAAGAAAGAGTTCTTGATTTATAGTCCCAAGCTGGACTTTCACCTCCGTTTTCTTAGTTATCAAGATAACAGATAGAAGCTAACATCTCGCATTTCTCATTGATGTTGTAGTGCTTCAACCGCTGCCCATTTACTATAAAGGTTCCCTTTTCGGGGTCGGTAATTTCAATAGCGCCAGTTGGGTTTACCTTGGAGACTGTGAATGGTCCAGACCACCGAGAACGTAGTTTACCGGGAAAGAGTCTCAATCTGGAATTGAACAAGAGTACTGTATTTCCCTCATTGAATTCCCTTCTTTGTATATGAGAATCATGCCACTTCTTGGTTCTTTCTTTGTAAATCTTTGCGTTTTCATATGCCTGATTCCTAAATTCCTCCATCTCATTTAGCTGTAAAAGACGTTTTTCACCTGCAACATGACAATCAAAGTTTAGCCATTTCATAGCCCAATATGCTTTATGCTCAAGTTCAACAGGTAGATGACATGCCTTACCAAATACCAACCTATAAGGTGATGTGTCAATAGGTGTCTTAAAAGCAGTTCGATAAGCCCATAATGCATCGTCTAAGCGTAAGGACCAATCCTTCCGGCTTAGAATCACAATCTTTTCTAGAATACGTTTTAACTCTCGGTTTGAAGCTTCTACTTGTCCGCTGATTTGTGGGTGATAAGGTGAAGACACTTTGTGGGTGACACCATATTTACTCAAAAGATTTCAAATTGTTTGTTGCGAAAATGAGTGCCCACATCACTAATAATTGCTCGAGGGGCGCCAAAACGAGTAAAAAATTTTCTTTTCAAAAATTGCACAACCACTCGAGCATCATTTGTGCGTAAGGCTTCCGCCTCAACCCACATTGACACATAGTCCACTGTGACAAGTATGTATTTGTTTGAACATGAGCTTGGGAAAGGTCCCATAAAATCTATTCCCCATACATCAAAAAGTTTGCATTCGAGAATATTGTTTAAAGGTAATTCATTTCTTCTAGAGATATTACCGACCCTTTGACATCTATCACAAGTAGAGACATACCTGAATGCGTCCTTAAACAACGTTGGCCAATAGAAGCCAGAGTCAAGTACCTTAGCAGCTGTTTTGGTTGGGCCAAAATGCCCACCTATCTCTCCACCATGTCATTGCTTCAAGATAGATTGCATGTCCCTTTCAGGAATACATCTTCTTATGATGTTATCTGCACAAACTTTGAACAAATAGGGCTCCTCCCACATAAGATGTTTAACCTCAGAAAAGAATTTTTTCTTTTGATAAAAAGATAGATTTTGTGGGAGAATACCACTAGCAATATAGTTCGCAAAATCTGCATACCAAGGTAGAATGTCAGCGTTAAACAATTGCTCATCAGGAAATGTCTCATTAATTTCTCCTATCTCACTTTCAATTTTTTCCTCTTCATTGTCTATGCGAGACAAATGATCCGCTACCACATTCTCTACACCTTTCTTATCTTGTATCTCTAAGTCGAATTCTTGCAACAACAATATCCACCTAATTAAGCGTGGTTTGGCATCTTTCTTTGCAAGTAAGTATTTAAGTGCAGCATGATCGGTGTAAACAATAACTTTGGCAAGACATAGATAGGAGTGAAACTTATCGAATGCAAAAACTATGGCTAGTAGCTCTTTTTCAGTAGTGGCATAATTCATTTGTGCTTCATTCAAAGTGCGACTAGCATAGTATATGGTATGAAATACCTTGTTCCTCCTTTGACCTAAGACTGCTCCTACGGCTGTGTCACTCGCATCGCACATCAATTCAAAGGGTAACTCCTAGTTAGGTGCTACCAAGACCGGTGCTGTTACCAGTTTCTCCTTGAGAATTTCGAATGCCTGCACACAATCAACATTAAATTCATAAGGTGCATCTTTAGTTAATAAATGAGATAAAGCTTTAGAAATTTTTGAGAAATCCTTAATGAATCGACGATAAAATCCTGCATGGCCCAAAAAACTTCGGATTCCTTTCACTGTTGTTGGAGGCGGCAATTGTTGTATCACTTGGATTTTTGCTCAGTCTACCTCAATACCCTTTTCGGATATCTTATGTCCCAACCTTCTTTGACCATGAAGTGACACTTCTCCCAATTCAATACAAGATTCGTCTCCTTGCATCGTGTCAGCACCAAATCCAAGTTAGATAAACATATATCAAATGAGGATCCAAAAACAGAGAAATCATCCATGAAAACTTCTAAAAATTTCTCTATCATGTCATGGAATATGGCTACCATGCATCTTTGAAAAGTGGCAGGGGCATTACATAATCCAAATGGCATTCGTCTAAAGGCAAATGTACCATAAGGGCAAGTGAAAGTAGTTTTCTCTTGGTCCTCTGGTGTGATAGCGATTTGGTTATACCCTGAATACCCATCTAGAAAGCAATAAAAATCATAACCTGCTAATCTTTCTATCATTTGATCAATGAAAGGAAGGGGGAAGTGATCTTTACGAGTGGATTCATTTACTCTACTATAGTCAATGCACACTCTCCACCCCGTGACCGTCCTAGTAGGTATTAATTCATTGTTTTCATTAGGGACAACAGTAATGCCACCTTTCTTTGGTACACATTGAATAGGACTTACCCATGAGCTATCAGAGATAGGGTGGATAATACCTGCATCCATGAGCTTAATGACTTCGGCTTTTACTACCTCTTGCATTTTTGGATTGAGACAGCGTTGTGGTTGTACCACGGGCTTGAAAGTTTCCATCAGAATTTTATGCATGCACACTGATGGGCTAATTCCTTTGATATCTGCTATCTTCCATCCAAATGCCTTCTTGTGCTCCATAAGGACTTTAAGAAGCTTCCCCTTGTTTTCACCTGTCAAAGATGAAGAGATGATGATAGGTAACGAATTTCCAGCATCTAGGAATACATACTTGAGATGAGATGGGAGGGGCTTTAGTTCAAGCTTGGGTGATTCTTCAATGGATGGCCGTTGAGGCTTAATGTCTCTTTTTCCCAACTCTCCAAGATTTTCAGTGGCTCATTTCATGTAGGGAACGATGTTGTTCAATTGAGCTAGGATCTCAACTTCCTCTTTCATGTTGTTTATCGGCTTCCACAAGGTATGCTTCCATTTTTTCTTTGTAAGTACCTTGCAACAAATCAACAGTCAGGGCATCAATAATATCAACACTAAAACACATGGGCTCGTCGTGTGGGTGTTTAAGTGCTTTAAAGACATTAAACACAACTTGATCCTCCCCTACACGGAGGATCAACTTCCCTTGTTGGACATCTATGATTGCCTTTCCCGTTGCTAAGAATGGTCGGCCCAAAATCAGTGGTGTCTCCCTGTCCTCTTCCATATCTAGCACGAGAAAATCAACTGGGAATATGAATTTGTCCACTTTGACTAACACGTCTTCAATGATTCCTCGGGGATATGTGATAGATCTATCCGCCAATTGCAGTGAAACTTTGGTGGGTTTCGGCTCTCCTAGTCCCAACCTCCTGAAAATGGAAAAAGGCATCAAATTTATACTTGCACCCAAATCACACAATGATTTAGTAAATGAAACTGATCCTATAGTGCAAGGTATAGTAAAACTCCCTGGGTCCTTTAACTTTGGAGGCATTTTGTTTTGTACAATTGCTGAGCACTCCTCTGTTAAGCTTACCGTTTCGTATTCGCCCAACTTTCGCTTGTTAGAGAGAATTTCCTTCAAAAACTTAGCATAACTAGGCATTTGAAGTAAAGCATCAGCAAATGGTATATTAATATGCAATTTCTTAAATACTTCAAGAAACTTACCAAATTCAGCGTCCATTTTAGCTCTTTTCAGTGCAGCGGGAAATGGGGGAGGAATTACTGTCGTATCAGTGTGTGTAATTTGTGTGGTGTTAAAATGTTTACCTTTGTCGATTGCCTTGTCCTCAGTCGTCAATGGTGGTCTCACAACTTTCTTGTGCTCCAGTCTGTGCCCTTAGCTCTTTTCCACTCCTTAGTGTTATGACATTCGCTTGCTCCTTTGGATTTATTACCGTATCACTTGGTAGTGTACCTTGAGTTCGTCCGGAAATCAAAGTTGCAAGTTGCCCCACTTGTCTTTCCAAGTTCTTGATAGATGCCTCCTGATTTTGCATCCTAGTTTCAGTTGATGATATGAACTTGGTCATTAGCTCCTCCATACTCGACTTTTGTGCATATCCCGGTGGTTGTTGTGGGTTCAACACATTGTTTTGGTTGGACCATTGCAAGTTCGGATGATTTCTCCACCCCGGGTTGTACGTGTTGGAGTACGGGTTGTTGGGCTGCCTGTTTCCTACATAATTCACCGACTCGTTAGATTGATTAAATGGATTACCTGCCTGGCACTCATTGCTCGAATGATTGCTTCCACGTAGCTCGCAAGTGATAACTTGAGCTTGCATTGCTGTCATGCTCATGCTATCTATCTTTTTGTTTAGCGCATCCAATTGTGCCGAAAGAGTAGTGATGTCGTCCACTTGATGAACGCCCACCAGTTATTTGGCACGTTCCTCTCCGATTGCCATTGATAGCTATTAGAAGCCATCTCTTCCAAGAGTTCATACGCTTCTTCCGGTGTTTTGCGCATTATGGAACCTCTTGAGGCTGCATCTATCATAGAACGGTTAGATGAAAACAACCCGTTGTAAAAAGTCTGTACCTGAAGCCATATAGGAAGTCCGTGGTGTGGGCAACTCCTCAGCAAATCTTTGAAACGATCCCATGCCTCATATAGTGTTTCAGGGTCGTATTGCCCGAATGTGGTGATATCGTTCCTCATCTTTGCTGTCTTGGAAGGAGGAAAGTATTTGGATAGAAACGCTTGCGTCATCCCCTCCCAAGTTGTTATTGAACCTGCAGGTAAAGAGTTCAACCACGCTTTAGCTTTATCCTTTAGTGAGAAAGGAAATAACCTTAACCTGATGACGTCGTCAGAAACGCCATTAAGTTTAAATGTGTCACAGATCTCCAAGAAGTTGGAGATATGAGCGTTCGGATCATCTATGGCTACTCCTCCAAACATCACTGAATGTTGGATCATCTGTATTATCGCCGGCTTTATTTCAAAGTTGTTCGCTTGAATAGTTGGCCTTGTAATGCTGGACAGTGATCCATGAAAAGCCGGTTGAGCATAATCCATCATCGATATGGGATTCAATGCTTCATTGTTAGCGCATCCTTCTTGATTATTTCCAGCCATTGCTCGAGCTTCTCTAATTCTTTGTAGACACGTACGCTCGATTTCTGAGTCAATTGGCTCGAGTGTGGGGTTGCTACTCCTTAGCATGCACCACGACAATAACTACCTGTAAAATTAATCCAAAAGGAGAAGATGCGACGGTATTAAATTTGACGGTGAAAAGTGACAAAACAAAACAAAACAAAAATTTAATGGCTAAATTACAATTAACTAATCTCGTGTGATATTATACAGATTAGTCCCCGTCAACGGCGCCAAAAACTTGATCGCTTTTATTTTAAACAATATTTTTCAATGTAGCGATTCTGTACCGCAAGTGCACGGTGTCAAGTTTTAGTATAGTGATATTATAAGTAAGGATGTCGAACCCACATGGACTAATGTATAAGTACCAAATAAAATTAATTAAATTATATTTAGCCTACGAAAGAGATGATTAATTAATGAATTAAACATAAGAATTAAAAACTGAGATCTAACACATTCCTTTGAAGATGCGAAGGAATTCCACTCGAGAAATCTACCAAGATGTTTATTCAATTATGCGTCATCAATGATTTGTTTGCTAAAACAATTTCTTATCAATCAATTCTTAAGGTGACGGATTTCCGAATATAATCAATACACTCTCTCGAGCTGTATTGAAACTAGTAATAAATTGACACAAGTAACTCTCGTTCACTAATACCAATTTAATACCGAATAAATCTCTATGAAAACCTTTGTTCTTCAAATTGTTCAATTTAAAGTGACCACGTATGTGATTTAATCTCTCGATCTAAATCTTAAACATACAACATGAATTATTTGAGCGTATTACAATTTTATCTCTCGATCTCAATTGTAATTCACAAGTTCAATCAAAGATAGCTAAGCTTTGATAGCATGAAGCATATAATTCATGAACAAAAGATATTGATTCACTCAAACACAACCAAATCAAAGATTCAAACACAAATCACTTAAACTTGATAGAATAAACCAGATTAAATTCAAATCAAATTCAAATAGATGTTCAATTGTTTCTCAACCTCAAAAACATAAACTAAATATGAAAATCAAATTAATCTAGAGTATAGAAATACGATAAACGTAGGAGGACTCCGTGCGTTGAACGATCTTTCTTCTCTCGCTTCCTTCCTTGCACTTCAAAGGATTCTTCAACCTTGTTCTTCCGGAGATGAAAGGCGGCTAAGAAATATGGAATTAGGTCTGATTATTCTTCAGAATATGGATGCAATTTTCGTGCCTCTTTTCCTTATTTATAGAGGAGTGGAGATATGGAATTGTTGCCATAAAATCAGACCAAATCAAGAGCTTAATTTTCTGAAAAATCTCCATCTCGATCGATCGAGCCTTATGTCTCGATCGATCGAGCGTCGTCAACATCCGAGTCTTCAATTCTCTGCCTCTCTCGATCGACCGAGAAGGATGTTCCGTCGATCGAGATTTCTTCTTCGTTTCTTTTTAACTCTCTGCCAGTGTCGATCGATCGAGATGATTTTTCCGATCGATCAAGAATCCAAAATCTTTGTTGGCTATTCTTCTGCCTTGGTCGATCGATCGGGAAGCTTGTTCCGATCGATCGAGATTTCCAGAAATCAAAATCTTCATTTATTGGCTTGATTTGATCCGTTTTCTTCCTTGTAGCTCAATTCTTCCATATTCCACCTAGATTCCTGAAACAAGCAAATAAATACCAAAAAGCATAACATCTTCATGGAATCTACACGAATATATATACAAATCAAGACCTAAATACGCGTAACAATCAACCATATCACATGTATCGGTTGTGGGTTCCGTTGTATGCACCCACACACATAGATGCATAAATATATTTATACATTTATGTGGACTGAAGGCATACAAAGTCAATATTGGTAAACACTTATGTTTTAACTATAAAATACAGGAGATAAGGAAGGAAGTAAGAAGTATCAAACCTAAGATCTGAGAACTCAAATGGATACGATGTCAACTGGGGTAAGATTCTTCGGCACACTTTTGCTTTTTTCAGCGATATATATCATGCCACTAAATGACGAGATAGTTACATATACAACTTTAATCAATTTATATTTTTTATGATATTCTTCGATACTCTTTTGACTTATTTATGGCTACATATACATATATTTTTACACAGCAAACACTAGAAATTTAAAATTCAAATCATCATATGATTCCATCCAAATGAAGTCCAAGGGAAATTTAAATTAAATTTAAAATTATATCTTCATCAATCCCCGATCAAATACACTGCCGCTCCCGGTTATGCCTTCCATGTTTGATCAAAACCATCCAAATGCCATCCATCTTCTTCACCACATCACGCATGTTCGGTCTGTTCTTAGGATTTTCATCCACACAACTCATGGATACCTGCAACATCTTCTCCATTTCTTCCTTCTGATTTTCAGGATCACTCACAGGCACATTCAAAAACACTACATAAGGTAACTCATCATCATCAAGCAACCAACTAACCCAACTCACCAAGTGCTCTTCATAATAACCAATTCTTTGCATGGGGCACCTCCCGGTAAGAAGTTCTAGCAGGAACACGCCGAGGCTGTAGACATCTGATTCTTTAGTAAATTCCTTGGTCTCTGTCACTTCTGGAGCATAGTATCCATCAGACAATGTAGCTGGGCTTGGCATTAGCGTTGCCAATCCATGATCGGAGATGCAGCCATTCCCTTGTTGATTCAGGAAAATGTTTGACGATTTTATGTTTCCGTGGACAAGATCGCTTGAGTGGATGTGGCAAATACCCCTCGTTGCGCCAATTCCAATTCTTAGTCTTGTCTCCCAGTTTAACCGTCGATTCTCCCTCTTCACACATTCTCCTGATCATTAGATGGAAACACAGAAATTAGAACATGTCTACGGTTAAACTGTTTTTAGACAAATTGTATTGATTCATCACTGTAAACCAAGAGCAGTTCATCACACAATATCCAACGAATAAATGTGGTCCGAATTGTCCGTCTTTCTAAATTAAATGGAAAATCCAAATGCCTAGATCAGTTTTCTGAAGTGTTTGTGAATTAAACTAAGGATGAGCGTACTGCATTCCAGTTCATCATCTCAACCCTTCTCTTTAGTATTTCCATTTGATACTTAAGTCCAAATCTCTATAACACCCCAGCACTCCTCAACACCCGCATTGGTTGAATGCTTCCACAACCTCAGAACAATCATATCCAAAGTTTCTGCTCTATAGACGCGAACACTAGGACGAAATTGGTAATTGTAACTTGAACAACATAATAAACTATTCTTTGGTTTTGGCTCTCATCTTAGACTTTAGGATCTCGTTGAAAACAAGCACAGCAGCAGTGTCAATTCAAAACAAGTTATATGAAGATATCTATGTCGAATGAGTTGGCTACATGGGCATCATCAACCTATCAACAAATTACCGACTGATACTACGATACCATCCGAACAAAGAAACTTTTTTCAATCATACGTCTCCTTTTAAACTTATATCCTAACATAAGATTCCAAGATACTTAACTATGTTGATCTGGACCACCTGCATATCGATTTATCCAATCAAAATTATTCATACATCAATTCAATAACATACCATGTAATAACGAAGCAGCACTCTCGCCATGATAATAATCATACAACACCACCCTTTCTTCATCCGAACAACAGTAACCCCTTAAAGCGCACACATTTTCATGGCTGATTTTGGCAATCACCTTCATTTGTCGTATAAACTCCAGACAATTCGCTAAATTTAAACGCTTCACTAATACAGCATCGGAATAATCACCTACCACAGCCTTATATGAAATCCCATACGTCCCTTTCCCTATTAACTCACCCGAAGCCACCATCAAATCGTCAATTCCAAATGACCCCCCCGCGCTGAGGAAACATAACTACAGTATATTCGGGTTGTTGCACGATGTACTGAAATAAATCACCAGGGGTTGAGATTTGGAAATGAAAACCGGGATCCAGTCGAAAGCTAGAACTGAAACAGGAATCTGTTTCAGAGGAGAAGCTGGGGCTGTGAAAGAGCTGCCAAAGCTGATTTCTGCGTAGAACAGCTGCCACAAGCCTCTCCCAATTGTCGTAGATCGCCGACATGAAAACAAATCCCTAAAACACTTTAATTGGGTAGAGACTGTAATTGAATGATTGAAGTTGATGACGGACTTGAATACTTGAGTAAAGACTTAAAGTCCCTCGGATTTTCTACGTTACTTCTGCAGAAGAATGTGGGGACAGTATATTAGTGCTACTTGTGGGGAAATTGACCGAAATTCAATAATGAATTATAATATAGAGTGAACATATTAAAATTTATCAACCTCTTTACTATTTTACTCTTTCCAAGTTTAATCTGTGCTGAAGTTCAAAGCATAACAGTTCAATGTTAAGTGAATACTATCGGATGGTTGAACTGTTGAAACTTGTTATTAATTTAGATTCCGTCACAAGTGTTCTTCAGAAGATTTTAATTTGCGAACTATTTCATTGTTGAATTGGAGATATTGACTATGCAATATTGTAAAGTAAAAATTAGATTACATGCTAGTTTCCAAATATTTTTTGTTGCTGCCCTTAAGGTGCTGCCCTCAGGAGCAACATCCACCATTCAAATGAAATCTTAAAAAAAAAATATTCCAAATGAATGGTCATGATGCCCATAAAGACACTACCCTTAAGGACATCATCAAACAAACCCTAGTTTGCCATGTGAATCTTACTGTACTTGTTTTGTACGTGTTGAAATGCTGTGACTAATGAGCTTTTGACAGAGAACCTCTCTTCCATTAGTAGTTCCACCAACAATTAAGGCATCTAAATTTTGCATCTCTCACAATAAATTTTTGATTCAGGACCTTCTTCAAATAAAGCTAGAAGGGTTAGAATTGATTTATCATCACTTTTTTGGGTGTTAATGAATCCATGATATCATTTAATGTTTGTTTTCTCCTTTTTGTTGAAATTGTTGGGATGTGCTTGTTTATCCGCCTTTAATATTTTCTTCTTCGTCATATTCAGTTTGGAATCAAAGGCTTGCTCAATAGAAGAGCCATCAAATTTACTCATTCTTTATTCACGAGCTTCTAAAGAACCCATTATCTCCACCATTGTGAGTTTTGACAAATCTTTTGATTCTCCAATCGCAACCACAATATGTTCGATTTTTTGTGGCAAACTCCTCAAGATTTTTTCAACAATATTTTTTTCTTGAATTTTATATCTGTAATTTTTTATTTGATTAATTATTTCAACAACACATGAAATAAAGATTCAAACATTTTCATTTTTCTTTCATGGCTAAATTATCAAAATCTCGCCATAAAGATTGAAGTTTGATGGAGATTACTTTCTCGAACCCTTGGAACTCCAATTTTAAAATATCACATGCATCTTTGCAATTTTTAGCACCCATAATTCTAGAAATATGGATCGAGGTACACCTTGTTGGATGACCAATAAGGCTTTGGCATCTTTCTGAATATTTTCCCAGTACTACTTTCGCTTAGCTTGAGTCCATGATGCCAGTTTCAGCATCTTCTGGTTCCGGTATACCATTATCTACTATTTCTCAAAGATCTTGAGAAATAAATAGAGTCTTTATTTGGACTCTCCAAAATTTATTAACTTTTCCCATCAAATATTGGAATGTGTGTAGTTATTGAATCTTTAGACATTTTTTTATTTAGAATGATATATGCAAATGAGTTTTTTAGTATATACTGGGCGTGGCTTTGATACCACAAATTTATTGGGTACAAAGTTATATTTGATGAATCAACTTTGAATTGAATTACAATTGCAAGAATAAATTTGATACAAGCATTGGCATAAGAAAATTGAGGGATGAAATTTACGAAGGATATTTGAGGATTAGGTTAATCGTACATATTTGTCATCGAATTATATTGTTGTCTTTTATAGAGCAATAGATGTACAAATGACAGCCTAAGGGTATCTCCAACCCAGCACCAAAATGACGTGAAAGGTCATTTTGGTACTGGGTTTCTCCTCCAATCCTACGCTATCTGGTGCGCCAGATTAGCGTGGGATATTATGCCGCGCTAGAAATGACGCAGCATTGTAGTTGCGCTATTTCTAATGCAGCAGGGTTTTTTTTTTGTTTTAATTTTTAAAGTTTAATACTATTAATTATGGCATTATATCATTATATGTTAATTCCATTTCATTTTTTGACCAAATTAATTAACTAAATCTTGATAATTTTATAAATAATTACATTAAATTTTATTTAGAGTAATCCAATCTTGATAATTAATTATTTATAATAAATTTATTGTTATTTAACATGTTAAAAATTACAAATTAAATTATTCATGATGTTTAAATACAAAATTAATTTATAATTACTTAAATAAATAATACAACCCAAAATAAATGATCATTTATGGGATGAATATAGTATTTCGAATAATTAAATTTGTGTTTATGTTATGTTTTTGCATCAAGTCTAGTTTGTAATATTTGTCATCAAGTTTCTAAGTTATTTATATATAATATTTAATTTATGTTAATATTTTGTTATTACAAAGTAAATATATGATTAATTGTGTTAAATTAATCAATCAATTAAATTGAATTATTGATTAAATTTTAAAGATTTAATTATTAAATTTAAAATTTAATTAAGCTAGTAAATATATAAATATATTTGTAATAGATAGTTGATTGAATAAAATAGTTATTATAAATGAAATTAAAAGGAATATTGCTTTTGAAGTAAAGTTTGAAGTAGATGAGTTGTAGATGAGTTTTATGTTTGGTGCAGAAATTACATTATCTTGGTACAAAACTTGCACTAAAATGAAATTTTGGGTTGAAAATGATCTATGACACGTAAACTTACCTACAACTTTTGTCATAGCCTACAACTTTTGACAATGTAAGCTCACAACTTTTGACACGTGCAACATGATAATGTTTTTGTGCATTATCATGTTTAGTGTAATAAATTCAAGCAAACAAAACATGAATAAAATATTATAAATTAATATTTTACAGTCCACACTAGTTTGATGGGCTCAAATGCATAATCTGCGCTGGAGTTCAAAGCATAACAGTTCAGTGTTAAGTGAATAGTGTCAGGTGGTTGAACTGCTGGAAGTTGTTATTAATTTAGCTTCCTTCATAACTGTTCTTCAGAAGATTTTAATTTGCGAACTACTTCATTGTTGAATTGGAATAGTGACCATGCAGTCTTGTAAAGTAAAAACTAGATTACATACTAGTTTCCCAAGTGAATCTTGTTATACTTGTTTGTATGTGTTGAAATGCTGTGAGATTTTGACATGGATGCTTTCTTCCATTAGTAGTTACACCAACAATATTTGAAGCTGGCGTATTGTCAACTTGGTTAGCTGTGCTTTGTTTCTTAAAGGTATTCACTACTATGTCCCAGCAGCAGTTGATTTTGTTGGATATGATGGATCTTTCAGGGAGAAATTAGAAAAAAGGCATCTGAATTTTTCGAGCAATTAAGTTTTGAAATTTGAAAGTTTGAACTTTTGTTTTATTTGTTGTAAAACCTGTAATTTTCTACTTAGTGATGTAATATTTTAAAAAAGATTGAAGGCTATTTAGGCAAAAATATATGGTGATCGAGGTAGTTGTTAAAGGCCTCTCACATTTATAAATAGTGATACCCCGATATCTGGTGCGGTTTGGACCCGAAGTCTATGGGCTCGACCCGGTCTCAAGAGGAACTGAGGGCCCATTTAACTAGCCCCATTCCAATATTTTATTAACTCGTTTGTCATTTATTTTGGCCCATTTAATTAAGTCATTAGAGGCCCTAATTAAAAGCCCATTAGCCATGATAAAAGGAATGAAATAGTAGGTTAAAGGGGGAGACGGATCATCGCCTAAGACACAGCCTTCTTCCCCATTTTTTGATTTTCCATTTTGCTTCCTCCTCCATGGTTGCAGAACAATTATTGTAAATTCTTGGTATTATAGTGAAGCTTCATACTGGACTAGGTCCCGTGGTTTTTCCCCTCGGGATTTCCACGTAAAAATCTTGATGTTCTTGCATATAAATTCATTGTTACAAATCGAGCCAAAAAATGAGGTAACAATTGGCGTCGTCTGTGGGAAAATCGAGCTTAAGGCGTTGATATTTGGGGAGTTCGTCGTCTGTTAGAGGAGAAGTTCATCGTTTGTTAGAGGGAGAGGCAATTGTCTGAAGAAAAAAAAACGATCGGGAAGGAAAGAAGAAAAGGTTCTGGGAAGAAAATAAATTTTCCCCTTCAATCTGTGCTGCCCCTGCTCACCCGCCAGAAACCCTTCGCTCGCCTCCATGAACCATCACTCACCATTTCACTGACGCCTAGAGCTCTATATCACCGCCGTAGTGGTCAGATGGTCGAGGGAAAAGAGTTGCTTGGGGTTTCTCAGGTGAAGTTATTGATATTACATTGAATTCTAGTTACCTCCGTCGGCTCTCCACGTTATTTAATACTAGGGCTTGAGTTGAAACTAGCAATTTATTTTTACGTCTTACTAGTTGGCACAAATATACATTGTGATTTATCAGTGGTTTTGTGCTCGATTGGGACAGGTTTCTCCAACCCCCTACTGCCTAAACTCTTTTCGCAGTTCTATGCCTTCCATGTGCTTGGTATTTTGCCTGAGTTAATGTGATATCCCCGAAATGTTTCTGTGATTTTTAAACATTTATTATGTTATGAAGATTATGGTATTAATTCATTGGGTTGAATTAATAATATTGGGGAAATGCGGTTCATGGTGCATGCGATATATGTTGGGAATTTGGGTCTGGCATAATTATTTTGGGGTGGGTGTTAATTGTTTTGGTGAAGCATGTTTAATTGGAAATTGAAGTATTTTATTGTTTAAATACTAAAAATATCATGTGAGGATATTTTAATACATCGTGCTAAATACCGGGACCAAAACATAACACATCACACCACCCAACACCCAACAACCCCCCCCCCCCAACCCATACCTGCCACAGCTGGCCTTACCCCCACTTGCCCTCATAATTCACTCACTCTCCACCACTCAAATCCTTCCCTTCCCAAATATCGTCCAACACTCCAGCTTCAAGTATGAGGAGGGATTTGATGATTTATTGACCAAGAAACTTGCCAAAAATCGGAGCAAAATAGGGTGAGGAACCATGTTCTGGTTTTGATTTAAAGTTGTTTAAGTTCATGTTTATATTTTGTGTGAAAATGGCATGCTATCTTAGGTTTTATTAAACCTTCGATTCAAGTACATTTATGGTGTTTTTATGAAGTTCCTAGCATGTTTACTAGAGCATGTTATATGTGTTATGTGGTAGAATTGTTGGCTTGAAAATAGGTGCTCGAAAATCTGGGTAGAAAGATGATACCCTGTTTTTCAGAAAGTTTGATTGTGTAAGGATAAAGTTAGCGATTTTGATGCATGTGGGTTTAAGGTTGGGTATAACTTTGATATGAATACATTCATGGTAGTACCTAGTAACTCCTAGCATGTTTGTTCAAGCATGTGGTGTGTCATATATGCTAGATTGGATGGTATGAATATGAATGTTCGGGAATCTGGAAAAAATCGCGCACAGAGTATGTGGCGATCGATCGCTACAAAGGCAGCGATCGATCGCCGAAAGCCATGTTGGGATATGCCCTAAGACATATCATTAGATGATTGTTTATGACATACAATGTAATATGATTTTATGAATGGCAATTCATTATTATATATTATTCTTTTAACTATGCAATGTGAATTAATATATATGTTAATGTCCTTAGAATAATATTGTATTATTCTTAAAGATGTCCCTAGTCAAGTATTATCATGAATAGGGATAATGATAATACGTAGAGACTAGTATGTGTTGATTGATGAACTGTTCATTGATATGAGATATCAAATCAACACATGGGTACATGTTAGAGAACGATGTACTAGACAGACCCACCATGAGAATGCAACATGGATAGTTATATGATTGTCATACGCAATTCTCATAGTGAGAATAATGTATGTAATCCTTACGACTTGTGATCATCAGAGATCCCAACATAATGAGTTATGTATCTTGATATTGTCAAACGTTACCCGTAACAGGGTAAACTATAAAGGCGACTATTGGATGCACTACGAATTATGTAGAAGGATGTTGACTGATCGAGATAGGATTTGTCCCTCCTATATAACAGGGGATGTGTTTGGCCCTTGATCAAGTGAGAACTAAAATGCATGGCCATGCTCGAATGAGTCGATATGAGATATCGAGCTTATTCGTTTATTCTAGTTCTACTTGGGGATCAAGAAATAAAGATTGAATATACGAGTATGACTATTCCATGACTCGTGTTCAATCTAAACACAAAGGACAAAGGGATTAAGTTACATGGTTAATATTATCACAAGTTCTAAAGGTTATGTCGAGTCATTGACATTCTTGTAATTTGGGTAGCCTTGATGTGTTGCTAGACACCGCTCTTTGCTTGTAACGTAAAATAAGATTTTATGTCACTGCCAACATTACAAGATCCTATCGGGTCGCACAAAAGATTAAATCAATAAGGAAAAATAAATTCATGGGATGAATTAAATAATTAAGAGGAGTCTTAATTAAAATGATTATAAGGATTTAATTAAATCATGGGTTTGGGCCCATAAGA
The DNA here is from genome assembly GCA_907163345.1 of Haberlea rhodopensis. Lineage (NCBI taxonomy): Eukaryota > Viridiplantae > Streptophyta > Magnoliopsida > Lamiales > Gesneriaceae > Haberlea > Haberlea rhodopensis. The sequence continues at coordinate 11,203,136 of CAJQUN010000010.1, forward strand.
CTTTAAGAAAGTCTTGAACCTTAATTAAAGCCTTATAATATAAATACAAGGTTTTGATTAATTGTTAATCATACAATTCATAACACAAATACCTAGCCACCTTAGAAGCTCTCGGCCGCCTCAAAATCTCCAAGAAGCTCTCGGTTTTTCTTTGATAGCCGAAGAGAAAATTGGGGTATTCCGGCGATCATTCGATTGTGAATCGAGTGTGCTTCGTGTATTGGTTTAAGAACAAATCTAGCACTTTGTTCTTAAACTATCCCTTCCCGATTTGATCGTGTGGATACCGTTGAGGCAAAACTTGTTAAGTTTTGCTAGTGACTCGGATGAGGCGTTGGAGGTGGTGCTGCTCCGTGGAATCTGCTCAAATGCGCTACAAGGGTGAGACCTTTATTCCTTTATCCGATATGAACAACGTATGTATAGATCCGCGGTTTAGTAATCCAAATTTTTAAATTCCGCTGCGTTCCATGATTGTTGGATTACTAACAGTGGTATCAGAGCCGTGTACAAGGCTCATATCGGATTTATGTGGTTAAATAGTTTAATCATATTTAGATTAATATTGCATGCTATTTAAAACTGTATGAACATATATGATATGTTAATATTAAGTTTGTGAAATTATCATGAAATTATATTTGATATAATTAATGTTTGTTGTATACGATACATGAAGGCGCAAAACCGAGCCCAAAGCATGAGATGGTTCGACCACCACCATCACAAATGACACACGGCTGCCACATGAGGGCTAGGGTTTTCGAACCCTTGGCTCGAGATGGCTTAGTCGTTGTGGCTAATAATTGTGCATGGAAGTGTCGAAACTTGATTAGGGTTTAGAACCCATAGGCTCGTGACGGCTAGCTCATGACGGCTAGGGTTTCGAACCCTAGTAGCCGTGCATGGGCTCGGCCATCGTCGCCCTTTTGCTGGCGTTTCGAACCATGTTGGCTCGATGGAAAAACAAAATGGTGCTTGGCGGCTAGGGTTTGGAACCCTAGCGGCGCCGCACCCGAGCCATGGTTCGGCCATGGGCTAGGGTTTCGAACCCTAGGCCCATGATTGGTCCAGCCATGGTCTATGATGATTCGAATCATGATGGTTCATGGTTTGGTCGTTTTTAGTTCGTGACATGTGATGTCCCGAGCGTACGATAATTTTTCGAAATTTATTTTGCAGTTTTAATAAGAATTAAATTTAAAATGTTTAGAATTTAATTATTTAAATGTTAATGCATGCTTTATGTGTTGTTTGAGCATGGTACGTGGTTATAGCCCATTGACCTATTAGATAGGATTTGTGAATGTTTGTAATTTATAATACGACCTGTGTCGTGCCTTCTCTCTTTTATTCTAAATGTTATCCCTCCCCTATGTTCCCCTCGAATGTGAATCGAGGAATTCTATATCTTGTAAATAGTATAGTTTATATTGTTGATGGTGATCAATGAAGATGGAGCAAGGTGCCGGGACGAGGAGGCCATACACAAATAGGAGCCAAATGAGGTGCTTGTGAAGTTACCTTAGGTTGACTCTTAGGATTTTCTCATTGGCTTGAGAAAATCGCTAGTAGGGGATATAATCATGTCACGTTTAATTATGTATGTTGATGCATGATTTATCTTATGCTTTAGATTGATAATTGTATTACACATATATGTAGATATGTATACAACTATATGTAGTGGACATATTTTAAATTATCAAACTAATCATGAGATCAATAAATCCATCTAAAATATTAAGTTTTAGATGCCTTCCAAAATTAAAAGTACTCGTCAAAAACTTCGATTGTACATGTGTGGGTTTGCCAAAACAAAGCACCGTGGCAATCTTAGTAAGGGTCGAAAGGATAAAAGTGATATCCGTTATACTTTAAATTGGGTACGACTTAACTAGGTTATCTCAATAGGATTGGAAACTTAGAGGCATGGGTTGGATTATAATTCATTTGATGAATTGAACAAAGTGTTGTTCGTCCAACTATCCAAGAATTACATGTGATGTAATTGACAAAGTGTTGTCTACCTAAATAACCGAGTCTTGGGCGATTAGCCAAAGCTAACTCAAGATTAGGCGAAATATGGATCTTGGCCCACTAAAGGTTTCGAGGGTTGATATTTTTTAAACAAAATAGTTGGAGTATCATTTAATATAAGACCATGTTAAATGATTAAATCATAAACTTATTTTGCATATTTATATTGTAGATATCCATGGCAACTAACAACGTAACAAGCACTTTATCACTGCGATCGGTCCTTGAGAAGGACAAATTAAATGGGACAAATTTCCTAGACTGGCATAGGAACTTGAGGATAGTCCTCAAACAAGAAAAGAAACAATATGTCCTAGAGGAACCCTTACCCGCTGAGGAACCTCCCCTAACGGCTACAAGAGCCGAAAAAGATGCTTACAAGAAGCATCAAAGTGACGCACTTGATGTTGGGTGCCTTATGCTAGCCACCATGAACTCTGAGCTTCAGAAGCAACATGAGGAAATGGAGGCGTTTGATATGATCGAGCATCTTAAGCAACTGTACCAACAACAAGCAAGACAAGAGAGGTATGACGTCTCTAAGGCGTTATTCCAGTGTAGAATGGTAGAAGGAAGTCTGGTTGGTACTCATGTACTCAAGATGATTGGGTATATTGAGAATCTGGAGAAGCTGGGTTTTCCTTTGGACCAAGAGTTGGCCACTGACGTGATCTTGCAATCGTTGCCTGAAAGCTTCAGTCAATTTGTCTTAAATTACAATATGATTGAAATTGAAAAGACACTACCACGGTTACTTGGCATGCTTAGAACTTTTGAAGCAAATAGCAAGAAGTCTAAACCTACAAATGTTCTTATTGTGAATAAGAACAAAGGAAAGACTAAAGCTAAGAACTTCAAGAAGAACAAGAAAGTCTTTGTTAAATCTAAGCCAAAGTCATCTGCACTGAAACCAAAGGGAGGGATAGCGAAGGAAGGAAACTATTTCCATTGCGGTGAGACCGGCCATTGGAAAAGAAACTGCAAAGTATATCTGGAGGATCTAAAGAAAGGAAGTGTGACTTCCACTTCAGGTATTTTTGTTATAGAAGTCAATTTATCTACTTCTTCATCATGGGTATTAGATACTGGATGTGGATCTCACATTTGTGTAAATGTGCAGGACCTCAAAAAGAGTAGATTGTTGGCGAAAGGTGAAGTTGATCTCCGAGTTGGAAATGGAGCAAGAGTTGCTGCATTAGCTATAGGAGATTATTATTTATCTTTGCCTCTGGTTTATCGTTGATTTTAAAAGACTGTTATTTTGTGCCATCTATTACCAAAACATAATTTCTATTTCTTGTTTAGACAAGTGTGGTTTATCATTTATAATAAAGGACAACTGTTGTTCTATTTATTTAAATGATATGTTTTATGCGAGTGCACAAATGGTGAATGGTCTTTATTTATTAAATCTTGATATGCCTATCTATAACATAAATACTAAAAGGATTAAAAATAATGATTGTAATCCGACTTATCTCTGGCATTGTCGCCTGGGTCACATAAACGAAAACCGCATATCTAAACTTCATAAGGATGGAGTATTAGATTCACTTGATTTTGAATCATATGAAACATGCGAATCTTGTTTAATGGGCAAGATGACTAAAGCCCCTTTCAAGAGACATGTTGAAAGGGCAAATGTTTTATTGGGACTAATACATAGTGATGTATGTAGACCAATAAGTACACAAGCTAGAGGTGGTTTTCAATACTTCGTTACATTTACTGATGACCTCAGTAGATATGGGTATGTATACCTAATGAAGCATAAGCATGAAACCTTTGAAAAGTTCAAAGATTTCAAGAATGAAGTACAAAACCAACTTGGCAAAAGTATCAAAATCCTTCGATCAGATTGAGGAGGTGAATACTTAAGCCAAGAGTTTCATGACTATCTAAAGGAGTGTGGGATAGTCCCACAACTCACTCCTCCGTATACTCCACAATGGAATGATGTGTCCGAGAGGAGAAATCGAACCTTGTTAGACATGGTTAGATCAATGATGAGTCATGCAGATCTTCCAATATCGTTTTGGGGACACGCTCTAGAAACATCGATTTTCTTACTGAACCGTGTTCCATCTAAATCAGTGAAAAAGACACCATATGAGATATGGACTGGGAAGCGTCCTAGTATGTCTTTTATGAAGATTTGGGGTTGTGAGGCTTTCGTTAGACGTCACGCCACTAACAAACTTGGATCCAAATCTGATAAGTGTTTATTTGTGGGGTATCCTAAGGAAACGAAAGGATACTATTTCTATTATCCCACCGAGAACAAAGTAGTTGTTGCTCGGACTGGTGTATTTCTTGAAAGAGAATTTATTTCTAGAAAAATCAGTGGGAGAAAAATAGAACTTAGTGAAGTTCAACCACAAGAAAACACTGAACCTGATATTGAGATGGAAACAGAGCAGGCACCGCAAGCTGTTGTGGAAGAAGTACCTGCTCGAGAGACACAATCCCAGCGTAGGTCTGTAAGAGAACACCGGGAGCCACAGAGATATGGATTTCTTGTGACTCAACAAGGTGACTTACTACTTATTTGATCGTGTGGATACCGTTGAGGCAAAACTTGTTAAGTTTTGCTAGTGACTCGGAGGAGACGTTGGACGTGGTGCTGCTCCGTGGAATCTGCTCAAACGCGCTACAAGAGTGAGACCTTTATTCCTTTATCCGATATGAACAACCTATGTATAGATCCGTTGTTTAGTAATCCAAATTTTTAAATTCCGCTGCGTTCCATGATTGTTGGATTACTAACAGGCCAGTGGCCAAAACCAAAAGGCAGGCGATCGATCGCCATGACTGGCGCGATCGATCCTCAAGCCAGTGAAGTCTGGCGATCGATCGCCTCGGAGTAGCGTTCAATCGCCAGAGGCAGAACAATGGAAATGATATTTTTTTGTTGGAATTTTTGATTTTGGTCTATAAATTGGCATCTAATATTGTGTTGTACACTGGTGTAGAGCCTTCACAGATAGCTACACAACGCAGGGGATAGAGTCCTGCAACACACCATATTTTGGAAAGGTACGTAAGCGACGTACGGGCACCCAACGGTAACATGTATTTTATGTCTGTTCATTTGACACATGATAGATGCAAAGTTGTGCATTATGAGTATGATACATGTTGTTATGCATTGTTGTTGCATATGTATGTTGTGGAATAAATGGTGTGTATTCCACGAGTCAGGATTATCCCAGTGATGATTTTAATGCTTACCGCTTATACCGCTAAAAATGTGGAGCGGGAGGGGGGAGGCTCGCTTGCACATGGAGGCGAGGTATGCCATACGAAGCGATGAAGAGATACCGCTTGTATGAAGAAGCGAGGAAGAAGTACCGCTTGTTAAGAAAATTATGAAGCGAGGGGCATTAAAATACATTGATGATAAACTAACTAAGGATTGAAGTAAATATTTAAGAAATAAAGATATGTCATGACATTTATTTAAGAAGCCATAATATCATCTATTGATTTGATTATTACTTATGGTACAGGGACAACCAAAATGAGCGTTTTAAATGCATTGGAAATTCAGGAAGTATCTTATGCCTATGATTTATGCATTTATGCTTTACATTCATATTATGATTGATATGAACTATGATGTGCTCATGTGTTGGGGGTTGTCTTTGTAGGTGCTTTTGACGATGAGAACCAGGCTCGGGGTTGATACACTGAGCTGTAGGAGTGCTACAGGATTAGAAGAAGTAGAAACTCCTTTTTGTTTAGTTTCTACAAAATGTAGAGTAAATCTAAAGTGTAGTACCCTTTTGTTAGGAATATGTATAATTCCTTTTCAAACTTTGGTACTGTAATCTTTAGCTCAGGATTATCAACACGGCCTAATACTCTGATTAATATGATTAGTTATCTTAATTGCACCTTAGTATCTTGTTTAGATAATGGGGTTCACATTTAGTGGTATCAGAGCAGTGGTTTAATAACCAGGGAACGAGTAAAGGGTAGCCTTTAGAAACAAGTTGGCTAGGTATTCATTGTGGGCATGTTTATGCATGTGGTGCATATTTTTGTATAAGTTGTTATACTAACATGCGTTTGAATATGATTACTCTTGTTATCTAACAGCTTATGTTATGAACCGCTTTTGGTATTGTTGTTAACCCCTGTATTACAGCATGGAGGCTATTAATCTGGAGAACCTCAATGAAGGGGTGGGAGATGTAGACAGTATTAATGCTAGATGAGGAGATATGCCATGGTCCGCCCAGGTATGTGTGACTATGGTCAGCCCAGGCACACTGGATGAGGAGATATGCTATGGTCCGCCCAGGCATGTGTGGCTATGGTCAGCACAGGCACACTAGATGAGGAGATATGCCATGGTCCACCCAGGCATGTGTGGCTATGGTCAGCCCAGGCACAATAGATGAGGAGATATGCCATGGTCCACCCAGGCATGTGTGGCTATGGTCAGCCCATGCACACTAGATGAGGGGATATGCTATGGTCCGCCTAGGCATGTGTGACTATGGTCAGCCCAGGCACACTAGATGAGGAGATATATTGTCATAGTTCGCCCAGACAAAGATTGATTGCCATGGTCCACCCAGGCAAAGATATATTGTCATGGTCCGCCTAGACAAAGGCTTACTGCCATGGTCCGCCCAGGCAAGATATAGTCATGGTCCGCCCAGACAAAGCCTTACTGCTATGGTCCGCCTAGGCAAAGATATATTGCCATGGTCCACCCAGACAAAGATTGATTGCCATGGTCCACCCAGGCACGCTTTTATTGCATAGTCTGCCCAGGAGTTCAAATTAGACGAGGAATCATTCACTCATATTTATTATCTGGAGTTCAGAACAGACATGCCTTGTCTGCTTATATTTATTCTCCGGGATCAGATGAGACGAGCTTTATTTGCTCAGCATTTTATCATCTCAAGCGCTCAAGTCATCCGTCACTTTGCAAATTCAGATGAGCTATATCTCCTACGCACATTTATTATTCTGGAGTTCAATACGTACGAACTGTATGTGCTCAGTTTATTAGTTATGGAGCTCAGGCCGAGGGAGCATTATCTGCTCATATTTATGCTATTTGGAGCTCAGGTCGAGCGCCCTTATGTCCTCAGTTTATTATTTCTGGAGTTCAGTACAGACGAGATATATGTGTTCGGTTTATTATCTGGAACTCAGGTCGGGCGAGACTTATATGCTCGGTTTATTATCTTCGGAGTTCAGACAGGTCAGCCCTGCTAAAAATAGGTCAACCTTGTTTAAGATTTAATTCTATACTTAGAATTATTTCTAGTTGTCCTTGCAGGTCAGCCCTGCTAAGAGAACATGTCAGCCCTGTTTAAGATTTAGTTCTGTACTAAGAATTATTTCGAGTTATTATTGCAGGTCAGCCCTGCACAGATTAACAGGCCAGCCATGTTTAAGATTTAATTCTATACTTATAATTATTTATAGTTGTCCTTGCAGGTCAGCCCTGCTAAGAGAACAGGTCAGCCATGTTTAAGATTTAATTCTGTAAGAATTATTTCGAGTTATTATTGCAGGTCAGCCCTGCCAAGGTAACAGGTAAGCCCTGTTTAAGATTTAATTATGTACTTAGAATTATTTTGAGTTATTATTGCAGGTCAGCCCTGCCAGAAAACAGGTCAGCCCTGTTTAAGATTTAATTCTATATTTAGAATTATTTAGAGTTATTATTGCAGGCCAGTCCTGCCAAGACAACAGGTTAGCCATGTTTAAGATTTAATTCTATACTTAGAACTATTTCTAGTCATTATTGCAGGTCAATCCTGCCCGAAAAACAGGTCAGCCTTTTTTTTGAGATTTAATTCTATACTTAGAATTATTTCTAGTCATTATTGCATGTCAGTCCTGCCCGAAAAATAGGTCAGCCATGTTTAAGATTTAATTATGTACTTAGAATTATTTCGAGTTATTATTGCAGGTCAGCCCTACACAGGTAACAGGTCAGCCATGTTTAAGATTTAATTATGTACTTAGAATTATTTCGAGTTATTATTGCAGGTCAGCCCTGCTGAGATAACAGATCGGCTCTGCACAGGTCACATGCCAACCCTATTTGATTTAATTCTATACTTAGAACTATTTCGAGGTATAGTGGCAAGGTCCGCTCTGTTCGAGGTTTACAAGGAGCTCGTGCTACTTATGATAGTAGCGATGTCTGTTGGTATGAGCACAGGCCTGCTCAGTTCTGACATTTGGAAGAATTTTATTTGCTACATATTGAATTTGGAGCTCGGCTGTATTTATTTACTCAGCTCGGGAGTTCATTATTTCGCGAGTTCAAACAAATATTGCTTACTCGATATATCTTCTCTAGAGCTCACATCAACTTATTTACTCCTCGGGTCGGTGCTACTTATGGAGCTCAAATCAGCCCGGATTTATTAGCTGTCTATGGATCATTTTTGGAGCTCGGTGCTACTTATGGAGCTCTGATCAGCCCGGATTTATTAGCTGTCTATGGATCATTTTTGGAGTTCAGCTGTATTTTGTTTGCTCAACACGACATATCTATCAAGCTCTGGATGTCCAGATGTTTATTAGCTCTGGAGTTCGGCGGGTTTTATCTGCTATGGAACTAGGCTAATATTTATTGATTATGGAGTTCAGGTGAACATTATTTGCTCTTACTTATTTCGGAGCTCAGAACAGGAGATCGGGTTGGGCAAGCGTAATTTGCTCAGACATATTATATCAGATCAGGTCGAACGAGTAATATTTATTCATATCAGGTCGGAGGGGTATTAGTTTCTCATACATCATCTCAGGAGATCAGGTGGGGCGAGCTTATTTGCTCAGGTCGGCCCAACCAAGATAAACATAGTCCGTATTTGTTTTATCTGCTAGGAATATTTCTTATTCCTGGAGTTCAGATGCATGTTTATTCGCTTCTCAGCTCAGTTTTATCACCTCGGGTCTCGATCACCTTTGTCAGCTCGTAATTCTCGATTGTAGTAGCTTCGGTTCGGATTCCTACTACCCAGTCCGACCTGCTATTATTGACAGGGGCTCAATACTATGATTACGTAGGTTACTCGTATGGGTTCTACGAGCCGCCTATTTTATCAAGGAAAGGCATTCGATTGACATGGCTCTACCGACAGCATAACTTGGGAACTCAGCACGGCGCAAGGTCACATTATGGTTTGGCATTTAAAGGACTACCGATCCGGGTCCTCACCTAACCAGTTGGAGTCGATACAGCGCTACTCTAGCTCGACTAGAGGGGGATACTCATGATATCCCGATATCTGGTGCGGTTTGAACCCGAACTCTATGGGCTCGACCCGGTCTCAAGAGGAACTGAGGGCCCATTTAACTAGCCCCATTCCAATATTTTATTAACTCATTTGTCATTTATTTTGGCCCATTTAATTAAGTCATTAGAGGCCCTAATTAAAAGCCCATTAGCCATGATAAAAGGAATGAAATAGTAGGTTAAAGGGGGAGAGGGATCATCGCCTAAGACACAGCCTTCTTCCCCATTTTTTGATTTTCCATTTTGCTTCCTCCTCCATGGTTGCAGAACAATTATTGTAAATTCTTGGTATTATAGTGAAGCTTCATACTGGATTAGGTCCCGTGGTTTTTCCCCTCGGGGTTTCCACGTAAAAAAGCTTGATGTTTATTTATTTCTTGCATATAAATTCATTGTTACAAATCGAACCAAAAAATGAGGTAACAAATAGTAATGGTTATATCAAAACATACTTCTCAATCCATGGGTTATGACTTATGGGGTATATCATGAAATTCAATTGTACTTGCAAGAAATCAAACCAGATATAACCAACTTGAGATGCAATATGTTGAAAGTGGAAGGATAATCTTTTATAGTTTGGGTACATGTACCTCGATCTCTTATTAAAAAAATTGCAGTGCATCAGTAACTTTTCCGTGACTCATGTATGTGGCTTATTTGTTTTCCTAAATTTATTGATTCACTGATGATCTACAAAGTGAAGATATCTAATGTGAGGATCGGGCGGTGTGAAATGAGCCTCATGTATAATGAGGTGCAAATATTGAAAACATTGAATTCAGAATTCACGATGCCAAATTGCCAACGACCACATTCAATTAGCTACATTATTAAAAACATGACATGACTGCTTATGAATATTTTGTAATCAAAGATGTGAGTAACTTATTATTTTATTTTTTTGTGTGTTTAGAAATCTATATATACCAAACAATGTATCATAAACAAAGAAAATATTAGTGATTCCAGCAAAGTTAATAATGACGATTTCTACTCAAATCATTTAATAAATCATCTACATAATCAGTAAGTGTGCTTTTGCTATAATATCTTCATTTTGTTTTGAAATTGTAAGTATACTTTTAAATTCCAATCAATATGTGACATATTTTGAAACTATGATACTCTGACGTTTCTGGTAAAAACTATAATTTATGAAGCACTTTAAATATCGAAATCCAATTGGAAAGGAATTCCGAGCACTGTTTTTGACCTTGATGCAGTGATATTATAATCGTTACTCTGACATGATACGGTGATTAATCGTTGTTCTGAGATTTTCAGACTCTTAATTCGTGGGCCATCCGATGTTCTGGCCTCATCTCTAGGAGCGTTATATCTAGGGAACTAATATCAGTATCAGGAGGAAATTAAATGATTTATTGTGCTTAGTATATGATATATGATTGATATGAAATTTTTGTTTTGTTCTAGCTCCGAGGAAAACTCTGTTCAGTTTCTGTTCTGAATCCATATCAGGTTCTGCTCCGATTTTAATGCATATTTAAAAAATTATTATAACTGTGTCACATACAATTGTCCGCCACTTGCTGAATATTTAACAAAACACTCACTCCTTACATCCCATCACCAGATAAAAGTAAGACGGATACCGAAGAAGAAGAGCAATATTAGTTTTGGGATGATGATTATGTAGCTGATGAGGTTCAATATTCCTTTGTCATGATTTGATATTATCATATATATTTAACAAATAGATTGGTTTTAGTTAAATTCTATATTATGATACTTGTTGATTTGAATTGTATTTAGAATCGACGCCGATATTATCGACCACAGTCTCACGGGCGTGACATTTAACCATATTCTCTTGTACCTAATTGAATAAAGCAAAAAGTTTCTAGCTTCTATTTGCATGTTTTTGTAGTTTTGAATGTGTTCTTATTTTGACTTCTGACTCAAGTCCATTCTCTTGTTCCAGGATATTGCTGCGTCTGACATTTATACAGTGCAACAAGTTCATCCATATTTTTGAGCATTTTAGCATTGATATTGAGACATTAGAGTTAGCCTTGACATTATAAGGGTGAAATCATTGAAATATAGAACCACTGATTTTAGCTTGCAGTTATTTACTTTTATCTGCAGGTTATTCTGGTTCATGTGTTTCAGTTGAGATATGGCTGCATTGCTCTGCAGGAGATGGTGCTAAGTGCCGATTATCTAAATTTTATATATCCCCTATAGGTTAGTTGAAATTGCTTTTTAAATGCTTTCTTTCTTTTTGATTAAAAATTTTTTAGCATGTCAGTTGATAAGTTCAAACTGAAGTGTCGAAATACAAAGCAATTTCTCCGGTCGTTGAGCTTGCATTGAACGACATCAATCAGGAAATAGGCGCCATGTTCTATAATCGTGTTTAATACTATCTTTTAAGATGCTATAATGCCTTAGTTGAATGTGTGAACTCAAGTGTGCTTATATGAGTCCACACCTATATTTTGTTATAGTGTCTCACTTTTATTGAAAAGTGTCTTTGTTCTTTTTCTTTTGTGCTCGAGTATGAACTGAATTTTTTTTATGGATTCTCTTTTTTGTCGTTTATATTCTAACATTTTGTTTTGCTCTTAGGTTCGTTGGAGGAATGGAAAGGCATCCTCATCCGGAATTTGGGTTTTTTTTCCTGGGCATAAAGATGTTGCTAATGACTCTTGTTCATTATATGTATATTTGGTGGCTTCGTGGCATGTCATTTCATCTTGTAGGATGCTATTCTTTGATTGAATATCGGTGTAAATCTCACTTTTAACACATAATCTATTTGTTCATGTTGGCATCGCGGTTATCAATTCGGGTGCTACATCATTTTTCTACTCATCTATTGTCTACATATTTATATTTTCTCGTGGTGGACTTAGGCCCTTTTAAGTGCAACTATAAAACGTGTTAGAGGTTTCTATCAAACCACCCAATCATATCTCCACAAATCAAGATAATTGATTCAAATATTATCAATAAAATATTATCATTAATTGTAAATGATTTACTTCCAATATTATAGGAGATTGTTTCACACATGTAGTTGTATATATATATATATATATATATATATATATATATATACATTATTATTCAATGCAAATATCAATTCATTCCCAAAATCTCTTATTTTCTTATTATATGGTACGATTCTATGGCCTCTGCACCCGCCTTCTCTGCCACGGCTGGAAACCCTATCCCTCTCAATGCCCACCAACAACTCCCTCTGAAATTGACCTCTTTGAATTTTCCTTCTTGGAGGGCTCAAATCCATAACCTACTCTTTGGCTACGGACTTCTCGGCTATTTGGATGGCACCGTCCCATGTCCCGCTGCCCATGCTACACCTAAGTCCTCCACTGCGCGTCTTCTTTGGCTTCATCAAGATGCGCTTATTTTATCGGCTCTCTTTGGTTCTGTCACGCCGGAGCTCGTTCCTCTTATCTGCTCCGCCTCCACATTTGCGCAAGCATGGGAGATTATGTCGTGCATTTTGCCAAATCGCTCTCGAACCCGCGTAATGCAACTTAAAGACGATTTGTCCACTATGACGCCCGGTGATCAATCTGTCACAACTTTTCTTCAATCCGTGAATACCAAAACCGATGAGTTGGCTCTCATCGATCGTCCCCTATCAGATGATGATATCATCCTATACATTCTGAATGGCCTGGGTGTGGCCTATAGGGAAATTGCTGCTCCCATTCGTGCTCGGGAGTCATCTCTTCGCTTTGAGGAATTGCATGATATGCTCGTCGCTCAACGCCAGTCTAGCCGCAACTTTTCCGGATAATCCTCTAGCCGCACTCCATAATCTTCCAATCATTCTCGGACAAATCGGCAATCTGGACGTGGTCGAGGCAATTACAACCGAAATGGCAATCACACTTCAGACTCCTGTACAGGTTAGTCCCGTGCATCACTTGTCTGTCAATACTGTGGTTTTACGGGTCATGGTGCTTGGACATGTCATCAGATTCAGCCCGTCGCACACTTTGGTCAATCACCCCCATGCAGCAGCAACCCGCAACGGATCGAGCTAAATGGTTAGTTGATTCCGGGGCTTCGCATAATCTCATGTCTGATTTGCAAAACCTTTCTATACACTCAGAATATGATGGCATCGATGAGGTTTAGATTGCAAATGGTTGCGTATCTCTCATGTTGGCACTTCAACTTTTCCTAGTGCCTCTCGTTCATTTCAATTATCAAATGTTTTATATGTGCCATCCACAAAAAGAAACTTATTAACTGTGCATCAGTTGACTAAGGATAATCATGTTTTTATTGAGTTTCATCTAGACCCGACCAAGGGTCATCATCGACCCTGAACCGGCCCGGAACCGGCCCGTGGTCAACGGGCCGGTTAACTGGGTCAACGTTCGAAGGGTCGGAACAGTAACCGGCCCGTCTATAGAAGGGCCGGTTAAGGGTCATGATTTTGCTAACCCGTGAACCGTCGGTTAACCGGCGATTCAAGGGTTTATTTTATTTTTTTTTACATTTTTAAATTTAAAATATATGTTATGGTGTATATTTGAACTAATGACCTCCAACTTTAATAATTAACTTCAACCACTAAGCTATAAGAGTGTTGTTGATCTAAATATAGTATAAATCAACCAAACAAATATATCTACACATTTTGATTATCTTGGCTTGAATTTATTTCACGTTATTTTATGTTTAATCCATGGATGAAAACACATTCATACACTTTTTACACTTTCTTTCAAATTTTAATAATATTTTTAATTTTTTTTAAAAAAATAAGGGTCAAACCGTAACCGGAACCGTAACCGGCGGTTCATGAACCGTAACCGTAACCGTCAAGGAAAGTTAAGGTTAAGGGTCGATGTTTTTTGAACCGTCGAACCGACGGTTCTGAACCGTCTAACCGGCGGTTCTGAACCGTGGTCGGGTCTAGTTTCATCCAACCCACTTTGTTGTGAAGGATCCGAGTACCGGGGCACACCTCATTAGCGGACATGCATCAATGGATTCTATTACTTGGACCTCCCTAAAGCCGTCCAACCAGTGGCTCCTTTTTCAGCATTAGTTGGGGAACATGCAAGTGCAAGTTTTTGGCACAATCGTTTGAGACATCCTTCTTCCAGTTTAAGTTATTCGGTTATTAAACATTTCAGTTTACCTATTTTTAAGCACTCAGTTTTCCTGGAATTGTGACTCTTGTTTATTGAATAAAAGCCATCAGTTACCATTTAATGCTACTTCGCTTATATATGTTCGTCCTTTACGTTATGTATATGGTGATCCTATCTTTGTTAATGGAAATTGTTTTGATCACTACTCAAAGTATTGTTGGTGTTACCCACTCCAATTAAAGTCCCAGGTCTATGATGTCTTTGCTCAGTTTAAATGCCTTGTTGAAAAGCAGCTTCAAGTTTCTATTCAGAATTTCTATTCCGATAATGGGGGAGAATCCCTAGCTCTCTGTCGCTATTTTTCTGATAATGGCATCTCGTGGCTTGCTACTGCTCCACACACTCCACAACAAAATGGCATCTCTGAGCATCGTCATCAACAAATTGTTACTACTGGTTGCATATTACTCAATCATGATTCTCTTCCAATGAAGTTCTGGATTCTGCCTTCACCACTGCAGTTTACCTAATGAATCGGCTACCCACTCCAGTTTTACAAGGGAAATCTCCCTTCAGTGTTCTATTTCAACATTCTCTGAACTACTTGAAGCTTCGCCGGTTGTTTATGATTTACATGGCTTAAACCTTACTTCCCTAAGAAATTGGACTCTCCCTCACAGCACCGCGTCTTCATCGGGTACTCTTTATCTCAAAATGCTTATAAGTGTCTTGATTTGTCTACTGGACGTATTTATCTATCACCCCATGTTTGCTTTATTGAGGATGTATTCCGTTTTGGGAAAAGACAGAGCCACATGCTTCTCAGCCTCCGCCAGTGCTCTTTTCTCCTTCGCTGCCGTTACCACCACATGTTGTGGCGCCTCCACAGTCCCAGCCGCCACCAGTGCTCTCTGAGACTGAACTCGGCTCTTATTATTCACCTCCAAATGCTGCTCCATTGGCTCGCACATACTCTATGCGAACCCGGTCCATGAATAACATTTTTAAGCCAAAGCTCATCAACACAGCCACTCAACATCCCCTCACTGGCCGTCTTGAACCTACCTGCGTTTCTCAAGCTCTGAAAGACCTGGCCTGGCGTACTGCTATGGACATTGAATTCACTGCCCTAATATGCCATGGAACTTGGACTTTAGTACCACCACCTGCTCAACGCAACATTATTGACTCCAAATAGGTCTTTAATTGATCAAACACAATCCTGACGATTTTATTGATAAATACAAAGCTCGATTAATCGCCAATGGATTTCATCAACGTCCTGGCCTTGACTACAAAGAAATTTTTAGTCCGGTTGTCAAACCAGCCACAATACATATTA
The DNA here is from genome assembly GCA_907163345.1 of Haberlea rhodopensis. NCBI lineage: Eukaryota > Viridiplantae > Streptophyta > Magnoliopsida > Lamiales > Gesneriaceae > Haberlea > Haberlea rhodopensis. The sequence continues at coordinate 11,218,905 of CAJQUN010000010.1, forward strand.
TTTTCTCTTTAGCTGTTATGCATCATTGGCTTATCCGCCAGCTAGATATAGCAATGCGTTCCTACATGGCAATCTCACTGAAGATGTGTACATGGTGCAACCTGTGAGATTTGTTGACAAAGCTCACCCTAAGTATGTCTGTCATCTCCGCAAGTCTCTTTATGGCCTCAAACAGGCTCCTCGAGCTTGGTACACTGCTCTCAGTACCACCCTACTATCTATGGGTCTTTCACACACAAAGTTTGACACCTCTCTGCTTTTCCTCAATCAAGGATCACTTGCTATTTATGTTCTTGTTTATGTAGATGACATCATTATCACTGGCAGTGACTCATCTGCCATTTCGAGACTCATTACGCAGCTTAGCACCAAGTTTGCTGTCAATGATCTTGGTCCCCTTAACTACTTTCTTGGTGTTGAAGTTCTACGTTTTCACGAGGGGCTATTCTTATGTCAACAAATATATTCTGAATATTCTTCGCCGCCACAAAATGGATGGTGCTAAACCATTAGCCACCCCTATGACTCACAATCCATCAGCTCCTTCTGCTTCCAAGGCTATTGATGTCACTCAATATCGTCAAATAAATGGCGCTCTCCAATACCTCACCTTCACCAGACCAGACATAGCTCTCTCTGTTAATCGTCTCGCACAGTGCATGCCTTCACCTCACGAAGCCAGCAGGGTAGCTCTCAAGCGGATTCTCCGTTATCTCAGAGGCACACTTCATCATGGCTTATTACTCCGCGCTACCACCTCTTCTGAATTACAAGTCTTCTTTGATGCTGATTATGATGGTGACACTATGCATGACACTTCCACCTCAGCTTACATGGCCTTCCTTGGCTCCAACCCTATCTCGTGGAGTTCATGAAAGAAATGGTTCTCTCGTTCCTCCACTGAATCTGAATATCGTGCGTTAGCTTGTGCAGCTGCTGAAGTACGTTGGCTATTTAATCTGTTTGCTGGAGTTGTATTTCCTATCAAACGTCCCCACAGATTCAATGCGATAATATTGGGGCCATACGTCTATCTCCCCATCCTCTACAACATACTTGCATGAAGCACATCTCTGTTGACCTACACTTTCGTACGTGACATTGTTCGCAAAGGATACCTCTCCGTAGCATATGTCAATACCATTGATCAACTGTCTAATATTCTCACCAAACCACTACCACGCACTCGGTTTAAACTCTTGAGATCCAAAATCTATGTTGCTGATGGAACGTCAATTTTGCAGGGGCGATCAAACCACCCGATCATATCTCCACAAATCAAGATAATTGATTCAAATATTATCGATCAAATCTTATCATTAATTGTAAATGATTTACTTCCAATGTTGTAGGAGATTGTTTCACACATGTAATTGTATATATAGATACATTATTATTCAATGCAAATATCAATTCATTCCCAAAATCTCTTATTATCTTATAGTTTCATCAAACCGCGAATAGTTTTAGGAACCCTCATGGGGCACTTCCTGATGCCACATCTGAAGATCTTCGAGCGTATGATGATGAGTGTGCTATTTGTAGGGTAATTATAACCCATGTTACTTTCCCTGTCTTAATTACGTCTTCAATATCCAAGTATGTGATTCATCAATAAATTTTAGGGACCAATGACAAAAGCTAAGAAGCTGCCTTGTGGTCATCTTTTCCATCTTGCATGCTTGAGATCGTGGTATGATTTAAATTATGCTACAAAATGCTTCTTTGTGTCATTTGTAACTTTGAGATGTAAAATTTGATTGACTTGTTGACGACAGGTTGGACAAAGGTTCGAGAAAGAGTTATTCATGTCTCACTTGTCGGAAGCCACATTTTACAGGCAGAGCTGAGAGTGGGATAAATACCAAATTTCCAGTAATGTCACGAGACGAGGAGCTTGCTCTTCAAATAAGTACTCTAATTGATAGGCCAAATCTTCCCGGTCATAACCTGCACCCTGAAATCTTGTCTTTCCTAGCGACTCTCAGAATGCCGAAACTGGTGATTGGAGGTCTGGCTTCTCTTGTTTTTGAGTGATTATCAGCATATATGCGGGTTTTTTCTGGGAAAAATAGAATAGCTTACTGTTGATGTAACTGGTAGGTATATGACGGATAGCGTTGTGGTGATGACCACATTGTCTATGAAGTTTATGCCTGCATTTCAACATGGCATCTCGATCAAGTTTGACACTTTCCTTTAGATTTGAATTTCGAAATTGAACCTTGCTTCATCAGAAAAAGTAAATCAAAATCATGGCGCATAATTTAAGAGATGGTTTTCGAATAATAAGCTTTATGCACTTGTGTCCCCCATTTTGAAATTGTTAAACATATCTGCTACCCATGCCTGCGTGTCCTTCTGTTTCAGTTGTTTATGCTAGTGTCAATTTTGGCATCAGAAATTTCGAAATTGATGGTAATTCTTTCGGCTTTTCTTTATACCCTTTGTCCTACCAGTGGGACAGGAACTGGTTCAAGTTGGTTGGGTTTAGACTGAGCTAGCCCATCTGAATTTGGTCGAGTTCAGATGGTAATGAGGCAACTTGCAGATGTAGGAGAAACTTATGCGCAGACTTGCACATGGAGTTTATTCCCCCGAAGTCCTCTCAGGCTGTTACATCCAGGTCAGCCATTTCTCCTGGTTCCACAAGATATCCTAGAGGTGCTGGTGGTTTGCATTTGAGGTCAACATCACTTGCAACAAATAACAATTTAGCAAATATAATTGCCATTGCCGAAACAGTTCGGGAAGTTCTGCCTCACATCCCTGATGACATAATCTTCCAGGTAAAAATTTACTCCACTTTTTTAACTGTTTATATTGATTTCATTATGGATATATGTTTAAATATTGAAAATTAACTCAAAAATTGGTTGAAACTAAGAGAGATATGGCGTACACATTGGTTTACAAAATTATAAGTTCTTGAGAATTTGCCACACTTCTCCTTCAGATATCTGGTGTACTGTAGCATTTCACGAGAGATATGATTATTGTCACACCAAGAAATATGATTATTGTCACACCAATAAATTATTCTTTATAATTTATTTACATACATATATGATAGAGGCTGATGAGAGCACCTTTTAAAATTATTGATATATGTTTAAATATCATAAAAGGTGCTCTCATCAGCCTATGTTATTACGTTTATTAACTTGAGAATTTCGTTATGCATATACATTTAACTATTGATACTTTGAATAAAAAATGGTTCGATGATATAACTAAAAGAATGGTTGAAACTAGAAGAGATATGGCATACACACATGCTTATAAGTTTACAAGCTTATAACTCGAGAATTCCCCACACTTATCCTCCAGTTTAACGTTTCCAAGCCTCCTCGAAGCACTTTTCCGGCCAGTACTCACTGTTAATAGTGTAGATAGATAGTATCAGAGCATGTAACAAGAGATTAATTATTCTTATTATTTTTTAAGCAATTTTTCTTTCGATGATAATTGATTTCACAAGAGATATGTTTATTGTCGCACCGAGGAATATGATTATTGTCGCATAGATAAATTATTCTTTATAATTTACATACATACATATGTGATATAGGTTGATGAGGAGCACCTTTTAAAATTATTGATATACTTTTAAATATCATAAAAGGTGCTCTCATCAGCCTATAATATTATGTTTATTAACTCGATAATTTCATCATGGATATACGTTTAAATATTGATACTTCGTAAAAAGTGTTCTCATCAGCCTATAAAAAGGGCTCGATGATATAACTCAAAGAATGAATTAAACTAGAAGAGATATGTCACGCACAATTGTTTACAAGCTTATAAGTTTATAAGCTTATAACTCGAGAATTCCCCAAACTTCTCCTCCAGTTTCATGTTTCCAAGCCTCCTCGAGGCTTGGAAACGTGAAACTATGGATATTGTAGAAGTGTGAGGAATTTGGGAATGAGTGGAGTGAAGAGGCTTGGAAACATGAAACTGTGGATACTAGAGAAGTGTGAAGAATTTGGGAATGAGCGGAGTGATTGTTGGGGCGATTCGCATGGTGAAGCTTTCTTCCATATTCGGCATGGTTGACACCGAAGCGTTTCTTTACATAAGAAAATATCATTAATTATTTTTGGTATTTTTGGTTCAACATTATGTGTAATTTATATTATATTCATAATTTGTAGTATGCAATCCTCATAATTGTAAATTAATATGGGTATTATTTTTTATTGGTAAACTCACTTAAAATCTCCACTTCCAATATAACTTTCGCATTCCTCCCTATATCAAAGATTCTTATTCTAACTCCCTACTATACTTCTTTTCTTTATTCCAACTCATATCTACCTCAAAAGACATGAAAGCCCTTACTGTAATTGCATAAAACTCCTTAAAGCTTTTAGGATTGTTACAAAAACACCAAGTTTTTTACTAATAAACAACTCATAATAAGGGTATGTAAATGCAGGGGTCTTAATGAACATGAGATCATTCTGTTTCTGTCATCTTGAGAGAACCAATAGCATACTTTTGCAAAGTACTCACAGTTCATGATAAATGTAGCCCTAAAATTCCCTTATGAATAAATGAAAATAAATAACAGGCGCATCATGCTTCCGTATTACAATAAAATTTTAACAAACTGAAAAATACCATTTGACCATAAAGGCACAGGGTGAGGTGGGTTGCAAAGCCACCGGTCGAAAACTTACTGCCTCCAGACTGTTTTACGAATGGCTCCTCACCATCCAACCTCAGCTCTCAGGCGAGGTTAGTCTGTCAGTTATCCGACTCCTTCAGAAACCGCACATCACAACCCTAATTCGTTTCCTACCTTAGGGCGTAAGGTATAATCAAGATATGAGAAAGATTTAAAGAAATCTAGGAGATAGATGGGCAACAACCTTCGTTTTATTCTGGAAATACTTATAATATCTATTACATTAAAACGTCTCATTTTGGGAGGAGACATACTTGTTTAGCCTCTCATAAATATGAGGCTGGACTCAATAACACATAAATTTAAAATAGAACAAAATTACAGATGTTTCCGAAAAGCAAGAAAAGAAGAGAAATATTATCAAGCTATGAAAGTAGAAAGATTACAAAGCTTGGAGACTACAATTTTATTCTCAGAAAACTATGGAGAATTTTCGATTCCTTAGCTTCCTGAATGAGTGCCCTTATATAGGCATTCATCCGGACTTCACCTTAGGATTCCAACTCTTGATAATTGTTAGGTGCGCCCGTGAGTGTGCTTAACTTTCACGTGGTTTGGCATCTTTGTCTGGTTATGCCAACTTTTTCTCGTGAGTGGTCCATTATTTTGTCTGAGTGCGTTGAACAGTATCCGCACTAATTTTTAATGGTTTTTTGTGGTCCCCGAGCTTTAGGAAAATGAGCTCTCTTGTCAGCGGGTCTTTTGTCTTTTTCTGCCTCTGATCTGTCGATCGGAATCCTTTCCCGAACTCTAGTTCTTTCTGCTCCGGGCATGCTTGGCAAATATGGTCTATCCATCGGCCAACGCGTGCCATATTGCAAAATTTTCGATAAGTTTGTTTTCCTACCAGAATCTTGTTTTCCCCAAGAATTCTTCTTTTTGTTTCAAAGAGTTCTTCGGCAAATCTTGTTGAGGTTCCTGTCATGGAATTCAGCATGAAAGTTCCGTTGGCTGAATTCTGAAAGAACTTGAATGAGTATTTGACTTTGTCCACTGTTAGACAAACCCAAGACCCCATGCACGTCTAGTTGAAACTTCATCTTCCGTGATAGTCCCGGCCAAAATTGGTATACCTTCTGGTAGCGCCATTTTTACATTTTTTAAGGCGTTTCCGTCTAGTCTTCTAGCTTGATAAAATGAAAAGCTTCAATGAAGCCCTTCTTCGCTGGTTTTGGAGCAGCACTGAAAAAATACAACTCCAAGATATCTCCTCTGGCCAAATGTGGGTTATTGGCCCATGTCTCGTGAACAGCTTCTCTGATCCATTTTGCTAATTTTGAAATTTCAGAGAATGATGGTGCAACCGTGGGTTATTGGCCCATGTCTCGTGAACAGCTTCTCTGATCCATTTTGCTAATTTTGAAATTTCAGAGAATGATGGTGCAACCGTATAAACCGAAGCAAGAGCTCCAAAATTATACCATTCTTGAACTTCGTTTGGATGGCTGCCTGGTTTCATCCAAACTCTCGGATATTTTTCGGAGATATCAACTATAGATTTGTCTGGGTTGATACCTCTGGTAATTAGTTTCTCCCAAGTACGTTGTGTTAGGATCGGTCCGGAGTGTTTAGAGGGGGGGGGGGGTGAATGAACACTCCTTATAAAATTTATCCCTTGTGAATTCTTTCGGATTAGTGAAAGAAATCTGTTACTTAATCAACTCTTTGAACAGAACAGACCACTAAAAAGGTAAGTGCGGAAACGGTCTGCTCTTGTAAAAGTAAGAACGGGTCGAAAGGATAAAACACAGGATATGTTTCTGGAAGTTCGAAGGTGGTGTAATCCTTCTACGTCTCCCCTTCTTCCAATTAAGGAAGGTTTATACTAGAAGACTTTGATTTATACAATCCTGTTGTACAAACCCGATTCAGGCTGGATTTACCTTACTACCAGTCTGAAACTCCTAGTCACTCAACCTGCTCAGACACACTCTGTCTGACAGTTACAATAAGTTGCTCACTTCTATTTTTCAATACACAATGCGCACAGTGATCCTATAATGATCAAATGTTACAAAGTAATCGCGCTTAAATAAATAACTTCAGCTCGAGAGCTTCTGAACTTTGTAAGCGTGTGCAGTTGCTTTCTTGTGTGTTTTTCAATTGATCAGCGTGAGTTCGAATCAAGTATATATGTCTTCCTTTTGTTACATCCTTTTATAGTTGAGGGTAGCAACGGCATTGTTTCCCTTAATGTGCAACTTTGACTCTTTTTAAACTCTGAGAAAGCTACAGTCTTCTTCTTCAGGACACTTGCCGTTCTGGTGTATGCTTTCGGCGACTGTCAGGTAAGCTCTTCTTTGTCTTCTTACCTTTAATGGCAATCTTCAATTTTTGATCCTTTGTAGCATTAATTACAGCATTAAATGCTACAATAAATAACCGTTAATGGTTCGGACTGAGAAGCCATCCTTTATGTATCTTTGACTGCTCTGATCTGATAAAGGTTGAGATCGATCTGAAGTATCGATCTAGTCAGTCTGGAATCCATCGATCCGGTCTGATATGTGATATTCTTTATCAGCTTGCTCTGTTTTGCGCGATCGATCTGGTATGCCTGATTTCCATCGATCCGGTCTGAAATGTTCTGTCATCTTGCTCTGTTTTGTCTGATCGATCTGGTCAATCTGATTTCTATCGATCCGGTCTGAAATGTTTTGTCATCTTTAAAATCTCATCGATAAGGTCCGGAACTAACAAATTCCCCCTTTTTGATGATGACAAAACCTAGCTTCTAAGTCTTTTTAACCAGTCTTGATAAGAGCTCTGAAGCGAATGCTTTCGGATCGATTACTTCTTTGTTCAAAATAAATGAACATCATTAAGTTGGATCGATTAAATCTTTATTATTAAGCCTTATGATGAGGTTCAAAATAAATGAACACAGACTTAATCAAACGAGGATTTTATTGATCACCAAGAAAATCCTAAAATACACAGTCTGAAAATATTATTTTCTAGAAGGCGGCCTGAAGTCTGTCTTCTTTTCCCCCTTTTTGTCAGCAGCAATCTCTTGAAGAAAGTCGACAACTTGTGCTAGCTGCGCGCTGATAGCGTCAAGACGAACGTCTTGAGCGCGGAGGGAATTGGCAACAGATGCTCTGACTTCAGTGGCTAGCTCGATCTGCTCTTTTCTCAGACTGTTCTTGTAAGAGGCCTGTTGAGAAAACAGATCGTTTATGCCGCGCTGAAGGCTTCCGATACTGGCAGTCATCTTCTCTTTGAAAGAAGCAAAGTCCAAGGCTGTGACCCTCTGACCTTGATGAACTTCTAGAATGCGTTGAGTCAAGGACATACAGGTATCAGAGAAGTGCTGGATAGTCCGTGCCAGGGATGGAGGTGCATCAGATAGCTGGCTGTGAGAGTGATCTGATGATGACATGGCATGGTCATCTTCTTCAGCGATCGGCACGATGGAAGAAATGGCAGCTTGATGACTTTCGGATCGGATCAGAGTGACCAGATCCGAAGAAAAACCTTGAATGAAGGCCAAATCTTCATCTGAGGTCCCGGAGGAGAGTGGGGATTGGGAGGTTCCTCAACTTGGAGAGCTGCAACCACTGTAGATACCACGAAATCCGGATCGATGAGGTCTGGTGCTTCAGTTGTTGCACATGCTTCAGCTGGACTGGGTTGTGCACGGGAGGCTGATGACTTCAATGGAATAGATGTTGTCGGAGAGTCCAACAGAACATTCATTGGTTCATCATCTGTTGCAGACGGAGCATTAGGCAATGGCTGCTCCGCTGTCTGGTCTGGTACGTGCTCTGCAGGCTGATCCTCTGTCTGTTTTGCTGCATCAGAGGGAATAACCTCGATAAATGGTTCTGCCAGAGTCTTGCTTGCAGAAGGATGATCCGGGCTTGTGGCTGGAGTGGAGGTACCTAGCTTCTGTCGTTGAAAACGGACAGCTAAGGATAGAGCATGAACATCCATCTCGAGTTGAGCAATCACAGCCCCATCATCTCTGGCAGTTGGAGCAAGCGGATCGAAGTTCTTCTTTTTGGCAACTAGAAGCAGATTGGCCAGTCTGAATCTGTGTTTTGCCGTAAATAAATCTCTGCGCTGCACGGCAAGTCGAACATCATCAGTCTCTGTTCCTTTCAGAGCATCATCTTCCATCTTCTTCAATCTGTGCAACTTACCGTAGAACAGCTCAATGTGGTTGATAGTCCGGTACTGGACATATTCATCAAAAACCACAATGAGTTCCTTTAGCTTCTCATCAACATCCTCCATAGCGATGTCGATGGCAGTCTGCGCTGCAGATTTGGGTTTAGAAGAGAGGGGTTCGGTGAGAATGGCTTTTCCCTTGCCGGTGGAGGAAGGGGACTTAATTCCTGATTGGGTATAGTCTCACAACTCAGTGATAACTATCCCTTTGACCACGGGATTGGCAGAGGGAATTCGAAGGGTGACTTTGGGTGCAGGGGTTGAAGCTTGTGAAAGCTGGGTGGAAGGTTGAGGGGCAGGGGTTGCTTTAGGGGGGTGGCAGTATGGGTGGAGGTAGAGATTTGGTTGGTTTGGTAATCTGGGTTCGGGGCTTTTTGGGAAGTGGCTTGGTTGGTGATGAGTGAGCAGACTGGGTTTCTTCCGAGTCAGTCTGAATGGTCAGCTTCCGCTTGACCCGAGGTTTGCGCACAGCAACTTGTTCCTCGTCCTGCTCAAACTTGACTGCAGCCAGAGTAGCAGGAGTAGGCGGAACACTCTTGGACTTCAGCACTGCAAGCCCTTTGGAGTTAAGGATCTTAAGGGGACGGAGAGCAGACGGCTTGCTCAGCTCGAGGCCTAAGGATTCCAAGAGCTTGCTGAGAGGAACAGCAAAGCATACGGCGTGCTTGGATGCAATCACTGTTTCCAGCAGTACTCCAAACAAAATCATGGACCAGTTTATCTTCTGGCCGGATACAATAGCCGCCATAACCCTGAACTTTTCGGCGGTTACAGCATCGAAACTTCCTGCTTTACCCAAAAGTGGCTTGCCTACCACTTCGCACAGCACCTGAAAATGGAAGAGCATTTCCTTCTTCTTAAAGGAGGGTTGCAATCGGTGGCCAGAAATAGAAATCTTCCCCTGAAGATCTAAGAGAGACGCTTGAGGAGTCTGTCCGAACTCTGTCAGTCCGGAACTGGGGAGGCCAAAGGTCTTGGCCATCGTCATTGGCGAGATCTCGAAAGATTTGCCCTTGACAGTAGTAGAAATGGATGTCTTCCGGGAGACGGCGTTGGCGAACAGCTCGCGGATTTCTGATTCATAAACAACTGTCCCGCACTCCAAAAAGTTCCTTAAACCAGATGATTCCAGGGCTCTAAAAATGGACACCATCGCAGCATCTTCTGCCCTGTAAATGTCATCAAACTCAACGGAGAGTGAGTTATGAGTGATGGTAGCCATTTGAAAGGAGTTTAAAGAAAGTGCGAAGAGTAAGAGAGTGAGAGAGTAAGAAGGTAGAAAGCGGTAAATTGTAAAAAGTGAACGAGTATGAAATGTTCAGCCCGCTAAATAGGAGAGAGAAGACACGTGTCTTTATCTCCAAGACTGAGAATTAAATAATTCAAAATAAACGGTCAGGATAAAGAAAGATAAGGCGGTTAAAGTACAACTAGTTAAAATGGTCAATCAGTCTGAGCTGTTGTTATTGTACAGACAGATCATAGGATAAAATCAGACTGACAAGGATCGGTCTGAAAGTTCGGACCGGTCTGTGTCTTTCTGAACATTGTATTATCGATCTGTGGTGACAAAAATCTTCAAGTGCGAAAAGAATAAAACATCTAAACTAATTAAGATAAGTCAATTAAACCAAGAATTTGACGAAAATAATTAAACTTAGCATCAGGAAGCGGTTTAGTGAAGATGTCTGCTGCTTGCTGCTCTGTTGAAATGTGCTCGATCCGAATTTCCTTTTTGCCAACATGATCTCGAATAAAATGATGTCGTATATCAATATGCTTTGTTCGAGAGTGCAGAACTGGATTATACGTTATAGCAATTGCACTTGTGTTGTCGCAAAATATCGGAGAGTCAACAGCTTGGATGCCATAGTCTTTGAGCTGGTGTTGAATCCAGAGCATTTGAGCACAACAGCTTCCAGCGGCTAGGTATTCTGCTTCAGCTGTGGATGTGGCAATCGATGTCTGCTTCTTACTGAACCAAGAGATCAATCTTTCACCTAGAAATTGACATGTTTCACTGGTGCTTTTACGATCGATCTTGCACCCAGCGTAGTCTGCGTCTGAATACCCGATCAAGCTGAAGTTTGAATCTTTGGAGTACCAAAGACCAACGTTCTGAGATCCTTTTAAATATTTCAGAATACGCTTGGCAGCAATAAAATGTGATTGCTTTGGTTCTGACTGAAATCTGGCGCACATACAGACTGAAAACATAATATTGGGCCGGCTCACTGTAAGATACAATAGCGATCCGATTAGTCCTCTATACATGGTTACTTCAACTGTCGTTCCCCCTTCATCTTTGTCTAACTTGATTGTTGGACTCATTAGAGTTGATGCAGTTGAGCATGTTTCCATTCCAAATCTCTTGAGGAGCTCTTTGGTATACTTGGTCTGATTGATGAAAATGCCATTGTTGAGCTGTTTTACTTGTAGACCCAGAAAGAATGACAATTCTCCCATCATGCTCATCTCGAACTGTCCCTGCATTAACTTAGAAAATTTCTCGCACAATTTGGGGTTAGTTGACCCAAAGATTATGTCATCAACATAAATCTGAACTAATAGGGTATGTTCCCCCTTAATGAATTTAAATAGAGTTTTATCTACTGAGCCGATCTGGAAATCATGGTTCAGCAGAAATTGAGATAGAGTGTCATACCAGGCTCTTGGAGCTTGTTTCAGACCATACACTGCTTTATTCAGTAGATATACATGATTGGGATACAAATGGTTCTGAAATCCAGGTGGTTGCTCAATGTAGACTTCTTCCTGAAGCTTTCCATTAAGAAAGGCGCTCTTGACGTCCATCTGATATACTTTGAAGTCTTTAAAGGCAGCATAAGCAAGAAAGATTCGGATAGCTTCAAGTCTGGCGACTGGTGCAAATGATTCATCGAAGTCGATTCCTTCTTCTTGTCTGGATCCCTGTGCCACCAGTCTGGCTTTGTTTCTAACCACAGTTTCATCTGCGTCTAGCTTATTTCTGAAGACCCATCTGGTTCCAATAACAGGCAGATCGCTTGGTCTGGGGGTTAGACTCCAAACTTGATTTTGTTCGAATTGATTAAGCTCTTCTTGCATTGCTTTAATCCAGTTGAAGTCAGTCAGAGCTTCATCGATCTTCTTGGGTTCCAGAGTTGAGATGAAGGCAGCATGAGTGAACTCATCCATCATCTGTCCTCTGGTTCTGATCGGTGCAGAAGGACTACCAATCACTAGATTAGGTGGATGCTTCTTAGTCCATCGATAGCTTGACTCTGGATTGTCTGGTCCGGTCGGATGAACAGTAACAGCATGATCAGCATCTGCTTTAATATTTGAGTCAGGAGCATCCGGATCATCTCGATCTGAAGTTTCTTCAAAGCCTTGATCCGGTCTGTCTGGTACTTCTGGTTCTGGTGGATTGTCTCTTGACCTGTTAGCTACAATCTCATCATCACTGTTAGCTTCGAGATGGATATTTTCCATCTGATTTTGAATTGATTCTTTGTTGCCCTCAACACATAAAGTTTCATCAAAGACTACATGAACAGATTCTTCTACAGTTAAAGTTCGATTATTAAAAACTCGATAAGCTTTGCTAATTGATGATTATCCTAAGAATATACCATTATCTGACTTAGCTTCAAATGCTGTAAGATGACTCTTACCATTGTTGTGAACGAAGCATTTACAGCCAAATACATGAAAGTGAGAAACAGATGGTCTGTTACCAGTCCATATTTCATATGGAGTGAGATTCAGCTTCTTGTTAATCATAGATCGGTTTTGAGTGTAGCAAGCAGTATTTACAGCTTCTGCCCAGAACTTTTGAGAGATTCCAGAATCAGCAAGCATTGTTCTTGCTGCTTCCTTGAGCGTTCTGTTTCTTCGTTCTGCAACTCCATTCTGTTGAGGAGTTCGAGCAGCTGAAAACTCATGCTTGATTCCATGATCTTCTAGAAAGGATTCAAGATTCTGATTTGAAAACTCAGTGCCTTTGTCACTTCGAATCCTGTCTATGATGGATGATTTCTCGTTCTGAGTGCGTTTCAGCAGCTTGATCAACTTCGGACCGGTCTGATCTTTACTGCTTAAGAATATAGTCCATGTAAAGCGTGAGTAATCATCAATAACAACAAGAGTATACCGCATTCCCCCTAAACTTGTTATTGGTATAGGACCAAACAAGTCCATATGCATTAATTCTAAACAGCGGGAGGAGGATTTGGCATTCTTGTTTTTGAAGGATGATCTGATCTGTTTGCCCATTTGGCAAGCTTCGCAGATCTTATCCTTAGCAAAATCGATCTTGGGCAGACCGATAACTAAATCATGTTTACACAGGCTAGCAATGGTCTTAAAGTTGATATGATTCAAGCGCTTATGCCACAACCAATGTTTATTATCATTGTTAGCGATGAAGCAAGTAGGATTATCAGGTTGAGCATGATTCCAGTTAATCTTATAAGTGTTTCCATTCCTGATTCCTACGAGCATGGTTATACCGTCTGATGATTTAACAGTGCAAGTGTGTTTATGAAATTCTACAGCATAACCATTATCACAGAGTTGACTTATACTAATCAGATTATAGCACAGATTTTCAACTAACAGCACATCATTGATAATAATGTTACCATGGACAATCTTACCCTTGCCCACGGTCTTACCCTTTGAGTTATCCCCGAAAATGATTTTGGGTCCAATACATTCTGTTACTTCAGACAGCAGCTCGATGTTTCCAGTCATGTGACGGGAACACCCACTGTCCAAATACCAGTCTGATGCGAGTTTCTTCGGTACCTGTCATCAAATATAATTATTGTTGGTACCCAATCCTATTTGGGTCCAGAACGGATTAGCCCTTTGGGAACCCACACCTGTATCAGCTTCAATGGCTTGTGTGTGTAGGGTGTGCTGTGTGCTGGTCTGTTTCGATGCTGTGTGTGATAATGTGTGCGCTGTGAAAACCTTTGATTCTCATAAGGTAGTCTATATCTTCGTTGAATCGGTTTTGAGTTATAGTAATTGTATTGTCTTCCTTGCCTTCGATCTTGCACCTTTGGATTTGGTCTGATAGACGCAAATCTTGCTGGTGCCTTTTCTTTGGCTTGGTCAACATAACCAATTCCTTTTCTCAGATTTTGATTCTCGTAAGAGACTCCTGTTTGAATCTTAGGTGCTTCAGTTTCATATACTGTGCTGGATTTAACAAATGTCATTTGTTTGACTTGATTCTTTACCAGCAACAGCTCAGATTCATCTTTGGTGCATTCTTTGGTGTCAAAGCCTATGCCGGTGAAATCACCGACGTTTCTTTGAACCTCTTGTAATTCTTCCAAGGATGTTCTGGATTTTGTCCATGTTTTGAAAATATGTGAGAGCTTAGCATTTTGTGTGCTAATTCTCTTATTTTCTTCATGGAGCTGATCATAAGAGATTTTCAGCTTATTCAGCTCGATCTGGAGATTTTTGCACTCACCCTGCTCAGAGCAGCTTGGTTTGTTGTGCTCATCCATTTGAGTACTGATTTTGGCTTTATTCTTCTCAAATGATTCAGCTAAGATCCTATAATCATTAGCCATGTCTTGCAGTGCGGACATGAGCTCTTCTCGTGTAAATTCATTTGAGTCAAGATCATATACCTCGTCTGTCTGACTCATTTCTTCGTCTGCCATAAGACATTGAATATCTTCTTCGCTTTCGCTGGAAGAATATTCAGAGCTTTCCGAGTCTGAGTCTGTCTGAGCCCATTTGCTGTTTCCTTCTTCAGCTACTAGGACTTTTTGGGATTTTCCATGATTCTTGCGGTCTTTGTAGTGCTTCTTCTTTCTATCATCACGATGCTTCTCTTTCCGTTCTTCTTTCTTCGGTCTGGTGCAATCTGCAATGAAGTGTCCGGTCTTACCACAATTGTAGCAAGCCTGATCGTTAACAGTAACATCTTTTCTTGATTTATAATGATGAGAGGGTTTGAAGTTCCTCTTATTTTTAGACATAAATTTACCGAATTTCTTGATAAATAATGACATAGCATCGTTACTCATCTGTTCAGCAGATCGGTCTGATGTTGAAGCGATCTGGTCTGGAGTGGCTGCCAGGGCCTTGTTTGGTTGAGAGATGAATGGCTCTGCTTCACCTCTGCTTATCAGTTCAAACTCATAGGCCTTAAGATCTGCAAACAGATCATGAAGTTCAACCTTGTTAAGGTCTTTTGATTCCCTCATGGCAATGGTCTTTACATCCCATTCCTTTGGCAGAGCTCTCATTACTTTCAGAGCGATCTCTCTGTTAGAATATTCCTTCCCCAGACCATTCAGTTCATTTATGATGCCGGTGACTCTTTCATCAAACTCATTTAGAGTTTCTCCACTTTTCATCTTTATGCTCTCAAATCTTTGAAGAGCAACAGTTAACTTGTTTTCTTTGGTCTGGTCGTTGCCTTCACATAGCTGTGCTATCTTCTCCCAAATTTCTTTGGCAGTAGAGCACATTTTGATTTTGCTGAACATGTTCTTGTCCAAAGTCTTGAACAAGATGTCTTTGGCCACATTATCGAGATTTGCTTTCTTTCTTTCCTCATTCGTCCAGAGGGATCTGTCTTTTTCCACCATTTGTGGTTCTCCACCAGAGATGGCTACTGCTGTATTGATTTTTAAAATCTTCATTGGTCCATCAGTGATGACGAACCACATATCGTCATCCTGAGCTGCCAGATGAGCTTGCATTCTGATTCTCCAGTCATCATAGTCTTCTTTTGAGAACATGGGGATTTTGTTGAATGATGCCATCAGCTTAGTAGTCTTTGTGTTGATTAAGATGACCTGGCTCTGATACCACTTGTTAGGATCGGCCCGGAGTGTTTAGAGGGGGGGGGGGGGGTGAATGAACACTCCTTATAAAATTTATCCCTTGTGAATTCTTTTGGATTAGTGAAAGAAATCTGTTACTTAATCAACTCTTTGAACAGAACAGACCACTAAAAAGGTAAGTGCGGAAACGTTCTGCTCTTGTAAAAGTAAGAACGGCTCGATGGCTAAGTGCAGAAGGATAAAACACAGGATATGTTTCTGGAAGTTCGAAGGTGGTGTAATCCTTCTACGTCTCCCCTTCTTCCAATTAAGGAAGGTTTATACTAGAAGACTTTGATTTATACAATCCTGTTGTACAAACCCGATTCAGGCTGGATTTACCTTACTACCAGTCTGAAACTCCTAGTCACTCAACCTGCTCAGACACACTCTGTCTGACAGTTACAATAAGTTGCTCACTTCTATTTTTCAATACACAATGCGCACAGTGATCCTATAATGATCAAATGTTACAAAGTAATCGCGCTTAAATAAATAACTTCAGCTCGAGAGCTTCTGAACTTTGTAAGCGTGTGCAGTTGCTTTCTTGTGTGTTTTTCAATTGATCAGCGTGAGTTCGAATCAAGTATATATGTCTTCCTTTTGTTACATCCTTTTATAGTTGAGGGTAGCAACGGCATTGTTTCCCTTAATGTGCAACTTTGACTCTTTTTAAACTCTGAGAAAGCTACAGTCTTCTTCTTCAGGACACTTGCCGTTCTGGTGTATGCTTTCGGCGACTGTCAGGTAAGCTCTTCTTTGTCTTCTTACCTTTAATGGCAATCTTCAATTTTTGATCCTTTGTAGCATTAATTACAGCATTAAATGCTACAATAAATAACCGTTAATGGTTCGGACTGAGAAGCCATCCTTTATGTATCTTTGACTGCTCTGATCTGATAAAGGTTGAGATCGATCTGAAGTATCGATCTAGTCAGTCTGGAATCCATCGATCCGGTCTGATATGTGATATTCTTTATCAGCTTGCTCTGTTTTGCGCGATCGATCTGGTATGCCTGATTTCCATCGATCCGGTCTGAAATGTTCTGTCATCTTGCTCTGTTTTGTCCGATCGATCTGGTCAATCTGATTTCTATCGATCCGGTCTGAAATGTTTTGTCATCTTTAAAATCTCATCGATAAGGTCCAGAACTAACACGTTGGTATTCCTGCATAGGTGAAGAAATTAAATCATCATTAGTTTGAACCTTATAATTGTCAGTCATTGGCCTAAGATTCAACTCTCTCTCTTTTACCCCAGAGTTGTTGGGTGGACTTGAATATTCAGATTGTGATAACACCTGACCCTCAATATTAACTACAGCTTGTACATCCTCGAGGAATGCATCATCTGCAGCACTCATGACAGGGGTACTTGAATCCCTTGCCTCCGGGTTAGATGAGTCTTGTTCTCTAAACACTCCTTTCTGCACCGTTGAAGGTGCGGCCTGGAGGATGGCCCTTTCAAGACTTCAAACAAACGTTCATGGTCCCGAAAACATGCTCGTATGTGATCAGTAACAAGTTCCTGATCTACCCGTTGAAGTTGTCCTATGACCTCCTATTGAGACAAAGAGTCCCAAAGTCTCGTTCCAGGATCTCCAGGTTTTCCCTGAGATTCCTAACACGTTTGAGGGTATCGCTAGCAATGTGTCCCTCCATCTCGTGTTAAGAAATCTGCAAGAACATTTTTATCAGATTTCACTATGACAATATCATAATCATAATATTGGCACTCAGCTTGCCATCTTAAAAGTCTAGCATTTTCTGATTTTGATTCAATCTTATTTTTTCAAAAAGGACTTGACACTCGTATTATCTATTTTTAAGATAAATTTCTTTGCAAGTAAAAATAATGGCCATTTTTTAAAAGCCTTTCGAACTGCAAAGAACTCCTTCTCGTTGATGTGCCATCTGATAACTTCGCTGCTATCCAATAGACCGCTGCAATATCTGCATGTCACTTCCTCCTCTGGTGTGGCTTTCATAAGTACCGCAGCCCACCAATGATCACTGACATCAGTATATAATACCAGTTCATCCTCGTCGTTCGAAATTGCAAACTTCATTAAGATGTTTGACAGCTTGTCTGTGATCATCATTTCACTCAAACTTAACATCCTTTTTGAGTAGAGGACTAAACACTTTCATGTGGTTTGCTAAGTTGTTGATGAACATCCCAGCAAAATTAACAACTCCCAGAAAACTATGAAGATGCTTCAAATCTTTGAGATCATCCGGATATCCTTGCACGTTTTCAACAATGTGGTTTTGCAAGATGATTCCTTATTCGTCAATCTCAATTCCAAGGAACTCGATTT
The DNA here is from genome assembly GCA_907163345.1 of Haberlea rhodopensis. Taxonomy (NCBI): domain Eukaryota; kingdom Viridiplantae; phylum Streptophyta; class Magnoliopsida; order Lamiales; family Gesneriaceae; genus Haberlea; species Haberlea rhodopensis. The sequence goes on from CAJQUN010000010.1 coordinate 11,236,934, forward strand.
GTCTTGCGGCAATTACTGCCTTCCTCTTGGAGAGCACTAATCCTTCCTTGTAACAATAATCTTAAAAGATTTCCAAATGTTTAAGATGTTCTTTCATGTTTCTTGACGCGATGAGGATATCGTCAATGTACACGAACATGAAGCTGAAATAATCTTTGAAAAGATTGTACATCTTCCTTTGATATATCTGGGGAGCATTTGCCAATCCCATTGGCGTGACATTCTATATGTAGTGTCCCTGTGGTGTGGAGAATGTTGTGAACCTTTTGCTTGCTTCCTCTTAATATGGTAGAATCCAGATTTACAATCGAACTTAGAAAACACTTTGGCATTCTTAATGCTATTTACCACATGTTCTCTGCTTGGGATATAATATCCATCGAATTCCAAGATCTCGTTGATGCCTTTGTAATTGATTACTAATCTTGGTTTCCCTCTTTTAATTTATCCATGATTCCGTATGAGAAATCCCGAACTGCTGAATGGAGAAACACCTGCTGAGATTAACTTAAGGTTCAAATGTTCCTTAAGTATTATCTGCATATCTTTCCGGTCTTCTTGGTTCATGGGGATCGGTTTGTACCTTATGAACTCATATTCTCTTCCAGTTTTCACCTTCAAAGATGTTGTAAGCTCGTTTCTATCCCACCATGCTAGAGAATCCTCATTGTAGTTCCTCTGAATCTTCCTTTTTTACTTCCTTTAGAGTAATCTGCTCTTCGGGGGTAGCGTCAGGTTCCATGGCTTTCTCATGTAATGCCTTTTTTAGTAACAATGGGATGTCGAGATTGACTTATTCTTCATCTTCATCAAATCTTCATTCTGTTCTCTAAATGACATCACATTTACACCATCAAAAGATATTTTTCTCTTTTGACCAGTTCTTTGTTGCCTAAATAGAAGAAACGCTTCACCAAATTTCCGCTGATCCTTTATCTTAGGGTGCCGAAGTTTTCCTTCATCACCACGCTTGCTGCGAAAACTAATGGCAAATTTTCTATGAAACGCCTCCCGTAGTCTCTGCACAATAATCTTATGATCACAAAGGGTTGTGAAAATAAGTCGCCTTGTGTCGTTCTCCTGAGTGAACCGTTTGAAAGTCTGTAGGAAATTGTTTCCTAGCAGTATATCAGCGCCTGTATCATGAAAATAAATAGGTGGAGTTTTGACTTTGTACCACGAGGGTACCGCCTGCTCCGCCGATGATTATTTCCGCTCCCTGGATTCCTTCATTAAGGATAAGGATCTGTTTGGAAAAGTCTCTTCCGGCAATGACTTGTAACTTTTCACCAACCTCTTGGGAGAAGATATAACGTCTGGCCGTACCTATTCCAACTCCTGAGTCAATGTAAGCTGCAAAATACTCTGCCCGATACTTTGCATATAACATCCTTACGGAGATGTATATGGAGAATGGACTGATGGTCATGTGATCCTATATCTCTTTCCTTCCATAGTGAATTCCATTCCGTCTTGCAAGCTTTCCCAAGGTTTATGTTCCTCGAGAAATTCAATCCCTAGAATAAGCTGTTCGGGATTCTTCCAGCAGTTCATGCAATTATTAGATCAATTTCACCAATTTGAAGGTTTCATTGATACTTGTCAACTGTAGGTTGTTACAAATAATAGAGGACATCACAAGGGAATATATTATCTTTCTCGGTAATGTCAAAAATTATCTGCACTTCTCTCCAGCCTTCTGGGATTTCAGTTTTCCTGTTGTTTTGAATATATCAGGGATTTTCTGAATTCTGCTCGAGACTGCCTCCTGTGTTCCCCCCGGATAGTTGCTGATTGACCTATCATGTTGGAAAGACATCCTTCTTGGCTCGATCATAAGGCTTTTGCTTCAGTCTAGAACAGGTTGATCTTGTATCATCATGTCGATCTCTCCTATTGTCAGAGTTTCGATAATGTCCGGCAATACTGCTTTGGCGAAATCTTCGGAGATTCTGGGGACTTCGATGAATTTCTTTCTCAAGAATACCTATGAATGATGAGTATTCGAGAGTGCGTATGACACCTTGTATTGTAGGTGATCGAGTAAGGCCTATTCCATTCTTTCATCAAATCACTTCTTTTAAAATCTTGATGAAGAGTTAGAACCTTGTTGAAATCTCGATCTCCCAAATTGTATGCAATCCTCGGATAGATGTTAAAAGCCATCTTTCCCGCATACAAATTTCCTGCAACTGCTCCCAGACAAGAATCTTTGAGGGTCCAGGACTCTTTTGTCGAAGATTGCCAGATTGAGTGTCGAATCAATTCCTTCTTTAAAAGTTTCCTTGATGATTACTCTAATAGCTCCAATATGAATCCATGAGAGTGTGTTAGCAACTTCTCTTTTAACCTTGTTTTTAATCTCCTGGATTTCTCTGTAGGAGACTAACTGCATCTCGATTTGGTTTCCCGTGAATTCCATTGGGATAGCAAATTCGCCCGTTGTTACCATATGGATAATCTGATGCTTCCAGCTTCGAAGACCTATCATATCCATGGCTTTTTTCCATTGCTCAAATTGTAAACCCATCATACATCTGAAGCTTTGGCTCTTCCTTCATGATCCTCATAAGAGTTTTAGAGAGAAAAATCCTTACGGCTATTTTCTGATTCACGTGTTGAAGGAACCCTCATTCACTCTGATTCTGAGCTAGATTTACCTCCATCATCAGAATAGATCTCCTCTTCATATATACTTTCATCTGAGGGAATATTTTCAAATTGATACACCTGTACCGAATCTTGGAAATAGACAGCATCCTCAAACTCCTTGGTATGCTTTAACTGTAGAGATATGTCCTCTTGCTCAGCATGTCTAGCAGTTAGAATCTTTGAAACTCTCATTTGCACGAGTATGTGTGCGTCTGAAAGTTCTCTTAGTTGGTGCTCTGCTAGAACTTGCTTGATTAGAACCTATTGACGAGGTTCTACTCCTTGCTGGTCCTGATCTTTGCCCAGATCTATAACTTCGGGCTTTCTGTTTTGACCAGTACTTTCTAGGTCTCCAAGAAGCCCTATTTTTTCTTGAACTACTTCATCGGGCATATGGATGACTTCTGTGTTTTTTCATCTTTCGCCTTTGGGGGTAGTTTCCAATGATTGTAGAGATATCATTCCCCGTACAACAAAAAAAGGAGCTGTTTTGTTGATTTCTCTAAGCTTCTTGTAATTATTTTTGAGTTTTGCTTGGTAGCACCACTTCGCGAGCTTTACATTAAGAAATGACATTCTCCTGGCCACCATCTCTATTGCATGAGATGTATAATCCTGGATAAGCATTTCTCTCAATGGGCTCAATATTTTGGCAAAGAACAGTTCTGCTGCATCATTTTCTTCTATCTTTGCCTTCCATCTATACTCTGTAAAGAGTTTGATGTACTCGTCTACATAACAGATATCATGTAGTTGCAGGCTAATAAGAGCTTGTCTATATTTTTTAGCCTTCTCTTCCTCAATTCCTTCGAAGTAGCTTACTCCAATGAAACATATTTTAAAGAATCTTGACATATTGTCCACGATTTCTTTCAGGGACGGACTCTCCGGCTAAAACTTCATCCTTGGTACATGGGTCTCCCATATCCCAGTCAATTTTGGTTGATCCTTCCAGACTCATTTTAAGAAGTAAAATGAATCCTTCTTTACTTAGATCAAGCGTTCCTGCTGCTTTTATCATTGTTGAAGCCCATTCATCAATAAGAACTTCTCTGTTTTTGAAATCCAAGATATCCATGTTGAGCATAAGTCCATATGAATGGATTGGATCTAACTGCGATTTCCCGTAAGGTGTTTGATGTATATCTGGCCTGCGAGAACGGTTCCTTGTTTCATCTGGGGGATCCAAAGTTGCTGAGGTGAAATCTTCTCTGTGCGGCATACTTTGGTCACCTTCGGGTGGATTGTGTGACCCGAAACTCTCTTGTGGTGGAGGTCTTGGTAAAAGCTCTCCCGTCTTAAATTCTACGAGATTTAATCCCGCAAATGAATCAGCAAGATCACGCAGATCTTACAGGTTGATTCTTTCCATTACTTTGTGGGAAGTATGGGCTCTCCTCGTAGGACTGCAATCATTTTTTCAGTCTCTATCAAAGACCTTCAGACCTCTGCCGCTTGCCCTTTTTGGTATAAAAGGGGTTCTGTTCCATAGGACGATAGTAACCATCCTCTGTTCCTTCTTCCTGTCGGACTTGGTCTTGACTCCAACTCCTTTACTCGGGTTTGATCATCTTGAATGTTTTCAAGGATTTCCTCCTGATGTTTGATCATAATCTCCATTTGACTTTAAATCTGATGGATCTGTGCAGGGACGTGGTATTGTAGATAGCCATAACGCTGCACCATCTTCTGGATCTCTCTAAGATCTTGGGATATCTTAGACGAATCCGACTCGATTTCACGAAAGGTTGGTTCTCCCATCCTAATCATCTGGTCCGGACCCTGTTGGATCATTGGGGTCTGGAACCACATTCTCATGTTCAGGATGATCGTCTTCCTGAAGTTTGGCTAATTCAAACTGTAGTTTGAGATTCACTTGATGAAGCCTCTTAGCCATCCTCTCTAGTTTCTTGTAGTGGTTTATGCCGGGTGTGCATAATCCTGTTCCTCGTAATTGTTTCCACTTATGGTTGAAGCGCTGAGCTTCTGCCATATGCTTCTGATTTAGTGCTTCCAATTTTTGGAAGTACCACATGTATGAATGACACTTCGAACATTATTTCGGGTCCATATTATCTTGAATCGTCTCCTCCGTATAAGTTACAAATTAATTTTCAAGATATTATTATAGTATTTCCATAATAAACCTAGGCTCTGATACCATTTTGTGCTGGGGATCGCGAAGGAAAAGTTATTAGAAAAAATAGTAAAACTTTGGGTGAGATTTGAAAAGTATTTAAAACTCTATGGGGTATCATGCAATTAATCCCTTTAAATTTATAAAGGTAAATAGGTAAAGTGTTGTGGGGTAGGGAGTTAGGATGAAGATAAAAGTATGGCTATGTAGTTAGAATATGTATGGAATAATGGATAAAGGGAGTTGAGTTAAAGAAAAGTTTGGGTTTAGAGATTTATTAGTAGTTTACCCAATTTTTATTCCAATAATTAATATAATTTTGTATGAAAATAATTTTTTTTATTGTTAATAGGACAAAATAAAATTGTATAATTAAATTTGATGTTAATTAGCAATACAATTGTGTAATTATCGCATGCAAAAAATAGGCACATGCTATGCTGCATCCGAATAGTTACTTTCAATTCATTCGCCATCTTTTAATTGCTTTACACCATATATTCGATATATGTTTTGTGCACATACAGCATATGTATGATATATCTCAAAGACATATTTAATGAAGATACCGAATAAGCCTTTTAATTAGAACCTTCAAATCGAATAAAGAAACAGGACAATATGGCAAAAGCTGGAGAGCACGTTCGTTTCTGACTTTGACGATCTCTCGTTTGAAGCTGAGAAAATGAGTAGATTCAAGAGATTTGAGGTCGAGACCTACTTCCCATCATATTTCATCGATGAAACCTCCTTTTTCAACCCATCCAGAAGCTTTATGCTGAACCCTTACTTCCCCGTTCTTGAAGCTGAGCTTCACCAGGCTTTCGAACTTCTAAATGTCACCCCAAATCCACCCGTTTTTCTGGATGAATTCGACACTATCACGGATCTGATCCAGATCGAGGAATACCCATTTCACTCTCCATCTCGCCGGGTCACACGCTACTTGCAGTTGCTCAGCGATCGAGTTGAGAGGCTGGAGAAGGAGAAGCTGAGGAGGAGGGCGAATAAGATTGGGGAGAGGAAGTACACGTGGACGGATGAGATTAAGAGCCCGGAGAAGGACGGGGTTGATAGGAAGTATAAGTTGACGACGGAGATCAAGGACGGGAAGGATGAGAAGAAGGGACTTGAGAAGAACTACAAATGGACGGCTGAGATTAAGGGAAAGGGCGGCGGCGATCACGTGCCTATCGAGAGAACTTACACTTTTAAGGTGTCGAGTGGCGGCGGAAGCGGTGAATCGGAGAAGGGTGAGAAGAAGAAATGCGAGAAAGTGAAAGGGAAGGGTAAAGGTCGGATTGTTGAGATTGAAGATCCCTCTGATCATGGAGCCGTTGTTTTAAGGCAGGTTAGTATAAGGATCTTTCCCCATTTTCGATCAACATTTGTTTACTTTCTGAACTTAAGGAAAACAGAGGAAGAAGAACTAAATAGCTTGAAAGATTAGAGTTTATGGGGATTTGTTTTCGTACATATTGTACCTATGAGTGTTGGCTGGCAAGATTTTTAACTTAACTTTGTAGAGCATGAAAAAAGTCCTCAAAATAGTTTATTTCTACTTCATCACATGATATATGAAGTTATTTTTTGCTTTGCTGGCTTATATCTGCTATATTCCGGTGTTATTTTACATCTTGTGGTTGTAGGCTTTTGCTAAGAGAGTGGAAAAGAGCAGGGGTAAGAGAAGGGTGTTGTCTCCACAAGATGCGGCGGCGTTAATTCAGATTACTTTCCGAGGTTACCTTATTCGAAGATCTCAGGCTTTACGTGCACTTCGGGAGCTGGCTGTTGCCAAGACCAAGCTAAAGGAAATCAGGGCTCTGTTCCACAACTTCTCTTATCGTAGACGCCTTACACGCGACGCAGAGGAACAGCAGAGGTTCTCCGAAAAGATCATTGTTCTTCTTCTCACCGTCGATGCCATTGAGGTAGCTGAAAGCTTTGAACTTTTGTTTGGTTCCCTCCTTTCCAAATTTGTAATCATCGTGCTGGAATGTAGTCTTTTACTTGGCTGTGGTTGTGGTTGATAAGATGGTTTTTGAATACTCAATCCACGCACCAAAGACCATATGACTATTCGCACCAAAAATTTGGAGTCCAAATGAATCAACGAGTATATTCTAATCGCAAGGAACTCTTGGGGCAGACTGGTGCATGTGCGCGACCTGAGTTGATTCATTCCATGGTTCATATAGTCTATTTCAATCTGTTGAGATTAAATGCTTAGTTATTGTTGTATTATATCCACATCTTTTGATTATTACGTACCAGATACTAAATAGTACCTTCCGGTAGTACTCCATGTCACGAACCAATACTTGTGCCTGTAGTCATCGGGATATTACTGTGACATGTTTTTGCGATCGATAATGGTGACTGCTACATGTGAGCATAATGTTTGGTCGAGGGAGTTGATATCATCTGAAACACCATTATATAAAATTACCTTGTAAAATGCCCTTGTCTAGTATCAGTTTTTGGTAGAAACTTGGAAGGATTTACGAGGATGTATATTGAGCTCTTATAGTAAGCAATTATAAATGCGTAATAGTTGTTGGTAGAGCTAACTGTATTCTGTCTTGTTTACAATATTTACATTCTGTATATCGTTTGAATCCCATCAGGGTGATGATCGAATGGTTCGAGCTGCTAAAAGGTCTATGGTGGATGAGCTGGAAGCAATGCTCGATGTTGTAGACCCTCAACAACCTGGAAGTTCCTCATCCGCGAGGAGGAGACAATTTGATATGCCTAGTGGTACAATGAACAGGAAACTTGCGGCAGGTGTTGCACAAGTGATTCAAATGCTCGATCAAGAGGCGAATGGTTCCGAAACTATTGAATAATGATCGTCACACGGGTTGTTGTTTCTAATCACTTGGTGGACTTCACCCTCTGTTGTATTTGCATGTATGTTTTTCCTAGTATTGTTACTTGTTAGTCTGTGACGAGGGTTTCTACTTAACTTTGATCTCAAGTGCTGTTGAGTTGTATGTTTTGGACAATACCATGAAGAATGATGTGAGCCTTGAAACCATTAATTATGAATTTGGTTTGCGAGCTTAAACTTGGAAATATGATGGCAATATTACATGGTTATTTATTTAAATAACTCACTTTTAAAAAAATATTTAACAAAATAACCTAAAATATAAAAACTTAATTTTTTAATCCAAAACGCCAACTGGATTGACGTGTTCGGGGTCACGCCAATTGGATTAGCGTGTTCGGGGTTACGCCAACCCAGTTGGCGGGACCAACTTGGAAAGTTGGTCACGCCATAAAAAAAATTAAAATACAATACATAAAATATAATTCCAAGTTGGTCCCGCCATAAAAAAAAATTAAAATACAATACATAAAATATAAAAATCAACTACCACTTCTGCACAGTGATTAAATATTCACTTACTGTAAAAAGTAAGAAACTCCTTACCAATGTAGAAGCACTACCATCTGCAAAAGTCCATCTCAAGTTTTCTTAACATATTGAGTTGTGCATGAGTGACCCTATACCTGTCATTTTCTAAATCAACATTAGTAAATATCAAACAACACATGTTATATATATTACACCTTCAGGAAAATGACACATCCTTATTTTTTTCATGAATTATTTGAGGGCTTAGTTATTTAATAGTACAAATTGAATTTATATTTTGTTAGGATCGAGGTAGTGTTTAGAAGGGGGGTTGAATAAACACTAGATTCAATTTCGATTTTTCTCGGGTTAACTGTAAACTGTTAAGTGTTACAATTGCTTCTCAATATTAGGCAAGTCAGCAGACACTGATTATAGTGCGGAAGACGTCTGCTGGACTTGTGAGGAATAAAACTGAGTAGTAAATAAGCGATAAACAAATGACACAAGTATTGTTTCTGGATGTTCGAAGCACAACGCTTCTACGTCTCCCCTTCTTCCTTTGCAGGAAGGATTCACTAGAATACTTGGTTTACACTTTACAGTATACAACCTTCTTAGGCACTCACACAGCTTGGCCTAAACTCCTAGCAATCACAACTTCTTAATTTGGTTACAAAAGATTCTATGACACTCTTTACAGAATACACTTTTAGCTTTGAGTGTTCTTGAGCAGCAGGCTTCAGTTGGAATAATCTGTCACAGATTCACTTGCACTGCTTGTCTGCTCTTTGCTGAACTTTTGGAATATCATTAAGTTGATTTTCTTGTTTGCTTTGAGGTGTTTCTGTTTGTTGAAAATCGTTCAGCTAACATCTTCATTCTTTGCTTGGACTTATTTATAGGTTTGGTTGTCCAACGGTAACTTTTCTGTATTAGGAAGAGATTAGCTTTCCAAATTCATATTGTCTTCTTTCCTATTTTGTTAAGCAACGGCTCTTTAACTCTGACGGGAATGGTGGCGGAGATATAGCAGGGTGCGCCGCTCTGTTGTACCTTTGTCAGAGAATGTTGTACTTATTTTGTCTCATTGCTTAGTGCTCTTACTGGATGTTTAAACTTATGCTATTTTTCTTTGTTCAACGGGTCGTTCATTCTCTAGTAACCAGTTGATGTCTTTGTTCAGTGTGAGACTGTCCGGTTGATGGTTGTCCAGTAGATGTCTATACAGTTGGTAGCCATCTAGTTGATGTCTGTCCGGTTGATGTCTATCCAGTTGATGTCTATCCGGTTGATGTCTGTCCGGTTGATGTCTATCCAGTTGGTAGCCATCCAGTTGATGTCTGTCCGGTTGATGTCTATCCAGTTGATGTCTATCCGGTTGATGTCTGTCCGGTTGATGTCTATCCAGTTGGTAGCCATCCAGTTGATGTCTGTCACCCGGTTGGTCTTTATCACCTGGTAAGACTTCAACATCTGGTAGGTGTTCATTCAGTTGGTCTTTATCACCCGGTTGGTGTCTTCACCCGGTAGGTGTTCATCCAGTTGGTCTTATCACCCGGTTGGTGTCTTCACCCGGTAGGTGTTCATCCAGTTGGTCTTTATCACCCGGTTGGTGTCTTCATCCAGTAGGTGTTTGTAATCACCAAAACTTAGAAATCGTTTCCCAACAATTTCCCCCTTTTTGGTGATGACAAAACTTAGCAATAACGATTTCATACTTGAATAATTTAAGTGGTGAATCCTGAAAAGAGACTTGAAGACATAATGGAAAGGAAATTTTCATTTGTTATAAAGATAAGCAGATTACAAGTTGTAATCAAACTGGACAATTGAGAGAGATTCATCTTCATTTAAGATGAATTCTTATAACTGGATTTAACCTAATACAAATCTATTTCTACAAAATATAGCTGATACATGACAATTTTAAACAAACAGTGTAGACCGGAGAGCTTCGATCCACCTAGTTGCGGAGAGGAAGAGCTTCGATCCACCTTGTTTCAGAGAGGAAAATCTTCGATCGTCGATCCACCTTGTTTCAGAGAGGAAGAACTTCGATCGGAGGGATAGTCAAATGTATATTCATCAGGCCTCCATGGTTCATGGATTCACCTATGAAAATACTTTATCTCTGTTTTCCCCCTTTTTGTCATCAGCACCCAGATAACTCCTGATTGTAGTTCCTGACTGATGAGGAGCATCAGAACAGGATCCAAACGCTGAAGCTTAACGGAGCTGGGTTAGATAAGTAATCAACCCATGAGGGGTTGATTTAGATAAGTAATAAACCCATGAAACTGAATAATTGCGAAGAGAAAACCAAGGAATTTTCAAAGAGTTGAAAATAATCATGATGAGCGAATGTGTGGTATAAACACAAAAAATGAAGCATCTATTTATAGAAGAATGCAATTAATTGAACACAATAATGATGTGACGATACATATGGAAAAGTCAAATGAAAAACAGTAAAAAGGTAAGAGTAATTAATAAGGGTTCAGAAAACAATATTATTTCCTCCCTAACCAATGTCGGGAATAGTGGCACTTTTCGGTAGACGGTTGGTGCGGACTTCGAGACCTTGGCTGGGAAGATGGTCTGGACTGAGTGGGTGCTCCAGCTGCAGTGGATGAACGACTTGCTGGACTCGGATCTCGCTGGGACTGAGGAGCAGGGCGGCTGGGCTCAGGCAGTCTTTTAATAATTTGAGGAGCAGCAGGCAGGCTGTTGCATAAATCTTGAATTTGGGAAGCAAATGCTGTCTGCATGGTTACCAGCTGTTCGGTCAAGACTTTCTTAGCATCTTCTATCTTATCTCCAAGATCCAGTGAGGAGGCAGCTTGAAGTGATTCATTATGTTGATTTATCTGAAGATGAGCCTGCCCTATTTGAGAAAAGGAGTCTGCAAATGCATCCGCAACAAAAGTCTGAAGTCTGGTGACAGTAGACGTCAGGCTGCTTAAGTCCCTATAGACATGCTGGAACTGGTTATCAGTATGCTGCTGATGGCTGCCAGGAATAAGAGTCGCAGTGCGCTCTTCCTGTTTAAGCTTGTTGACATCACTAGCTAGTGCAGAGATTGCATTGGAAAGATTTACTAGTTGTTCAACAATGTCAGGTGGCTCTTCCAGAGGGATAGAAGTTTGGAAGTCGAAGAAGTCCTCTGAAGGTTCTTGAGCCATTGACGGATCCACGGCAATTATTTGAGGGTCAGCAGTAGTAGCAAGAACGCCGGGATTATCTTCAACAACTGCAGTAGATAGTAAAGCAGTGTCTTCAACAAGTGGTGCAGCTGTTGAGTCTAGAGCAGGAACATCCATATCAGCAGTGGCTTGGGCAACCGCAGCGGCAGACGACTGTGTCTGATCATTAGAATGGGAGGACTCGCTGGGTTCATGGTTGCCAGAGGAGATGGTAACTGGATGAACCACAGTCTGAATGACTGTGTCCACATTTTCGTGATCAACAACCATCGGTTGGGTCGGTTGATCATTGTTAGGGCTGCGAGCAGAGGAGACAAGTGGAGCAGTTGGAGAGGAGATTTCTTTAGTAGGAGAAGTTGCCTCCAAGGCAGTTGAAGCTGTCTCCGCTTCAGTAGTAGCTATCTCCAGATCAGTCGGAGCTATCGCCAAAACAGTAGAAGCGATCTCCAAATCAGTAGGATCGGGGCTTACACTGTCCACAGCTCTAGAACATGAGTGAAGACCAGTAGAGATGCGAAGATCATGAAGAGCTTGCTCGGCCATTTCAAGTTTTGGGCCAAGAGCATTTAGAACGGCTCTATCATGATTCGCGGTCCCTGAATTACCATTATATTGTTGAAGTCGGGATTCAACAAGGGCTTCAAGTTCGTCCACATAGTTCATCAGACGGAATATATCCCTCAGCTTCAGGCTCTTCTCAGGGTCCGAGATTTGAAGATAAGCCAAAATTTGGTTATCATCTTCCCTTGCTTGATCCAGGATAGGAGTGAAATCATTAAATCGAATTTTCACCCGTGCCTTCACCCATCGATCAAAAATGTCTAGTTGTGGCTGCAACTTGGCTTCAATTGTATCCATGACCATTTGTATCTCGTAGGCAACAGGCGTGGACACTGGAGCCATAAGAGTTTTGCCTTTACCAGCGGTGGTGGTCTTCGGATGACAGTAAGGACACAAGGACTTGGGTGTCCTAAAACTTATAGAGCCTGGTGCTTGCTGAAAGCTCACCATTGCAGAAGAATTGTCAGCGGGAGCCACTGAGGTAGCAAGTACCATGGCCAATGAAGCAGTTGGTTCCTCAGGTGGAGGATTTACAGGGCTGGGTTCTTTACCAAGGATATCTTTTGTCGGACCTGCGGAGGAGATGGTATCAGAAGCAGCAATGACTTTCTGTCGGAGAGCAGGAGGAGCCCCTTTTCTGGTTCTGGGCTTCTTAGGAGGAGGAGTGGGAGGAGATGACTCAGCAGATTCCGATATGGTTTGTTCAGAATCACTAATAACTTGAGTCGATCGGCGCTTCGTCAATCCAACCTCTCTGCCACTTCGCTGTCTGTGAAGCTGAAGATATTTCGCCGTGATTAGTCTCCCTGGATGAAGTTTGGAGAGAGCCCCGGTCTTAATGTTTTTGCTGTAAAAAAGGTTGCTTAGTGGTAGGGCGAAACCTGATTGACCTTTTCCAGAACCAACTAGACCAGTGAGAATTTGAAATAGTACAACTGACCAGTTTATCTCCAAACCTTTGTATATGGCACTCATAACATCAAATTTTTCTGGGGTGATGATATCAAATGACCCGGCTTTACACAGTAGCCCCTTGGAAATGATATCCCCCAGTTGTCGAAAATGACTCTTCATTAACACTTTCCTGAACGGAGGACGGTGAAGGCGATTTGTGGAGTCAGAGAATATTGTGTGCATCTCTTCCCTTAGCTCCACTGGAATAGTGGAGAAATCAGTAAGTCCTGTAGAGGGAAGACACAGGTGGGTGGCAAATTCAAGTTGGGTGATTGTAACCAACTGTTAGGAGATGGATGCCACCACGGTGTCATCAACAACTTTTGCAGTGGCAAAGAACTCGTGTAATGCTTCCTTGTAGAACGATGGAGCCTGGCTTAGGATCACTAAGAGACCAGAGGTATCCAACTTGTGAAACAGTTCCTTTGTCTCTTTATCAGATGATGTGGAGATTGAATTAAAATCCACGTGAACAGCATTAGTGATGAAGCTTGGTTGGGTATTCTTCGACATTTCTGAAGAGTATGCGGAGAAGGCAGCAACAGTCCTGTTGAATAAAATTTTCTGGAAGGAAAGTTAATCGCAGTGATTTGTTGAAGAAGATAAAAAGTAATAACCAAAGTAATGGCGGTTAAAGATTGAAGTATATGTAACGTCGTACTGTAGATGAGCAGACACATGGGTACGTTGCGATCATCGAACGATTTAAAGATTTTAAAAAATAATTTAAAAGGACAGGATTTGGGCGGGATTCAAATAATTTATTTTTAAAACAAAAGGATAAATTGAATTCCGACGTTCCAGTAGGTTAATAGGTATCGAAGGTTATTTTAGTCAAAGCAAACTTGGCAAAGTCTGCTGGTATGTAGGGGTCCGACTGGTAAGAAACATCTACTGGTATGTAGAGTCCTACTGGTACGTATACACCTACTGCAGCAGACCATTGGATTACCAGCTGAGCTTAAATAACCAAGATAAAATTGTAACGGAAATTCCCCCTTAATTCATGCGAATAAACTAAGTAATTCCCCTTGAATTTATCATCCTTAAATGACAAACAATCAAGAATTGATTTCAATTAAACCAAGAATATTTCTAAAGTCAGAAAACTTAGCGTCCGGTAGGGGTTTTGTGAAAATGTCTGCTGCCTGTTGTTCGATAGAGATATACTCCAGCCGAATTTCTTTCTTCATAACATGATCTGTGATAAAATGATGACGGATGTCAATATGTTTGGTACGCGTATGAAGAACCGGATTATAAGTAATTGCTATGGCAGATGTATTGTCACAAAATATAGGTGCTTCAGTGGATTCAATTCCGTAGTCTCTCAGTTGTTGTTGAATCCAGAGCAGTTGTGCGCAGCAGCTTCCAGCAGCAAGGTATTCTGCTTCTGCAGTAGATGTTGCTATGGATGTCTGCTTCTTGCATCCCCATGAAATTAGTCTATCTCCGAGAAATTGACAGTATCCACTGGTACTCTTTCTGTCAATTTTGCAACCAGCATAGTCTGCATCCGAATATCCGATCAGATTAAAAGTTGAGTCTCTTGGATACCATAGACCGACATTCTCAGTTCCTTTCAGATATTTGAGAATTCTCTTGACAGCAGTGAAGTGTGACTGCTTGGGATTTGCTTGAAACCGGGCGCACATACAAACTGCGAACATAATATCTGGTCGGATGGCTGTCAAATACAGCAATGATCCAATAATGCCTCGATACATTGTAACTTCGATTGGTATTCCTGAATTGTCTAAGTCGAGTTTGGCAGATGAGCTCATTGGTGTAGCAGCAGCTGAGCTGGTACTCATCCCATATTTCGTCAGCAGCTCTTTAGTATATTTGGACTGATTTATCAGAATTCCTTCACTGGATTGCTTGACTTGCAATCCTAGGAAAAATGATAGTTCTCCCATCATGCTCATCTCAAATTGATCCTGCATAATTTTAGAAAATCTTTCGCACAATTTTGAGTTAGTACTGCCGAAAATAATATCATCAACATATATTTAAACAAGCAGAGTATGATCACCCTTAGTGAATTTGAAAAGGGTCTTGTCCACCGTGCCAATGATAAAGTTATGCTCAGTTAAATATTTTGATAGAGTTTCATACCATGCACGGGGAGCTTGCTTCAGACCATACAAAGCTTTATTAAGACGAAATACATAAGATGGCTGCTGATGGTTTTCAAATCCAGGAGGTTGTTCAACGTAAACTTCTTCCTGGAGTTTGCCGTGAAGAAACACACTCTTAACATCCATATGATAGACTTTAAAGTCTTTAAAATCAGCAAATGCAAGAAATATGCGAATTGTTTCTAGTCGAGCTACAAGGGCAAAGGTTTCATCAAAATCAATGCCTTCTTCCTGTCTGTAGCCCTGTGCGACTAATCTTGCTTTATTTCTGATTACTGTTCCATTTTCGTCTAATTTATTCCTAAATACCCATTTGGTGCCTATTATAGTGTGATGATGTGGTCGTGGTACTAAATAACATACTTTGTTTCGCTCAAACTGATTAAGTTCTTCTTGCATAGCGTCTACCCAGCTTGGGTCTAACATAGCATCATCAATCTTCTTAGGTTCTAGGTGAGATATGAATGCAGCATGAAGGAATTCATTGATTAATTGTCCTCTGGTGCGTAGAGGAGCAACTCTCGGGAGGATGATCCTTCATCCACCGGAGCGTAGGTCCAAGAGGATTAAGCCCTTCATTTGACTGGATATGAGTGGGCAATTCAGAGGTGCTAATTGATGCATCTTTTTCATTTTCTCCTTCTACTGCAGCAGGAGTATGCGCAACAATGTCATTGTCGGCTGGCTGCAGTGCTTGTTGACCAGTAGACTCCTCTGTTTGAGCCTCAGGAACTTCTGGTTCTAAGGAGCAGTCAGTCATGCTTCTGTAATTGATCTCATCATCAACATTTTCATCAATGTAAGTGCTTTCCAGTCGATTGCTCAAGTTGTTGATTTGCATATCAGATACCTTACAGTCAGTAGGTTCATCAAATTTTACATGCACTGATTCTTCTACAGTAAGAGTTCTATTATTGAATACTCTGAAGGCTTTACTAACAGTAGAATACCCAAGAAATATTTCCAGCATCAGATTTGGCATCAAAAGCGGTGAGATGAGTCTTTCCATTGTTGTGAATAAAACATTTGCAACCAAACACTATGGAAATAAGAAATATTTGGCTTACTGCCATTCCAGATCTCATAAGGGGTTTTATTTACTCGCTTATTAATCATTGATCTGTTCTGCGTATAACAAGTTGTGTTGACGGCTTCTGCCCAAAATCTCTGCGATATTTCTGATTCCGTTCGCGCAGCTTCTTTCAAAGTGCGGTTCCTACGCTCAGCAACTCCGTTTTGTTGAGGAGTTCTTGCAGCAGAGTATTCATGTTTAATACCAAGGTCATCTAGATATGATTCGAGTGACTGATTGGTAAACTCAGTACCCTTATCACTGCGAATTCTATCTATCCCACACGATTTCTCATTTTGGAGTCTTTTCAGTAGTTTGATCAGCTTTGGAGTAGCCTGATCTTTGCCACTTAGGAACAGGACCCATGTAAAACGAGTGTAATCGTCTACTAACACTAGAGTATACTTCATTCCCCCTAGACTTGTTACTGGTGTAGGACCAAATAGATCCATATGCAGCAACTCTAGGCACCGAGAAGAAGATTTACTCCCTTTGTTCTTAAAGGAGGATCTGATTTGCTTACCAAGTTGGCATGCTGCACAGATCTTGTCTTTTGAGAACTCAATTTGGGGCAGTCCAATGACTAGATCAAGTTTACGCAGACTGGCAATAGTTTTAAAATTTAAGTGACTCAAACGTTTGTGCCAAAGCCAATTTTTGGAAGAATTCAGGGCAGCAAAGCAAGTAGAGGAGGTAGGCTGATTAAGATTCCAATCAATTTTATATGTGTTATCATGCCTTCTTCCTACAAGTAATATACTGTAATCAGTAGATTTGATTGTGCATGAGTGCTGGTTGAACTCTACAGAATGACCATTGCCACAGAGTTGACTTATGCTAATTAAGTTATAGCATAGATTTTTAACTAACAGAATATCTTTAATAATAATGTTACCGTAGATAATCTTACCCTTACCCACAGTTCTACCTTTTGCGTTGTCTCCAAAAGTTATTCTGGGTCCGGTGGAGTCCACCAGTTCAGACAATAAGTTCGCGTTTCCTGTCATATGTCTAGAGCATCCGCTGTCCAGAAACCATTCTGAGCTCCGAACTTGATGCATTCTAGTTTCCTGCAATTAAAGCGATAAAATGATTGGTACCCAATCCTACTTGGGTCCGGGCAGAATTAGTCCTTTCGGAACCCACACTTGTATGACCCTGAGTGGCTTAGGTCTGTGTGTGTTCTGAAATGTGTGTGCATTCATAAATGATGGTGATGGTCTTGACTGTGTAGTGTGATAATGAGTGTATGCATGTGCTCTTGGTTTGTAGTTCCCGTTGTTTGGCATATACCTCTTCTGGATAGGCATACAGTTGTAGTACCAGTTGGATTTAACCTTTCTAGCTGCTCGACCAAGTGGGTTTAAGTTCATTTCTGAACTTTTGCCCCGGTTTAGCTTTCTTGATTGGTTCAACATAACCAATACCTAGGTGTGATGCCTGTTCCTTAATGAGTGTTGCTTTAACAGGTTCTTTAACCAGTTCAATGGGATCATATACTATGCTAGATCTTACAAAGTTCAGTTGGTTGAACATTGCTTTTCTTTAGACACAGTGGAGGTTCGTTACCAGATGAGTTGCTGTCTTTGCTATTATAGCCTATACCAGTTCGATCACTAGCAAGTCTTATAGACTCAAGCATTTCATCTTTTCTGGTAGTTGACGCATTCCAAATGCTGACCAGTTTGCTGAGTTTCTGGTAAGCACACTTGGCTTCATCTCTTTCTTTCACTAGAAGACTAGCTGTTTCCCTTAAGCATTTAACTCATTTGATTGTTCACAATCAAGTTTGTTGTTATGCGTTTCCGTTGGGATTGAGTGCTCAGTCTTATAGCTTTCAAAGGATTCATATCACGTCCGATACTCATTGATCATGTCCTGTAATGCATCGGTAAGTTCACTATGTGTAAATTCAGATAGGTTAGACTCGTGTACCTAAATTTCATCATTTGTCCATTAAGCAGTGGACTTCCTCGTCTTCACTCTCGCTGGATGAGCTGGTTGACTCCTCTGATTCTGATTCAGAATCAGCCCATTTGCTCTTACTTTCTCCTGCCATCAAAACCTTTTGATCTCTGTCCCTTCTGGATGATCTTCTAGTTTCCTTGGACTTTCTGTGATCCTTGGATCCTCTTTTGTGATCATCCTTTTTGGGTTTGGGACAGTCGGCGATGAAATGCCCTGGCTTGAGACAGTTGAAGCATACACGCTCTTCTTCTTCTGATCTTCCTTTGAAGCTCTGCCTTCGTGGATATGATTTCTGATTCTTCTTCATGAATTTCCCAAATTTCTTTACGAACATTTGCCATAACATCATTACATATTTTTTCTGGAGTCATCTCTGTAGCAGTAGATATGACTTCCGATGCAGTGAGAGCTTTGGTAGGCTGACTGGTACTGGGTTCATCTTCAACCCGAATACCTAATTCGAATTCATAGGCTTTTAAATCAGCAAACAGGTCATGCATATCTATCTTGTTGATGTCCTTTGATTCTCTCATAGCAATGGTCTTGACATCCCATTCTCTTGGGAGACCTCTCATTACCTTGAGGGTGACTTCTCTGTTGGGTAACTCCTTACCCAGACTGCTGAGTTCATTAATTATTCCGGTCACTCTTTCATCATACTCGTTGAGAGTTTCTCCATTCATCATCTTGATATGCTCAAACTTCTGTAATGCCACAGTAAGCTTGTTTCTTTGGTTTGATCATTTCCTTCACAGAGTTGGGCAATCTTCTCCCAGATTTCTTTAGCTGTGGAACACATTTTTATTTTGTTGAACATATTTTTGTCCAAAGTTTTGAACGAAATGTCCTTAGCAACGTTGTCCAGATTGGCTTTCTTCTTTTCTTCATTTGACCATTGAGATCTGTCATTTTCTACCATTTGTGGATCACCACTTGTGATAGAAGCAGCTGTATTGATTTTCATGATCTTCATAGGTCCTTCAGTGATTACATACCACATATCATCATCTTGAGCACTTAGATGTGCTTGCATACGGATTCTCCAATCATCATATTCGTCTTTCTTGAACATTGGAATCTTGCTGAATGAGGCCATCAGTTTTTGGTAATTGGTAATTTCTCAAGATTGAGAAGACCTAAGCTCTGATACCACTTGTTAGGATCGAGGTAGTGTTTAGAAGGGGGGGGGGGGGTGAATAAACACTAGATTCAATTTCGATTTTTCTCGGGTTAACTGTAAACTGTTAAGTGTTACAGTTGCTTCTCAATATTAGGCAAGTCAGCAGACACTGATTATAGTGCGGAAGACGTCTGCTAGACTTGTGAGGAATAAAACTGAGTAGTAAATAAGCGATAAACAAATGACACAAGTATTGTTTCTGGATGTTCGAAGCACAACGCTTCTACGTCTCCCATTCTTCCTTTGCAGGAAGGATTCACTAGAAGACTTGGTTTACACTTTACAGTATACAACCTTATTAGGCACTCACACAGCTTAGCCTAAACTCCTAGCAATCACAACTTCTTAATTTGGTTACAAAAGATTCTATGACACTCTTTACAGAATACACTTTTAGCTTTGAGTGTTCTTGAGCAGCAGGCTTCAGTTGGAATAATCTGTCACAGATTCACTTGCACTGCTTGTCTGCTCTTTGCTGAACTTTTGGAATATCAGTAAGTTGATTTTCTTGTTTCCTTTGAGGTGTTTCTGTTTGTTGAAAATCGTTCAGCTAACCTCTTCATTCTTTGCTTGGACTTATTTATAGGTTTGGTTGTCCAACGGTAGCTTTTCTGTATTAGGAAGAGATTAGCTTTCCAAATTCATATTGTCTTCTTTCCTATTTTGTTAAGCAACGGCTCTTTAACTATGACGGGAATGGTGGCGGAGATATAGCAGGGTGCGCCGCTCTGTTGTACCTTTGTCAGAGAATGTTGTACTTATTTTGTCTCATTGCTTAGTGCTCTTACTGGATGTTTAAAATTCTGTTGGTTTTCTTTGTTCAACTGGTCGTTCATTCTCTAGTAACCAGTTGATGTATTTGTTCAGTGTGAGACTGTCCGGTTGATGGTTGTCCAGTAGATGTCTATACAGTTGGTAGCCATCCAGTTGATGTCTGTCCGATTGATGTCTATCATGTTGATGTCTATCCGGTTGATGTCTGTCCGGTTGATGTCTATCCAGTTGGTAGCCATCCAGTTGATGTCTGTCCGGTTGATGTCTATCCAGTTGATGTCTATCCGGTTGATGTCTATCCAGGTTGATGTCTGTCTGGTTGATGTCTATCCAGTTGGTAGCCTTCCAGTTGATGTCTGTCACCCGATTGGTCTTTATCACCCGGTAAGACATCAACATCCGGTAGGTGTTCATCCAGTTGGTCTTTATCAGCCGGTTGGTGTCTTCACCCGGTAGGTGTTCATCCAGTTGGTCTTTATCACCCGGTTGGTGTCTTCATCCAGTAGGTGTTTGTAATCACCAAAACTTAGAAATCGTTTCCCAACATATTTATTTTAACTCTTAAATATGTCTTTCAGTTCCACAATCACGTCTATTGTATCATCTTCTAGTTGGCTCTATTAATCATATTGAGTTGATTTATGAGTTGTGCGCAAATCAAGTCCATACAAGTATTTCCCCGCACTAGGCTCTTTGAGTGACTCCTGAAAGATTGCTACTCATGTATGGACTTGGTAGTTGCTTTTACAGTAAGTGAACATTTAATCACTGTGTAGAAGTGGTAGTTGATTTCTATATTTTATGCATTGTATTTTAATTTTAATTTTGTTTATTAAAAAAAAGAACAAATGTTTGAATAAACAAGAAAAACAACAACAAAAGTTGGCGTGTCTTTGGACACGCCAACCAAGTTGGCATGACCAACTTTCCAAGTTGGTCCGACCAACCCAGTTGGCGTGACTCTTGAACACGCCAACCCAGTTGGCGTTTTGGGTTAGAAAATTAAGTTTTTATATTTTAGGTTATTTTGTTAATTATTTTTTAAAAGTGGGTTATTTAAATAAATAACCCCAATATTACATATAATACTTTAAATTATTAATTTTGTTTTAAATTATTAAATTAAAGAAGCATTTAATATTTAATTTAGGTGGGGAACCAACTCACAAGCTCATGAAACCATAGTTTAGGGCTCTTCGGCTTACTCGGAATGGATAAGAGTTAATGTCCATATTGGACAGATTCTAGTTCGAATGGATACTCAAACTCTTCTACAAAATTCATGCCCACATTTGGCAGACTCGAGTTTATCCCCATATTTGGCATACTCGAGTTTGAAGGGATGCTCAAACTCTTCTACACAGTATCAACTCGAGTTTGAAAAGGATACTCACACTCTTTTACACCGTATCAAAAAAATGATTTAGTTCCCACTCATATTCAAAAAAGAACAAAAAAACCATAGTTTCCAAATTGGATATGATATATATAAATACTTAAATCTCCTCTTAATTTTGTAAAACTGTCAAATCACATTTCCGTATTCATAGATGACCACATAATCAGATCTTCAAATTATTGCAACTTTTGAATATCATGAACGTTACTTTCAAAGCAAAAACTCTCCTAATAAGTTGAATGATTGGAATGGACATTTACATCTTTGTACAGGATTTCTTCTAGAACAAAGTTTTAAAAGGAAAATGTGAGAACAAAGAAATGTTTTTTTTTTTTTCAAATTTTTGAAGGAAAATGAGCTAACAAAGAACAATTTATTTTAAAAAAATATTGCATTTTCCCATCTTTAATTTTTTTGCACTCATATTTTTTTGTTTTTATTTTTTTATTTTTTTGTCCATCAAATAAAAGTTCTAAATTCGCCATTGCAACCATATGTATATTCTTATATTATTTAATAATGCTCCCAATCGAGAAACCATCGGGAGGATGTCGGGAGGAGACTCTAACCGAGCAAGAAAAAAGTAATGCTTGGAAAGTCCAGATAATGTCAATCACACAGGAAGGCATGCCAGTCGGACCATCTTATGCCTTCGGAACCAAAGATCTGGAAGGGGTGCACTTTCCTCATGATGATGCATTGGTCATCTCTGTTACTATAGCTAATTATAATGTGCAGAGGGTCTTCATGGATACAAGAAATTCGGCTAATGTGCTCTTCCTAAATACATTAGCCAAGATAGACTTAGGGAGCATGCCGATGCAGAGGGTGAACACTTCACTCAATGGGTTCACTAGAGAAGTCGTAAGTCCTATGGGACATGTCGCTTTGCCAGTTACTTTGGGTAAAAAGCCAAGGACGAAGACTAAGATGGTTTCCTAATAGTGGATGCCACCTTTTCTTACAACATAATTTTGGGTCGACCGGTCCTAGCAGCGTTTTAAGCGGTAGCATTCACTTATAATCTCAGAATGAAATTACCTGTGGGCATTGATGTCAATCAAGTCTGAGGAAATCAAAGCTCCTCGATGAAATATTATGTACAAAAGTTGAAGCAGGAGAAGCAACGAAAGGTGGATGAAGCCGATCGAGATTAATACGAGATATGATCTAACTCCCCCGGTGGAACTTCACTAGCTACAATGTTAACAGCTGCCCTCTACCTTTCGAAATTCAATCTTTTGATAACGGGAAAAGTGTACCGCCCTCGAAAAATTTCATAAAGAAAGAAAAAAGACGTAACGATCTTGCTTACTATATAAATAGTAGTAGGTTAGTTAATGTTAGGTAGTAGCCTAAGCGCTAAGAAGCTCCAATCATGCTACTGAGACTATATGCTTAACACATGCAATTCGAATGAGCGAGGAAACTTCGTTCACCACTTACTACGTTTAGGAAAAAGAAAGAGAGAACAAAGAATTGGGGGGGGGGGGGGGGGGGGGGGTGAGGTTGGAGGTACGGATAGCCCCGGGTGAGGAGTTCTTCATGAGCGAACTGGCCATCTTACTAAAACTACTAAGGTGGATTCTCAGTTAGACCCTGAACTAAAAAGGGTAATTAAGTGCCTAAATAGGAGCTGATTTAACAGGAGTAAACCCCAACGTAGCTGAATACAACCTCAATGTTGATCCTAAAGCTCGGGAGATCAAAGGAGACACTTTGGACCCAAAAAGGATGCCATCATTACTCATCAAGTTGGAGAATTGTTAAAAGCAGGACACATTCAGGAAATTAGTTTCTCTACATGGCTTTCAAATGTGGTTCTGGTGCCGAAGTCAGTGGAAAATGGGAGATGTGTGTAGATTTCCGTGATGTAAACAAAGCTTGTGTAAATATTATTATCTATTGCTGAGGATTGACCAGTTAGTTGATTTCACGGCGGGACATGAGTTGTTTTGCCTCATGGATGCTTATCAGGGATATCAACGGATTCCTTTGGCACGAGAAGATCAGCCGAATGTCAGCTTTGTCACAACGTGAGGAACCTTTTGTTATGTAGTCATGCCCTTCGGGTTGAAGAATGCTGATGCCATCTATCAAAGGTTGATGGACAAAAT
This sequence comes from Haberlea rhodopensis, assembly GCA_907163345.1. Lineage (NCBI taxonomy): Eukaryota > Viridiplantae > Streptophyta > Magnoliopsida > Lamiales > Gesneriaceae > Haberlea > Haberlea rhodopensis. Next base: position 11,260,459 of record CAJQUN010000010.1, read on the forward strand.
ATTTAAAGAACAAATAGGGCGCAATGTCAAAATTTATATGGATGATGTTCTCATCAAAAGCAAGAGGGCATCAGATTTGATCGATGACATGAATGAGGAGTCCAATACATTCCGCCGATTTGGCATGAAATTAAATCCAGCTAAATGTATGTTTGGGATACATAGTGGGAAATTATTGGGCTATATGGTCACTGAGAGGGGTGTTGAGGCCAACCCGAGAAAATTAAAGCAATCCAGGTGATGAACGCTCCTCGGATCTTGAACGAAGTACAGAGATTGACAAGGATGATAATTGTCTTAGGTCAAGTCATCTCGCGATCGGCTGATAAGAGCATGACATTCTTCAAAGCACTAAGATAAGAATTCGATTTGAATGAAACGACCAGTGTCAAAGGGCATTTGAGGATTTAAAGAAATAAATGGTTGAGCTCCCATTAATGACTAAGCCCGAACCAAATGAAGCGCTCCTCGTCTACCTATCTGTAGCTGAAGAAGCCGCCAGCTGAGTATTAATCAAGGAAAAATCGGGGCAGCTGTCTTAAAAGTAATTCAAACAAATTACAAGATAGCCCTCTGACCCCGATATTCGTCGTCGTCTTCTCACTTTGCCTTTCGTTGTAAACCCGCCGCCTCTATTGACTCCTCTCCTCAGTCTCTCTCGCTCTTCTTTTCTTTTGCTCTCTAGGCCTAAAGTGTGTTGTTAGATGATCTCCATGTAGTCCCTCTTCTCAATATTTTATGCTCCCAAAAGTAGGGCCAAAAGTCCCAGAATGATAGGCTTTCAGTTTTAACCTTAACAGTCGCTAAAAATTTGTGGGCTCCTTGATCAGTAGCTACAAAAATAGCGATCGATCGTGACTTGATTTTTTTTTCAAAAATCCTTCTTTGGCGATCGATCGCTACATTTCAGCGATCGATCGCCATTCTACAAATTTTGTTTCCCAACTTTCTGTCCACAACGACCAGACTCTATATTTATAGTGATCAATCTTCACTTCGACCAGTCACTGATTTCAGGCGATCAATCTCTGATGACAAATTCTCCATCTTTGATTTTTCTTGTCTCTTGTCTTTCCTTAACTTTGTTCCACAATTTTTCTCATTATTTCATGCCTTTTTTCCTTTTCATAGCACTCATCCTCACCTGATTCCTATAAAACATAAAGAAACACAAATAATCATGATCGCAAACCAGCATCAATCTAAAATACGCAAATAAATAATAAGTGTAAAAATGCACTTATCTATCGGCTGAGGGAACAAGCAACTGCTAGGCATAGTTGTACAAAGTGAAGACTACTAATGCCTATAATCAGAGGGTCTGACCGAGAGTCTTTCACGTCGGAGAGTTTGTTTTGAGAAGAACTAATTCCGGTTGGGGATACAAAAAATTGGAACCAAAGTGGGAATGTCCATTTAAAGTTAAAGCAGGACGATGCTTATAAAAATTGGAAGATCGGCAAGATCGAGAGTTTGTTAGGCCGTGGAATATTCATAACCTCAAGAATTATTTTATATGATGTAAATATTGCTTTTGCTTATGTTTGAGACATAAATATATTGTAAATGTTCTATCCTGGGAGGAAAAAGGCAGAAGGTAGAGGGGTACCTCATATATCTGCCATACTGGTCAAATTCTCCATCCTCAATTTTTCTTCTTTCTCTTCGTCTTTCCTTAACTTTGTTCCACAATTTTCTCATTATTTCATGCCTCTTTCCTTCTCATAGCACTCATCCTCACCTGATTCCTGTAAGACATAAAAACAAACACAAAACGAATAATTATGATCGCAAACCAACATCAATCTAAAAGAACTCAAATAAATAATAAGTGCAAAAATGCACTTATCTATCGGCTGTGCGAACAAGCAGCTGCTCTGGTAGAGTTCTACAAAGTGAAGACTATTAATGCCAATAATCGGAGGGCCCGACCAAGGGCCTTTCAGGTCGGGGAATTTGTTTTGAGAAGAACCAATTTCGGCTGGGGATACAAAAAAATTGGAACCAAAGTAGGAAGGTACATTTAAAGTTAAAGCAGTAATTGGACGATGATTATATAAATGGGATGATTAGCAAGATCAAGAGTTGGTTAGGCAGCGGAACATTCACCACTCAAGAATTATATTATATGATGTACATGTTGCTTTTGCTTATGCTTGAGGCATAAATATGGTGTAAATGTTTCTATCCTGGGAGGAAAAAAGCAGAAGGCAGAGGGGGAAGAACTGCAGTTCTATCCCCCATATATGTGCCATATTGGGCAATTTTCCACATTGAGGAATCGGTCATACTTTCATAATAGGAAGACAATACTTTGTTGAAAGTAGTTCGAGAGTTCTAAAGATAAGCTGCTCATTCGTATATCGCTAGCTCGGGAGCAAGTTGAAGCAAAATGTGAAAATGATATGATATGACCGTGTATTTATAGGGCTGGCTAGTCGAACCGTTAGCGGATCAGCATCGTCGAATAAAATTTGAAGGGGCAGTCACAGATTGGCATCGGGAAACCAAACATCGCTAATTGTCACTCGAATTCAGGCGAGAAAAACGAGGCGAAAAAAAGAACGGCAAAAAAACCCCCGAAGATAAGCAAACCTTAGATTTTACCCGAGAATGATAAACCATGACCTCAACATTGCTCATCTTGCTTTACTTCAGGGGGTGAGATGATGTCATATGATTAATATATCATCTCGGGTAAAATCCCACATAGAGGCCGAATGCAGGATACCCAAGCATAAGATACCCGAACAAAGGAGATACCCGCTAGGTCTAATTTGTCACACAATACCGGAGAACCCAGACATAACTACCAATTAACAAAGACAAATGAATGTGCATTGATAGTACTCTGATTTTTTGGACACGTCCTGAGCCAATCATGCCACGACCAATGGCAAATCATTCTTGTTTATAGTGAAAGTTTATATTAGACTAGGTCACATGATTTTTACCTTCATTTTACAGGCTTTTTCACATAAAAAATTGTGGTATCTTACTTATTTTTCTGCCACACTTATTTTACCGAATAGAGAAGATATAGAATCACACACACACACACACACACACACACATATATATATATATATATATATATATATATATATATATATATATATATAGGCACCGTTGGTACTATGTATGTGATAAGTGAATGATAGGTAATTAAAAATTATGGTTCATCACACCTCATCAAATGTACCAAATAATGCCTCGTATCTTAAGACTAAACATAATTTTGTAATAGCTAATGAATTAAACAATTATAGTTTCTAAAAAATAACTATTTAATTAAAACTGTAGTCGTCTCTAGAAGCTTTGCAACTCTTTTACAAGTTAAATTAATTGAATGTGCCATGGTTATGATCCTAGGTATGCCGATGGACCTAATTAAAGTATCGTTTTATTTATGAAATACTGTAAAACTTCAAAATATAGTTTATTTTGATATAACTTAAAATATAATATTTGAGCTTTTAGAGTGATTACCATTAAATTTGAAATAGTTGATTATGTAGGAAAACATAAAATAAGATAAAATACATATCGAGGATATGAATCGGAATTTCTCGTGTTATGTGTGATTGTGGTTGGATAGTCATTGTACTTGTTTATTATATTAATATCATCTATGTTTCTGTTAAAAAAAAAATTTCATATTCAACTCTTTTCAAAAAATGATTAATCAAAATTACCCTAAAAAGTTAAAATATAAGTCGACTATGGTACATGTCCAAGCTAATTATTTAAAATATTTATATTCCATCATTTAAAAAATTGTGATATTCAATTTTGTAAGTGATTTCTATTCAGTGCGCTGCATTCTGTTCCATACAACATTGTAAATCTGATGACAATTTTATAAAACTTCCATTTCGATCTCCATGAGATATTACGATAGCAAAAAACTCTAGTGTCGTTTCTCTATTTCAACATTTTCGCTTGTATTCTATGGTTAACGTCGCTATCAATCTCTCCATCCTTTTGTATAATAGAACAATCGAAACTTGCTTCTTATAGGCACCTCTTGGTCATCAAGTGTTATAGGATTCTCGAAATGTACGACCACTAAAGTTGCACTATATAAAAGAATATTCAATTCATGAGACCAATACTGTTTTTTCTTCCATACCTTGGTGGGTATGTTTTAACACCAAGACCAACACCAAAATTTGAGTTAGGCCGATGATTAAATTCCAGCTGGCATTGAAAATGACCAAAATAAAGCCGGGGCCCACAGTTTAGCGGTGCCGTGTCATTACTGACACGGTTCATCCGTGGCTTTACGCCAACTATCCCCCGAAGTCGTACTTTCCACGTATGTGCCTTTACAAAGATTTTATTTTTGGGACCCATTTTATGCAGAGCATTAATTATATATATATTTATATATATAATTAATAAAATATATTAAACGATCTAATCGAACTGAATATAAAAAAAAATTTAAATTTTAAATTCGGTTCGAAAAATATTTATATTTGAGCTCGAATACAAATTAAATATTTTTTAAACTGAATCAAAAAAATTAAACATGTTCAATTTGTTTATACCTCTAAAATAAACTATACTTGTCAACATGGGTGCAGTGGGCGACTTGGTTCTTTAATAACATAAACAATTTGTGGGAAAAGTTTGGGATAATTATAATAATATAATTGTAAAAAAATAATATTTAAATTGGTGATAATATATCAAATTAAGATGTATCCCTATCGAAAACAAATTTAAAATTTATAAAATTTATTTTTATAAATTAAAATCTAGATTCGTTCCAACGACCAAATATTAGTCAATAATAAAATATATATGTGGAAAGCGTTTCCCACAAAACTCGCACGTTTTCTACACAGCGTAAATGAAATCGCGAGTACTGAAACCTTCTAGCACCTTGCTTTAATTAATTGTCTCCGGTTTCAACCATCCAGTTCTCTGCAGTTTCCTCTCACCTTCGTCGTCACGTCTATTTTCCCTCCTATTTATACACTTCTATCGTAATGAAATTTCTTTTCTTTCCCTTTCCGCTTCGATTTTCGTCCAGAAGTAAACGTGAAAGAATACGCGCATTCCCCCTGTTTTTCAATTTCTACACAGTTTCGTCGTTTTTTGTGAATTCGCTTCTGAGTTTCTGCGTTTTGTTCGAGATATTGTTCTTTGGAAAGGTGACGTCATCTCTTTGTTTGTGAGCTGGAATCTTGATCTTTGAGCCTTGATTGTGTTTGAAATGTTGTGTTTTTTTGGAATCTGATCCTTGTTTATTTGTGTTTTTTGTATTATTTTATTTTTTTTATCTGCATTTCCGATTCCTTCATCCCATTTCTTTTCTTGACCGGGTCAGGAAAATATGACAAGAATTTCTACATGCATTTGTGAATGCAAAACCATATCTTTTGGGCTTTGTTTATATATATTTTCTTTGATTCTTGTCAAGGATTTACACTGGTTTCTGTTGGAGTCTTGAGTATCGGAAAGGTTTGAAATTTGAATCCCTCATATTATTTTCTGTTCTGATTTTTCTCCCCTTCCGCTACGGTTTTGAAATGTTTCAAGATTCAGATTATCATCTGATGCATTTCTTGTAAATTGTAATGAATGAAAATATATTGCTGCCCATAATTCCTCTATCTTCTTAAGAAAATTTTCTCTCTGTTTGACAAAAATGCAATTTTTTTTTAAAAAAGATTATGCGATTGGATATTTTATAATCGTATCATGTTTTGAATTGCCACCTTATTTGTCTTGCGACTTTAAGTTTGGTTCTCTATGTTTCTCTCATAGTGACTAGACAGACCAAATAGGATTCTAATATGTCGGCCTTATAATTGTATTAGTGTTAGTCCTATTCAATCATTAGTTGTCGGCTGGCTCTTTGTAGAAATTATTTTCTTATCTTTATGTGTTAAATGTATTACGTAGTGAGCACTATGAAATCATGGTGATGGGGCCAAAATGATAAATTGTTATATGAAAGTTATAAACCAACTGCTCCACCAATAGACTAATTAATTTGCATCTATGATATTTGATGGTGGCTTGATGTCGACAACATTAAATGGACATCCACCTGATTTCATATACTTTCACAGTTTCATGAATATTGAATAACATGGTTTATTGCATTTTTGTGAATTTTGATGAAGCCGGGTCCATATGTTTAATGATTCCCTCGTTTCTTTGTAGGACCAATAATATGTGGTTGTACACGGTTTTCTTTCCTCTGTATACTATGGGTTAGGAAAACACAATACAGCTATAAACCATTGTTTCTCAAGCTTTATGCATTAATTATCAGCCGTGTCTACCAGTCTTTGAACTCTGTGCCTGTGTCTTTATAGCATTCGCAGCATTTAAGTGGTCAAGTTCTCAGACATTGTTTGTTCAAGGTCATTGAGTTGCTTGATTCATTCTCTAGTTATTATCATCATTCCTGTGACAAAAAATAACTTTTCTTGACTTGAAGGCATTAAGTTCTTCGGTAATAATATGTGTTTAATCTTTCATTTTGTTGTTAATTAGTGATTTACATGATATTGCCAGTTTACTGAGTTAGCTGGGACATCAAAGCTTGATGTGTTGTACCTTCTTTTTTGCGTTAACGTCTCAGTTTCTTATTCTTACGGTTTGTTCAAATGTCAATTTGGCCATTTATTCTTTCATTTGTGGTTTCCAAATGCCAATGGTAGCTCTGCAATATCATTGCATTATTATATTATAATTATTGAATGCATATATTTAAGCACAATGATGATGGGTGAGAAACATTCGAGGTTTAAGTATGTTTTTTATATTATATGTTTTATTTTAAAACTATTTTCTTTCGTTCTGGCGTGGTTTATATCTCTGCTTTTCTTTTACTTTTTCATGGTTTATTGTTTTAGATTTCTCTACGTATAATTTTGTCCGAAAATCCAATTCTTGAAATTTTGCAGTTTGGTGTGTTGGCTGATAAGAACCTTCACAACGACATAGAAGGAAGATAAAAATGCAAGAGTAAGATTTGACTTATATTTGCTAAATAAGCTTTAAATTCCTCTATCAATTAATTAACATAAACTTTGATTCTTATTCACCAGGATTCTTCTTCTTGATGGACTGTTTTCCCTCCAGCAGTGATAAATATACTCTGAAAAAGTGGTTCTTTATTGACAAAACAGTTGGTTAAATTGACTTCAAGATTTTGCAAATAATCTCATTCGATCTGATTCTACGAGCTGCCACATTATTTGGAATTGCATACCTCTGGGCCTGAAATCTGAATATAATGGATCTGAAAACAAACCATACGTCACCTGTTCTTGCTGATACTGCCCCTATGAATAACTCTAGATTAGTCATCCACTCAGCTATTCTGCCATACCCAACCAATGGCCCAACTTTCTCTTCAAATCTCTTCTTAACTATCCCGAGGAAAAAGCCGGGAATTCTTGATGATGTCCGGTCGAGCTTGTTTGATACTATGAAATCATCATCTCCAACTCATAGTATGTTAACAAAAGAGTCGAGCACAGAGACTACTTTAAGTGATGATTCTGAGATTTCTTACCATGACTGGATGGTAAAATTCCTCGCGCTCTTTTGATTTTCCTCTAAAATGCTACCTTTGATGAATATGAAATGTGTATCATGCTGTAATGTCCTGTTTGGATCTGCAGCTTAAGTATCCGTCAGCACTCGCTTCATTTGAGCAAATCGCAAGTAATGCAAAGGGAAAGAGAATAGCATTATTCTTGGATTATGACGGGACTTTATCTCCTATAGTTGATAACCCTGATCAAGCCTTCATGTCAAATTCGGTAGGTATTGATTTCATATCATCCTAAAATACAGAATTCTCTTACCAGTATAATAGCCTCTGCTCTCATCTCCTTGAGTTGTTTCTGAATCTTGAATAACTTGTTTTCCAGATGCGTACTGCTGTCAGCAACGTGGCCAAGTATTTTCCCACGGCAATAATTAGTGGAAGAAGTCGTGACAAGGTGACAATAGGCTTGTTTTTGATTGATTCCTTTTGCACTCTTTGCTATAGTGTAACATGATTTATTTGAGAAAAAACAGTGTTTGTAGTTCTTGAATCCGTGTCTCATGTCATTCATTCAGGTGTACGAGTTTGTAGGACTGACTGAACTTTACTATGCTGGAAGTCATGGTATGGATATCATGGGCCCGGTTCGGCCCTTTAGCAGTGATCATAAAAATTGTATTAGGTCGACTGACAAGCAGGTAATGGTTTGAGAGATCCATCTTTTTTGAATGTGTAAGCTCCAGTGATTCTGCACAAATTTATGAACTAATGTTGACATCTTTAACTGTTGTATATAGGGCAAGGAAGTTAATTTATTCCAACCCGCTAGTGAATTCTTACCAATGATCGAAGAGGTATGCTAGTAACAATATTGATGTCATTTACCATTTAATGCATCAGTTCAAGAGAGAAACTTTTAATCTGTATTGTGAAATCTCTAAACTCAGGTTTTTAGATCTCTTGTTGAGATTACTAAAGATATAGCCGGTGCAAAAGTTGAGAACAACAAATTCTGTGTATCTGTGCACTACCGTAATGTAGATGAGAAGGTATACAATTGGTTTCGAGATTTTAGACATTCACTAAAGTGCTTTTATCCTATTTTTATTTCAACTAATGAATGTGTTATCCCTCTTCCTCTGTGTTGGCTTAAGAGTTGGACAACGGTTGGTCAATATGTAAATGACATTCTCAAACAATATCCTCGTTTGCGACTAACTCATGGTCGGAAGGTAATTTTTCCATATTGTTGTTTATCTTGTCTTCTTACTTTTAGTACTCGATTTTTGTTACCGCTTTCTAGCTTCTTGATGGTATGGTTATGATTTAGGTTTTAGAAGTCCGGCCAGTCCTCAACTGGGACAAGGGTAAAGCAGTTGAATTTCTACTCGAATCACTCGGTTAGTGGTTTTTTTATATCAGTCAAACAAAATATCGCAGTACTAGAAGGTTTCTGTGAAGCATGAAGCATCTCATGAAATCAATGCACATAATACTGCAGGGTTAATGGACTCTGATGAGATTCTCCCTATATATGTTGGAGATGATCGTACAGACGAAGATGCATTCAAGGTCATATCAAACTCTTGAAAAAAGCTGTCTTTCTGTAATTACTTGTAGTTACAACGAATAATTGCTTAACTGAACTTGAACAATGTACAGGTTTTGAGAGAGGCTAATCGAGGCTATGGTATCATAGTTTCTTCTGTGCCGAAGGAAAGCAATGCATTTTACTCTCTCAGGGATCCATCCGAGGTATTACAAGATTTCTTCCTGAGTTTGGCATAGACTTCTTGTTTCTATTGTCTCGATGTATCATTACATGATAGTGCATAATTTTCTTTGGCATGAAGTTCTCAAGATTGTACAATAAAATGCTTCAAACTTGATGGACATCCATTTAAAACCAATAATTCTCCCTAGTCCGAAGAATAATTCGTGTTTCTTCACCATTTGCAGGTCATGGTATTCCTCAAGACCTTGGTGAAATGGAGGAAGAAAAGCGTGATACATTGACGTACGGATAAGATTTCGTTTTGTTTCGACTATACGCATACGTTAGAAGATGGAACATTTTAATAACAACTACAAGGGTTAAGGAGCAGAGGTGCTTCTTTCTAGTACCAAGGATGCCCGTACCTTTTTTCTCCCTAGTTTGTATTTCGTTCCATATATTTTAAAATTTTGTACCATTGTTAATTTTTAAGGTCTTCCTAAGGGAGGCTTCTGGGATTCATATTGATTTGTTATTGTGGAATTAGTTTTGTTTATCCTTCTTTGCACTGCTTGGTTCTTATCTAATTTTCAAGAAATTGGGGTGAATAATGGTCGAAGTATTAGCACCATGCGATGCAGGCACGTAGATTAAATTTTAATATAAAATAAAATTTATATTTGTGTGAGATATAATGAAGTTAGAGTAATTTTTTTATTTAAACTTAATATTTGAAGTTATAATTTATTGATTTTTTGTTTTATTTAAAAAATAACAGTATTATAAGGAATAAATAATTTGGGAAAACAAATTGATAGTGAGTTTATGGTGGACAGGTGGAGCGTGATGCATCCATGAATGAAATTGGGGCGGTGTTATCATAAGAAGGGAGAGTGATTGCTTAATATAGTAAGACTTTACTCCGATGGTCCTAGCTAAACCCACTTTTAAAAAAATTATTGATGTCGTTGATAATGACCATACAACATTGGCGTCCTTATTTATTGGTGATATCATAAAAAATTATGATGACCTGCTGCTATCAATAGAGAGGGGGGTTCATCTCTCTTTCTTCTCTGATACTCAAAATAACGATGAGGTGGCAGTAAGTAGCCTCTGAGATGACCTGAAAGCACGAAGCAACAGTGAAAAGGGGGTCGAAAGTTTTTCCAGGCGGGTCCCCTCCGACGCTCAAGTCAGGCGAGAGGATACGAGACAATATACACTTGTAAAGTAAGTGAAAGAAATTGTGAATGAATGAGTTGATACCCCAAACCTGGTATTTATAGGCAGAGACCCAAAAGTTACCATGCAGCAAGGATTCCTTCCATGTTTATCCAAATCTTACCCAGATATGTTAAGATCTTGTGAATACAATCAAATTCCAGATATTGCTCCGCGGATCTAGGACTTACCTAGTTTAGGGGACTCAGTTTTGTTGTTGGGCACACGTATCAAGTAGGGAATGAGAAGAGCTCGGCCAATGAGCTCGGGTCCCAAAAGAGGTCGTCAGACAGTTTGGCGAAGGGTCAACAGGTGAGGTGAAACACGTCGGCCAAACAGGTCGGTCCTAACAAAGAGCACGGAATAACGGAATAACATGCGAGGTCTTTTGAAGAAGGTCAAGTAATACATGGCGGAGTCAGGTCGGCTCATCAGGTGGTGTCTTCATATTTAGGGGTATCACAATCCCCCCTCCCCGTCGGGCTGACGTTGTAGACCAGAAGTTCGTTTATGCTAAGTTATCATGATGTGCAACCTCGTCTGACATCCCTTAATTTAGGCGGGAAATAACGGCTAAATATTTGAATTTTGAATTCCAAATTCCGACCGTTGAGCTGTCTGTCCGATTCCCGAGGGCAATCCAGACCGTACAACGCATCAGAGATCAACGACCCTGATTCTGGGAGGTCATATATATATATATATATATATATATATATATATATATATATATATATATATATTACGCCCAGTCCCTCATTGTCTACTTTTGTGACTTTTGAAACAGATCGGCTCCGACATCTTTCGCATTACTTTCCTTTTTTCTCTTTCTGAAAACTCATATGTACGTTTATTCTTAGTTGTTTTGTTTAAGAATGTCTTCCTCACCTGATCAATTATTTCCTTCCCCTCTAACCGACGAGGATCTTGGGGCTGTAGATCAGTACGATTTATTTTATCCCGAAGGGATTGCCCTCCCTGAGGGAGCGGTTCGAATTGAGGGAGTTGAGCCAACTGAGAAAGTTGTGCGAACTGAGGATCCCCAGGAAGCTGGGACTTCGGCTGGCACGACCTTCAGATTGGTGAGGTCAGCCCTCGTCTTAGATCGGAGTCCCCTCCGGGTAATTATCCTGGTACGAACTATATGTTCCTGCTTTGGATGAGTCAGATGAGGCCCAAATACGCAAGCTCACCCAAGCCCCTTCTGACCATGAATTCATATCCCCCTCCTCCTCCCAACGACCGCACCAACCTCCTGAGGGTTACTACACCTTTTACCGCGGGCAGCTGGAGGGGGGTTTACGCTTTCCTCTTCCTGAGTTCTTTAAGGAGCTCAGCACCTTTTATCAGCTCAACCTTAGCCAATTCTCTCCAACTCCTTCCGCATTTTGTGTAGTCTTGTGGTTATTTTTAGGGTGTTGGGATTACCTTACGACAACCCCTCCTTTTCTTACTTCTTCCATATCAAGAGATTCAATGAGGGGCCCTGGTATGTGACCAGCCGACCTGGCTGTGCCTTTGTTGTGGGGTACCCTAGTAAGATTAGGGAATGGAAAACGATTTCTTTTTTGTAAAACCTCCTCGGTCCTGGGTCTGCTGTACTGATTGGCTAGATCATCTCCCGGTTCTCCCCTCTCCACCTAAAAATTTCAAAAAGAGCTCCATCTACTTAGATGTAATGAGAGCTATTGGAGGCCACTGCTACAATTAGTCTAAGCTGTTGGTGGATGAGCTCCTTTGTTTTGCTGGGTTGAGTCCGGCCGATTTGACTTTGAGGGGGAGAGCTGGTACTTGTTCTAGCAATCTTTAATAGCTATTTTATTCTAGGTGTTTTCTGTTAGGTCTGGCTGATCTCTTTACTTGTTTATTCAGAGGGCAGAGTCATGAGCTCATTAGTGTTGAAAGCTATTCAGAAGAGAAAGCAAAAACAGGTCCACTCCCAAGCAGCCGAGGGAGTGACTACTGTGGATGTTTGGGCTGAGAGTCCTACCAACGAGGGAGCTCAGCTCTCCAGGAAAAGACGGGTGGCACCAGGGGGTCTGCAGGGTCTGTAGCTGTAGAAGCTCAGCCTCTGAGGCAAGTTCGGGCCTGACCTGATCCGTCCGACCCTCCGGAGGCAGGTTAGAAAGGGGGTGAGCCAGCTCGGGTCGAGAGGCGTCGTGAGCGGGTGATGGAGGCTTACCGAGGAGGAGTTAGACTTGTTGGGGAGGGGCCGAGCACAGTTACCTTAGCTGTGGCTCGTGACCTGGCTAATGCGGAGGATGCTCTCTAGATGAACGAACTGAGCTAGGGTGACCTGATTACCCGGGCTGGTAGCCGTCTTACCGAGGCCATGCTCTTGATGGGGGAGTTTACATCTAGGGCTTCTTTCATCCGAAGAATGTCCCTAAAAGACACCAAGGTCTTCGAGGCTATGCAAGACTCACTGACTGAGGCCAAATCCCTGAGCTTAAAGCTCAGATCGACAAGAAGATCGTTGCTGAGGCCGAGGACCGTTCCTTGATTGAGGCCCAGAAACACCAGTATGAGACTGACCTGTGGGAGCTACGTAATGAGCTAGCCTTGACTAACGTGTTTGTTAGTCCCGGATCTTATCAATGAGATTTTAAAGATGACAAAACATATCAGACCGGATCGAGAGAAATCAGACTGACCAGAACGATCGCCCAAAACAGAGCAAGCTGATAAGATGACAAAGCATATCAGACCGGATCGAGGGTAATCAGACTGACCAGATCGATCGCTCAACAAAAGTACAAGCTGATAAGACACATTACTTATCAGACCGGATCGATGAATATCAGACTGACTAAACCGAAGCTTCAGATCGATCTCTATCTTTATCAGATCAGAGCAGCTTAGGATATATACAAAATGGCTCCTCAGTCCGAATCATTAACGGCTATTTATTGTAGCATTTAATGTTGTAATTAATGCTACAAAGGACCAAAGACTGAAGATTGCCATAATAGGTAAGAAGACAAAGAGTAGCTTACCTGACAGTCGCCGAAAGTATGAACCAGAACGGCAAGTATCCTGAAGAAGAAGACTGAAGCCTACTCAGAGTTTAAGAAGAGTCAAAATTGCACATTAAAGGAAATAATGTCGTTGGTACCTTCAACTATAAAAGGATGCAACAAAAGGAACTTACGGACGGTCGCTGCTGACTCTCGCTGATAAATTGAAAAACACACAAGAAAGCAAAAACAGCACAAGCTTACAAGCTCAGAAGCTCTCGAGCTGAAATCATTCTTAAGCACGTCTTATTTGTAACATTTGATCATTTAGGATCATTGTGCGTATCTTGTGTTTTCTGTATTGAAAATCAGAAAGTGAGAAACATATTGTAACTGTCAGACAGAGTGTGTCTGAGCAGATTGAGTGACTAGGAGTTTCAGATTGGTAGTGAGGTAAATCCAGTCTGAATCGGGTTTGTACAACATGATTGTATAAATCAAAGTCTTCTAGTATAAACCTTCCTTAATTGGAAGAAGGGGAGACGTAGAAGGATTACACCACCAACGAACTTCCAGAAACATATCCTGTGTATCTTATTTCTGCACTTGTTCTTTCATCCTAGCCATCGAGCCGTTCTTACATACAAGAACAGACCGTTCCGCACTTACTTTCAGTGGTCTGTTCTGTACAAGAATTGATTAAGAAACAGATTTCTTTCACTAATCCGAAAGAAATCACAAAGGATTAATTTTTAGAAGGAGTGTTCATTCACCCACCCCCCCCCCCTCTAAACACTCCGGACCGATCCTAACAAGTGGTATCAGAGCAGGTCATCTTAATCAGCACAAAATCACTCGAGCTAATGGCATCATTCAACAAAATCCCTATGTTCTCAAAAGAAGACTATGATGACTGGAGAATCAGAATGCAAGCTCATCTGGCAGCTCAGGATGACGATATGTGGTTCGTCATCACTGATGGACCAATGAAGATTCAAAAAATAAATACAGCAGTCGCCATTACTGGTGGTGAACCACAAATGGTAGAAAAGGACAGATCCCTCTGGACGAATGAGGAAAGAAAGAAAGCAAATCTCGACAACGTTGCCAAAGACATCTTATTCAAGACACTGGACAAGAACATGTTCAGCAAAATCAAAATGTGCTCTACTGCCAAAGAAATTTGGGAGAAGATAGCACAGCTATGTGAAGGCAACGACCAGACCAAAGAAAACAAGTTAACTGTTGCTCTTCAAAGATTTGAGAGCATAAAGATGAAAAGTGGAGAAACTCTAAATGAGTTTGATGAAAGAGTCACTGGCATCATAAATGAACTGAATGGTCTGGGGAAGGAATATTCTAACAGAGAGATCGCTCTGAAAGTTATGAGAGCTCTGCCAAAGGAATGGGATGTTAAGACCATTGCCATGAGGGAATCAAAAGATCTTAACAAGGTTGAACTTCATGATCTGTTTGCAGATCTTAAGGCTTATGAGTTTGAACTGATAAGCAGAGGTGAAGCAGAATCATTCATCTCTCAACCAAACAAGGCCCTGGCAGCCATTCCAGACCAGATCGCTTCAACATCAGACCGATCCGCTGAATAGATAAGTAATGATACTATGTCATTATTTATCAAGAAATTTGGTAAATTCATGTCTAAGAATAAGAGGAACTTCAAACCCTCTCATCATTATAAATCAAGAAAAGATGATACTGTTAATGATCAGGCTTGCTACAATTGTGGTAAGACCGGACATTTTATTGCAGATTGCACCAGACCGAAGAAAGAAGAACGGAAAGAGAAGCATCGTGATGATAGGAAGAAGAAGCACTACAAAGACCGCAAGAATCATGGAAAATCCCAAAAAGTCCTAGTAGCTGAAGAAGGAAACAGCAAATGGGCTCAGACAGACTCAGACTCAGAAAGCTCTGAATATTCTTCCAGCGAAAGCGAAGAAGATATTCAATATCTTATGGCAGACGAAGAGATGAGTCAGACAGACGAGGTATATGATCTTGACTCAAATGAATTTACACGAGAAGAGCTCATGTCCGCACTGCAAGACATGGCTAATGATTATAGGATATTAGCTGAATCATTTGAGAAGAATAAAGCTAAAGTCAGTGATCAAATGGATGAGCACAACAAACCAAGCTGCTCTGAGCAGGGTGAGTGCAACAATCTCCAGATCGAGCTGAATAAGCTGAAAATCTCTTATGATCAGCTCCATGAAGAAAACAAGAGAATTAGCACACAAAATGCTAAGCTCTCTCATATATTCAAAACATGGACAAAATCCAGAACATCCTTGGAAGAATTACAAGAGGTTCAAAGAAATGTCGGTGATTTCACCGGCATAGGCTTTGACACCAAAGAATGCACCAAAGATGAATCTGAGCTGTTGCTGGTAAAGAACCAAGTCAAACAAATGACATTTGTTAAATCCAGCACAGTATATGAAACTGAAGCACCTAAGATTCAAACAGGAGTCTCTTACGTGAATCAAAATCTGAGAAAAGGAATTGGTTATGTTGACCAAGCCAAAGAAAAGGCACCAGCAAGATTTGCGTCTATCAGACCAAATCCAAAGGTGCAAGATCTGAGGCAAGGAAGACAATACATTTACTACAATTCGAAACCGATTCAACGAAGATATAGACTACCTTATGAGAATCAAAGGTTTCCACAGCGCACACATTATCACACACAACATCGAAACAGACCAGCACACAGCACACCTTACACACACAAGCTATTGAAGCTGATACAGGTGTGGGTTCCCAAAGGGCTAATCCGTTCTGGACCCAAATAGGATTGGGTACCAACAATAATTATATTTGATGATAGGTACCGAAGAAACTCGCATCAGACTGGTATTTGGACAGTGGGTGTTCCCGTCACATGACTGGAAACATCGAGCTGCTGTCTGAAGTCACAGAATGCACTTGAACCAAGATCATCTTCGGAGATAACTCAAAGGGTAAGACCGTGGGCAAGGGTAAGATTGTCCATGGTAACATTATTATCAATAATGTGCTGTTAGTTGAAAATCTGTGCTATAATTTGATTAGTATAAGTCAACTCTGTGATAATGGTTATGCTGTAGAATTTCACAAACACACTTGCACTGTTAAATCATCAGACGGTATAACCATGCTTATAGGAATCAGGAATGGAAATACATATAAGATTAACTGGAATCATACTCAACCTGATAATCCTACTTGTTTCATCGCTAACAATGATAATAAACACTGGCTATGGCATAAACGCTTGAATCATATAAACTTTAAGACCATTTCCAGCCTGTGTAAACATGATTTAGTTATCGGTCTGCCCAAGATCGATTTTGCTAAGGATAAGATCTGCGAAGCTTGCCAAATGGGCAAACAGATCAGATCATCCTTCAAAAACAAGAATGCCAAATCCTCCTCCCGCTGTTTAGAATTATTGCATATGGACTTGTTTGGTCCTATACCAATAACAAGTTTAGGGGGAATGCGGTATACTCTTGTTGTTATTGATGATTACTCACGCTTTACTTGGACTATATTTTTGAGCAGTAAAGATCAGACCGGTCCGAAGTTGATCAAGCTGCTGAAACGCACTCAGAACGAGAAATCATCCAGCATAGACAGGATTCGTAGTGACAAAGGCACCGAGTTTTCAAATCAGAATCTTGAATCCTTTCTAGAAGATCATGGAGTCAAGCATGAGTTTTCAGCCGCTCAAACTCCTCAACAGAACGGAGTTGCAGAACGAAGAAACAGAACGCTCAAGGAAGCAGCAAGAACGATGCTTGCTGATTCTGGCATTTCGCAAAAGTTCTGGGCAGAAGCTGTAAACACTGCCTGCTACACTCAAAATCGGTCCATGATCAACAAGAAGCTGAACCTTACCCCTTATGAAATATGGACTGGTAACAGACCGTCTATTTCTCACCTTCATGTTTTTGGCTGTAAATGTTTCGTTCATAACAATGGTAAGAATCATCTTACAGCATTTGAAGCTAAGTTAGATAATGAAATATTTTTAGGATATTCATCATCTAGCAAAGCTTATCGAATTTTTAATAATCGAACCTTAACTGTAGAAGAATCTGTTCATGTAGTTTTTGATGAATCTTTATGTGTTGAGGGCAACAAAGAATCAATTCAAAATCAGATGGAAAATATCCATCTCGAAGCTAACAGTGATGATGAGATTGTAGCTAACAGGTCAAGAGACAATCCACCAGAACCAGAAGTACCAGACAGACCGGATCAAGCCATTGAAGCTTCTTCAGATCGAGCTGATCTGGATGTTCTTCACTCAAATGTTAAAGCAGATGCTGATCATGCTGCTACTACTCATCCGACCGGACCAGACAATCCAGAGTCAAGCTATCGATGGACTAAGAAGCATCCACCCAATCTAGTGATTGGTAGTCCCTCTGCACCGATCAGAACCAGAGGACAGATGATGGATGAATTCACACATGCTGCTTTCATCTCTACTCTGGAACCTAAGAAGATCGATGAAGCTCTCACTGATTTCAACTGGATTAAGGCCATGCAAGAAGAGCTAAATCAATTCCAACAAAATCAAGTTTGGAGTCTAACCCCCAGACCAAGCGATCTGCCTGTCAATGGAACCAGATGGGTTTTCAGAAATAAGCTGGACGCAGATGGAACTGTGGTTAGAAACAAAGCCAGACTGGTGGCACAAGGATTCAGACAAGAAGAAGGAATCGACTTCGATGAATCATTTGCACCAGTCGCCAAACTTGAAGCCATCCGGATTAAAGACTTCAAAGTATATCAAATGGACGTTAAGAGCGCTTTTCTTAATGGAAAGCTTCAGGAAGAAGTCTACATTGAGCAACCACCTGGATTTCAAGACCATTTGCATCCCAATCATGTGTATCTACTGAATAAAGCAGTGTATGGTCTGAAACAAGCTCCAAGAGCCTGGTATGACACTCTATCTCAATTTCTGCTGAACCATGATTTTCAGATTGGCTCAGTAGATAAAACTCTCTTTAAATTTATTAAGGGGGAACATACCCTATTAGCTCAGATTTATGTTGATGACATAATCTTTGGGTCAACTAACCCCAAATTGTGCGAGAAATTTTCTAAGCTAATGCAGGGACAGTTTGAGATGAGCATGATGGGAGAACTTTCATTCTTTCTGGGTCTCCAAGTCAAACAGTTTAGCAATGGTATTTTCATCAACCAGACCAAGTATACCAAAGAGCTCCTCAAGAGATTTGGAATGGAAACATGCTCAACTGCATCAACTCCAATGAGTACAACAATCAAGTTAGACAAAGATGAAGGGGGAACAGCAGTTGAAGTAACCATGTATAGAGGACTAATCGGATCGCTATTGTATCTTACAGCGAGCCGGCCTGATATTATGTTTTCAGTCTGTATGTGCGCCAGATTTCAGTCAGAACCAAAGCAATCACATTTTATTGCTGCCAAGCGTATTCTGAAATACTTAAAAGGATCTCAGAACGTTGGTCTTTGGTACTCCAAAGATTCGAACTTCGGCTTGATCGGATATTCAGATGCAGACTACGCTGGGTGTAAGATTGATCGTAAAAGCACCAGTGGAACATGTCAATTTCTAGGTGAAAGATTGATCTCTTGGTTCAGTAAAAAGCAGACATCGATTGCCACATCCACAGCTGAAGCAGAGTATCTAGCCGCTGGAAGCTGTTGCGCTCAAATGCTCTGGATTCAACACCAGCTCAAAGACTATGGCATCCAAGCTGTTGACTCTCCGATATTTTGCGACAACACAAGTGCAATCGCTATAACGTATAATCCAGTTTTGCACTCTCGAACAAAGCACATTGATATACGCCATCACTTTATTCGAGATCATGTTGGCAAAAAGGAAATTCGGATTGATCACATCTCAACAGAGCAGCAAGCAGCAGACATCTTCACCAAACCGCTCCCAGAGGCTAAGTTTAATTATTTTCGTCAAATTCTTGGATTAATTGACTTATCTTAATAGTTTAGATGTTTTCTTACTTTCGCACTTAAAGATTTTTGTTACCACAGATTGATAATACAATGTTCAGAAAGACACAGACCGGTCCGAACTTTCAGACCGATCTATGTCAATCTGATGTTATCCCATGATCTGTTTGGTCAATACATCTTTTGTACAAAAACAGCCCGGACTTATCGCATTTTTACCGCCTTAACTATCTGTTATCCTGACCGTTTATTTTTGAATTTCTTTTCATCAGTCATCGAGATAAAGACACGTGTCTTCTCTCTCCTATTTAGCGGGCTGAACATTTCATTTTATTTCACTTTTTACAAATTACCGCTATCTGTTTTCTTACTCTCTCACTCTCCTAAATCTTCGCATTCGTTTGATTTCATTCCAATGGCTACCATCACTCATAACTCCCTCTCCGTTGAGTTTAATGATATTTACAGGGCAGAAGATGCAGAGATGGTGTCCATCTTCAGAGCTTTGGAATCTTCTGGTCTGAGAAACTTTCTGGAATGCGGCACCGTTGTTTATGAATCAGAAATCCGCGAACTATTCGCCAATGCCGTCTCCCAGAAGACATCAATATCTACTACTGTCAAGGGCAAATCTTTTGAGATCTCGCCGATGACGCTGGCCAAAACCTTTGGCCTCCCCAATTCCGGACTGACGGAATTTGGACAGATTCCTCAGGCGTCACTCTCCGATTTTCAAGGGAAGATATCTATTCTTGGCCACCGCCTGCAACCATCGTTTAAGAAGAAGGAAATGCTCTTTCATTTCCAGGTGCTGTGCGAGATAGTGGGTCAGCCTCTGTTGGGCAAAGCAGGAAGTTTTGACGCTGGACCGCAGAGAAGTTCAGGGCTATGGCGGCTATTGTATCCGGACAGAAGATGAACTGGTCTGTGATTCTGTTTGGAGTTCTGATGGAAACGATGATTGCATCTAAGCAAGCTGTTGCTGTTCCTCTCAGCAAGCTACTGGAGTCTTTGGACATCGAGCTGGGAAAGCAGTCCGCTCTCAGCCCCTTTAAGATTCTAAACTCCAAAGGACTTGCATTACTGAAGTCCAAGAGTGCTCCGCCTACTCCTGCTACTCTAGCTGCAGTCAAGATTGAGAAGGGCGAAGAACAAGCTGTTGCGCGCAAACCTCGCGTCAAGCGCAAACTGACCATCCAGACTGATTCGGAAGAAACTCAGTCTGCTCCCTCGCCACCAACCAAGCCACTTCCCAAAAAGCCAAGAACCCAGATTACCAAGCCCAGCAAACCATTACCCCTCAAAGCCTTACCCATATTGCCTCCAACTAAAGCCACCCCTGCACCCCAACCTTCCATCCAACCTTCACAGGCTTCAACCCTTGCACCCAAAGTCACTATCCGAGTCCCCTCTACCATTCCCGTGGTAAAAGGGATTGTTATCACTGAGTTAGGCGACTATACCCAATCAGGGATCAAGTCCCCTTCCTCCACCGGCAAGGGAAAAGCCATTCTCTCCGAACCCCTATCCTCTAAACCCAAATCTGCAGCGCAGACAACCATCGACATCGCTATGGAGGATGTTGATGAGAAGGTGAAGGCACTCATTGTGGTATTTGATGAATATGTCCAGTACCGGACTATCAACCACATTGAGTTATTCTTCGGTAAGTTGAGCAGACTGAAGAAGATGGAAGAGGAAGTTCTGAAAGGAACAGAGACTGATGATGTTCGGCTTGCCGTGCAGCGCAAAGAGCTATTTACGGCTAATCAAAGATTCAGTATGGCCACTCTGATCCTAGCTGCTAAGAAACAGAACTTTGATCCGCTTGCTCCAACTGCCAGAGATGATGGGGCTGTTATTGCTCAACTCGAGATGGATGTTCATGCTCTTCACTTAGCTGTCCGTTTTCAATGACAGAAGCTCAGTGTATCCACTCCCACAACCAGCCCGGATCATCCCTCTGCAAGCAAGACTATGGCAGAACCTTTCGTTGAGGTTATTCATTCTGATGCAGCAGAACAGACAGCCGAGCCAGCAGCAGATCAGGCTGCAGAGCAAATACCAGATCAGACTGCAGAGCCACTACCAGACCAGACAGCGGAACAGCCATTGCCTAATGCTCCGTCTTTGCCCGATGATGAACCATTGAATGTATTGTTGGACTCTCCAACAACCGCCATTCCTTTGGGGTCCTCAGCCTCCCGTGCACAAATCA
The DNA here is from genome assembly GCA_907163345.1 of Haberlea rhodopensis. Classification (NCBI taxonomy): domain Eukaryota; kingdom Viridiplantae; phylum Streptophyta; class Magnoliopsida; order Lamiales; family Gesneriaceae; genus Haberlea; species Haberlea rhodopensis. The sequence goes on from CAJQUN010000010.1 coordinate 11,282,073, forward strand.
GTCCAACAGTAGAACTTGCAACAGTTGGCGCTCCAGAATTCGTCGATCCGGATCTGGTGGTGTCCACCGTTGTTGCAGCTCTCCAGATTGAGGAGCCCTCCAGACCAAGCACTCCCCCAATCCAATCAGATGAAGATATGGCTTTTATTCAAACATTTTCTTCGGATCTGGTCACCTTGATCCGGTCCGAAAGTCACCAAGTTGCTGTATCTTCACTTGTACCTACTGCTGAAGACGATGAACAGGCTTTGTCCTCATCAGATCGCTCTCCCAGCCAACAATCTGATGCACCTCCATTTTTGGCAAGGACTCTTCAGCATCTCTCCGACAACTGCCTGTCACTCTCTCAACGCATTCTCGAAGTTCATCAAGGTCAGAGGCTTACAGCTTTGGACTTTGATTCATTCAAAGAGAAGATGACTGCCAGTATCGGAAGCCTTCAGCGAGGCATAAGTGATCTGTTTTCTCAACAAGCCTCTTATAAGAACAGTCTAAGAAAAGAGCAGATCGAACTAGCCACTGAAGTCAGAGCATCTGTTGCCAATTCCTTCCGCGCTCAAGACGTTCGTCTTGACGCTATCAGTGCGCAGCTAGCACAAGTTGTCGACTTTCTTCAAGAGATTGCTGCTGACAAAAAGGGGGAAAAGAAGAAAGACTTCAGGCCGTCTTCTAGAAAATAAAATTTTCAGACTGTCTGTATTTAGGATTTTTTTGGTGATCAATAAAAATCCTCTTTCGATTAAGTCCGTGTTCATTTATTTTGAACTACAACATAAGGCTTAATAATAAAAGCTTAATCGATCCAACTTAATGATGTTCATTTATTTTGAACAAGAAAGAGTAATCGATCCGAAAGTTTTCGCTTCAGAGTTCTTATCAGACTGGTTAAAAAGACTTAGAAGCTAGGTTTTGTCATCATCAAAAAGGGGGAATTTGTTAGTACCGGATCTTATCAATGAGATTTTAAAGATGACAAAACATATCAGACCGGATCGAGAGAAATCAGACTGACCAGAACGATCGCCCAAAACAGATCAAGCTGATAAGATGACAAAGCATATCAGACCGGATCGAGGGTAATCAGACTGACCAGATCGATCGCTCAACAAAAGTACAAGCTGATAAGACACATTACTTATCAGACCGGATCGATGAATATCAGACTGACTAAACCGAAGCTTCAGATCGATCTCTATCTTTATCAGATCAGAGCAGCTTAGGATATATACAAAATGGCTCCTCAGTCCGAATCATTAACGGCTATTTATTGTAGCATTTAATGTTGAATTAATGCTACAAAGGACCAAAGACTGAAGATTGCCATAATAGGTAAGAAGACAAAGAGTAGCTTACCTGACAGTCGCCGAAAGTATGAACCAGAACAGCAAGTATCCTGAAGAAGAAGACTGAAGCCTCTCAGAGTTTAAGAAGAGTCAAAATTGCACATTAAAGGAAATAATGTCGTTGGTACCTTCAACTATAAAAGGATGCAACAAAAGGAACTTACGGACGGTCGCTGCTGACTCTCGCTGATAAATTGAAAAACACACAAGAAAGCAAAAACAGCACAAGCTTACAAGCTCAGAAGCTCTCGAGCTGAAATCATTCTTAAGCACGTCTTATTTGTAACATTTGATCATTTAGGATCATTGTGCGTATCTTGTGTTTTCTGTATTGAAAATCAGAAAGTGAGAAACATATTGTAACGTCAGACAGAGTGTGTCTGAGCAGATTGAGTGACTAGGAGTTTCAGATTGGTAGTGAGGTAAATCCAGTCTGAATCGGGTTTGAACAACAGGATTGTATAAATCAAAGTCTTCTAGTATAAACCTTCCTTAATTTGAAGAAGGGGAGACGTAGAAGGATTACACCACCTTCGAACTTCCAGAAACATATCCTGTGTATCTTATTTTTGCACTTGTTCTTTCATCCTAGCCATCGAGCCGTTCTTACATACAAGAACAGACCGTTCCGCACTTACTTTCAGTGGTCTGTTCTGTACAAGAATTGATTAAGAAACAGATTTCTTTCACTAATCCGAAAGAAATCACAAAGGATTAATTTTTAGAAGGAGTGTTCATTCACCCCCCCTCTAAACACTCTGGACCGATCCTAACAGTGTTAGCTAACTCTGCTGAGCAGGATCTTGCTAAGGCTCAGAAGGATGCAGCTGAGAAAAAACAAAAATCTGAAGAGTTGGTAGGGGAGAAGCTTCTTACTTTCATTAAGGATGGTTTCCAAGGATGTCTATCCCCCCTGGCCTTTAGATATGATTCCCCCTTTTAGTTTGTATTCAGCTCTGTTTTTGTGATCACTTAGAATTGCTCTTTTTCTTTAATGTAAGTTGTGTTTTAACATCCTTGTCTTTTTGTATGGCAAAGCTTAATCAGAGAGGACCAATCATGAATTAGCTCGGCTATATTTAATAAATTACAACGTAATGACCAACTTTAAACATGTAGGACCAAGAGTGATTTGGCTCGGCCTTGTTTAATAAAGTACCACGTAATGACAAAGTTTAAACAGATAGGACCAAGCATGAATTAGCTCGGTCACGTTTATAAATTACCACGTAATGCCAAAGTTTAAACAGATAGGACCAAGAATGAATTAGCTATAAGTTACCATCTAATGGCAAACTTCAAACAGGTAAGACCAAGCCTGATTTAGCTCGGCCATGTTTAATAAATTACCACGTAATGGCACACTTTAAATAGGTAGGACCCAACATGATCTAGCTCGGCCATGTTTAATAAATTACTACGTAATGACATATTTTAAACAGGTAGGACCCATCATGATCTAGCTCGGCCAGATTAATAAATTACCACATAATGACGGTTTAAACATGTAATACCAATAATGATTTAGCTCGGCCATGTTTAATAAATTACCACGTAATGACAAAGTTTAAACATGTAGGACCCATCATGATCTAGCTCGACCATGTTTAATAAATTACCACGTAATGACAAAGTTTAAACAGATAGGACCAAACATGAATACCAAGAATCACACAAATGGAGTTTTTGCAAAGATTTCTCCTTCCACTTCTTGCCAAACTCGAAAATGGGTTAAAGGGTTAGGGTTGGGAGAGTAATTGATGATTGGTAAAGTGTAAGGACCCCAAGCCCTTAACCCTTGATTAGTGTACTAACCACTATGTGTGGCGCATGCTTTCAATAAAAATCAATCGGGAAACTCAAATGATGATTTACCATAGAATGGCAATCACAAAATTTCCTTTAATATGCCATGTTATAAGATCATCATCCTAACCACAAATAGACCCATAGAGTTCGCCCATTACCATCCCCTTGGTGCCACTTTTTACATTGTGGACTTTTATAAAAATTTGGGCAGAGTCTCCCCATAAATAGAGCTATCCCGAAATGAAAGCACAACACATAATATAATTCCCGGCCAGGGAATACACAATACTCAACAAAATACAGAACACAAAGTAAATTCCCAGCCAGGGAAGACACCACACATAAGACAACATAAATGGGTTTCAACACCCACATAATACACCCATGACTCTCATATCATTAGCAATCCTACTCTTAATTGCATGCAACACAAAATGAAAGAGAGAAAGGCTCATGCCTTTATATACAATCCATATACAAGTATAATCGTGCTCACATGCGAGCATCATGAATATGTATATAATCCTCAGGTGTATATGAGTACTCTATACGATACCGTGCTCCATCAAGCCCTGGTACCATGATCCTGGGAGTACATCCAATCAACAGCTCGAGCCCAGCTCCACAGCCATCGATGCACCTGTTCACCTGCCCCAACAGAGACAGCCCCCAACGGGGTGAGCATACCAATACACAAAATCTCATAATCACAATAATGAAATTCATAATTTACAACACAAGTAAATATTAATGAATTTTAAATGATACTCCCTGGATGGCAACATCCTCATCCGGGGTTCCGTGTACTGTCCCTGTTCTCACAATCATCAAACTCATCAAATCTCATAAATCAGTAAATCAACACATTGATTTAACTCATAGCATGCCTGATTCTCAAGTATCGATAATTAATGATTCCAAATTCATTATACATACAAATATAGATATCTCGATATCTAATACTGATTTCCAACTTTCCAACCAATCACAGATAGCTCAAATGCCTAGCATTTATTTTACCAATTTTCCATTTCACTTAGACATCTCACATGTCTTACAATGAATACATGATCCCACGATCATTCTCAGGCATCTCAAATGCCCTACCCTTTATTTTACAAATTCTCATTTATACTTAGACATCTCACATGTCTCACAATAGTCATATAAACCCAGTACCCATACCTCTTATAAGGTCATACTACTCTAGTACTACGCACACTTGTGGCAGCGATATCAAGACTAGGTCGTTCCATAGTCATATCGACACACACACATATATATATATATATACCCACAACCATCTAATGCAATTAAAACACATTATACATTTCACAAATGCTCTTATATAAGGTAATGCTCGTACGTCGCACGTACCTTAAATCTCCGAAGTCCGAGCCAAACCTTGCTCGAGTTCCATGCTCCGAGGAACGATGTGCTAACACGATAAATTAATTCACAATTAATTACGATCATGCAACCCATGCTCAAGCACACCCATAACCCTCAAAATATTGTCAACACACGACAATAAACCATTATCGAAAATTGCTCAAGAATTCCCCACAAATTTTTGAATCTTCACAACACAAATCGAACCCAATTAAACACCATAATTCATCTAAAATATGAATTAATCAATCAACAACATGAATAATCGCCCCACATGCCAAAACCCCCAAAATTCGAATTCAAAGCCCTAATTCGAATCCAATTCCTCAATTTCGAACACAATCAAGCATCATAATGCATCTAAAACATGAATTAATCAATTACTAACAAGAATCACCACTCCTTGTCAAAAGCCCCAATTTTTCGAACCCTAACTCACGAAAATAGGGCTGAAATTCGAACCAAATGCAACAAATATTTTCGAACCAAAAAGTCTGAAATCATCGACTCAAAAACAGCTCAAAAACGCCCCAAAAACACCAGAATAATCGTACCAAAAACATACCAAAATCGAGCCCCAAAAATCGGATGAACTCCAGTTTTCGAACCCTACGCTTTCTGCAGAAATCCGAGCTCAAATCGCGACCAAACTTCAAATTGATGGTATGGATAGGAGCGCCTGGAAGAGACGAAGCCACCGGTAGGTCGGACGCGCCGAACGGCGGCCGGACGGCGGCGGGCGCGGCGTTTGAAGCGGCGGGGGTCAAAAGGGGATCGGGAAGCTCGCGACGCAGGGAGAGAGAAAGTGACGGGAAATGTGGGGAAAATGGTTCCGATAATTAAAATCTCGGGTTCAACTGGTATTTATAGCAAAAATACCCCGAAATAATGATTCATTAAAAATCATCTGTTTTCAAAAACTCTCTCTCTAACTCAAAAACCCCCTACTGGTGTCCACACCAAGCACCCGAGATTCCGAGTCATACTAAAAACCCAACTCACAGGTTTTCACCGAAATGAGAATGCGATCTCAACCTCGGGATCCAACGATCCCAACTGCCCAAATAAATGAGCCCAGAAGGCCCAACACCTCGATTAAACTCCCATTTGCCACGTAAAACCACTTTGGGGGTTATTAACACTCCGGGATTAGCATCCCTAATCTCAGGTCATCACAATATCCCCCACTAAAAGAATTTCGTCCTCGAAATTAGCACCGGTGTATCACGTAACACCCGGGCTACACAACAACATGAAGTCATAACCTCGATTCCTGACCATATCAGAATCGTCTTAAAAACCGCGAGGATACCTATCTCACATCAAACTCTGAAACAGAGCGACATACCAAAACCAACATATCACCTAAGAGGCAAAACGTACCTCGATGCGGGTCATCCCAAAAGTCAGTCTCTCATGACTGCAAAAACAACCAATATTTACGACCGTAGATCGGACAGTCATCCTTCGTTCTAATACCACTTAGTAAGAACGCATCATGAATGACACCTCAACCGTGAGAACGTTGACCTCGTGTCAAACTCTGGAGTGGAATAGACTTCCAAATCCATCATAACGTCAAAGAGCGTCAGCACAACTCAATGCTAACAGTCCAAAAGCAGTTAGTCATCTGAAACTGCAAGGATTCGAATCGCTCCCGATTCCATCGTAGATATCATTCAAAGACATCTCTATCATGACTCACGATGTCTAACACACATCAATACGAGGAAAACACTAGTATACCACGATGTACACATACCAAACCTGGTATCCACTTTCAAACCTCCTCCATCGAATGAGCGGTCGCATCATTGCAACTCAATTTGGGCAACTCACGGCCGCAGATTCACACAGAAGACATCTCACAAGATATCCACCTCCGGATATTCCAAGGATCACATCCTGATCATACATAAACCATCGAGACTCCACAGAGTTCAAATTCTAAAAGGACATGCAATAAACCCATTGCATCCTCAACGCTTGTGTCGACAGCGACACCCAATAAATCCGAATTCCTGCCATTCCTTGATAATCCTAGGATTTAACAATCCAAACTTGGGAAGGCTATCGCATAACTCGAAGGAAAACACCAACAAGGAAATACCTTCACCCACACAAGATAACCCCTCCTCAAAGGGAGTCAACTAACTCCACGATTGTTTCTCATAATTATCGTGCCATAGAGATTCCCAATCTCAAGGTGTTCCATATCTCTCATCAGAGATTTAACCATCCAAAAATAGCATAACTCTATGCTTGACAAAAAGGGAATCAATAACTGGCATCCGTACACTCACCGGTATACCTGCCCAAGCACTGACATCACATGCATACTCAATGCACTTGGTTTGGGTATCTACAACATACCCCTAAGCCCCAAACACAACTGTCAATTCTGAGTTATTCCATTGCAGTGGAGAATGATAATCGACGATCAACAACACGGCGTGATTCCCAAAATCAACACCACACGTACCAACCTACTGAATCCTTCAAAGATTCCCAAATAGGTATACTACTACCTCCTTCCCCACAAGGGAAATGCTATCGAACTCGAGATCCACTAGTCTCGAACCACCGTTCGGAAAAACTGGATACAATAACACCCATTGCATCCCAAGTACACGGATTCTCCAGATCGAGTCAATGACGGCTTGATGACTCTCTTGTTGGTACTTCAACATTATGAGCTGTCCCAGACAAGTCTCACCAAGATTAAACATAAACGTATACACGTTTCAGTGAGGCATGCACAACCTCAACCTCAAATGACGTGGTGACTACTAAAGTCCACCATAATCCACATTGTATCACTTTACGATTTGCCAAACTTGGTTCCAACGAGCAGTATCATGGCCCCAACAAGCACACTATATCATCACTATGATATCTGGCTAGCAAAGTGATGTCTCCATAGGCTCAATCAAGCCCACCAACAAACCATATGTTCCATCTCGGTATGCCATACCGTACAAACCGTTAGAGTAATGGGTCATCGCCCAACATATCTCTAAAATACCAAGCACAATGGACGGTGTCCTTGCTCACTTATGATACAATCATAATCCGTTAAAACTTATCCCACACCCTCAGGGTGGGTGTAACCATGCCTACCCTACATCACAACACAAGCGAGTAGTTTCCTCAATGACTACTCTTACCACCAATCACTTGGCCCTAGCCAAACCAACGAGCATACCCAAGGGTATCATTGCTCGACAAATATGTACCTCTATAACATGATGTGCTACATTTACTGGTACAATACATCCAATACTCCACCGAGCAAACCTGCTTGGCAAAAGGTCTCGTCAACTAGTGACCCAGACTCTATCATGTTCTCATCATCGGCACTCAAACCATACAACCTAATACATAACATAAATGTATTAATCATCAAAACGACGCTACACATCTACATAGAACATCCACCATGTCATTGTCATCCCGTGACGGCATATGTCAACATATGACATCCAACTAACATCGTCAAACATATGACGGTACATGTCGATACACGACGTCCATAATCTCATCATCAAACACATGGCATGTATATAGCAACACATAGTATCCACAATAATGCTAACACAAGTAATATGGCATACCTCATCGCTATCAAGATAGCGGAATACCTGTATCCGTCGTCCACCAGCGGTACATAAGTAGCATCCATCGCTCGCAGGCGACATAATCCAGCGCTACGCACATAGCGGTATAACCATCGCTATGTAATATCCGGTGGCACGAATCATCGTCAATAGAATACCCGGCGGCATGAACCATCGCCAATAGAATAGCGGAATAAGACATCGCTAGCAATATATCCGGCGGCAAGACCCATCGCCAATCAATATAGCGGAATGAACCATCGCTATCAATATATATGGCGGCATGAACCATCGCCAATCAATATAGCGGAATGAGGCATCGCTATCAATATACATGCGGCATAAATCATCGCCAATAGAATAGCGGAATGAGACATCGCTATCAATATATCCGGCGGCAAGAACCATCGCCAATCAATATAGCGGAATGAACCCTCGCTATCCATACATCTGGCGGAATGAACCATCGCCAATCAATATAGCGGCATGAACCATCGCTATCAATATAGATAATGTGGTTGTTCCGGTCCTGTTATAGCAGTGGAATTTTAGGACCCCTCGCTTCGACATATAGCGGCATCATATGATATCCCTCGCTTCGACAATGACAGCGGCATGTTACCTCGCTTAGACATGACAGCGGCAAATATCATATTACCATCGCTTCATATGACAGCGGCAAGTACCTCCCTCGCTAGAATATAACAACTACCGGAACTTCCACTAGCTCCATGTACCTGCATCCAGGTTAATACCACAGTTCACAATATAATGATCGATATCACTTTTCAGTTATAACCACAATATTCCACATTAATCACTAGAATTGTGACTGTTCCGGTCCCAATACAACAGCGGAATTTTAGGACCCCTCGCTTCGACAATGACAGCGGCATGTTACCTCGCTCAGTCATGACAGCGGCAAGTACCTCCCTCGCTCGGAGATAAAGGCTACCGGATCATTCATCAATTCTACCACAATAATCAAACACAACAGTTGATTCCAGTATCACAATATATATCACTATCATTTCACGTATACCATAAGGGTTCACTACCCACGATATACAAAATCAAAGGTGTAATACGTTTTACCGTCCGAAGCCCGTACGTCTCACCTTTCCTGATTTTCCTACAAAATCAGATCCCTTAGCACATAATACATGAAGGGCCAGACATCACCATTAATGCCATCCCATCTCATGCTACACGATTCCTGCAATCACACTGATTAGTAACACCACTTTTCATATCATAAAAAAGCACATAAACAACTAGTTGTGTCATACAACATTAATGCCATCATGCATAAGTATGTGCTATCAATAACTTCCTAGGCCCTTAACAGCCCCAAAGAGCTAACCACTGCTCTGATACCACTAATGTAAGGACCCCAAGCCCTTAACCCTTGATTAGTGTACTAACCACTATGTGTGGCGCATGCTTTCAATAAAAATCAATCGGGAAACTCAAATGATGATTTACCATAGAATGGCAATCACAAAATTTCCTTTAATATGCCATGTTATAAGATCATCATCCTAACCACAAATAGACCCATAGAGTTCGCCCATTACCATCCCCTTGGTGCCACTTTTTACATTGTGGACTTTTATAAAAATTTGGGCAGAGTCTCCCCATAAATAGAGCTATCCCGAAATGAAAGCACAACACATAATATAATTCCCGGCCAGGGAATACACAATACTCAACAAAATACAGAACACAAAGTAAATTCCCAGCCAGGGAAGACACCACACATAAGACAACATAAATGGGTTTCAACACCCACATAATACACCCATGACTCTCATATCATTAGCAATCCTACTCTTAATTGCATGCAACACAAAATGAAAGAGAGAAAGGCTCATGCCTTTATATACAATCCATATACAAGTATAATCGTGCTCACATGCGAGCATCATGAATATGTATATAATCCTCAGGTGTATATGAGTACTCTATACGATACCGTGCTCCATCAAGCCCTGGTACCATGATCCTGGGAGTACATCCAATCAACAGCTCGAGCCCAGCTCCACAGCCATCGATGCACCTGTTCACCTGCCCCAACAGAGACAGCCCCCAACGGGGTGAGCATACCAATACACAAAATCTCATAATCACAATAATGAAATTCATAATTTACAACACAAGTAAATATTAATGAATTTTAAATGATACTCCCTGGATGGCAACATCCTCATCCGGGGTTCCGTGTACTGTCCCTGTTCTCACAATCATCAAACTCATCAAATCTCATAAATCAGTAAATCAACACATTGATTTAACTCATAGCATGCCTGATTCTCAAGTATCGATAATTAATGATTCCAAATTCATTATACATACAAATATAGATATCTCGATATCTAATACTGATTTCCAACTTTCCAACCAATCACAGATAGCTCAAATGCCTAGCATTTATTTTACCAATTTTCCATTTCACTTAGACATCTCACATGTCTTACAATGAATACATGATCCCACGATCATTCTCAGGCATCTCAAATGCCCTACCCTTTATTTTACAAATTCTCATTTATACTTAGACATCTCACATGTCTCACAATAGTCATATAAACCCAGTACCCATACCTCTTATAAGGTCATACTACTCTAGTACTACGCACACTTGTGGCAGCGATATCAAGACTAGGTCGTTCCATAGTCATATCGACACACACACACACACACATATATATATATATATATATATATATATATATATATATATATATATATATATATATATATACCCACAACCATCTAATGCAATTAAAACACATTATACATTTCACAAATGCTCTTATATAAGGTAATGCTCGTACGTCGCACGTACCTTAAATCTCCGAAGTCCGAGCCAAACCTTGCTCGAGTTCCATGCTCCGAGGAACGATGTGCTAACACGATAAATTAATTCACAATTAATTACGATCATGCAACCCATGCTCAAGCACACCCATGACCCTCAAAAATATTGTCAACACACGACAATAAACCATTATCGAAAATTGCTCAAGAATTCCCCACAAATTTTCGAATCTTCACAACACAAATCGAACCCAATTAAACACCATAATTCATCTAAAATATGAATTAATCAATCAACAACATGAATAATCGCCCCACATGCCAAAACCCCCAAAATTCGAATTCAAAGCCCTAAATTCGAATCCAATTCCTCAATTTCGAACACAATCAAGCATCATAATGCATCTAAAACGTGAATTAATCAATTACTAACAAGAATCACCACTCCTTGTCAAAAGCCCCAATTTTTCGAACCCTAACTCACGAAAATAGGGCTGAAATTCGAACCAAATGCAACAAATATTTTCGAACCAAAAAGTCTGAAATCATCGACTCAAAAACAGCTCAAAAACGCCCCAAAAACACCAGAATAATCGTACCAAAGACATACCAAAATCGAGCCCCAAAAATCGGATGAACTCCAGTTTTCGAACCCTACGCTTTCTGCAGAAATCCGAGCTCAAATCGCGACCAAACTTCAAATTGATGGTATGGATAGGAGCGCCTGGAAGAGACGAAGCCACCGGTAGGTCGGACGCGCCGAACGGCGGCCGGACGGCGGCGGGCGCGGCGTTTGAAGCGGCGGGGGTCAAAAGGGGATCGGGAAGCTCGCGACGCAGGGAGAGAGAAAGTGACGGGAAATGTGGGGAAAATGGTTCCGATAATTAAAATCTCGGGTTCAACTGGTATTTATAGCAAAAATACCCCGAAATACTAATAGCCCCACAAATACATCATGATTCATTAAAAATCATCTGTTTTCAAAAACTCTCTCTCTAACTCAAAAACCCCCTACTGGTGCCCACACCAAGCCCGAGTCATACTAAAAACCCAACTCACAGGTTTTCACCGAAATGAGAATGCGATCTCAACCTCGGGATCCAACGATCCCAACTGCCCAAATAGATGAGCCCAGAAGGCCCAACACCTCGATTAAACTCCCATTTGCCACGTAAAACCACTTTGGGGGTTATTAACACTCCCGGATTAACATCCCTAATCTCAGGTCATCACATAAAGTGATAAGGGTAAGGTGGGGTAGTGGGGTTTAAATGTTATAATTAAAACATGTACCCCATAAATTAACATGATGTATAAAATACCCCAACATGATATTTTATAAGCATTTTACCAAAATGCACCAAAACCCCAATTAAATTCATGCTTTACCATATAATTATCAACAATCACAATAAAACCATGATAACCCCCAATTTCCCAACATGCATAACATGCACCCTGAAATGCACCACCGGGTCACGCATACTATATCACTAAGCATTTCACCAAGATGATTAATTCCAACACATAATTTAATCATCACCATAAGTAATCACATAAACATAATTACTACCCAATTTGCATATAATTATTTCGGGGATATCACAGGACACCATATCGGCAGACGATGTTTTTCCAAATAAAGTTGAAGACCAATTTCTCAGTGTTCTGGCTAACGGTTCAGCTTCAACCCACTTCGAGAAATAATCAATAGCTTCTAAGCTTTACCTGTTGGAAATGATCCTACTATATCAATGCCCAACTGGTCAAACGGGCATGCTACCACAATTGCTTTCATCATCTTAGCTGGATGATGCTGAAGTCTAGAGTGTCTCTGAGAACTATCACATGATATAACCATAGTAGTAGAGTCATTCTGAATTGTAGGCCAGAAATATCCAGCAAAGAGCACCTTCTTTGCCAGGAAATATGCCCCTAGATGATTTTCACAGCATCCCTCATGGATTTCCCTCAATACATAATCTGATTCTTTCGGACCTAGACAACGCAGAAGTAGTTGAGCAATCCTCTTGTACAAGATTCCTTCAATGAGTATGAATCTCTGACTCCTCTGCTTGAGTCTATAGGCCTTTTTGGGATCACTCAGGAGCTTAGCATTGGTAAGATAGTCTAAGAGATTTGTTCTCCAATCATTTTCTTCAAGATATTCAGATGGATCATCCCGACTAAGAGTTAATTCAACTTGAAACACCACGTCTCTATTTTGCCAAGTGCGGAGAGTACTAGCCATTCTTGCCAAGCTGTCGGCCTTTCTATTCTCTTCTCTTGAGATCTGTTTGAATATTACTTCTAGAAATCCCTCCTTGATTTTTTCTATGATACTTGCATATTGAATCAACTTCTCATTCTTAACCTCATAGACCCCATTCATCTGTTGGGCTACTAGCTGAGAATCAAAGAAGACATGTATGTGCTTAGCTCCAACATTCCAAGCAGCCCTCAATCCGGTTAATACTGCCTCATACTCTGCTTCATTGTTGGAGGCCCGAAAGTCCAATCGTACTGCCAACTGGACCTCATCTCCTGTGGGAGAGATCAGCACAACCCCAATTCCGCTTCCCTCATTACAAGAGGAACCATCAACAAATGTTTTTCATAACTTTTCTTTCCTGGGATGCATAGTTTCCGCAATGAAATCTGCTAAAGCCTGGGTTTTGATAGCCATGCGATGCACGACTAAGTATTTTTCCCAGGGAGCTATTTGTTAACACCGTTATAGGATGCGACAGAAAATAAGGCCTGAGTCGCCTAGCTGTCATGATCTGCATTAGGGCCAATTTTTTGATCTCTGAATACCTCAGCTCAGCACCTTTTAAGGCATGAGATAAGTAATAGATAGGTTGCTGATCTGATTCCATCTCTTTTACTAGAACCGAGCTGATTGCTTCCTCAGTTGCTGATAAGTAGATAAATAATCGCTCCGCCAGCTGAGGCTTAGCTAGTATAGGGAGTTCAGCTAGGTAATTTTTTAATTCTTCGAATGCTTCCCCGCATTTTTCATTCCATTCAAACTTATCAGCTTTCCGGAGTATCTTGAAAAAGGGGAGACTTCTATGAGCTGATCTTGAGATAAACCGTGGCAATGCAACGATTTTTCCTGTGAGGCTTTGTATCTCTTGAAGATTCTTCGGAGGAGACATCTCACAGATAGCTTTCACCTTTTCTGGATTAGCTTCAATACCCCTCTCTGTCACCATGTAGCCCAGAAACTTTCCACTTTTTACCTCAAACACACATTTCTGGGGATTTAACTTTATCCCATAAGACCTGAGAGTGGAGAAAGTCTCCGTCAAGTCGGTGCCACCTTTTGATTTTACCAGAATGTCGTCTACATATACTTCCACATTTCGGCCCAGCTGTTCTGAAAACACCTTGTCCATCAACCGCTGGTAAGTAGCCCCTGCATTCTTGAGCCCGAAGGGCATGACAACATAGCAGAAGGTCCCAAGTCTATGCATCCATTAAACAAAAGTACTGGTGTCCTGCAGTGGAGTCGACCAACTGATCAATCATTGGTAACAGGTAACAATCCTTCAGGCATGCCTTATTAAGATCTCGGAAGTCTATGCACATCCTCCACTTTCCTGAGCTCTTGGGTACCAAAACCATGTTTGAAAGCCATGTTGGAAATTGAATTTCTCGAATATGACATGTCCGAAGGAGTTCTTCCACTTGTTCTCTTATTGCTTTATCCTTCAGGCCAAAGTGTCTTTTCTTCTGTTTTACATGTTGGGCTCCTGAAAGTACATTCAAACGATGTTCTAGGACGTTGGGGCTGATTCCCCTCAGATCACAAGCCGTCCAAGCAAAGATATCCTCATTCTTGCTCAGACATGAGATGAGATCTGCTCTTATATTTGTTTCCAAGTCACTGGCTACTTTTACTTTCTGATCAGTGGTGCCAATCTCAACTATTTCTCTTCATCTAAGCTGTTTGGGACACCCCTGTCAATAGGAATACTATACCCAGTTCTTTCATTACAATCGACCTCTCGACGAGCTCGTTTTCTATCTTCTTTTACCTCATCTACATAACATCGACGGGCTATTTTCTGATCACCACAAAGAACCCCGACCTCTCCACCCACTGGGAAGTTTAGTTTCTGATGGTATGTAGAAGCTACTGCTTTGAAGTCCTTCATAGTAGGTCGGCCTAAGATTGCATTATATGAGGAAGGTGCCTCAACCACAGTGAAGTTAACCATTTTTTGTTATGCGTGACATCCCATGACCAAGAGATAACGGTAGGATGATCTGTCCAAGAGGTTGAATTGCATGCCCAGTGAACCCATACAAAGGAGTTGTAATATGTTCAAACTTTGTGATCGCTTTAATTTTAAACAGTTATTTCAATGTAGCGATTTTATACCGCAAGTGCACGGTTGTCAAGTTTTAGTATAGTAAATGAAGAACAAGTTGTCGAACCCACAGGGACTAGTAGCAATTACCACGATCGATTAGAATTTCTATATTTAACCTACGATTATTGAATGATTATCAAACTAAATTGACTTAAGCACAACAGTTAACCTACCCAACAGTGATGGATAATTGAAGAGAATTTATAAACAAATTATCAAGACGTCGGTTCACCCATGTAATCCCCCAAAAGTTGTCTTTTAATTAAGATTCGATGTTCTATGTTATAGGGTGACGAGTTTTCCTATTTCATTCGTTATACCTTGGTCCGGTTATAACAAGTCTAGCATTAATCTACAATAAATCACTCTCGTGTCTTTATTGAATGATTAATACCGAAAAATGCTTTGTGAAAACTACTAGCCTTCGATTTTGGTAAATCTATTGCTATCACACGTGTGCTAGATTTTACTTGGTCTGTCTCAACCTAAAACCCACGGCCTAATTTACTACGTCGTATCGTAATCTCCAATGGTCAATTCAATTACGATTACCAATATCATGCAAAAGGTAGCTATTCTTTTACAAGTATTAAAAACATAAATTATGCTCAAAGATCATAGAAATTAAATCAAAACCGTTAATTAACTCAAGGGTTCAAACATGAGATCCCCTATGTCTTGACAAATAACTTAGCCAACAACCATAATCAAATTATAATGCATAACATGTCTTTAAACAAATTTAACATCAAAATCTGATATAAAAATTAATAAGTTCAGAAATACGAAGATAACGAGGATGTCGCTCCGTGCGTCGCTCTGTTCTTTCGTTCCTTGCGTTGCTCTTGCTCTTCAATGATTTGTGGTGGTGCCTTGGATGGGAGAATGGCTGCTAGGTTTTTGTAAAAGTTGGCAAAAGTCCCCCAAAACGTCTGAAAATCTTCTATAAATAGTGTGGAGGAGTTTTGCAAAGTTTGGACACAAAATCACCAAGTAGGAAACAAAATCTCAATTTTTCAGGGTTTGGCGATCGATCTTCGTCACCTCGCGATCGATCTTCAATCTCTACTGGACGTGATACCCAAATTAAACAAATCCGCGATCGATCTTCGTCATTTGCCGATCGATCGCGGAAATCTGGCGATCGATCTTCGTCATTGCCGATCGATCTTGGACCTCAAATCTCCAATCTTTCGATTTGGTCCCTCATTTTCCAGATTTGCTCAGTTTGGTCCTTTTTCAGCATTTTAAGCCCATTTCATCCAGTTTTATGCATTTGAACCTAGATTCCTGACATATACAAATATATACCAAACCGTGTAATATTTTCTAGGAATCACTACAAAACACCCCTAATCATATATCAAATTAAGTGTAAAAATCACACTTATCAACTCCCCCAAACTTAAGCTTGATCGTCTCGAGCAAGAAATAAAATCAAAAAGTAGAGTTCAATATTTAAGATTCAACTAAACCAATTTGTAGTCAATCATGTAGCTCAGACATCTCACTTACAGACGAACCAGAATAAATCAGAAAGTTTAACAAGTTGTGTTTTCTCCTAGATCAAGCCACACGTCGCCAAATCAGAACGTGCGTGTGTGCTTTGTCATTTTCAAGTTCCATGCAATTTTCATAGATCAAATCATGCTAGTCAATGAAAAGTAAGATTATCGTTGAGCATTCCATAGACCTATTTTCAAACAACTTCTCCACTAATGTAGTCATTCCCTAGACTTGGATCAATAGGTCTTTTTAAGCTTGTAATGTTAGGCCTAGGTTTTGGCTTCAAGGAAAAGATAGGATAACACAAAGAAGAGAGTATAAGCATGAAATGTTCATATTTTTAGCACAAAATTGAGCTTCTCTTCTTTTTCTCTTTTAGCCTTGGCCACTTTGGGTCTTAATTATAATTTTTTTTTTCAAGGCTTTATCTATCTTTTTCTTTTCTCATTCATCATTTTTTTTTTATAATAAGCTCATCAAAATATAGCAATTTATGTGCATCTAATGAGATTCATTATACTCCCTTTAGGTAAGGATGAATTCTTTCAATTTAAGCTCATAAAGGTGGGTATAATGAGTTTGCCAAAAAATGTTGAATGGGGGCTAATAGTATGTTAAACACACACCATTCTTTTTCAATTAGGCTCAAAATGGGACACTAGAGATTGATATATATCTTGATAAGCTTGAAAGGCTCAAACGATCAAAAATCGCCTAAATCATTTCCAAGTCAAGTTCATAACTATAAAATTTCGCCTCAAAGTGTCATCATCAAATAAGTTCTAAGTTACTCTAAGATGCTCAAAAACAATTCATCAAGTTCACAAAAATTTTCACTACTACAAATGCAATTCACAAGATTATGACTCAAATGTGCTCAATATATTCCTCATCTTTGACATGCTACTCAAAACAAGATATTCACAAACAAGTTTTACAATCATCAAAACTCAAGTTGACATGCAAAGTGAGACTAGTATCATCATTGAATAGAGACCACTACTATGATTTATTCTTATCTTACTAATTGAACTCATTTTCAAAAAAAAAATTTTGTTGGTGCTCCAGAAACGATCAATTTCCAAATAAAAAGCATGACACACAGTAATGCACTCCCCCAAACTTAATTCATGCATTGTCCTCAATGTAATAAGCATGGAAAGTAAGACAAAGCATTTACCTTTGACAACGACCGTCAGTGATCGTTGTCCAATTCCTCATCAGCTCGTGGGGTATAATGTTGGAACACGTCACAGCACGCATGGAGTCTCACCAAAATCAAAAACAAAAACAAAAACAAAAACAAAAACAAACCAAAATAAACTAAACCAAAGCAAAGCAAAGGGATAGGAAAAAGTTCTTGATTTATAGTCCCAAGCTGGACTTATTACCAACATCGCTCTAACGGTTCGGAGTATGTGGATTAGTGTCATCCACGTTGCAGTGCCTTAACCGCTGATCATTTACCACGTAAGTGCCTAGAATAGGATCACTTACCTGAATTGCTCCATGATCATAGACGGTGGTTACCATGAATGGTCCAACCCATGACGCCTTTCGCTTGCTTTGGAAAATGCGAGGTGGTGGCGCTTTATGCAACTGCACTGTCTCTCCCTTCATGAATGTCCTTTTCTCCTTGAGCTTCTTAGCCTTTTTTGACTTGACCATGTCATGGCTCTTGCCTTCCTTAGGCTCTAGCTCAGACTCCACGTTCACCTCATTAGTACCTTGCACCACATCAACAAGCAAAGTGTCAATCATGTTAACTTTTAGATAATCATGCTCGTTGTGTGCGTGTGTTGAAGATTTGAACATATTGAATGTAACACGATCCTCTCCTACACGGAGGATCAACTTCCCTTCTTCAACATCAATGATGGCTCTTCCAGTAGCCAAGAATGGGCGTCCCAGGATCAATGGCATTCTCACATCCTCCTCCATATCCAGCACTAGGAAATCCAATGGGAAGGTGAATTGATCTATCTTTACTGGCACATCTTCAATGAGTCCTAGTGGGTAGGTGATAGACTTGTCTGCCATTTGCAACACTACCCTCGTGGGCTTCAGCTCTCCTAATCCAAGTCTCTGAAAAACAGACAAAGGCATCAAATTCACACTAGCACCCAAATCACATAATGATTTAATAGAAGAAATAGGCCCAACAGTGCAAGGAATAGAGAAACTCCCTGGATCTTTTAACTTGGTGGCCGATTTCTTTTGCACAATAGCACTACATTCCTCAGTAAAAAAGACAGTCTCGTGCTCTCCTAATTTCTGCTTCTTAGACAACATCTTCTTTAAGAATTTAGCATAATTTGACATTTCTCGTAAGGCATCAATAAATGGTATATCTATATGCAAATTCTTAAGCATGTCTAAAAATTTGGCAAAGCTTGAATCAACCTTTGCCCTATTAACTGCTGCAGGGAATGGGAGAGGAATGTGTACCTTTTCTTGTGGTGTGATAGGTGTAGTGTCTCTAGCGGACTTACCCTTGTTGCGTGGCTGCTCCTTCCCATCTTGTTTAATAGCAATCTTTTCAGTCTCCTTCTCATCACCAAGTTCTTTTCCACTCCTCAAGGTCACGACATTGGCTTGCTCCCTTGGATTTTTCTCGGTGTCACTCGGCAGAGTTCCTGGTGCTCTTCCCGCTAACATATTTGCCATTTGCCCCATTTGAGTTTCCAAGTTCTTAATTGATGCATCTTGATTTTGCATCCTATTCTCCGTCATCGTCATGAACTTAGTTAGCAACTCTTCCATACTCGGCTTTGGTGGATAACCCGGTGGAGGTTGTGGATTCAAGACATTCTTTTGGTTGGACCAAGAGAAGTTCGGATGATTCCTCCACGGTTGGTTATAGTTGTTGGAGTATGAATTACCCCGTGGTGGTCTATTTCCTACAAAATTGGCTTGTTCATTAGATAGCATAAAAGGGTTACCTGCCTGACATTCCGTGCTTGGATGGTTGCTTCCACATAAATCGCACGTGATCACTTGAGCTTGCATGGCTGTCATGCTCAAACTGTCCATCTTCTTATTCAAAGCCTCCATTGAGCTTGTATTGATGTCACTTCGTCCACTTGATGCATCCCAATTGGTCTTTTGGGCACATTCCTTTCGGACTGCCACTGGTAACTGTTGGATGCCATCTCTTCCAAGAGTGTGTAAGCTTCCTCAGGTGACTTTCTCATAATGGTACCTCCTGCTGCTGCATCAATCATAGATCTATTCGCAGAAAATAAACCATTGTAAAATGTTTGTACCTAAAGCCAAATCGGAAGGCCATGATGTGGGCATCTTCGAAGTAGATCTTTGAAGCGCTCCCAAGCTTCATACAGTGTCTCTGGATCATGTTGCATGAATGTTGTGATATCATTGCGCATCTTAGCTATCTTGGAAGGGGGAAAGTATTTTGATAGGAATGCTTGAGCCATCCCCTCCCAAGTAGTGATCGATCCTGCAGGCAATGAATTTAACCAACTCTTAGCTTTATCATTTAAAGAAAAGGGAAAGAGTCGTAACCTGATGGCGTCGTCGCTGACACCATTGTGCTTGAATGTGTCGCATATCTCCAAAAAGTTGGAGATATGAGCATTAGGATCATCAGTTTGCGATCCTACGAATTGCACAGAATGTTGAATCATCTGAATTATGGCAGGCTTGATCTCGAAGTTATTAGCCTGAATCCTTGGTCTAGTTATGCTAGACATGGTGCCTTGAAAAGATGGTTGTGCATAGTCCATCATGGATCTTATAATTGGCACTTCTTCATTGTGTTGTTCACCATTCCCTCGATTATTCTCAGCCATCTCTCTAGTTACTTTCCGAATTCTTCTACAAGTTCGCTCAATCTCTAAGTCAAGTGGCTCTAATATAGGTCTGTCACTTCGTAGCATGCACTACAAAGATAACTCCCTGCAAAATTCAACACAACGAAGGAACAACAGTGGTGAAATCGTATAAACCGTAGTAAAAGTAAAAATAAAAAAAACTTATGGCTAAATTATAGTCAACTAATCTCCTATGATATTACTTAAATTAGTCCCCGGCAACGGCGCCAAAAACTTGATCGCTTTTATTTTAAACAGTTATTTCAATGTAGCGATTTTATACCGCAAGTACACGGTTGTCAAGTTTTAGTATAGTAAATGAAGAACAGGTTGTCGAACCCATATGGACTAGTAGCAATTACCACGATCGATTAGAATTTCTATATTTAACCTACGATTATTGAATGGTTATCAAACTAAATTGACTTAAGCACAACAGTTAACCTACCCAGCAGTGATGGATAATTGAAGAGAATTTATAAACGAATTATCAAGACGTCGGTTCACCCATGTAATCCCCCAAAAGTTGTCTTTTAATTAAGATTTGATGTTCTATGTTCTAGGGTGACGAGTTTTCCTATTTCATTCGTTATACCTTGGTCCGGTTATAACAAGTCTAGCATTAATCTACAATAAATCACTCTCGTGTCTTTATTGAATGATTAATACCGAAAAACGCTTTGTGAAAACTACTAGCCTTCGATTTTGGTAAATCTATTGCTATCACACGTGTGCTAGATTTTACTTGGTCCGTCTCAACCTAAAACCCACGGCCTAATTTACTACGTTGTATCGTAATCTCCTATGGTCAATTCAATTACGATTACCAATATCATGCAAAAGGTAGCTATTCTTTTACAAGCATTAAAAACATAAATTATGCGCAAAGATCATAGAAATTAAATCAAAACCGTTAATTAACTCAAGGGTTCAAACATGGGATCCCCTATGTCTTGACAAATAACTTAGCCAACAACCATAATCAAATTATAATGCATAAACATGTCTTTAAACAAATTTAACATCAAAATCTGATATAAAAATTAATAAGTTCAGAAATACTAAGATAACGAGGATGTCGCTCCGTGCGTCGCTCTGTTCTTTCGTTCCTTGCGTTGCTCTTGCTCTTCAATGATTTGTGGTGGTGCATTGGATGGGAGAATGGCTGCTAGGTTTTTGTAAAAGTTGGCAATAGTCCCCCAAAACGTCTGAAAATCTTCTATAAATAGTGTGGAGGAGTTTTGCAAAGTTTGGACACAAAATCACCAAGTAGGAAACAAAATCTCGATTTTTCAGGGTTTGGCGATCGATCTTCGTCACCTCGCGATCGATCTTCAATCTCTACTGGACGTGATACCCAAATTAAACAAATCCGCGATCGATCTTCGTCATTTGCCGATCGATCGCGGAAATCTGGCGATCGATCTTCATCATTGCCGATCGATCTTGGACCTCAAATCTCCAATCTTGCGATTTGGTCCCTCATTTTCCAGATTTGCTCAGTTTGGTCCTTTTTCAGCATTTTTAAGCCCATTTCATCCAGTTTTATGCATTTGGACCTAGATTCCTGACATATACAAATATATACCAAAACGTGTAATATTTTCTAGGAATCACTACAAAAACACCCCTAATCATATATCAAATTAAGTGTAAAAATCACACTTATCACTTTGACCCTTCTATCTGCATCTTTTCAAAAGTGTCTTTGAACAAAACATTAACTGAGCTCCTGGTATCAATAAAGATCCTGCTACATCATAGTTTGCTATAGTTACAGTCACCACTAAAGCATCATTGTGCGGTGTTGCAACACATCTCAGATCATCAGACCCAAAGCTTATGATAGGCTCATCTCTTGAGATTACCTCTTCCGATACTTTGAAACTTTCCAATCTTCTACCATGACTTTTCCGAGCTCTGCTCGAGTCTCCATCATTGGGTCCCCCCGATATCATATTGATAGTTCCTCGGGTGGATTGTTCTCCAGTTGTTCGACCCTTCTTATTTGATTATCTGTTTCTCTAGGAGCAATATCCCTATCACGGGATCTAGTTCGGCCATCACGTGGTGTTTTTTCTCTTATGTTACCATTGTATCAGCTTCTACCATGATTTTTGTGATAAGGTTCCTGAGTCCTTGTTAGGAGAGTTTTTATTTCTGAATCTGTTTTAGGGATTCTCTCTACCCCATCTTCAAGCTTTTGACACTCATTAGTTATATGACTGTACTCTCTATGGAATCCACAGTACTTATCAGATGGAGGCAGTCGGGGACCCTTGTCCAACATCCTCGATATTTCCAGTTTCTTTCTATCATCACATATTTCCATAGCTCTTTCCAAGCTCATGGACAGAGGTGTACATGAAGCAAATTGGCTTCTAGGTCGACCACTGTCGTCGGTCCTATCAGCCGGCCTTTTCTTGCTTACCTCTAACTTCTCTTTCTTCTCTGATGGTCGTAGATCAGCCCTTCTCTGTCTCTGAGCATCTTCGAGATTGATGTACTTTTCAGCTCGCCCTAGAAGTTCGTCATAGCTGCGAGGGGGTTTCTTTACCAATGATTTTAAAAACTCTCCTGCCTTAAGCCATTGTGTGAAGGTATTAATAAGGACATCTACCGTTGCAGTGGGAACCTCCAAGGCCGCCCCATTGAAGCGTTGTACGAACTCCGTCAAGGATTCCTGTTCATTCTGCTTGGTAGTGAACAGACTCAAAGAAGTTTTTTGATACCTCTTGCTACTGGCGAATTGGTTTAGAAAAGCCAAACTGAATTCCTCAAAGCAATGTATAGTGTTTGGCTTAAGTAGTTAAACCACTGTTGTGCAGATCTAACAAGGGTGGTAAGGAAAACACGGCTTTTGATCCCATCGGAATACCTATGCAACAGGGTAGAATTCTCAAATCTTCCAAAGGTGTTCTTCCGGTTCGTGCTTCCATCATATTCTCCTACCGCAAGTTGTCTGAAATTTGGCAGGAGCTCATCTCCTAAAGTAGCTTGGGAGAAAGGACTTTCTCTCCTAGCCATTGGAGGTCGGCCACCTAGATGTTGACTCAATCGCCTTATCTCTCCCCATATAGCTTCCATTGGATCTATCAGTGGAGGCTCTACTCGTGTATCTGCATCAGCACTTGCTGCCCAATTATTTTCAGGGGCCTGCTCTGGTTGAACAGACGGTGGTGCCTGATTGGTTTGTGGAGGAGGTGGAACTTGGTTAAGTTCTGTAGGCAATGGAACATGGTTATCTTCCGGAGCTGGTGGAACTTGGTGTTGGAAGAAAATATTCCACATGGCTTGATTGATGAACTGTGCCAGTTGCTCCATAGTCAGATCTCCCACGTTCCTAACAGGAGTAGGTGGTTGATCTTCATGCTGTGGAGGGATATCATGATTTTCCATGCTAGGACTTTCTCTTCTTCCAAGATTCATCCTGATTCCACGCCCACGTCCATGCCGTCCAGCCATATCAACGTCTTCAACTCAATGTTCCCACAGACGACGCCAATTGATATCACCAAAAATTACGATGACATGTTGTTATAAATAGAGAGGGGGTTCACCTATCTTTCTTTTCCAATACTCAAAATAACGATGATGGTGGTAGTAAGTAGCCTCTGAGATGACCTGAAAGCACGAAGCAACAGTGAGAAGGGGGCCGGAATTTTTTCTGGCGGGTCCCCTCCGACGCTCAAGTCAGGCGAGAGGATACGAGAAAATATACACTTGTAAAGTAAGTGAAAGAAATTATGAATGAATGAGTTGATACCCAAAACCTGGTGTTTATAGGCAGAGACCCAAGAGTTACCATGCACAAGGACTCCTTCCATGTTTATATAAATCTTACACATATATGTTAAGATCTTGTGAATACAATCAAATCCCAGATATTGCTCAGCAGATCTAGGACTTACCTAGTTTAGGGGACTCAGTTTTCTTGTTGTGCACACGTATCAAGCAGTGAATGAGAAGAGCACGGCCAATGAGCTCGGGTCCCAAAAGAGGTCGCCAGGCAGTTTGGCGAAGGGTCAACAGGTGAGGTGTAACACGTCGGCCAAACAGGTCGGTCCTAACAAAGAGCACGGAATAACAGTCGAGGTCTTTTGAAGAAGGTCAAGTAATACACGGCGGAGTCAGGTCGGCTCATCAGGTGGTATTTTCATATTTTCGGTTGGGTAGAAAAGTCATTGTATTAACGGATCACAAGGCGTTGAAGTGTCTGTTACAGTTAAGAATCAACAATCTTGATCAACATTGGTTATCCAAGATATTGGGGTATGAGTTCGAGATCAAATATAGGGCTGAAAATTTGAATGTTGTAGCCGACGTTTTGTCCAGAAAAGAAGAGAAGGTGGAGCTGTTGGCGTTGTCAACTCCAATATGGTTGGATTGGGAACAAATTAAAGTGATTGTCCAGAAAAGAAGAGGATGTGGAGCTGTTGGCGTTGTCAACTCCAATATGGTTGGATTGGGAACAAATTAAAGTGATTGTGAACTTCAAAAAATTAGGAATGAAGTTTTGGATGGAACAAACTTATTACTCATTGGTAAATGATCAATTGTTGTTTAAAGACCGCATAGTCATTCCTGTGTGGGTGCAAAGATTACTTGAAGAATTTCATGTAACACCAATTGAAGGCCATGCATGAGCTTTTCCCACGCTGAAGAAAAGTATAACAACTTCTTTTGGCAAGGCATGAAATTTGAACAGAAAGGGTGTTTTCCAAAAGACTAAAGAAGAGAGGTAATGAGCAGATTCAGCAGCTATTGATACACTTGAAAGATAGGAAGATCGAAGAGGCAACATGGGAAGCTGCTGATGTATTCGTGACTCAATTTCCAGATTTTTGCAAGACAAATTTTGAGGGGAGGGTATTGATATGGGCCGATGTTAACACAAAAGCCCAAAGTAGATAGTGTTTATACTAGGAGAGAAAAGAATATGAGAGCATGTGGGGGACTAGGGAATATTACAAGGGTAGATTGAGTTTATTATGCCATTCATGCAATTTCTGTTATTACGTTGATTACTATCAGGCCTATGATATTACAGAGGATACATCTGTGAGTTTGTTCTTTCATTTTGTATTTCATTTTCATTTCAATTCAATCAATACATCAAATATATTCCAGAAAATAGTGTTTGTTTTGTTGGTTCGATCTTACAGCTCAGGAGAATCCTAGCATGAGGCTTAAGGGATTTATACGTTGATTTCTTGTTGTGTAATTAGTTTTGTTTATTCTTCTTTCAACTGGTTGGTTATCTTATTTTCAAGAAAATTGGGGTGAATAATCTTTGAAGTATTCAGCACCATGCGATGCATGCACATAGATTAAATTTAATATAACATATAATTTATATATAATAAATTTTTGTGTGAGATATAATGAAGTTATAGTAGTTTTTTTATTTGAAATTAAAATTTACTAAAATTTGTTTTATTTAAAAAACAAATAACAGTAGTTCGAGGAATAAGTACTTTTGGAAAAATATTTGGTATGTATATAAAACTCTTACTTTATATATAACTATTCGAAGAATCTCATCATATTAGATATTAATAAATACTTGGTTTGTACGTAAATATGGACATACTTGTGTCATTTTATTTTTTGAAACTATAATTGTGTCATTTCGTATTACATAATTTGATATGCCAAGAACAAAATGGAAGAATAATATTATGAATTTAGGCAAATAATGTACAATTTTTTTTTATGGATTTAAATGTACATTTTTTTATGGATTTAAATGTACCACCACCCACAAACATGGACATATGAACAAACAAATAAGGTACATACATTTTTTTTTCCAGAACAGGTACATATTTTTTGGGGCCAACAAAATTTCCAATGGTAGATGAGCTTCACATTATATTATTCAATTCAATGATTTAATATTACATTTTCAATTTGCAATTTTGATATATTATAAAAATGTTGAGAAGTTTTGTTCATTAGACTTGGGCACCTTTTCTTATAAAGAGCAAATAATTTGAGTGGAAATTCATATTTTCAATTCTATAACATTTATAATAAATGATTTAAGGGGAAATTACAAGGAAATACACTTTTGTGACACAAAATCTACTTAAGTCTTGGGAAAAAATCTTAGTGCATAAAAAACCAAATTGGAAACAATTTTGTTGAAATAAGTCCAATTTTCAAATTTTCAAATCAATTGGGTGTTTTTATGATGACTCTTTTACCCCCTCAATAGTTTGATATATTGCATTATATCCTTTAGGCTTTTGTTTAAATTACAAAGAAGCCCATATATAATATATAATTATATTTTATATCCTTATATTTATAGAAGAGCAACATTTAACGTCGTCTTTTTACGAGTTCCCGATTTTTGTGATCCTTGACAAAAAATGGTATCAGATCCTAGGTTTATTCTGGAAATACTATGATAATATATTTGAATTAATTCAAGATAATATGGATCTGAACGTATGTTCGTGGTACAAGTCATACAGATGGTACTTCCAGAAATTGGAAGAACTAAATCAAGGATATCTGACTGAAGCCAAACACTTCAAACAAAAATGGAAAGTTCTACAAGAAATTGGTGCTAGCCCTGCTAGCATATACCATTATCAAGAACAAGAGAAAGTAGCAATGAACCTTTACAGGATGAACCTCAAGCTACAATTCGAGTTAACAGAGGCCCAGGAGAGAGATCATCCTGAGCATAACCACAATATTCCAGATCCCAACCATCCAACAGGATCCAGAATAGACGAATAGGATGGGAACCAACCTTTCGAGAAATCGAGCCAGATTCTTCTAAGATATCTCAAGACCTTAGAGAGATTCAGAAGACAGTGCAGCGCTATGGCTACCAACAATACCATGTCCCTGCACAAATCCATCAGATCCAGAGTCAGATGGAGACCATGATTAAACTTCAAGAGGAGATCCTAGTAAACCTTCGCGATGTTCAATCCAGAGTTAAGGAGTTGGAGTCAAGACCAAGTCCGACAAAAAGAAGGAACGGAGTTAAGGAGTTGGAGTCAAGAACCCCTTTTACATCAAAAAAGGAAAGCAGAGGAGGTCTGAAGGCCTTTGACAGAGACTGAAAAAATGATTGCAGTTCTACGAGGAGAGCCATTACATCCCACAAAGTAATGGAAAGAATCAACCTGGAAGATCTACGTGATCTTGCTGATTCATTTGCGGGATTAAATATCGTAGAATTCAAGACAGGAGAGCTTGTACAAAGACCTCCACCACAAGAGAGTTTCGGGTTACATAATCCACACGAAGGTGATCAAAGTATGCCACACAGGGAAGATTTCACATCAACAACTTTGGATCCCCCAGTTGGAACAAAAAACCGTTCCCGAAGGCCAGATATTCATCAGACGCCCTATGGGAAATCGCAGCTAGATCCAATCCAATCCATCCATATTGACTTATGCTCAACCTGGATATTTTGGATTTCAAAAACAGAGAAGTTCTTATTGATGAATGGGCTTCAGCAATAAGAATAGCATCATGAACACTTGACTTAAGCAAAGAAGGATTCATTTTACTTCTAAAAATGAGTCTGGAAGGATCACTCAAGATTGCCTGGGATATGGGAGACCCAGGAACCAAGGAAGAAGTAGCCGGAGAGTCCCTGAAAGAGATCGTGGACAAGATGGCAAAATTCTTTAAAATCTGTTTCATTGGAGTAAGCTACTTCGAAGGAATGGGGGAAGAGAAGGCTAAGAAATACAGACAAGCTCTAATTAGCCTGGGACTACATGACATTTGTTATGTAGACGAGTACATCAAACTCTTTACAAAGTATCGATGGAAGGCGAAGATAGCGGAAAAGGATGCAGCAGAGCTGTTCTTTGCCAAAATTCCGAGCCCATGGAGAGAAATGCTTATCCAGGAGTATACACCGCATGCAATCGAGACGGTGTCCAGGAGAATGTCATTTCTTAAAGTTAAGCTGGCGGAGTGGTGCTACCAAGCAAAGCTCCAAAAGAATTTCAATAAGCTCAGAGGAATCAATAAAATAGCTCATCTTTGCTGTACAGGGAATGATATCCCTACAATCATTGGAAACTACCCACAAAGGCGAAAGATGAAAAAGCACAGAAGTCATCCTTATGCCCGAGGAGGTAGTTCAAGAAGAAGTAGGTCTTCATGGAGACCTAGAAAGTTCTGGTCAAAACAGAAAGCCCGAAGCTATTGATCGGGACAAAGATCAGGACCAACAAGGAGTAGAATATCGTCGACAGGTTCTAATCAAGCTAGTTTTAGCAGAACACCAACAAAGAGAACTTTCAGACGCACACCTACTCATGCAAATGAGAGTTTCAGAGATTGTAACTGCTGGACATGCGGAGCAAGAGGACATATCACTACAGATTGTCCAGAAAACCGAAGCCGGGGAGTAAGACAATTCGAGCATACCAAGGAATTTGAGGATGCTGTCTATTTTCAGGATTTTGTACAGGTGTATCAATTTGAGGATATTCCCGCAGATGAAAGCATCTACGAAGAAGAGATATATTCTAATGGAGGTGAATCCAGCTCAGAATCATAGTGAAGGAGAATTCCTTCAACACGTGATCAGAGAAGAGCCGTCGGGGTTTTTCTCTCATACAACTGTTTCTCATAAAACCCTTATGAGGATCATGAAAGAAGAGCCAAAGCTTCAGATGTACGATGGATTTACAATTGGAACAATGGAAAAGGCCATGGATATGATTGGTCTTCGAAGCAGTATTGCCGGACATCATTGATACTCCGATAATAGGAGAAATCGACATGAGGATACAGGATCAACCTGTTCTGAACAGAAGCAGGAACCTTATGATCGACCCAAGGAGGATAGGTTAATTAGCAACTATCCAAGGGAAAAACAGAAGGCAGTCTCAAGCAGAAAACAACAGGAAAACTGAAATGCCCAGGAGGCTGGAGAGAAGTGCAGATAATTTTTGACATCACCGAGAAGAACAATATCTTCCCCTGCAATGTCCTATATTATTTGCAGCAACCTACATTTGGCAAATTTCAAGGAAACCTTCAGATTGGTGAATTGATCTCACAATTGAAGGAATTGCCAGAAAGATCCCAGAACAGCTTATTCTAGGATTGAATTTCTTGAGGAACATAAACATTGGGAAAGATTGCAAGATGTAATGGAATTCACGGTCGTCAGAAAGAGATACCGAATTCGATAACCACCAGTCCATTCTCAATATACATCTCCGTTGGGATGTTATATGAGAAGTACCGGGCAGAATATTTTGCATCCTACATTGACTCAGGAGCTGGAATATGCACTGCCCGGTGAGAAATCTTCCCCAAAGACGTTGGTGAGAAATTACCAGCCATTGCCGGAAGAGACTTTTCCAAACGGATCCTTATTCTTAATGAAGGAGTCCGGTGAGCGGAAATAATTATCGGAGGATCAGGCGGTACCCCATGGTACAAAGTCAAAACTCCACCTATATATTTCCATGATACAGGTGTAGATATGCTGTTAGGAAACAATTTCCTATAGACATTCAAGACATTCACTCAAGAGAATGAATCGGGAAGACTTATTTCCACAACTCTGTGTGATCATAATATTATGGTACAGCGATTACGGGAGACGTTTCACAGAAAATTCCCCATTAGTTTTCGCAATAAGCGTGATGATGAAGGAAAACTTCGACACCCAAAGATGAAATATCAACGGAAATTTGGAGAGGCAATTCTTCAGTTCCGACAACAAGTTCCTAGTGAAAAGGATTCTCAAACTTTTGACTGGGTAAATATCATATCTTTCAGAGAACAGGATGAGGAAAGGATGACTCCAGAAACCCTGTTGCTACTGAAAAATGCATTACGAGAAGAAGTTCCACAACCTGAAATTACCCTCGAAGAGCGTATTACTCTAGAGGATATAAAAAGGAAGATTCGTAGGAACTACAACGAGGATCCACTAGCATGGTGGAACAAAAGGAGCTCAGAGCTACTTTGAAGGTGAAAACTGGAAAAGAAAATGAGTTTGTTAGGTACAAGCCGATCCCCATGAACCAGGAAGATCGGAAGGATATGCATATCATACTTAAGGAACATCTTGACCTTAAGTTAATCTCAGCAGGTATTTCTCCATACAGCAACCCAGGATTTCTTGTTCGGAATCATGGAGAAATTAAACGAGGAAAACCGAGATTGGTGATCAACTATAAAGGGATCAACGAAATCTTGGATTTTGATGGATATTTTATCCCAAGCAAAGAACATTTGGTAAATAGCATCAAGAATGCCAAAGTGTTTTCTAAGTTCGATTGCGGTCTGGGTTCTACCAGATTAAAATGGAGGAAGCAAGCAGAAAATTCACAGCATTCTCCACACCAAAAGGACGTTATATCTGGAATGTTATGCCAATGGGATTAGCAAATGCTCCCCAGATATATCAGAGAAATATGGATAATCTTTTCACGGATTACTTCAGCTTCATGTTCGTGTTTATTGACGACATTCTTATAGCGTCAAAAAACATGAAAGAACATCTTAAACATTTGGAATATTTTCAGATGTTTGTTACAAGGAAGGATTAGTGCTTTCCGAAAAGAAAGCAGTGATTGCTACAAGACAAATCGAGTTCCTTGGAGTCGAGATCGACGAATCTGGAATTATCCTGCAAAGTCATATTGTCGAAAAAGTACAAGGATATCCCGATGACCTCAAGGATTTAAAACAACTTCAGAGTTTTTTAGGAGTTGTTATTTTGCTGGGATGTTTATCAACAATCTAGCAAATCACAGGAAGGTGTTCAGTCCACTACTCAAGAAAGATGTTAAGTTTGAGTAGAATGAAGATCAAAGACAAGCTGTCAAACAGCTTAAGGATGTTTGCAGGCAACTACCAAAGCTCGCAATACCAAACGATGAGGATGAACTGATATTATACACAGATGCCAGTGATCATTGATGGGCTGCAGTTCTCATGAAAGTCACACCAGAAGGAGAAGCACCATGCAGATATTGCAGTGGGCTATTTGATAACAACGAAGTTATCAGATGGCACATCAACGAGAAGGAGTTATTTGCTGTTTGAAAGGCTTTTAAGAAATGGCCACTTTTTCTACTTGCAAAGAAATTTATCTTGAAAATAGATAATACGAGTGTCAAGGCCTTTTTAAAAAATAAAATTGAATCAAAACCAGAAAAGGCTAGACTTTTAAGATGGCAAGCAGAATGCCAATATTATGATTATGATATTGTCATTGTGAAATCTGATAAAAATATTCTTGCAGATTTCTTGACGAGAGATAGAAGCGAGTGAAGCTAATTCCATCATAACGAGATCAAATCACCTCCGAGAGAATCTGGAGGAGCTAGACAAGAAGATCAACGGCCTGGTAATCAATTCCCAGGTTGCGGGTCAAGTACAGGAACTGGATCTCACGAAGGTCCAACAGGCTATGAAGGCTACCATGCAGGCTCACACCTGTTTATGGGACAATCTTTATATTCCCCTCCGACGGGATGCTTCATCGGTGAAGCTAAAGTAGTGTTTCAGAGATCCGGGCTCATCAACCGGTGTGGAGGATTCAAGTACCGCCACTACAAGTCCTAGTATTGATCCTTTCGGGGAAGATACAAAAGGAAAAATTGATTCCAAGGTATCTAGGATATCTGAAGAATCAAGCCAACCCAGCACCTCGGGGGTTAAAGAGGGAGAGATTAATCTTAGGCCATCGACAGGCAAAAATCTAAGGTTAATACTAACGAGAATACTGTTTTCCCAACTTTCCCTTTGCAGGAATATCAAAGATCATGGGAGAAACTTTGTACAAGAGTGGATATAATTCCTGGAAAAATTACAGCAGACTGGTCAGGAAAATACCCGAGAATGTGAATGCATCCTGGTGTCAAACCAGAAAGTGTTCGTGAGCAGTGTGATTTTGGCTGCCAAGCCTCAGTCTTTACCACAACACCAAGTTTTCCGGAAATCACAAAATTACCTGACTGGATCTATGAAGGAGTGTATGGCTCATGGCAGAATAATCATACACTTGGACGAGGAGATGTTCTGGAGCTGAAATTCATAACTACAGCCCCAGAAATCACAGGAAAAGGCCTTCACCCTAGTTTCATTTTGTAAAACTACAAAGGCCTAACTGGAAGGCGATGAATCAAATAAAACCACCGCCTGAAGGAACAACACTAGTTTCCCCGCTCACAGAGGACGACATCACTACCAAAAAGAGCATGGGGATTATGGGTCTGTCTCACTGAGATGGACAAAGTCAAGTATCCGTTCAAAATTTTCCAAAAAACAGCGAACGGATCATTCATGGTTAACGCTATGACAAGCTATACTACAAAATTTGCCGAGGAAATATTTGAAAAGAAAAGGCAAATATTGTGGGACAACAAGATTCCGGCGACCAAAGACACCTGCCGGAAGTTCTGCAACATGGCTCATGTGGGAAGATGGCAGGACTACATCTGCCTGAGCTGCCCAGAGCAGAAAGAACCACTGTTCGGGAAAGGATTTCTTGTCAAAAGGGACCAGAAGAAAGATGACAAAGCAGGACCGGGCAAACGTGGAAGATTCCCACGCGGACTGCAAAAACCAAATTTCTAGGGACCACAGGGAGACAAGAGTCATGTGACTCTGACGATGACCACTACCATTATAAAAAGAAAACAAAATGGTAGGACAGCCTCTTCAGCCGAAAGTCAAAGGGACCACAAGATACCAAACAAGAGAGAAGACGCATGCAATGACGTCTGATTATCAACAAGAATTGAAGTTCGGATTTCACATTCACCTCCAGACTTCTATAAATATCAAGGCATTCATGAAGCTAAGGACATCGAAAATTCTCCATAGTTTTCTGAAAATAAATATTGTAGTCTCCAAGCTTTGTAATCTTCAGCTTTCTTAGCTTGATAATATTTCTTTTCTTTCTTTCATTTCATAAGTGTCTGTAATCTTGTTCTGTTTGTTTATAGCTTATGTGTTTTTGAGTCAAGCCTCATCTATATGAGAGGCTAAACAAGTCCGTCTCCTCTAGGGGTGGGCATTCGGGTCGGGTTTTCGGGTACCCGACCCGACCTGATCGGATATTCCCGAAATTGTTGAAGAAAACGGGAAATTTCGGATTTCGGGAATTTACCCGAGACCCGACCCGAAAATTTCGGGTCGGGAATCGGGTATTTTTTTGAACCCGATCGGGATTCGGGTACCCGATCGGGTTCCAAAGAACTAAAAAAAAAATGTAAATTGTAATTAATGTACATGTTGACTTGAAGACCTAACCCACCCCTTCCATTCTGATTTCTTCTTCAATCTTCACGCCGTTTTCCCCATTTGGCCATTTCAATATTTCATCTTCCCCTAAATCCATTCCCACCTCAGCCACCACCACCGGTAAGCTTCCAATATTTCCCTAAAGTGTCACCGATCACCACCACCACCAATAAGCTTACCGCTTACGCCTGGTCTCCGTCGGCCGTCGCTCGCCTTCGTTCGTCTCTTCCTCATCGTACGTCTCTTCGACTATGCCTCTGCTCGTATCTCAGCGGCGGCGATACTCCGGCTACGGGAGGCGGCGATAGCTCCTAAATCATTGAGGTAATTTAGTGTATTCGATTTTTTTATTATGGATGCGACTAAAATGAGGGAAAATCGGTAGAAAATTAGTTCAGATTCGGTAAAAGATGGAGTTTTGTCATAAACAATTGTATTCATTTATTAATGGATTATTCACGTGATGTATCGTTACAACACAGGTTTTAATTATCAATTAAATTATTTAACTCAAGAACATGTAGAACACTATAATTTACATACCAACCACAACCAGAGATACAGGTTAACGATATTGATGCTCAAAATGTAAATGTGAACGTGGATGAAGATGAGAACGAAGATGAGAAAAAAAATAAAAAGAGGAAAAAAATTACGTCGAGGTCACCGTTTTGGGATCATTTTGACAAGTTTGATTGTGAAGTCGATAAGATTCAGAAGGGTCGGTGTAGATATTGTAAAGCTGAAATTAGAGCAGACCCTAGATTACATGGGACTACAGGTCTTGCTAACCATTATAAATCTTGCAAAAAGAAACCACAAGAAGTTGAAACAAATCAAAACCGTCTTAGGTTTCAACCACCTCGTCCGAATCAACGAGGTGGGCTATCCAATTGGCATTTCGAGCAAGATAAAGCTTTAGATGCATTATGCCAAATGTTGATTATGGATGAGATGCCATTTAGGACGGTGGAGAAAGCAGGTTTTAAGCATTTTATGTCAATTACATGCCCTATGTTCGCGATCCCCTCCCGAAAGACGTTGACCAAACACATTTACCAACTGTACTTAAACGAGAAGTCAAGGTTGATGTCCTTCATGTGTGATGCCCCGAAATTAATTAATTGTAATTAAGGCATTAATTATGTTTATATGATGAATCATGTGATAATTGATTTATGTGTTGGGTATTAAGATGTTAACATGATTTAATTGTGTTGATTATTAAATATGAGGAAGATGTGATTTTAGATGAAGTTTAGAGCATTTTTGTA
Organism: Haberlea rhodopensis; assembly: GCA_907163345.1. Lineage (NCBI taxonomy): Eukaryota > Viridiplantae > Streptophyta > Magnoliopsida > Lamiales > Gesneriaceae > Haberlea > Haberlea rhodopensis. The sequence continues at coordinate 11,317,312 of CAJQUN010000010.1, forward strand.
AAATGCTTTTAAAATACCATGTTGGAGTGTTTTATACATCATGTTAAGTTTGGGGTAAAATTTTTAATTAAATTACACAACCCCTTTTATCCCCAATATACCCACCTTTTTTCCTACACTTTACCTCACTTTACACTTTTACACTCTAAATCCCCAAATTACTTCCAAACCCTACCATTTTACCCATTTTTGAAATCCACCAAAGAAAAGGAAGGAAAGTTCCACAAAACTTGTGTTTGTGTAATCTTTGCTAAGATTTGGAGCCTACAAGAGGTATGGGACACTTCCTTAAGTTTTCAAGATGTTTGGTGTTGAAATGGGTTAGTTTTGATGATTTATGTGGGTTGTTTTGTGTATGTGTTATATATGTTTGGGGTATGATTTTTGAAGTGTTTTATGTGGGTTTTAGTGGGTTATGATGTTATTGTTATTGTAGGGAAGTTTGGTTTTGAAAGGTATGAGGATGAGCTTGGAAAGTGCACACAAAAATGGTGAAATCGCGGCCACTGGTTGTGGCGATCGATCGCTACAAATGCAGCGATCGATCGCCGAGAGGCAGTACGCAAAAATGAAGGTAGGTGATCGATCGCCTCAATGGCGCGATCGATCGCCAACGTCCAGTAGCGAAATGTGCATCAGGCGATCGATCGCCTCATTTTAAGCGATCGAAAAATCAGGCGATCGATCGCCATGTTTTGAGCGATCGATCGCCACTGTTCAAAATTTGGAAAATGATGATTTTTGTTGAATTTTTGGTATTGGGCTATTGTTTGGCTTCTAATATCAATTTGTATGGTTATGTAGAACCATCCCAAGTACCCACAGCCTCAAGGAGATAAAGCTCTCCGATTTCTCCACTTTTGGAATTAAGGTACGTAAGAAGCGTACGGGCATCGGACGGTAAACCATACTTCTACATTTAATGATGATGTTTATGATGATGTTTATGATGATGTTTACGATGATGATGTTTATGATGATGTTTATGATGATGATGTTTATGATGATGTTTACGATGATGATGTTTATGATGATATTTATGATGATGATGTTTATGATGACGATGTTTATGATGATGATTATGATGACGTTTATGATGATGATGTTTATGATAAGTAAGTTTATGATAAGGTCATACGACGTATATGATTGGGCAAGACGCCCATGTGGTAAGATGCCACCCAATGTATGTGAGTGGGTAAGATGCCCCTGTGGTAAGATGCCACACAATGTTATGATATGTCAAGACGCCATATGATTGGGTAAGATGCCCATGTGGTAAGATGTCACACGATGATTATGTTGGTAAGATGCCATACAATGGGGTAAGATGCCCTTATACATGAATAAGAATCAGGGATAACAAAAGAAGTTGAAGAACGACCAATAACTTTTACTTAACTAAGATGTTATGCATTACTGTATGTCTTTTAATATCATGTTAAGTAAATATGTATATGCTCACGATGTGTTGTCCCTGTAGGTACACTTTTGGACCGAAGGGCCTAGGGTCAGGTTCAGGCGGTGAGCTAAAAGGGAACAAGATGAATATAGAATGCAGGATTTTGATAGTCTCTACTCTAGGAGTAGTATAAATCTATAACTTTAACATTCAGTATTGGGAATGTAATTAAATAGCTTTTGGAAATCTTATTTTGGCCTGTAATCTTCTTAGCTCAACTACAACCGGAACCCTTAAGAGGTTATAAATTCATGTTCTGTCCATTATATGTGTACTATATGATGTTAAGGTAGGAAGACCCTACATCATGAAAATGCGTACTCAACGAGTTAGCATCACCACAGACACATGGACATCCATTCAAAAGGTTAATTACATGTGTCTCACTGCGCATTTCATTGATAATGACTGGAATTTGCATAAGAGAGTTTTAAACTTTTGTCCAATATCTGGTCATAAGAGTGAAGAAGTAGGTAGGGCTGTTGAAAAATGTTTGAATGATTGGGAGATTGATAGGATATTCATTGTTACTGTTGATAATGCTTCGTCAAATGATGGCGCTGTTGCTCACTTGAGAAGGAGGTTTGATGGCCGAAGAATGCTAGCATTATGGGAGGGAAATATATGCACATGAGGTGCATTGCTCATATTCTTAATCTTGTTGTAGAAGATGGTTTGAGGAGTAAAGAGGAAAGTGTTGCCATATCTCGTATTAGAGGAGCAATTAAGTATATTAGGAGTTCACCGGCTAGCTACAAAAAATTTAATGAGTGTGCAATGCTTGAAAGAGTATAATCAAGCAAAATGTTGTGTCTTGATGTACCTACTAGGTGGAACTCTACATACTTGATGTTGGAGGCGGCCACATCACTTACTACGGTTTTTGAAGTGTATGAGGACGGTGATCGTGGATTTGTCATTGATCTTGTGGATGGGGTTCCAGATGATTCAGACTGGGCTAGAGCTAAGCTTTTATTGAAGTTTTTGGCCCATTTTATAACCTAACATTGCGTATCTCGGGCTCATTGTATGTCACATCCAACATTGTGTTTAAAGAAATAAATGCAATTGATCGACTTCTTAACCGGTGGTTGGACAGTGATGACTTTGAATTGTGTTTGATGGCAGCAAGAATGAAGGAGAAATTCGATAAATATTGGGGATCAATTGATAAGATGAACAAGAGCTTGTAGTATGCTGTGATCCTTGATCCACGTCGTAAGTGGTCATTTTTGCAGTTCACATTTGAGAAGATGTGCCCCGGCGTTACAGCAAATGAGAGCCCAAAAAGTAGGGACTTGAAAGATCAAGTGTGGAGGGGTTTTGATTAGGGGTGGGCATTCGGGTCGGGTTTTCGGTTACCCGACCCGACCCGATCGGATATTCCCAAAATTGTTGAAGAAAACGGGAAATTTTGGATTTCGGGAATGTACCCGATACCCGACCTTTCGGGTCGGGAATCGGGTATTTTTTTGAACCCGATCGGGATTCGGGTACCCGATCGGGTTCAAAAGAATTAAAAAAAAATGTAAATTGTAATTAATGTACATGTTGACTTGAAGACATAACCCACCCCTTCCATTCTGATTTCTTCTTCAATCTTCACGCCGTTTTCCCCATTTGGCCATTTCAATATTTCATCTTCCCCTAAATCCATTCCCACCTCAGCCACCACCACCGGTAAGCTTCCCATTTTTCCCTAAAGTGTCACCGATCACCACCACCACCAATAAGCTTACCGCTTACGCCTGGTCTCCGTCGGCCGTCGCTCGCCTTCGTTCGTCTCTTCCTCATCGTACGTCTCTTCGACTGAGCCTCTGCTCGTCTCTCAGCAGTGGCGATACTCCGGCTACGGGAGGCGGCGATAGCTCCTAAATCATTGAGGTAATTTAGTGTATTCGATTTTTTTATTATGGATGAGGACAGGAAAAGGCAAGCAGATAAAGTCCGAGTTGGACAAGTATTTGAATGAGGATTGTGAGCCATTTGGGGAGGAGTTTGATATATTGAAATGGTGGAAAGTAGAATCTCATAGATTTCCCATTCTTTCGAAGATGGCTCGTGATATTTTAGCAGTTCCAGTCTCCACCGTTGCTTCAGAGTCTGCATTTAGCACAGGAGGGCGTGTTCTTGATGCCTTTAGGAGTTCTTTGTCTCCTAGAATAGTCCAAGCTCTCATATGTGCTCAAGATTGGCTACGAATGGATTCTAGGCCAGTAAGCGTGGAGGAGGATTTGTGTGAATTAGAAAAACTTGAAAAATGTAGTTTTAATTTTTTGTTATTTTTTACAATTGTAAATTATATTAATATGAATATTTGTATTGCAATCATTTGGTAATGACTTTTATTTCTCTTTTTTTTATATAGATTTGACTGATATGGGCAATGATTCATCAATCCTCGATGTTTGACGAAGAAAAGGAGATTCCGGAGACAGGAGATGCACTAATGACTGATGATGATAAATTATGTTTGATGCTTCTTGTTTGATGTTTGATTTAGTTATTTTTGATGTGATGACTTATTATTGTTGTTCACTTGTTTGGATTATTATTGTTGTTGAATTGAGTGATCTGGTTGATCACGGGGTACAAAAATTAAGGGGAGACCATGCCCGTTTTTTTTTAAAAACTCAAATCTGAAAAAAAAGGTTGAAATTGAAAAAAAAAAAGTCAAACAATTGGGTAACCCGAACCCGAAATATCGGGTACCCACAAATTTCGGGTACCCGATAAAATTGATCGAGTATCGGGTATGTTCAGGGGGGTACCCGCAAATTCGGGTACCTGAACCGAACTTCCCGAATCCCGAAAAACCCGACCCGATCCCAGCCCTAGTTTTGATGAGTTGTTTATGGAGTATAAGAAATTTTATGGCCACACAGTCCCAACAAGCCCGAGTAGAGCAAGCTGTGAGGGGTCATTGCATAGTTTGGCTGCAAGTGGTGGTGGTGAAAATGAAATAGATGATTTGGATGATGAATTTAATAGGATGAGGACATGAAAAGGCAAGCAGGTAAAGTCCGAGTTGGACAAGTATTTGAATGAGGATTGTGAGCCATTTGGGGAGGAGTTTGATATATTGAAATGGTGGAAAGTAGAATCTCATAGATTTCCCATTCTTTCGAAGATGGCTCATGATATTTTAGCAGTTCCAGTCTCCACCGTTGCTTCAGAGTCTGCAGTTAGCACGGGAGGGCGTGTTCTTGATGCCTTTAGGAGTTCTTTGTCTCCTAGAATAGTCCAAGCTCTCATATGTGCTCAAGATTGGCTACGAATGGATTCTACGCCAGTAAGCGTGGAGGAGGATTTGTGTGAATTAGAAAAACTTGAAAAAGGTAGTTTTAATTTTTTGTTATTTTTTACAATTGTAAATTATATTAATATGAATATTTGTATTGCAATCATTTGGTAATGACTTTTATTTCTCTCTTTTTTTTACAGATTTGACTGATATGGGCAATGATTCATCAATCCTCGATGTTTGACGAAGAAAAGGAGATTCCGGAGACAGGAGATGCACTAATGACTGATGATGATAAATTATGTTTGATGCTTCTTGTTTGATGTTTGATTTAGTTATTTTTGATGTGATGAACTTATTATTGTTGTTCACTTGTTTGGATTATTATTGTTGTTGATTGAGTGATCTGGTTGATCACGGGGTACAAAAATTAAGGGGAGACCATGCCCGTTTTTTTTAAAACTCAAATCTGAAAAAAAAGGTTGAAATTGAAAAAAAAAAAAGTCAAAAAATCGGGTAACCCGAACCCGAAATATCGGGTACCCGCAAATTTCGGGTACCCGATAAAATTGGTCGGGTATCGGGTATGTTCAGGGGGTACCCGCAAATTCAGGTACCCGAACCAAACTTCCCGAATCCCGAAAAACCCGACCCGATCCCAGCCCTAGTCTCCTCCCAAAAGGAGACGTTTTTATGTAATAGATGTTATAAGTATTCCATAATAAAAATAAGGCTTTTGCCCAGCTATCTCCCAGATTTCTTTAAATCTTTTTTATATCTTGATTATACCTTACACCCTAAGGTAGGAAACGAATTAGGGCTGTGCTGTGCGGTTTCTGAAGGAGTCGGATAACTGGCAGACTAACCTCGCCCGTGAGCTGAGGTTGGATGGTGAGGAGCCATTCGTAAAACAGTCTGGAGGCAGCAAGTTTTCGACTGGTGAAAGTTGCGACCCACCTCACCCGGTGCCGTTATGGTCAAAATGGTATATTTCAGTTTGTTAAAATTTTATTGTAATACTGAAGCATGTTGGGCCTTTTATTTATTTTTAAACATGATCTTCAAATCGGGTTTTGAATTATAATTAGACGAACGTTATATAAACTGTGAGTCCTTTGAAAAAGTATGCTCTTGGGATTCATCCCGAGATGACAGAAACTGAAGGATCTCATGTTCATATGATGATATTATTTGGTAAATATTAGGATGAAAACGATGATGAATAGTATATAGGGCATATTTTGTTGTTTAAATATTTTCTAAGGGTTAAGAATGCAATTTTATTAAAGATTGGTTGGACCACGTGGACCACTTGGACCACGTGGACCACATGAGACTATTATTGTAATTTCAACCAAGAATGGACTTAGATCAACTAATGTTTTTTCGCTGGACTAGGATAGATTATGTTTCATGAAAATGTACCGGCCCGTAATTTTCCCATGATTTAAACTTCCAATTTTGATAAATTATAATGAGTTGGACAAATGAAATAATGAAATAAAAAATAATGACAAAATTGAAGATTTGAATGTATTTCTCCCACCGTTTATTGCCTTTTATAAGCAACCTTATACCCAAACGAGGGCTAAAACATTAGTTGGTCCTCAATATTTGTTAAATTCTTGATTTAATCCATATTGTTTCAGTCGACCCGATATGATTTCACAATTTACCCGTATCAGTCCATCCGCTATCTGTGCGGTCTACATTGGACGTAATCCCTATCAAAACCCAAACCAAATCCCATTATCACCACTATCTTCTATATTTTTCCCTTCAACCCCAAAAATCGATCTCCCCCAAATTTATCATCTTCAACCCCAGGTAATCTCCAACCATCATCGAGGTAGTACCGCCGCTGTAGGGAGGGAAACCTCAGGACACAACATCCCCTTTCTCTTTTCGAATACAAAGGTTTTCTGCCCAAACCTGTAAACATGGTATGCCCGAACCTGTAAGCCCGAAATATTCTGCGTTAATGGGTTTTAATGAACTGTGATTCCATGAAATCGTGCAAGCATCCGTAGATTTTTTGTTTTATTTAATCTATTTTTACATGGGTTTGAATCGTGCAAGCATCCCACTCGAGAGCATGATTCCATGAATTAGGGGTTTGAGTGTTCTTTGATATATACATTTTGGACATGTGGGTCGCAATTTTCTTCATTTATGATTTTAGGCAGTACATTTTTTGAATTTTTACCATCAACATATTTGCATTGTTTTGTTCTCTTTACAAGTCAAGGGCAGATGTATTTTAGTGGTTTGATGATGTTGATGAAAGTCCAAATTCTCATGTTAGGGGTCAGGATGATTGTGGTGCTGATAACAGTGGTTTGGATGTTGTTGGAACTCTGATGTTGTGGGTGAGGATGATATTGATTCTGTGATGACGAGGATGAATTCTAAGACAGTGACAATGACTTTGAAGAAGATGATAGACTATTTCATGATTCTGTTGATCATGATATTGAATTTCCAAAGGGAAAATAGTTGTTGATGAAATTCGTAGTGATGTCTTGTCTAAGATGCATAACGAAGAAGGGGATAATTGTGTTGACAACGATGATATGTGTAGTCAAAGGGATTTTGATGAAGACGACTGCAGAAGATATCCATTGTTCAATCCAGACATTTGTTTAAAGATTCAAAGAACCCTGAGTTGAAGGTTGGAATGATTTTCAACACAAAAAAGAGGCAAAGTTTGCCATTGAAAGTCATTGTATAAGAAGAGGAATGATGGTGAGATTTGTGAGAAATGATAAATCGAGGCTTACATGTAAATGCAAAAATGATGGTTGTGGGTGGTTGATTCATGTGTCAACCATGAGTACATATAGTTGATGATAGATTAAAACATTTCAATCCGAACACAATTGTTACTAGAATTATATAAACAAAACTGGCAATGCAACGTGGTTGGGGAAGAATTTTGTCAAGAAATTCAAATCAAATCCCAAGTTGGGTACAAGTGAATTTCGACAGGAAATTTTCACGTTCTTAAAAATCAATGTTACGAGGAGGCAAACATATCTAGCCAAGAGAAAGGCTATTGAAATTGTGGAAAGGAGTGTTTTGGCACAATTCAGTAGGATTAGAAACTACTATCCAGAGTTTAAACCGGTTGATCTAGAAGCAACAATGATTCTAAAACCGAGTGAGGGGAATGATGGTCCAAAGTTACAACGCATGTACATATGTTTTTCTGCATGTAGGGAATGATCTAAGTTATGTAGACCCTTGATTGGTGTGGACGAATGCTTTTTGAAGAGTAAGTATGATGGCCAATTGTTGACTGCGGTTTGGCTGGATAATAATATCTTTCCTATTGCCCATGCTTTGGATGAAAGAGAGACCAATGATAGTTGGATATGGTTTTTGCGTTTGTTGGGCTCTGATATTGGTTTTGGCAATTAATACGAATGGACCATCATATCAGACAAACAAAAGGGTCTAATTCTTGCTTTCGAGAGTTTGTGCCCAGATACTAATAATCGATTTTGTGTTAGACATTTACACAGTAATATGAAAGTTGATGGCTTCAAAGGTGAACCTGTAAAAAAAATGCACTATGGGCAACTGCGAAAGAAACGACAATTGAAGACTTTAGTAGAAAATGGAGGATATGAAGCAATAGATGAGAAGGCATATTAGTGTTTCGCTAAAAAACCGGAGCAACATTGGTCTAAGTCACATTTCACCACTTCCAAATGTGACGTACTTTTGAATAAAATGTGTGAATGCTTCAATAATTGTATTTTAGATGCAATAGTGAAGCCCATAATTATGATGCTTGAATCAATAAGAAATCTGCTCATGGTTCGATTTTAGCTAAATCGAGAAAAGTCCGAGAGATGGGACGATGAGATATGTCCCAAGATAAAAAAGGTCATGTCAAAGATTTACCTAGTTGCAGCTCGGAACATACCGATGAAAGCTGATAACACCCATTACCAGATTATGGGACATGACAAACAACACATGATGGATCTGGGAGCAGGTCTTGCAGTTGTCGAAAATGAGATTTAAATGGTATCCCATGTCAGCATGCAATTTGTGCAATTTTGTGTAACAATGAGGATCCTATGGCTTACGTGCTTGATTAGTACGAGATTGAGACATACAAGAAATTTTATGGCAAATTAATTTGCCAATTAATGGTCCAGACACGTGGTCTGATTGCCAATTGCCACCTCCACTACCACATTTGTATAAAGGAAAAGTGGGTAGGCTAAAAAAATTGAGATGAATCACCTGCTTCTTCGAAGACAAAATTGAGGGGAGCTCGTAAAATCAACAAATGCAACAAATCTGGTGATGTTGGCTATAACCAGAGGACATGCAAAGGAGCTAGCCAGACCCAGGAAGAACCAGCAACATAAGAGAGTGGTACAACATCTGTTGTTGCTGAACAACCAAACAGAAGGGAAAAACCACCGTTAAAAAGACTATTGCGTACCATTTAATTGGGCAAGTACACATGTACTACTTATTTTTTAACTACTTGTTAATTTGTTAAATTTGATTCATGCAGGTCAGAAAACCAGCCTCAAAGGTGGTTGTGCAAAATGAAGGCAACTCAAATACGATAAATGTGAGTTAGCTATTTTATTTGGTTAAACTAGTTGAGCTATATGACATTTCTAACTATCTGTATAGGTTAATCAAGCCATACAAATTCATAAACCTGTGTTCGTGAAAGGGGAGTAAACTATGTTACGGTTTCGAGGCTGGAAGAGAGATTAAGTCGTCAGAAAACGGGTGGTCCTTCTGTTTCTGCGCCACCTACTCATTGAGATTGAGTTTTAAATTCGATGTTGATTGAGCATTTGGAATTATGCATTACTTTTGTGTTGTAACTGTTAGTCAAAAAGAATAAATATGGGGGGCCCATATTTGTTGAAAAGTGGCCAAAATTTTCAAAGAAATCTGCATAAAGATTTGTCAGAGACGTGTGAAGAAAAATTGGCAAATTTTTTTTTGTCAATTACGCGTGAACAACGCGTGAATAAATTCTATAAATAGAGTTACAATTTCATTCAGAAAGTATACACCAAATTGTAGAGAGAGAAAATAACACAGTGCAATCAGAGTAAAAATACTAGTGAGAAAATTGCTATATAATTTCCTGAGTGTTTTTCAGATTGAATGTTGTCAGTGTTTTGTAAACACTTGTATTTTCTTCAATAAAAGATCTGCAGCAGCCCCGTGGATGTAGGCTTATTTTTGCCGAACCACGTAAATCTTGTGTTTTTTATTCCGCATTTATTTTTGCTCCCACATATCTGATCAGAAAATATTTCGTTATTTTCCCAACAACTGGTATCAGAGCCAGATTGTTAATTTTGTCAATTTTTTTGACGGGTTACTATTCACGTGAATAGTGTTTTTCGTGAATAGTGATTTCGAAAATAGTAGATTTGGTCAGCGATACCGAATTCGTCCACGGCGGTGTTTTTTCAATAACACGGTGATTTTCAAAAATTGTCAAAACAGCAATCCGGTGGGAGTCAGGTTCGAGTGGAGTAATGGCGGCAGAGGAAGGGAAGATGAATATTGAAAAGTTCAATGGTTCAGATTTTGGCTTTTGGAAAATGCAAATAGAAGACTATATGTACCAGAAAGGCCTTTATCAACCTCTCTCGGGTGTGAAGCCAGAAGGCATGAAAGATGAAGAATGGGCTCTTCTAGATAGAAAAGCTCTCGGAGTTATCCGACTGACGTTGTCACGCAACGTTGCTTTCAACATAGCAAAAGAAAAGACCAAGGCGGGTCTTATGGCGGCTCTTTCAAGCATGTACGAGAAGCCATCAGCTTCAAACAAAGTTCATTTGATGAGGCGGTTGTTCAATTTGCGGATGGTAGAAGGCGGATCGGTAGCTCAACACCTCAATGAACACAACACAGTGACAACCCAGTTGAGTTCAGTTAGCATTGATTTTGATGATGAAGTACGAGCATTAATACTTTTGTCTTCCCTCCCGGAAAGCTGGAATGCTACTGTCACAGCTGTGAGTAGCTCATCAGGAAGTACTAAGTTGAAATTTGACGATGTTCGTGATCTGGTTCTCAGTGAAGAGATCAGACGGAGAGATTCAAATGAATCATCAACCTCTTCAGTATTACATACAGAGTCAAGAGGTAGAAAATCAAACAGAGGAGGTGGACGTGGCAAACAAATGGACAGGAGGTCCAAATATAAGAATCCCCCTAATTCTCAAAACTCAAAGACTATCGAGTGCTGGAAATGCGGGCACCCTGGACATTATAAAAATCAGTGCAAAAATGCACCGAAGAATCAGGAGGTGAAAGCAGAAGCAAACGTTGTTTGCTTCTGGAGATGATGCATTAATATGTTCCTTAGAGTGCAAGGAAGAGTCTTGGGTGTTAGACTCCGGAGCATCATTCCATGGTACTTCGCAGAGAGAACTCTTCGAGAAATATGTCACCGGAAACCTTGGTAAAGTCTACCTTGGTAATGAACAATCTTGCGAGATTGTTGGCAAAGGTATCATAAAGATTAAGTTGAACGGGTCTGTATGGGAATTGAAGGATGTCAGACATATTCCCGATCTGAGAAAGAACTTAATCTCAGTTGACCAGTTGGCCGGTGAAGGTCATACAACGGTCTTTCACGGTGATACTTGGAAGATCTCAAAAGGTGCAATGATAATTGCTCGAGGCAGTAAGAGTGGTACTCTTTACATGACAGCAGGAGCACGCTGTTCAATTGCAGTTGCAGCAGACACAGAAAGTCCTACTCTGTGGCATCAGAGACTTGGCCACATGAGTGAGAAAGGAATGAAGGTGATGCACTCAAAGGGGAAACTTCCGAGCCTTCAGTCAATTAATATTGACACATGTGAAGGATGTATTTTTGGAAAGCAGAAAAGAGTTAGCTTTCAGACAGGTACAAGAACCCCAAAGAAGGTGAAACTTGAACTAGTTCACTCTGATGTTTGGGGACCAACGACTGTCTCATCCATTAGCGGGAAACACTACTTTGTGACTTTTATTGATGATCACTCCAGGAAAGTATGGGTTTACTTTCTGAAATATAAGTCAGAAGTATTTGAGGCTTTCAAGATTTGGAAAGCGATGGTTGAAAATGAGACAGGTTTGAAGATGAAGAAGCTCAGAACCGACAATGGTGGTGAATATGAAGACACCAGATTCAAGAAGTTCTGCTATGAGCACGAAATCAGAATGGAGAGAACCGTGCCTGGTACGCCTCAACACAATGGTGTAGCTGAGCGTATGAACCGGACGTTGACAGAACGAGCCAAAAGCATGCGGGTACAATCAGGCCTGCCAAAGCAGTTCTGGGCAGAAGCAGTCAACACAACAGCGTACTTGATTAACCGAGGTCCATCGGTACCATTGGAGCACAGAATACCAGAAGAGGTATGGAGCGGAAAAGAGGTAAACCTCTCATATCTTATGGTTTTCGGATGTGTAGCATATGTGCATATCAGTGATGCACTCAGAAACAAACTTGATCCCAAATCAAAGAAGTGCACTTTCATTGGTTATGGTGAAGATGAGTTTGGCTACCGCATTTGGGATGATGAAAACAAAAAGATGATCCGCAACAGAGATGTAATCTTCAACGAACGAGTGATGTATAAGGACATGCATAACACAGTTGTCAGCGACTCAGAAAAGAGTGAGCTAGCATATGCAGAGGTAGACGATGTCCCAGAAAGTCATGTGGAACAGATAGTTGAGATTCCTCAGTTAGGGGAATCAATTGATCAAGACAGCGAGCAGCAGCATGATGCATCTCCTGCTCCAGTTCATGAATTGAGAAGGAGTTCTCGGCCTCATGTACCTAACAGAAGGTATATGAACTATCTGTTGCTAACCGATGCAGGTGAGCCTGAATGCTACGATGAAGCATGTCAGACCAAAGATGCTGGCAAGTGGGAGCTTGCCATGAAAGACGAGATGAAGTCTTTGATGTCCAATCAGATGTTGAGTTGCCTATGGACAAAAAGGCACTTCACAACAAATTGGTGTATCGGGTGAAAGAAGATCATGATGGTTCCACGAGATACAAAGCCCGACTGGTCGTCAAAGGGTTTCAGCAAAAAGAAGGAGTCGACTACTCAGAAATTTTTGCCCCAGTTGTGAAGCTCAATACTATTAGGACTATATTGAGTATTGTTGCCAGTGAAAATCTCCATCTTGAACAATTGGACATGAAGACTGCGTTTCTTCACGGAGAATTGATAAGGAAATCTATATGTTTCAACCAGAAGGTTTCGCAGAGAAAGGAATGGAGAATAAGGTGTGCAAATTGAAAAAGAGCTTGTACGGCCTAAAACAAGCTCCAAGGCAGTGGTACTTAAAGTTTGACGGCTTTATGCACAAGGAAGGATTCCAGAGGTGCAACGCCTTCAAGAAATATAAGTCCAGTTATATCATTTTGCTACTTTATGTCGATGATATGTTAGTAGCTGGTTCTGATATGGACGAGATCAGAAACTTGAAGCAGCAGTTGTCAAAAGAATTTGACATGAAAGATTTGGGTCCATCAAGAAAGATACTTGGAATGCAAATCACAAGAGATAAGCAAAAGGGAATTTTGCAGTTATCTCAGGCGAAGTACATCAATCGTGTTTTACAGAGATTCAACATGGGCGACGCCAAATCAGTTAGCACACATTTGGCTAGTCATTTTCGTCTATCCAAGGACCAATGTCCTCAAACGGAGGAAGAAAAAGAGTCCATGGCTAAAGTTCCTTATGCTTCAGCCATTGGGAGTTTGATGTACGCAATGGTCTGTACAAGGCCAGACATTGCCCATGCAGTGGGAGTTGTCAGCAGGTTTATGTCAAATCCAGGAAAGGCTCATTGGGAAGCAGTTAAGTGGATTTTGAGGTATCTACGAGGCACTGCAAAGAAGTGTTTGTACTTTGGAAAAGGAGAACTAAAAGTACAAGGTTACGTAGATGCAGACTATGGAGGTGCTGTCGATCACCGGAAAAGCACCACAAGATATGTATTCACTGTTGGAACTACAGTTGTTAATTGGATGTCGCGGATACAAAAGATTGTAGCTTTATCCACTACAGAGGCTGAATATGTTGCAGTGACTGAAGCCAGTAAAGAATTGATATGGCTTCAAGGTTTGTTAACAGAGCTGGGATTCAACCAGGAGAAGAATGTTTTGTATAGTGATAGTCAGAGTGCAATACATCTGGCAAAGAATTCAACGTTCCACTCTAGAACAAAACATATTGGTCTCCGTTATCACTTCATCAGATCTCTGCTTGAGAATGATGTGCTAACATTAGAGAAGATCCAAGGAAGTAAGAATCCAGCAGATATGTTAACAAAGGTGGTGACCATTGATAAACTGAAGTTGTGTTCAACTTCAGTTGGCTTGGTAGATTGACAGGCCAGAAGAGGCTGCTGCATTGATCGAGGTGTGAAGACAGATTGAGATCAGTCTTCAAGTGGGAGATTGTTAGTCAAAAAGAATAAATATGGGGGGCCCATATTTGTTGAAAAGTGGCCAAAATTTTCAAAGAAATCTGCATAAAGATTTGTCAGAGACGTGTGAAGAAAAATTGGCAAATTTTTTTTTGTCAATTACGCGTGAACAACGCGTGAATAAATTCTATAAATAGAGTTACAATTTCATTCAGAAAGTATACACCAAATTGTAGAGAGAAAAATAACACAGTGCAATCAGAGTAAAAATACTAGTGAGAGAAAATTGCTGTATAATTTCCTGAGTGTTTTTCAGATTGAGTGTTGTCAATGTTTTGTAAACACTTGTATTTCTTCAATAAAAGATCTGCAGCAGCCCCGTGGATGTAGGCTTATTTTTGCCGAACCACGTAAATCTTGTGTTTTTTATTCCGCATTTATTTTTGCTCCCACATATCTGATCAGAAAATATTTCGTTATTTTCCCAACAGTAATTACGATTCACAGTTATTGTTCTACTTTTATTTATATTATTATGTATTACTAGTGTGCTGAGATTGATATTTTTTATGCTATTGGGAGTTTGCAACTGTTGTATGTTGTTTGTATTCGTATATGTTCTATAAATAGAGAAGATGCTACAAATTTGTTTCTAAAGAATTGTGACGCTGCATTAAACTTATTTAAGTTTTCCCATTTAAGAATTGTGATGTTGCATTAAACTCATTCATGCCATACATGTTCATAAGCTCATTCAAGCCATGCATATTCATAAACCTTTGCAATTGTTGTCCAAAGCAGACTCATAAGTTAATTAATTTATATCTTCACTTGCATACAAAACATAAATACTAAGAAAACATATATTGACTTGTATACACCACTTCACAATAACTCATTCTTGAACCAAATAAGATTCAACAATATATTCAATGAAAAGCAATACATTCAACCCCATGTTAGTTCTTCCACATAAAGACCAACAAAATAACAAAAATAATCACAAATAGCTTATTCTTCAACCTCCTAGCTGATTCAACTTTTGCTCTTAAACTTTTGATTATTTTATCTTTTTTGTGCATTTCATCTTCGATGTTTCTCGCATGTTGCACAAGCACCGTGTTATCACCCTTCAACTAAATGATTTGTTCTCTTAGTCCATGAATTATTTGTTTCGACTGCTACAAATCTCATGATCACACCATTGAAAAACACCACAATATACACATGTATGCATACAAAATCTTGTTAATTCCATATGTTCTACAAATTAAATAATGCACTATTATAAAAATATGACACTTACTCCATAATAAGGACATGCACGAAACATTCTTCTTGGTTTGTTTAACGTCCATGACGTCTTCAAAGGGAGTTCCACACCACAAACACAAAACAATGAGTTTCTTGGGTTAAACCCAATGTCTTTAAAAGCTGGCACACTTGAATCATACAAACTCATTTCATAATTTTCATAATCGAATTTTTACCATCCATTACATAGATTTAAAAAAAAAAAATTCACGTCTAAAATATGAAGAAAATCACCAAAAATTAGTATAACTAACAAACTAGAGCTTCAAATTCAAAAATTTCTTTCCACAGATTATCCAATATCTGAAACCCATGGACATTTAACGCAGAAAAATCCAGGTTTACAGGTTTGGGCAGAAAATATTTGCGTTAAAACAGAGAAAGCGGGTGCTGCATCCTGAGGTTTATCCCTCCCTCCAGCGGCGGTACTGTCCCGGTGATGGTTGAGGGTTACCTGGGGTTGAAGATGATAAATTTGTGGGAGATCGATTTTATGGGTGATGGTGGTGAAAATGGGATTTGGTTTGGGTTTTGATAGGGATTCCGTCCGATGCAGACGACAGAGATAACAGATGGATTGATATGGGTAAATTATGAAAATATTAAGGACCAAATCGGGTCTACTGAAACAATAGGAAATAACATTGGGGACCAACTAATGTATTAACCCCCAATGAGACGAATGTTACGGGTGTGGAAAAGCTTCTCCAACATATCTCAGACAATTAGTTTGATGTTGCCCCTAAGAATTTCATTTATATCAATTGAAAATTAATGGTGGATTTATCTCCTATAATACTGTCTCTAGGGCTAGCATCACAATTTCCAAATTTTGTAGTCTACATGGACATATGGGTGCTTATTGGCTTGACCCGGTCCGGTCCGGTCCGGATCGGAACCGGCCGGTTCCGGGTCCGTTAAGGACGGAACCGGTCCGATCCGGTAAGGAACCGGATCGGGTCCGGTTCCGGGTTGGACCGGTTCCAACCCGGAACCGGATTTTTCTTTTTTTTTCCTTAAAAAAAGAAAAAAACGAAGGGATTTATCGGAATTAAAATTTTTTTTTTTAAAACGGATCCGGTTCCGGTTCAATCCGGAACCGGATCTGTTTGGTCTGGAACCGATAAGATACCGGATCCGGAACGGTAGAACCGATCCGGTCCGGTATCAAACCGGTTCGGGACCGATTAGTCCGGTTCCGATTTCGGACCGGACTAACCGGTCCGGTTTTGGGCCGGGTCAGACCCGGCCCGTTAAGCACCCTTACATGGACATATAAATGTTTCATCCACTTGTCCTCCAATTTATGCTATCTAATTTGGATCGAATTCTTTATTTTTTAACAAAACTAGTATGTTAATTATTTGATACCATTATATACGTAATTTATTATTGAAAAAAATTAACTATATAAATTTGATTCAATTATGTATTATATTTCCAAAATAGCTAATTTTATTACTCGCAACGTAGTTCTAGAAAAGAAATCTAGGCCGTAAGTTAGATTGAATGTAAATGTTACAGATTAAAAAAATTATTTTGGAAGTAAAGCTGGATCAGAAGTCTAGAAAACTGTAATTTTTTAACTAATATTTTTTTTTTACGTTGATATCAAAGGAATGACTGGATGCCTTCCAGAGTACCATCCTTGGAGACAACTTCAATTAAACCTAAATCACATAAATGTTGATTATGTAAAAAGTAGCCTTTTAACTGTTTTAGTCTCAAGAAACCCTTGGGATTCAGTTAAGGTTCCAACCGTTGTTGATACAATCCAAGTGTAGAATATAGTGGCAAATTATCCCGAACCATCGCCATCGAAATCATATGTCGTCCCTCAAACGCAAGATTACAGTAAATTCGAAAGGATTTTAGGATGGAAAACATAATGGTCAATATAACCTACAAATAATGATCTTTATTTTTATATTTGTACAAATTTCACCCCAGAAAAAGGATAAGGTTTTGGCTTTCATATCCGTGTTTCTGATTGGAAACACCATTTAGTTTTCTATCACACTTAAGAATAGGTTTATTCAGGAGGATGGACCGCTGTTTATGTGTCTCTGGACAATGTTGGCATCTGGAATCTTAGAACTGAATCTCGACAGATGGAATCTTGGCCATATGAGAATCACCAATCCTGAAGATGCTGGCTACAAAACTGAACTACCCTTTTCCAGACAATGCTCTCTTTTGCGGTGCCCTCAGTAAAATGCAAAAGTATTGAAGAATTAAACATGAAGCACTAATGTACAGAATCCCATTCATTTTTTATACTAAAAAGATTTACTATTTACTTGCAGGCCTCAGAAAAAGTTCTGGAGATTCAACTCTTCATTTCTCCACCAAGCTCTATATTGTTCTTCTCATGGCGTTTTCGACGTTCTCCACGCTTATCTAACGCACCAATTCCATCATCCAATTAAGGGCATTTGGGTGCTTATTTTGTTAGCATAGAAGCTCATTCAAGTGTAAAATATGTTAATTTATAAAATTATTATTTCTAATGATAAGAACATATTTTATTGCCGAATGCCTTTTTGCTTAGTTGACATCAATTTTATTTAGGGAGCTCGAGGTCTCGGGGAGCCTTATCCTCCTTTCTCAGTTGACACACCAATTATATTTAGGGAACTCGAGGGTTCGGGTTCGTACCTTATCCCCCTTTGCATATAGTTGTAGTAGTTGCTTAAAAAAAAAACATATTTTATGTAATAAAATGGATAATGCGGAGGTTCACATTAAAAAAAAAACATATTTTATGTAATAATTATATATAATATTTATAAATTAATTTGAAATTGTGAAAAAAAATTGCACTTGCATTACCATGTGGCATTGCAAGTGCAATTGCAACACTTGCAAGCTTGTAAATTTGCAAGCTTGCCATTTAACCATACAATTGGGATTATAAGACTTACAATTGTCATAGTGGCAAGTTGCAATCCACTAAGGGATAAGGATGACACAGAGCCACCGGTGAGGACATCAATTAGTGACTGAAGAATGTGCTGTCTCCATGTTGGCAGACATATTACTTTTTATGAAAATTCCTAAAATTATTGAAGCATGGTTTTCTTAAATTTCAGACATTTGGAAATTAAAAGAAAAACTTATTTTGGCTTTGCTTTTGATTTTGTTTTCTTCTAAAAATATGTTACATCTTATTTCACATTCTCCTACATATTTATTATTTTTAATTTTACTAAGTATTGAATAATTGTTTTATTGAATTATATATCGTATCCCAAAAAGTAATACATTTTAATATTTTAAAATAATTCAAACCCAAAAAATTATGGTGAATATATCTCTTGGTTGTCATAAAAATTATGGTTGTGGCCGTTTTATAAATTGATCGTCATTATATGTTACTCTTTTGGTTAAATGTAGATTGCTAAAATACATTTAATTTATCAGGGCAGTAAGTTTTTGAATATATATCTTGTGTTAGGGTATACATTCGGTTAAAACGAACCGAGTAGACCAAAACTGAAATAATTAATTTTTATTTTTACCAAACTGAACTGAGCGAATTGTTTATTAATAACCAAAATATTCTATCCAAATTAAAATCGGTTATTTCGGTCGGTAAGCGAGTTAACATATATTTTTTAAAAAATTTAAAAAAATTGATAATTTGATTTTAAACATTTTAAAAAATACAAAAAGTCAAATCAAATAAAAGAATAAGTGTAATTGTTGGCCCATAAAATAATTATTGATAGCTCATATACGAATTGAAGGTTTAATCAATTGAAATGGAGTTGAGCTTGTCAATGGCAAACTGAATTTTGGTCAGGTTAAGTAATAAAACCGACTTTAGAACCAAATTTCCGAATTAATTCAGTTTGGTCATTTAATTCTACCGAAATTTTGTCAATAATGGTATAAGCTTATAATTTCATCGGATTAGTTACAAATGCTAAGATGGAATTAATGACAATTTGGCGTGCTATTCTTATTTGTCAATACTTCAATTTTTTTCCCACTCAGGATTGAAACTGATTCAAAGAAGACATACTGAGATCTCGATCATGTCACCCTTGCTATTCGTTTGATGCTTGATTCTCGTCCAAGCTTTATCAGCTATATATATTTTTAGGGAAAGCAACCAGGTGGCGATGGTTTGGCTCCTGAAACTCAAATTCATAGGTCGCTGAATTTTTTTGATACAAATAGTTTTTCTAGTTGTAAATATGCTTAGATGGTTATGTGAGGAGGTATTAATCTAGTCATCCTACTCTGTTTTTGTATCTACTTTTGATTTATAGACAAGAAGGGGTCTGTCAAAACCCTGATGGTGTTTTCTTTTAAAAAAACATGATTAAGCTCAAATTGTATATCATGCGTACTTGACTAAGAACAAGAAGAAACTCAATGATGATTTAAAAGATAAGCCTGATGCAGGCCTGTCCGGAGACCATATATATATATAGAACTGGTGCCTAAGCATTAATTATAGCAAAGTCACATGAAGTTTCTCACGCTGTTAATGATGTTATCTTCTTTTTCAAACAAATATTATAAATTTTTTTGCAAGGCATACCATCTCATCAGATCATATGTATATCATGCATGCGCAGCAGCTCATGATTCTATATATTTCAGACAGATTTTAGCATGATCGAACAGGGATAGTCGTTCCGGTCCATCGAAAAAATATACGTTTTGATCATCCTAAAATAAATTAAATTGTCATGAAAATTATTGTGTCTCCATGCTCTCTCTGCATATAAACAATTACACATTTACTTCTGACCTAAAGCCTGCACTCGAAACACAGATTGACTTGAAAAAGCTAATTCCCTTTTGTTTCCTAGGATTACCAAATTCTTGAATCTTTCCCAAAGATCAAGGTCGATGAGTTGAAGTGGAATTATACTCATTCGATTAATGAGTATATATACCTTTTATACATTGCATGAGTTTTACAGTTTCTTGAAAGAGACTGTTGAGCTTCATCCCTTTTATATATGGTGATTATGTTTTCAAATTCTTTCCACAAAAAAATAAGGAAAAATCCAACCGCAGAAATGCATGATATTTCTTGGCTATGCTTCACGTTCTTGGCAGCTATGAGTTCTTTCATCAATGGAAGAAAGTGGAAACTCGGCCGGTTCGATAAGAAGTCTCTTGCTATAGTTTCTTTGGTATATATTGCTGTTAAGTACTTCACCAAAGGTATATAGATTTTCTCCCTAGTTTTTGAACTTCACTTGTCAAGATATTGGAGATGCCAGAATTTTCAGATATGGGGGAAGCTAATATTCTATTTTTGCATATACATACAAAAAGTATTTAAGTGAAAATGTATGCTTATGAATATATAACTAATTAAGAGTTTTCATGCATGCCAAATATATTCTTGCAAGCATGTTGAATCTTTTAATTTTTTTAAATTTATACTAAGAATTTGATGATTTTGGATGTATATACGCAAGAAACTCCCATATTAGTTTGCATTATGGTATACCAAACCCTCTAAAAGGTGAAAACAAGCAGATTATCTATATAATTTTTTTGAAGAAATATTACAACTACTAGGGGTAGGGGGACGGAGACTCGAATATGAGACCTCCAGATCGTAATTGTGACCTTTGCCAGATGAGCTACAAGTCATCAGTAGATTGCCTATATTTAGTTTGTCCATATTTTGAGGACCTTAATGACCATTTACGAAAGCATCCATGGCTAGTAGAGTAAGGGGAAATACTTGCACCCACTTTAAATGAGAAGCAAAAAAAATTATAATGATTTGACTAATTTGTTATATGAGGTCCACACCCGGTCCACATAAGTATATCCCTATAATGCGATTAAAAATTATAATGATTTGACTAATTTGTTATATGAGGTCCACACCCGGTCCACATAAGTATATCCCTATATTGCGATTCAATTTTTTTAAGGTTACAATTTTTTTATAATTTTTCACATCAGTAAATTTTTATATTACGATTTAATTCATTTTTCTAGTCATAAATTTTCCTTTTTAAGTTTAATTTCAGCAATTATACCTTCGCTGTTGGACCATTTTTATCCTTTATTATTTTGAATTTCGTGGCTTTTACTACTACAAGTTTACTTGCATGTAAAGTAGAAATATAAAGGATTGGAACCAACATTTGCATGAGGCTAGACTTCTAAGTAAAGTCATAATTAGATGGACAAGGGAAATTATATTCCTTCACTTGAGATCGCTTAAAATTCAGTGTGTCGCAAGATTATCATTGATGCTGGCTATCCCCGAAATTGGCTTTTTATAGGATAATTATTATCGATAGATAGCAATATTTCAAAACTTTAATTTATATATTATACCTTTCTCAAGGGTAAATTTTAAAAATGGCCTCAAAAGAATATGAATTTTTCAATTCTAGTCCTAAACTTTTATAACTAATTAAATATAATCTCACAGAAATTGTTTTTAATAAAAAAAAATAGCCCCACATAAATGATTTAAGCAAATTTAGTCCGACATATATATTATTTTTTAACGAAAGTAGTCTCATAATTGAATATGAGGCTTTGGGATAATTTATGATTAAAAACAAAAGTTTGGAACTAGTATTGATTAAAAACAAAAGTTTGAGACTATTTTTAAGTAAAACTATATTTGATTAGTCCGAAAAGTTATCCCTGTTTTATGGGACCATTTGTTTTAAATTTAGCCCTTTTCTACATATATAGTAATAAATATTCGATATATATCTAATATATGGTGCGATTTATATAAATAGAACACATAATTAACAATCAATGGTCATTTACCCGTATTCCGTCATCGATTGGTTTCGTGAACCACATATTTGTTTGTTGTTTGAGATGTTGAGTTTGATGTGAGTTTTTAATTTATATTATGGTGATTGTAATCGATTATGGATGAGGTCTAGTATTATATCTTTGTACATGTATGGGTTGGAGCACCCAGAGTGCTCTTCTAATAAATTTTGCTTACGAAAAAAAAACAATCAATGGTCAGTCCGAATGTGAAAGAAAATTTGAGTTGAGAGACTAGGCTAATGAGCATAAATAAATATACTTAATATTCCTACAAAATTACATGAATAATTGTGAAAAACATAATTCCATTAATTATATACAATGCTTGAGCACTTATTTTCTTCATTTAACAAAATTTTTGGCTTAAACAGAATATGAAAAAAAAAAAAACTAAAGGGAAATTACAAATACATTCATTTTAGTATTAAGTAAATTCTTCAATACAAAGGCATTTTGTAGATCTAGAATTAACCACAGTTTAACAACATAAACAGCACTGTGGTTATCATCAGATCATTACGTAGATCATCTACCTTACAATCAATAAGATAACGACTTCTTAAATAATATAATTTATATATGGCATATTCCAAGATTCAATATTAGTTAGATTGTACATAATATAATAATAAATCCATTTTTTAATTATTTACAAGAGACTTAATATAAAAATATTAATGATGATGTAATCTTGCATTTCTTTAGCAGGTGTATTCACTTCCACAGATCAATCTGGCAACTTGAAAATGTCGAATTAGAAGCATTGTCCAATGCCATTTCTTGCTTCTCCAAGTTCCTAGCAATCATATTTGAATCTTCAGCAACGGGGAATGTTTCGTTTTCTTTAGAAATTTCTTCTTGGCTAAGTTGGGATGCCACAAATTTGTCAAGAACCCTCCAGTCTGTAACATGGTCACTCGAATTTTCACCATTATTCTTGAACATCGAGTGAAAATTTTGATCTATTTGACGTATTTGTTCTTGATTAAGCCCCGATGGGCGCAGAAAAATCACTGCCAATGTTCACGTTCAAGCCAGGAAAAGAGGACATTTTCGGACTTTCCAAAAGAGGAAGCTGGAGGAAATGATCTGTTGTGATTCCATACTGCAAATCAAGCTCTTTCTTGCAAGAAATGTAATTTGGATACGGAAATTGAAGATTTGAATGAGAATGTTGATTTGGGGAGTCAATATCCTGCATGAACGAAACTTGATCGTCGTACCAGATAGGTGAGTCTTGCTCGCCCATGAGTTTTCGAACCGTTGCTAATCGTTTCTTGAAAACCCTACAAACAACCCATCCTTCTTCCTGTGTAATGGTAAGAAATTGTACATTATTCAGATACTGTCATCATATATACTTTTTCACGTAAACTGTGTTTATCCTGTTACCTTTAATTGGTGTATGCAGATTTTTCTGCTAAAGTATGATCAGGAAAACCCTAATTTCCTGTGGCATGGTTTTAAAAAAATATTTTTATTCATGTTTTTAAATAAATAGTAGTTTACTTGCCTGAGGGATTCCATTTTCATCAGTTTCTAGACGATATTCATGCATGATCCAGTCAGATTTTTGACCATTAGGGGCTCTTCCTTGGTAAAAAACCAAGGTTTTTCTCATACCAATTAATTCGTGCTTCGAATAAATCGCCTTGTCTCGTCCAGTTGCCTTCCAAAATCCTGCTGCTGTGGCTCTATTTGTGCGCGTTCCGGTTGGATATTTCTTATCTTTGTGGCTGAAAAAGTACCATTCATTTTGCTCTTCTGTTCCTATTCTGCATAGCTCTAATGAAAAATCAACAAATAGTGTTAGTTTTATTTTCTTTGTTACACTACGATTTTTGATAATATATATATATATATCTCTATATATATATTTGATAATGATTATGAAACTAGCAAAATATGAACTTTGTGGAATTTATAATGGCACACCTTGAAGATCCCAAGGCTCAATTTTGTAAAGATCAACATCTTTGATTACATCCAAGTCGATTTGTCTTGAATTAACCTTTCTCCTTAGATAGTAATCAACAAGTTCTTCATCGGTTGGGTGGAATCGGAAACCGGGAGGTACATGTGAAAAAGTATTCATTCTTGAAATATTTTGAGACCTGAAATTAAAATTTATAGTTAATTTTGATCATGCCCCAAACTTTAGATACATTTTTGGAATTTTGATTAAAACAATTATATTTAGACAGCATAATTCCTGTTTCTGATCCTATGTATGCATTCATTAAACTGTGTTAGTAAATTTAGGGTAATTTTCACAAATTGTCCCATTGAATAGCGGTCTTTTCAATACTAGTCCCAAACTTTTAAAACTAATCACATATAGTCTTACACAAATTGTTTTTAATCAAACGTAGTCTCAAACTTTTGTTTTTAATCAATACTAGTCCCAAACTTTGTTTTTAATCAAAAGTGATTTCAAAACCTCATGTTGAGTTATGAGACTACTTCTGTTAAAAAATAATTTATGTGAGACTAAATATGTTAAAAATATTTATGTGAGACTATTTTTGATTGAAAATAATTTCTGTGGGACTATATTTGACTATCCCTAACCCGTAAATTTATATGTAACAGATACAATTTATCCCTCGAATGTTCCTTTCGAAAATTATTTGGAAAAATGGGACAAATGAATGCAATCTCACATGATTATGTGTGTGTCTATATATCCATATATGGATGTGTATATATATATATATAAAGGCGGTGCTGTAATCATCAATCAGTATTCTTAATTTTTTTTCCAGATAAAACGGTGAATTCATTGGTCACTAAAATATATATACCAAACGAAGAAAAATGAGAAAACAAAGAGAAAAATTTAGAAAAGTATTCAAGATCAATGATATAGTAAAGATTTTTTTTAAGAAAAAAGAGGCAAATGATCGATTAATTAAATAATGTATATTTACGTGTTTGGAGTACTTCTGCTACTCGTTGAATAATAATTTTTGTGCAAGATTTACAAAAGAATTTGATTGCACATTCATTAATCTTGGTAAAGTTATCAAAACTGAAAAAAAAAATGTTCTTCAATCTTTGTTAGAAAATAGAAAAAAATGAGCATATAAGAAAATAAATCCAAGATCAACTATTAATATTGGCTACATTACATCAAGATCTAGTCCCCCCCACCCAGTATTACATCTTCTTGCATCCACATGTAATCAATGAATTCTAATATACAAAAACCTCAAACATAATAAGTGAAGGTGCCAAGCATGCAAGTAATCATGGTAAACACAATCACTTCGTTTCTTATGGTGTGATCTAAAAGAAGAAATCCACGCCATACATTTTTTTGTTATCCCATGAATTATCCCTTCAAAAAAGAAATTATCCATGCAACATATTTACATTTGTGGATTTCAAAAAAAAAAAAAGGTCAAGAATATTCACTAGATTGCTAGAAATCATGCATATGACATATAGTGCTAAGATTATTGTACATACAAGTAGAAATATGACACTTGATTATTACTTTTTCTGCATGAAATCTAACTTATCATCATTTCTATAGATCACTTTACATATCCTTAAAACAAAATTGTAGCCATGAAAAAGGGTTTCAAGGATGAAGAGGATAAAACTAAAAGGGGGTGGGGGATGAAGTTAAACCCCGACTTTGAAGTAAAAGATGGATAATTTTTAGTACAAATTCAGAAAGAAACAATTGCAAAAACAAGGTGTTTTTAATATTATGAGGAGAGAAATTAAGTGTCTTTTTTTTTTTTTGGATAAGAATTTTTTAAAAAAAGAAAAGAAAAAAGAGTACAAGTAGTACTTGCCACTTTACAAATAGAAGATACAGATTGATCAACCTAAAACTTATCAACAGCTTAACACTAACAGACTTTGAGACAGATTTTTGGGTCGAAGAACCAATCCGAAACAGAATAGTTAAAAGCACCCTGTTCGTCTTTAAACATAGCCATGAATTTATCTTTATCAAATCTATCACTTTTTTCAATTGATCCATATCGTGGAATAAAGGTCTTTACGCGACACATATCTAATAACATCACTTTAAGAATTAGGGGTCAATCATGTTTGAATGTAAAACATTAACAAAAAAATTATATCAACTACACTTTAAAGTAGTTGATTAGCCAAAAAACAACATTCTTACACGCTCCGGACAAGATAAAAGAACTGAAATGAATCAAGAAACTCAAACCTTAAAAAGTTCAAATCCAGTGGTATAGAACGGAACAACTCACTATTCGATCTGATCCACCCAAAGTAGAAAGTTTCTCTTAAAAACCCTTACAAGCTAAACCGGAAATTTTTGGCACAAATCCCAAGAAAATTGTGCCGACGCTATAGGAAAAGGATTTAGAAAGCCAAGACGACAAGAAGACAAGAAAAGACAACAGATGTTTCCCTCGGGCATCGAAGAACTGCACGTATTGTCTTCTTGCTGTCTCAACCGGGTCGGACCCGGTGAAAGAACGGGTTTAGTTCTCGGACGAATGAATAAAAGAAGAAAGAAAGGGAAAAAAAAACCCAAGTGGTTTATCAAGGGAAGGATGGAAGAACAAATGGGATTTGTATATATAGGGAAAAAAGCTGTAACAAATTCTGCAGATATCAGAGAAAAAAAGAGAAACCCTAAATGATGATTACTTTACCTAATATTTTTTTCGTTTTTGATTATTAACACTCGCTATCAACATTGAGCAGAATTGTGGGGAAAGTTTGATGGGTGAGAGAGAAAAGGTGGCGCAAAATTGGCATTAGAGAGAGAAAGGGAAGAAGAGCGTGTGGGAACCTCCGCCAACCGCCATTGATAAAGACCTTTCTATGCAGATCATATACAACATATATTATGGTTCTATGGTAATTTGTTTTGGAAAAGACAAATATATTAGGATTGAATATAAGGGGTACTCGCCCTTACAAAGCAATAATCTGGAGATTTTGTTTAATGACCTATCATTCAACCCAACGACGATCCAACTGAACCGAAACTAGGAAACCAAAATAGAATCAAGCTTATGTGTTTTAGTTTGATTATGTAACCAATAATTGTTATTACCAAAAGTTATGTGATCTCTGGACTTTAATCAGATTATAATTATAATCGAAAAATAAAATAGACTGTAAACGTTATGTAAATATTATTCGAAATTTGCATAATAGGAAACTGGAACTGGACGAGGCCACAGCAAGTCGTGTGCCCGTAAACTCAAATTTGGCAGCGTACAAGCTTCTGGCCTCCTGGACAAGAGAGTTCCAAGGTACAACGCCCAATCGCCTCTGTTCGGAATGAAACAGAAATCCGAGCAGACTCACTTGAATACTAGTAGTGTGTAGTACTCTCAATGTATGAATATATGAGTGAGTGGACAATTTTCGGATGCTTCTAAAAAATTGAAGCTGGTGCAGCGTATATAGCTGCTACCTCAGTGGGATAACTGAATAGTCTCCACCTTAATCACAGATTTAAGACTTCCACTTAAATCAGATTAATGCAATTTTAATATCACATTTAAATCAGACTAATTCAGTATTAAATCAGGGTGTGAAAGTCATTTTAGAAATCCGAGTAGTAAAAAGATAGGGCTACCTTCGCGGTAGCGACACGCGCGACGAGTCGAGACGAGCCGAGCCGAGCGGAACGAACGGAAGGACGGCACGCGAGGAACACCCATCTTTTCAACTTAACTACACTCTATTGATTTGTTTCTCCTTGTAAACAAACCATAAGTGTCTTAATTTTTTCAATGTAGGATTCTTTAGCCTAATTGACTACTCATAATTAACTTATCATAATTTTGTAACAAAATTAATAATAATTATTGGGCTTTTATCAATTAAACCCAATTATAGTTATTAATCCCAACAATCCCCACATGAATGAAATATGGTGAAAAAATTACACAATGCACCTAGATGAAGATTTAAGAGTACTTTGAGAATCCATTGTATCATGATAGGTGGTGGTTAACCTTGAACCTTCCTTAGTAAAGTATCATCAGATATACTTGTCAACCAGTGGATGTGATGCCTTCAACTGTTCGACGTTTTATGTACAACAAGACAACAAAACTCACACAGTTTCATCTCCACACTATTATTGGTTCTTTCGTTGTTGTCCATTTTGGCCCTGGACTGCCTTGGATGTTTCATCGAATGCTCTAGAGATTTAGCCCGCAGGTCATCTCATAGAAGCGGCCCCTTCACATTCGATATAGGCGATTTCTCCTAAAGAGTATCCTGTCATACCCCACTTTAATACCTCGAGATAGAAGAATCATTAAGAGCATGAGCTCAGTCTTCCCACATACAGGTTTATCACTCTTTCATCACAGGAATATGTAAGGAACTCAATTTCCCGAGTGCTTTGTTCGATCCCCCCACAATTTAGTTTTCCCATTGAACCTGCAAACTGGACTTTACAATTCAGGTTGGGTTGCCATCATTGTTGAAAATCAATTTCATGGGCTTCAACCATATTCCCCTCGATGAAATCTCTACTCGGTCTATCGTTAGACCTTTCGTAAATGGCTTCGCAATGTTTTCTTTAGACTTCACATAATCTAGAGAAATAACACCGATTTTCAGTAGATTTCTCACGGATTTATGTCTCTGACGTATGTGTCTAGATTTTTGATTATACACATTGTTTTGTGCTCTTCCCATAGCTGACTGACTATCACAGTGCACGCTAATGGGTGGCACATGTTTTGATCACATTTGAATGTCTTCCAAGAAACTCCGAAGCCAATCAGCTTCTTCTGCTGCAAGATCTAAAGCTATGAACTCAGATTCCATAGTTGATCTAGCAATGCACGTCTGTTTGCATGATTTTCATGAAACAGCTGCACCTTCAATTATAAAGATATATCCACTCGTGGACTTTATATTCTTGGAGTCCGATATCCAATTCGCATCTGAGTACCCTTCAATTACTGCTTGATATCTCATATAATGTAGTCCGTAGTTAGTAGTGTTTCTTAAATATCTAAGAACTCAAACTACTGCCTTCCAGTGCTCATAACTAAGATTACTCAATCTGTTGACTGAGTTAGCTCGTCTAGTGCAGTCCATGAGGTACATGAGACTACCTATGACCATAGAGTACTCAACTTGTCGCACACATTCTCCACGATTCTTGCAAAGATTTGACACCACCTCCATAGGTGTTCTTGCGATGGTATTATTTCCCTTGTCAAACTTGTCAAGTATCTTCTCAACATAATGACTCTGGGAGATAGAATATCCATTTGCATGTTTGGTGATCTTCATCCCAAGAATCACATCTGCAAGACCTAGGTCTTTCATCTCAAAGTTTCGCGAAAACATTTTCTTTGTACTTTTGATGTTAGTGTTATTACCAACAATTATCATGTCATCTATGTAGAGACATATTATTACATAGTTTGTATTGTCTCCTTTCATGTAGACACATTTATCGCATTGGTTTGTTTTAAACCCATTTGAAAGCATGACGCTATCAAATTTTTCGTGCCATTGTTTATGTGCTTGTTTTAATCCATACAAGGATTTCACAAGTCTACACACCTTCGTTTCTTTACCTGGAACTACACACCCTTCAGGTTGGTCCATGTAAACCTCCTCTTCTAACTCTCCATTTAGAAAAGCATTTTTTACATCCATTTGATAGATCTCTAGGTTATATAATGCAACAAAAGCAATTATTAACCTTATCGACGTTTTCCTGGATACATGAGCGTATGTGTCGAAATAATCAACACCCTCAGTTTGTCTGCAGCCTTTGACTACAAGCCTAGCCTTGTACTTATCTACCGTACCATCAGCTTTCATCTTCCTTTTGAAGATCCACTTGTGGCCTAGTGGTTTACAACCTGCATGAATATCCACTAGTTCCCAAGTATGATTATGTAAGATAGATTCTATCTCACTGTTCACCGCTTTTTTCGAAAGATCAGAGTCTTGAGATGACATTACTTCCTTGAAAGTAGCCGGATCCTTTTCTAACAGATATGCTAGGAAATCCGAGCTAAAAGACTTCTCTTTTCTCACTCTTTTGCTTCGTCTAGGCGATTCTACATTCTCTTGAGATTCTCTATCCCCC
Source organism: Haberlea rhodopensis (assembly GCA_907163345.1). NCBI lineage: Eukaryota > Viridiplantae > Streptophyta > Magnoliopsida > Lamiales > Gesneriaceae > Haberlea > Haberlea rhodopensis. Next base: position 11,347,642 of record CAJQUN010000010.1, read on the forward strand.
ACATTTCTCTCAACATTAGTTTCAGGCACTGTCGGAGTTTTGTGGGGAAAGATTTCCTCAAAGACCGAAGCATCCCTAGCCTCAATGATAGTATTTACATGCATTTCTGCATTATCTGACTTGTGTACCAGAAATCGATAAGCAATACTATCTTGCGCATATCCGATAAATACACAATCCACTGTCTTAGGTCCTATCCCAGTCCATTTAGGAGGAGGAATTGGTACCTTTACTAGACAGCCCCAAACCCTTAAAATTTGTAGCTAGGTGCGCGGCCTTTCCACAATTCATAAGGCGTTTTGTCCAACTTTTTTTATGTGGTACTCTGTTTAGCATATAGTTGGCGGAAGAGCTTCACCCCACAAGTTCCGAGGTAAGTCGATGATGTACTGATCTATTCTCGGAGTGAAACAGAACATGTCCACCATTTGCATCTGGTATTGCAACTATTGAGAACACATCAATTGTATGCCAAACTCAGTAAATATGAGTTTTGGTTGACCAGTGTAGGATTCTTGGGACATGTGATTTCTAAAGATAGTATATCAGTTGATCCGAGAAAGATAGAAGCGGTGTTAAATTGGTCAGCACCTACTTCTGTGCCAGAGATTCGTAGTTTCTTGGGTTTGGCTGGATACTATAGACAGTTTGTTGAAGGATTTTCAACAATTGCTAAACAGTTAACACAGCTGACACAGAAGGGAGTACCATTTTGATGGTCAGAGGCATGTGAGCATGGTTTTCAGGAATTGAAACATCGGTTAACTACTGCTCCAGTGTTGATTATCCCATCAGAGCTTGATAGGTTTGCTCTTTATACTGATGCATCATTACTTGGTTTAGGTTGTGTATTGATGCAGGATAAACATGTGGTGGCTTATGCATCAAGACAACTGAAACCACATGAAATGAAATATCCAATATATGATTTGGAGTTGGCAGCCATCTTCTTTGCGTTGAAAATATGGTGACATTACTTATATGGTACATCGTTTACCATATATACTGATCATAAAAGTTTAATGTTTTTATTCACTCAGACAGGGTTGAATATGAGGCAAAGAAGATGTATGGATCTCTTAAAGGATTATGATTGTGAGATCGAATATCATCCAGGAAAGGCGAATCTGACAGCATATGCCTTAAGTCGCAAGGTACACAACACTGCCAATGATATGATTCATTTGTCAGCCTTGATAACTTCTTGTTGTACATTGGGATATGAGTTTGATGTAGAGACAGTGTCAGTGAGGGTATCAACATTGTTTGTTGAACCCGATATTTTTGAGAAAATCAGAACAACACAAACTACTGATGATGAGGTACAACACTGGAAAGAAAGGATGTGTCAAGGACAAACATCTCCATTTGTGTTAACAAGTGATGGAAGTTTGAAACACCGAAACTGTTTGGTAGTACCTGCTTCATTAAGACTACACCAAGAAATACTACAACGTGCTCATTGTAGTAGCTATAGTATACATCCTGGAGGAAAGAAAATGTACAAAGATTTGCGCACTCAATTTTGATGGAAACGCATGAAACATGATGTACTAGACTTTGTGAAACGTTGTTTGATCTGCCAACAAGTAAAAGCAGAACGACAAAGAACAGGAGGTGAATTGATGAGTTTAGAGATTCCTCAATGGAAATGGGAACACATTACCATGGATTTTGTTACCCATTTGCCACGGACTTCTTCTGGCTTTGATGCGATTTGGGTAGTCGTTGACAGACTAACAAAAGTAACTCACTTCATACCATACAGTATGACATTTACCTATTTGAAGATGACTCAGTTATACATTCAAAATGTAGTGAGACTACATGGCATACCAGTTTCCATTGTATCGGACAGAGATCCGAGATTTACTTATCATTTTTGGGAAGGATTACAGTCAGCACTAGGAACAGAAGTACGATTAAGTACAGCGTATCATCCTCAGATAGATGGATAGACAGAGCGTACAATACAGACGCTTGAGGATATGTTACTGGCACGTGTATTAGAGTTTGATAACTATTGGCAAGAGTCGTTGCCATTGGTGGAATTTTCGTACAATAATAGTTATCAAACTAGTATACAGATGGCACCATTTGAGGCATTGTATGAGCGACGATGTAGATCGCCATTATATTGGGATGATGTGGATCAGTCTTCACTGAATGGGCCATATATAATACGTGAAATGGAAGAGAAAGTGAAACTGATCATATTGAAATTACAAGCTGCTTATGCCAATAAGCGACGTAGACCACTTGAATTCCAAATTGGTGACCGAGTAGTGAAAATCTCACCTTTTAAAGGTGTGGTACGATTTGGTAAGTGTGGAAAGTTGTCTCCACGGTATGTTGGTCCTTATGAGGTGTTGCAATGTATTGGCATGTTGGCATATCGATTGGCACTACCGCCAGCATTGGGTAGCATCCACGATGTGTTTCATGTTTCGCTGTTGAGGAAATATGAACTAGATCCGAGACATGTATTGCAACCGTCAGAAGTACAGCTGGATACAGACGTGTCTTATGTGGAACGACTAGTGATGATTCTGGATAGAGCTGAGCGGACATTGCGTAATAAAGTGATACCAATGGTAAAGATACAGTGGGATCGAGGAGGCAACGTGGGAGACGGAGCAGCACATGATACAACAGTATCCTGAATTATTTTCTGGTATGATTTTACATTTTACGATACTGCTGGTAAGTAATTCCTGCAATGTTGCATATATGATTATGTTTCTTGCCTTATTGCAGTAAGGTGGTAGGATTGAGTATATGTTCATGTTATATATATGCAATTTCGAGGACGAAATTCAATGAGTAGGGGAGAAATGTAATGCCTCGATATGACGTATACATGTGTGATATGGTTATGGCGTATTTATGACTAATTACGGTCTGATGTGGCCTCGGGTTCGGATTGAACCAAGCAAGAGTAAAGCCATGTATGAATGAAACCTAGTTGGAAATTAAGTATATGTGAGAAATCAAAGAAGGTGAGTGCATTATATAGACATATGCTACATGGACTTAACATGGAACTTAACATGGAAATACATCACATAGTTAGATGTGTCCTATATTTGCCATGAATTTGAGGGGATTTATATTTGAATTTGAATTGGAATGTGGTGTGTATGTGAGTTGCATTTCATATGAATTTGAGTTTATGTTAGAGGAGCTTATATTAAGGTAAAATCAGATTTGTAATAACATACTACACCATAAATACCTACAAATCTCTACAAAATCTTCTTCCAACCCTTGCTTCCTCTTGCCATCTTTTCTTGGAGTTCAACTTGGAAATCTAGATACAAAGTTGTGTGAAGTGAAACTCAAGGTTAGCTGGTAAGAATTACATAGCATTTGACGTGTATGTGTTGGTAGTTCATCTATGTGAAGATATGACTTATAATCTCAATATCTTGATTTCATATGAGATGGAATACAAAGACATAAGTTGTAGATGTTATGGAAATGTGTTCTTATGTTAGTAAATATTACTTTGAACAAGTTTTGATGGTTTGTGGTGATGTAGAGAAGGAGAACCATGAGGATATGCTCAAATCCACACTGTTCTGAAATGTTCAGACATCGGCGATCGATCGCGAGCACTATGGCGATCGATCGCCGAAGACAGGGCAAAAATAAGGCGGTGAAATAAATTGGCGATCGATCGGTGAAAATATAGCGATCGATCGCAAGGAAATAGAACACTTTGGCGATCGATTGCGAGATAGTGGCGATCGATCGCGATAAAACATAACAGTTTGGCGATCGATCGGTGAAATTGGCGATCGATCGCTAGGGTTAATATTTTGAAAGATGTGTTATTTTTGTGGACTTTTTTTTTCAAAGCCTCTTGTAACATGATATATGGTTGATATTGTTGTAGCATCATCACAGGGGACGGGGCAACGAGGAGGTTAGATATTGACGCCTGATTTATATCGTTTATATCCCACGACAGGTACGTGTTAACGTACGAGTATATGGTATGATTGTGATGATGATATGGACATTGTAACATATGAGTTGTGGTATCATAAGCATGTACATTCATGATGTTCATAGTGTTGAGATGGATGCCACGTTATGTATATATCATATGCTTTGGCTGAGATCAGTGACGATATGTATGCCAATGTTGGGCATATGCTTTGGCTAGGGATTATTGCCTCGATAGGTATGCTGTATATGCTTTGGCATGAGAGATATACTCTGGTTGAGTATATGCTCTGGCTGTTATAACGTATGAGGACTCTGCTATGATATGTGCTGCTAATATGAAGATGTGAGGAGGTTCCACTGACATATTTAGCTGAGATAGGCATAACATATTGGCTTCGTTATAACAGGGTGATAAGTGAGACATGTCATGACATATTTGCATTTGATGATGCATGTTACAAAACAATCACAATGAATGTTTAGCGCTTTATCGTTTTATGTTTCTTATTGAGATAGCACTGAGATGGTTATTTATCTATCTATACTCATGTTGTGTGATTGTTTCTGTAGGGACTCATAGACGTGGGAGGACGGGATTGTGAGTCTTATTCCGTTGCGAGTTGAACCACTGCATAGGAGTTGTACTAGTCTAGGTTGTTTTAACGGTACATATGATGTATATTATGACATGGTTTTGTCAACTTGTAACAACTTACATAATTCAACTCTTAATCAGTGTATGATTTACTTAATTTCTACTCACATATGTATAATGAACTGATATATAAAGGATTAAGTAACGAGGACCCCACAGATGGGGTGAGCTGTGTGAGGAGTGCTACTCATATAGAAGGACATGAATTCTTTTGTATAGTTTTTTCCCAGGGTAGAGTAAATCTATGGCCTTTACATTCATTTTGTGGGAATGTAATAAATCATTTTTGGAATTTATTTTGGCACTGTAATCCTTAAGCTCAATGCATCAACATGAACCCTTATACTCTGTTTAATGTATATTTAGCTCTCTTTATGTCATTAAATCAACACTTAAGGTAGCGAGGCCTTACAAACACAAAGATGGACACATATTGCACCAAACATATCACAAATGAACAGATCCTTACACATATACACTGAATCAATTTATCACATTGTGCTTCTTCCCCTTGAAATCGATTAAATCACTCCATATAGTGATACAATAATTCCTTAATTAATTCCATACATCTAAAATAGAAAAATAATACAAGTAATTCAATTATAGCTAACTTAAAAATCTCAAAAAAGCCATTGAACACCTCAAAATAAAGATAGTGCAATAACTAAGTGCAGAAATAACAATCCCTTACCCTATTTTAGCTCTGGATCCTTAAACACTCGCCCGAAGAATCCTATACAACCGCATAGATGCGTTGTTCCTCTGCTCTCATCTTTGCCTGGCATGGATTAGGGCTGGAATGAAATTAGATCTGGGCTGAACATGGCTAGGTATGTAGGTAAAAAAAATTGACACGGACTGCAGCCCAAGTGAGCCCGTACCTAGGTACGCCCTTGGATGGGGTGTCTCAGTTTCGAGAATTTCCACTCTCCTCCCAACATCTCCCTCAATTAGTGTAATTATACTAAGAAAAAAGAAATATGCATAACTCTACAACGTAAATATTAAATCTTTATGACCAATTCCATTGATAAAAACAAAAAACAAAACAAATCGACCCCAAAGAGGTGGAAAATATGCCGAAATCCGAGAACAAAAAATTTTCTTTCATTTCTTGACAATCCTTTCAAGCATTTAGGAAGCTCATTAGAAAATATTTACAAATGATAAAAAAAATCAATCGTTCGAGAGATTTGAGTATGCATCACAAGAGCAGCCAAAAAATGCACCCACCAGAATGTTATATGACCAAACACAACATGATACCTTGCCAAGAACCAGCTACACAACTACAACTACATTCCTTCATTATTACTACAACCAAAAGATAAGTGTGACAGATATGCATATGCTTCGTTGGATATGTGGTAAGACGATAAGTTATAAAAAATAAAGACATTCAAGCTGAAGTGGGAGTGGTTTGTATGGAAGAGAAGATGCAAGAAAGTTGCTTATGCCGGTTTGATCACGTACGACGTAGGCCTATCAACGTACCTAAGCATCAAGTAGAGTCCATGGATTTTGACCCTTTTGACGAGGGTAAAGGGGATGACATAAGAATACATAGCTCGAAATTATATACAAAGATTTGGAGTCTAAATGGATCAACGAGGATAATCTTACCGAAAGAAGTTCTTGAAGAATGCTGTTGTGCGCAATCGAACTTAATCATTATATGGTTCAGTTCATGTAACATACAATAATCTATTGGTACTAAAGGCTTAGTAGCTGTTGTATGCCAACAAGAATAACCATCAAACCACTGAACAAAGTTTCAACTAATTAATTTTTGAACTCTAACTTTCTCATGAGGGAAGAAGGTAAAGTCATTTCAAAGTCCTTATCCTTGCCAAGCCACCATACACCAAAGCGGGGGACCAACTAGGGAGTTGAAGAGAAGGATGGCTCCAGATGATGAAAGTGTTAGCATAAAATGTCATCTAAGCCAAACATTGGCTCAATGGGTTTTATGAGCCCTAGCCAAATTAGCCGACTCATTACAACTATAAATATGTCATTCAATCTAGGGTTTTGGAGAACCAATCATTCCAATCATACACACACCAAGGAAATCTGAAAGTGTTTCAGGAACTCCTGATAAATTGAATTTACTCCTATAAAGTAGTTAAGATGATATTGACCATGGATGTGATACTAAAACTTTCAAGGAGACTCGATTCGGGACATTGGCAAGATGCCATGAGATCTTAATGGACTTCTTGTAGTCTAATATGGTATGAACCTTAGTAGATTCTCTTGAGGGAATTATTCACATTGGCTACGAATGGATCTAGAAGCGAAAGCTTGGAGTGGATGGGAAGGTAGCAACCTTCAATGTAACGACCCAAAACTTTTACATGAGTTACATGATCATGCATAAACATCATGACTCATATAGAAGCATTTGATATGCATAAATATTGGGTCTATTGTGAAGATATTGTTTTTGATTCTATTGAATGCATGACTTGAGTGATAATTATGATAATAATTGAAATCTAATGAGTCGGTTTCATTATATCGAGAATATGGTTATAATTATGAATATACAAAGTTGAGGGACTTAAGTGTAAGAGCCTAGAGACTTGAAGGTCTAAAGTGCAATATAACATAAAATTCATATTTATCTAGTGAAAAAATGAAGGAAACTTATCAGCTTATCTTACATTTTCGTTTTTGCCTCTAAGCTTTGAGGGAAATCTAACCAAATTCCATAGAAACTCAAGTTTTGTGCCAAAAACTTGTAGAGGAATGTATACCTATGTTTATACTCTTTATTTTCTACTGTTTTGACAAGTTTTAATGATGTGTTTCTTGATGATGGTTGAGAAGAAACATAAGGTTTGCATGTGTTAGATGAGAACATATCTTTTGAAGTAATTTTGATGTTATATATGAAGGGAATAGGTTTAAAGAAGGTAGAAGGGGTTTTTGGAAAGAAAGAACATGTGTTTGTATAAGAAATCTGCTGAAAAACAGAACTCCTATGGTGTTTCGAAGTTTTGGAATTATTAGACTTTCATTTTGATGTTGGTGATCAAATGCAAGTTGTAGTATGTTAAGTTATCTTTAATTTGATAGTAAAATCAAGTAATTTGGAGTTATAATGCATGAGTTATGTCGATTTTACTAAACTATGTACAGGTTGGCATTTCAAATGGAATAAGTTATGAAACTTGATGTTCTTGGCTAATGTTTCTTAGGAAGATGATTAAATTAACTTAAGCATTTCAAATATGATTTGTAGATCTTTGAGTTATATTTAATTTGACGCAAAGTGGGACTCATTTGGAGTTCATATGAATTAGTTATGAATTTTATACCAAAAGGTGTCAAAGCTGAAAATGCAGAATTTTCCACTAAACCATTCTGCCCTGTAGCAATCGATCTCCTCTGTGTAGAGATCGATCTCTTCAGCCAAAATTTTGAAAAGAAATGGTTTTCTTTGATGAGTGTAAGTATGGGAAGCCTAGTATGATGTATGTGAACTATGAAAACATGTTAAAGGTAAATATTATATGATTTATTCATGTGTTTGAAATAAATGTATTTATAGGTCATAATCTCAAACAAGCTACAGATAAGGCAAACTACAAGAGTTCTTCGAGATAGGAATATAGTTTGTGAGTATATCCTATAACTTGGTATTTAACTATACATAAGTAAATGATTTATGTTCTATGAATTGCGTTTATAATGGATGTAAATATGTGTTGTATATGATGTGATGTTTCATTATATTGACATGTGCTTATGAATTGTTCATTCATGTGCATACATAAGAGATTAACGAACTCTGTTATGGATGTTGTGGATCTTGAACCATGTGTTAATGCATTCTGAGTACAGTCAGAATTACAGAATCAAAGAATATCGACCCGAGTTAATTGAGAACTCAAAAGAGGATCTACAGAGTGCCATGACCATCTTGTGATCACAAATTGTTCCTGATTCTAGTTGATCCATAACAGAAGAACAACTAATCATACATACATGTGTACGTATGAATTACTTGTTGTACAAGTGTTACTACAGTTTTGATGAGTTATATACGTATGTGATGTTGAATATCAGTTATTTGTATATACTTAGTGAAGTGTTTTGTTTCAGATAATCCAAAGTAAAAGTTGACTCTAGAGGCATGTGTAGAAGTCTTTTTGAAGTCTTTTGCAGTATGGGTACAAGGTTGGCCGGCTGATCTGTAGTTCTTCTCCCTCTGCTCATCATTGTACATATAAGTGTATAGGTTTTCGATATGAGTAATGCGAGATACAGTATCAATCCATTTTTGTGGCATATATGCCATGTACACATTGTTATGGAAAAGTTTTATATTTACATGTTATAAAGTAAAATTTCCGCTGCAACGAATTAAATATGTTACTATAGTAATGCTATAGTCACAGTCATGTGTATGTATATAAGTAATGTGACGCCCTTACATGATAAATGTTAGGCGACATGCCTCATGTATTTACACGTGTATAAACGAGATATGCGTGTCATGTGTAATGAAAGGTAGGGGTGTCACATTCAAAGCCTGACTGGTGGGAAAATGGTATCTTATAGGCAAAGAGTTGTCTGTGAGAAACTTTTCATCAGTTGTGATGCTATAGTCTATTTAGATTTTATTAGTTGTATCTGCATATTATGAATATGAGATATGGCAGATGGATGTGAAGACAACATTTCTTGATGGTGACATTGAGGTAGAAATGTAGCAGCCAGATGTGTTCACAACTTCTGGGAGTGAGCAAAATGTTTGCAAACATCAAAGGTCCATTTATAGGCCTAAGAAGGCACCCCGAAGTTAGAATATCCATTTGATAACATTATCAAAATGTTGGGTTTTGTTAAAACCCGGAAGTGACATGTGTGTACATAAAGGTTAGTGGGAACGTGGTAATATATGTGATGCTTTAAGTCGATGATATCCTACTCATTGTGAATGATATTGAATAATCAATTAAAGCATGGTTATCTACTAATTTCTCTATGAAAGATTTGGGAGAAGCGTCCTACGTGCTTGTCATCAGGATCTATAGGGATAGATCTAAAGGATGCTCGAGCTCTCTCAGTCTGCGTACATAAACACTGTGCTAAAAGGGTTTAACATCGAATAGTTGAAAATGAATTACTTCCCAATATGTCATAGTATTCATCTCTCGAGTCAATGTGTCTTAATATTGATGGGAAGAGAGAAAAGATGGCATTGATACCTTATGTTTTGATTTTAGTAGCATAATGTGTAAGGACCCTAGTTCCTTAAATGCGGATTAAAAGCGTAAATAAAGTTTTCATGCATAAACGGAGTATAAAAGTTGTGTTGATGCCTTGAGCTATTAGGTTACAGTGCCAAAATTTAAAATTCCAAAAGGGATTAATTACATTCCCAACCAATGAATGTTAATACTATAGCTTTACACTACTCGTAGAGTAGATACTATACAAAAGAATGTGCCTGCTACCAATAGCACTCCTCACTAGCTCACCGCACCAACTCGCCTTAGCCCGTCTGCCCAAAAGTACCTACAGGAACAACCCCAGACCATGATCATGTACATAAATCATATTCACAATAATATGATGGTAATCCAAATGCATAAATCGTAATTGCGATTCACTTCCTGTATGTAATACGTTTAAAAGCTCCCTTTGGTTGTCAATGTACCACAATCATAATCAATGGGTTATAATACCAATAATTTATGTCATGACATGCACTCATTCCATGTATACCAATGGTCAGTTCCAGTCTTATTATATAATGGCATAATACCCCTCGCGTTTACATGGCAGCGGCATTAATACCCCTCGCTTCGACATATTAGCGGCATAATATCCCTCGCATCAACATGACAGCGACATTATCCTTCGCTTCGACATGTTTGCGGCAAATATTCTTCATCGCTAAAATATGACAGCGGCAAGTATTCTATCATCGCTTCGACATGAAGGCGGCAAGTATTCTTCATCACTGCAATATAATCTTGACTCACAATTACATGCAACCATAATGCATATTCCAACCATGTATGCAACCATAATGCATAAACAAGACCATATATGCAACCATAATGCATAACCAATTCAAAGCGTAATATATACGTTTTACCGTCCGATGCTCGTATGTCTCACTACGTACCTCAGTTCCAAAAGTGGAGATATCGTGAACTTTATCTCCTAAGCTGTGTGGCCACCTGGGATGGTTCTACACAATCACACAACCCCATATTAGAAGCCAAATACCAAAATTCGTCAAAAAAAATCCATTTTCCAAAATTCTGCTGCTGGCGATTGATCGCTCCACTGAGGCGATCGATCGCCTGCCTTGCGTTTTGGACACTATCCCTCGGCGATCGATCGCGCCCTTTCAGGGGATCGATCGCCTGCCCTGTGATTTTGCTACTGCCTATTGGCGATCGATCGCGCCATTTCAGGCGATCGATTGCCACAACCAGAATCGCGATTTCCACCATTTTTGCACACCAAATCCATCCCAAACCAAACCAATACTCCTACCACCAACCCAACAACATAAGGACACAATAAACCAACAAAATACACCTTAAGCAACACAAAAAACCAACACCCAACCAAAAATAATACCAACCCAAAATAATCCATTTCAAAACCCTTCAAAACTATTTCAAACTCAATCCAAACACAATAAAAACAACATGGAGGTATCCATACCTCTAGGGGACTCCAAATCTCACACCAAATCCCACAAATCAAGTTTTTGGAAGGATTTCTCTTCACCTCTTTGCTCAAACTCGAAAATGGAAGAGAAGGAGGGTTTGGGTGGTTGATTTGGGGAAATTTGAAAAGTGATGGTGTAGTGGGGATTGGTGTTTAAGTGGGTTGGTTTTAATTAAATTGCACTCCCACAATTACCATGGTGTATAAACACCCCAACATGATATTTAAAAGGCATTTTACCATAATGCACCAAAATCACCATTAAAAACATGATTCACCCAAATAATCACAAACCATCTCATTTAAACCATTATAACCCCCAATTACCCAACATGCATAACATGCACCCCGAAATGCATCACCGGGTCACGCCTACCATGTGACTAAGCATTTCACCCAGATAATTAATTCCAACACATATATTAATTATCACCATAAAAATCACATAAACATAATTAATGCCCAAATTGCATATAATTATTTTGGGGATATCACAATACTCCCCTACTTATAAGATTTCGCCCTCGAAATCGTATGCACTTACCCAAATCGAAACCAAACATAAATCACATACCAGAAAATAACTCTGGGTAGTGCTGCATCATATGCCGCTCCGTCTCCCACGTGGCCTCCTCGACACCCCTGCGATCCCACTTAACCTTTACCATCGGTATCACTTTGTTCCGCAGTCTGTGATCAGCCCTATCCAAAATCCTGACTGGCCGTTCCTCATAGGATACATCAGAATCCAACTCAACCTCAGAAGGCTGCAATACATGCGACGGATCCGGCTCATACTTCCGTAGCATAGATACATGAAACACGTCGTGAATACCAGACAACGACGGTGGCAGTGCCAAACGGTAAGCCAAGGTACCGACGCGCTGTAAAATCTCGTACGGTCCCACATACCTCGGAGACAATTTACCACGCATACCAAACCGAACCACACCCCTGAAAGGTGATATCTTCAGAAAGACTCTGTCTCCCAACTGAAACTCCAACGGTCTCCGCCGTTTATTCGCATAGGCTGCCTGCCTATCCTGGGCTGCCTTCATTTTCTGACGGATAACTTTTACCTTATCCTCCATCTCCCGAAACAACTCCGGTCCTCCCACTGCTTTACTGGTCAAGTCATCCCAGTATAATGGCGACCTACAACGCCTACCATACAAAGCCTCAAACGGTGCCATCTGAATACTCTCCTGATAGCTGTTGTTGTAAGAAAACTCTACGAAGGCCAAAGAATCTTGCCATGAGGCATCGAACTCCAACACACAAGCTCGTAGCATGTCCTCGAGCGTCTGTATAGTACGCTCTGTCTGCCCATCCGTCTGGGGGTGATATGCCGTACTCAATCTCACCTCAGTACCCAATGCTGACTGAAGACCTCCCCAGAAATGAGACGTAAACCGCGGGTCTATGTCCGACACAATAGATACTGGAATCCCATGTAGTCTCACTATATCCCGGACATACAGCTGAGCCATCCTCAAGTACGTGTACGTCATACTGTAGGGAATGAAGTGATCTATCTTTGTCAGTCTGTCGATGATTACCCAAATAGCATCACATCCTGAAGTAGTCCTCGGCAAGTGGGTCACAAAGTCCATAGATATGTGTTCCCACTTCCACTCCGGTATCTCTAAGTTCCTCAGCTCGCCACCAGGTCTCTGCCTCTATGCCTTAATGATGTGACTAGAAATAGACACATCTATTGCGCTTAATTGTCTACGATTTGGTATATTTTGATGGATAAATTGATACATATGCTACCTAATCGTATATTTGTGTAAATGTAGGGAAAGGTGAAGAAATCAAGCTAAAATGATGAAAGAAGCAATAAAGTTGAAGAAAAGAGGAAAAAACCAGAATCAAAGACACATGTTGCTCCTTTCTCCTCCAATTTCTATGTATTCCAGCCAAGTTTTGGGAATGTGGTCCATATAAAAGTTGTAGAACTTTGAGTTATCTTCGCGTGGACAGCTGACTCGTCGAATTCGGAGTTCGTATGTGAAAGTTATGGCCAAAGTACAAAACTCGCCAGAAAAATGGAGGACAGGCGTAATTACGCCATTCACAGGCGTAATTACGCCAACGCTACGGCATGGACAGGCGTAGCTACGCCATTTTAGGCGTAATTACGCCAATAGAATTTTGGAAAATTAAAAAACTTGATTTCTTTCCTTCCCACATGGATTCTAACCTACTCCATCAGCCTCCCAATACATATATACTCGAAATTCAGACCTTTTAACCATCTAGATAGTTAGGGTAGAGTAGTTTAGGATAGTTTTATATTTTCTTTTCAATTTTGTTGAAGAACGGCTACGAAGATCGAAGCGAAGGCGGGATTGACACCTCGACGAGCGGAGATCGGATTAGTTTTCTTTCCCTTGTTTTTATTTATAGTTTTGTTTTAATTATGTGTAGCTAGTCTTAATTCTTGGTTGAGGAAGACAAAACCTTGGATTTATTTATCTTGGGGAGATTCGTACGCTTTTGTTTATCGATTTTATTGAATTCATTGTTTTTCTGATTTTGTTGATATGATTGATGTTTGTTTATTGGATTGACAACCTAGTAACTTGCATATAATCTATTGCTAATTGGATATCAAATAAGAGATTGTTTGAGTAATCTAATTGAAGAAGCAACTAAGATCGATAATTGCCTGCTGTTGGTGTTATTAAATTCTTAGGGAAAACCATTGATTAAATTATATAAACCGCTTGTGTTTATGTTGTTTAGATTCATCGCTCACTAGTTTTGAATGATGTCATGATTTTAATCTTGAATATGCATATAGAGATTGATTGATTGGTGAAAGTTAAATTAGAACGCTTGGACTAATTGACTATGAATAAGGTGAGGGAGGAATTAGATTTCCAATTGATGAATATTCAAGTAAAATTGAGTCTTTTGTGAATCGATGAAATAGATGATAATATCCAAGGTAGAGTCGACCGATACCAAGAATCGCTTTCATTAGTTAATCTTTGTTTTTAATTTTCATTAGTATAATTCAACCTCACAACCCCATCCTTTATTATTCTTTTGTTTTGATTTTCATTAACACAAAGATTCACACCTCCTCGTGGGATCGATCCCTACTCACGCTACTACATTATTGTTATCAATCTTGAGGATTGAGTGGGGTTAATTTGGGCGTACACGATAAGCGCACACCAAATTTTGGCGCCGTTGCCGGGGAGGCGTTGTATATTTTTGTGTTAATATTTTCTGTTTTCTTTCTTTCTCTTTCTTTTTCCCCACCGCTACTCTTGTTTGTTAGTGCTTACAGGTTGATTTCTCAAAATCGGATCTTATCATGGAGGACTATAGGCGACTAGACGAATTGGAGTATCTTGTGCACCAACTTGGCGTAGGGAGTGGACAAAGTGCATACAACTCAAGTTGGAGTGATCATCTCAATCTCAACTATGACAATCAATGGATGAGCCCACCTCCACCTTACATGCAGTCCTATCTACCGCCATACATACCACAATATTCGTCATGGCAGCAACAACCTCAATACCATACCCCTGGTGAGTCTTTAGAGAATCTTGTTTTAGCACTTAATGACAATACTTTGCAATTTCAACAGGAATTCAGGGCTAGCACTCAGAATTTGGGTAACCAAATCGAGCAACTTATTAAATCAGCCGATCAGATAGCAGCACAACCCACCGACTTTATACCCTCCCGGACGATGGAGGCACCACGAGAGAACATGGTTGCAATCGCCTCAAGGAGTGACGAAGAGGTAGGAACCCCGGGGAGGTGGTACTGATGCCACCCAAGCTAGAAGAGGAGACACATGTGCCACTAGAAGAAGAGGAGCTTGCACATCATGCATCTCCACAAGGTATGTCTCCAACAACCCCCTATGTTGAATATGATCATGAACCCTTTGAAGAGAAAAAGGAACCGAAGGTCGAATACTGTGATGAAATGGACATGTTTGATGATTTTTTCTCTGACGATGAGGAGAAGGAAACTCCTACAAAATGCACGGATCCTGGTATGTTCACTGTCCCATGCCTGATTGGAAATAATAGAATTGATAAGGCCATGCTAGACTTAGGAGCAGCAATAAATGTTATGCCTTATTCAATCTACACCTCTTTAGACCTAGGACCTCTTAAAAAATCTGAAATTGATATTCAATTAGCAAATAGGTCTACTGTGCATCCTAGGGGAATACTTGAGGACGTTCTAGTGAAAGTCGATAAATTGGTCTTTCCTGCTGACTTCTACGTACTTGACATGGAAAATGATAATAAAAGCAGCCCTATTCTGTTAGGGAGACCATTTTTGAAAACTTCCAAGTGCATAATAGATGTAAGTGGTGGTGCTTTTACTATGGAGTTTAATGGTGAGGTAGCTAAGTTCAATACTCATGATCCCGTTCATCCTACTACTGATTATACTATTGGCATCACACATCACGTATCACTAGAAAAATCACATACTGTCACTGAGCATGAACATGGGGTAACTACTGATCGACCTGTTGACGAAGGAGGTATGGGAGAAATTTTGACTGATACTTCATGTATTACTACTGCTTTACCAAATTCTCCTTTTAAAAATCTCACTTTTGAATTGCAGGTACCTGATGTTGAGCTGAAACTTCCTCCTGAACCTCACGATACATCAATAGAAAACGAGGGGATGCGAAAAGGGTTGAGGACCTCCAAGAAGTATAAGGCGAATAGGCATCGCCTTCGAGCTGTCAGAAGGATACTGAGGTGGGAAAAGGTGGCATTGGACACCAAACATGACCCACCATGAGCACGAGCATTGGAGTCGGGCCACCGACGTTAAACAGAGGCGCTGCTTGGGAGGCAACCCAAGGGGAGTTAGTTTCCCTTTCTTTTTATTTTTTATTGCTTTATTAGTTAGACTTTTCTCGTTTCTTGTATTTTTGCCTTACATTGGGGACAATGTAAGATTTAAGTATGGGGGAGGGATTAGTAGTGTGTTATTGTTTTTCTTATTTCAAAAATACAAAAAAATCGAAAAATTTAAAATTTTGAGCTCATAAGTAATGAACACATGCTTAGAATCACTAGCCCATGATGAAACCTAATTGATATCATGCATGCTTTTGAACTTAGGTGAATTGTTAACCTTGGAACACTTTGAACTCTAATGCAAAGTTTACTTTAACTTAGTAGTTGAATATTTTGAGCACATTATTGTCATGGCTTGTGAAGTGTGCATAGCTTAGTGAAGATTGTGTAAACTTTGTGATAGTCTTAAGAAGTCTCTAATACATGCTAGAACTTAACTACATGCTCTTTGAGGCGTATGTCTAGACTACTTGCAAACATGAAAGTGATATAGGCAATCTTTGATGCGTTTGAGCCTTTCAAGCCTACCATGTAAACAAAATCAATCTCTAGTACCCTTTTTGAGCCTTAATGTAAAAGAATGGGAGTATGCTAAGCATACTCAAGACCCCCATTCAACATTCCTTGACTAGCTTATCATCCTTCCCTAATGAGCCTAAATGTGATTTTAATCCATACCTTTTAAGGGAGTATGATGTATTTCATTCAAATGCACTTGGGAATCATTGAAGTATATTTGTGAGCTTAATTGTCAAAAGAATGGAATGCATGAAAGAAAAAGGAATGCCTTGAGAAAATAGATAAAAATATGACTTCAAGGGGAGCCAAGGCACTAAAGAAGAAAAATGTTGAAATAAACCTTGAAAAAAATGAACAAGGTTTGAAAAATTCATACAAGAAGAGAAGCTTTTAGTGTGCATTTCATCATACTCTCTTGTTTGAATATCCTTACCCTTTCTTTCATAAGCCAATACCTAGGCCAAGCTACAAGCTAATAAAGACCTACTTGATTTATGTTTGCAAAGTAGCTAAGATAGTGGAGAAGAGTGTGCAAGTGAGCTTATACTTGTGTTAGTGTATGACTTGAACTATTGTGGATTTACATATTTTGGAACTATAATTTGTACACAACACTTGTTTATGACCACACACACACGTTCACTATTTTGTTGAGTATGAAATGTATAGGGATTGAAATTGTTCCACTGTTAATTTTTCACCGCCTTTCATTACTATGCATGTTTTAAATTGTTGAGGCATAAAAGTGAGGACAAGTTAGTTTGTTATGATGCTATGAGCCAAGCAAAAAAATATTGTAGTTTTGTCTGATTTACTCGAGGTCGAGTAAAGATTAAGTATGGGGGTGTTTGATGTGACTAGAAATAGACACATCTATTGCGCTTAATTGTCTACGATTTGGTATATTTTGATGGATAAATTGATACATATGCTACCTAATCGTATATTTGTGTAAATGTAGGGAAAGGTGAAGAAATCAAGCTAAAATGATGAAAGAAGCAATAAAGTTGAAGAAAAGAGGAAAAAACCAGAATCAAAGACACATGTTGCTCCTTTCTCCTCCAATTTCTATGTATTCCAGCCAATTTTTGGGAATGTGGTCCATATAAAAGTTGTAGAACTTTGAGTTATCTTCGCGTGGACAGCTGACTCGTCGAATTCGGAGTTCGTATGTGAAAGTTATGGCCAAAATACAAAACTCGCCAGAAAAATGGAGGACAGGCGTAATTACGCCAACGCTACGGCATGGACAGGCGTAGCTACGCCATTTTAGGCGTAATTACGCCAATAGAATTTTGGAAAATTAAAAAACTTGATTTCTTTCCTTCCCACATGGATTCTAACCTACTCCATCAGCCTCCCAATACATATATACTCGAAATTCAGACCTTTTAACCATTTAGATAGTTAGGGTAGAGTAGTTTAGGATAGTTTTATATTTTCTTTTCAATTTTGTTGAAGAACGGCTACGAAGATCGAAGCGAAGGCGGGATTGACACCTCGACGAGCGGAGATCGGATTAGTTTTCTTTCCCTTGTTTTTATTTATAGTTTTGTTTTAATTATGTGTAGCTAGTCTTAATTCTTGGTTGAGGAAGACAAAACCTTGGATTTATTTATCTTGGGGAGATTCGTACGCTTTTGTTTATCGATTTTATTGAATTCATTGTTTTTCTGATTTTGTTGATATGATTGATGTTTGTTTATTGGATTGACAACCTAATAACTTGCATATAATCTATTGCTAATTGGATATCAAATAAGAGATTGTTTGAGTAATCTAATTGAAGAAGCAACTAAGATCGATAATTGCCTGCTGTTGGTGTTATTAAATTCTTAGGGAAAACCATTGATTAAATTATATAAACCGCTTGTGTTTATGTTGTTTAGATTCATCGCTCACTAGTTTTGAATGATGTCATGATTTTAATCTTGAATATGCATATAGAGATTGATTGATTGGTGAAAGTTAAATTAGAACGCTTGTTATAATTGACTATGAATAAGGTGAGGGAGGAATTAGATTTCCAATTGATGAATATTCAAGTAAACTTGAGTCTTTTGTGAATCGATGAAATAGATGATAATATCCAAGGTAGAGTCGACCGATACCAAGAATCGCTTTCATTAGTTAATCTTTAGTTTTAATTTTAATTAGTATAATTCAACCTAACAACCCCATCCTTTATTATTCTTTTGTTTTGATTTTCATTAACACAAAGATTCACACCTCCTCGTGGGATCGATCCCTACTCACGCTACTACATTATTGTTATCAATCTTGAGGATTGAGTGGGGTTAATTTAGGCGTACACGATAAGCGCACACCACTTAACCTGCTGACAGATCAACACCTCTTGACAAAAGCGATCACATCACGCTACATCCGCTTCCACCAGAACTAATCACATAAGTCCTTATACATTTTCCTCGCTCCTGGGTGGATACTGAATCGGCTACTATGAGCTCGCTCCAAGATTTATCTATGTAATTCCGGCGTACATGGAACCACCCATCGGTTACCGAGTCTCAAAGAACCATCCTCAGCCACTCTGAACTTTGACGGATGTCCTTGAAGTGCCAATGATGACCATCTCTGAACCTCAACATCTATCCTCTGAGCTCTCCTGATATTCTCATAGATATCTGGCTCAGCCAATAAGGTCGATACCCAAACCGGCGATGCGTCCACATCGAAGTCATAGCCCAGATGGCAACAAGAAGTCATCATAGCCGACAAATGTATGATATCCTCAGCAGTACTCCTCACTTTCCGACTCAACGCGTCTGCCGTCAAGTTCGCTTTCCCCGGATGGTACTCAATCTCACAGTCATAGTCCTTGAGCAGATCCATCCATCTCCTCTGACGCATGTTCAACTCCACCTGAGTGAATAATAATTTCAGGCACTTATGATCCGTATATATGGTAAAGGACGTACCATTTAGATAATGCCTCCAAATCTTCAGGGCAAAGATAATAGCCGCCAATTCCAAATCGTGGACTGGGTACCTAGCCTCATGCGGCTTCAACTGCCTCGATGCATAAGCTACCACATGCTTATCTTGCATCAGTACACAACCCAAGCCCTGCAGTGATGCGTCAGTATAAAGGACAAACCTCTTATTCTCCGTAGGAATCACCAATACCGGTGCCGTCGTCAATCGGTGCTTCAACTCTTGGAAGCTCTCCTCGCAAGCCTCTGACCAAAAGAAGGGTACTTCCTTTTGGGTCAACTGTGTCAGTGGCTTAGCAATCTTAGAGAATCCCTCGACGAAGCGTCGGTAATAACCAGCCAGACCAAGAAAACTCCGAATCTCGGGTACAGAAGTGGGTGGAGCCCACTCCATCACAGCCTCAATCTTCCTGGGGTCTACTGAAATCCCACTACTAGATATGACATGCCCCAAAAATACTAAACTGCTCAACCAAAACTCAAACTTACTGAGTTTGGCAAATAACTGGTGATCTCTGAGGATCTGGAGCACTGTCCTCAAGTGTCTCACATGCTCTTCCTCGCTCCGGGAGTAGATGAGTATATCGTCAATAAACACAATGACGAACTGATCCAGATAGGGTTGGAACACCCGATTCATCAAGCTCATAAAGACAGCCGGGGCGTTCGTCACACCGAACGGCATTACTAAGAACTCGTAGTGCCCATACCGAGTCCGAAATGCTTTCTTCTGTACATCCTCCTCCCTGACCCGTATCTGGTGGTACCCGGATCTCAAATCAATCTTGCTATACAGTTTCGTACCTTGCAACTGATCAAACAAGTCGTCAATCCTTGGGAGAGGATACTTGTTCTTCACCGTGGCCTTGTTTAATTGTCGGTAATCGATGCACAAACGTATTGAACCGTCTTTCTTCTTCACAAAAAGAATCGGTGCGCCCCAAGGCGATACGCTAGGGCGTATATATCCTTTATCAAGGAGCTCCTGTAACTGCTCCTTTAGTTCTCTTAACTCCGCCGGTGCCATCCGGTAAGGGGCACGAGAAATAGCGGATGTCCCCGGTAATAATTCAATCCCAAACTCGACTTCCCTTGCCGGTGGGAATCCGAGAATCTCCTCTGGGAATACATCAACGAACTCCGCCACCACTGGTACCTCCTCAGTCCTCAACTCTTTACTCTTCCCCGACGTGTCCACGGCATAGATGAGGTAACCCGTGTGTCCACGTTCCAACAAGTGGGACATTTTGACTGCCGAAATCAACGGAATCTTCGCACGAGACCCGTTGCAATAGAAGGTCCACTGAACTCCCATACCAGATCTGAACCGAACTGTCCTCTGCCGACAATCTACCACTGCCTGATATCTGTTCAGAATATCGATGCCCACAATGCAGTCGAAATCTGACATACCCAAAACAATCAAGTCTGCCCTTATCTCATTGCCCTCAAAATAAATGAGACAGTCCATCAGAAACTGATCAGCAACAACTTTCTTTCCAGTGGGTGTCGAGACCAATAGAGACGTGAGTAACGAAGACGTGCACATATGATGTCTCGCCAGAAAGTCCGCAGACACAAAGGAGTGCGAAGCACCTGTGTCTATCAAAATAAAGGCGGAATATGTAAATAGTAGGCACGTACCAGCTATCACCTCCTCTGGGGCTGCATCGGCCTGCTCCCTGGTCAATGCATAGACCTGTCCCTGAGGTGGCCCCATCGCCTGTCCTCCCATCTGTCGAGGCACCATCGGCTGCCTCTGCTGTACTGTACCACTAGAAAACCTCCCTCGACCTTCCCTTAGATCAGTCTGCCCTTCCCGGTTGGGGCAGCGGCGAGCAATGTGGCCCGACCTGCCATAAATGTAGCATGCAGAACAATCTCGCATCAAATGCGGCCCTCCGCAAACGTGGCACTTGACATCTCTAACTCTACTAGTTTGAGTCGGTCCCCAATAAGTCGATGTACCACTCCTCCGATCCCCTTGCTTTCGGCCCTCCGGCCGCCTTCCACTAAACCGAGAAGAAGAAGAAGTCCCTTTCGACTTAAAAGATCCTCCTCGGGGCCTCAGATTTTCAGATGTTGATATTTGTGATGGAACGGGTGAGGGTATTGCCTCAGGATAGGCGCTCACCCCGATCTCTGCTAACTCCGCTCTAACCAGTGCATCATCAAAAGATGTCGGGTTGTTAGAAATGACCCGATCAAATAATTCCGGTCGTAGCCCCTTCAGAAAGTGCCTCATCTTGGCATGTCCATTTGTAGCAATGTGTGGAACATACCTCAACAAAGATGAGTAGTGCATGGCATAGTCCGAGACCGTCATACTCCCTTGTTTCAAGTTTGTAAATTCATCCTCCTTTGATTGCCTAGCAGCCGCCGAGAAGTACCGGTTTAGAAACCGAGTTCTGAATAAAGTCCAGTCAATTACCATGCCTTGGGCCCTCAATTCCATCACAGTTGTCTTCCACCACATAGAAGACTTCTTTGCCAGTTGGAATTCTGCCAGTCTTAGCCAAGCCGTCCTAGCACACGGCGCAGACACAAATATCTGTTCCAATCTCTCCAGCCATTCTTCGGCCTCTTCCCCTGTTTCTGTTCCCTCAAACATAGGCGGGTGGAAGGTCAGAAACTGAGTCAGACTAAGCTCCCCTGGTAGTAGCAACTGAGCTACCGGTTCCATGCCCACAGCAGGTGGAGGTAAATGATTTGCCTGACCAATGCTAGCATTCACGCTCCCAACATCACCCACTTCTTCATTGAGGTTCCCCGCATTCATAGCCGCCATGCTGTAATACAAAGGTTAACAACAACTCCAAACAATATATATGTTATGCCGTTAGATAACATGAATGATAATAAGCATGTTAGTATAACAATTTATACACCAATATGCACCACATGCATAAACATGCTCAAATGTAAACACCTAGCCAACCATGCTAAGGCTACCCTTCACTCATTCCCGGGTTCTCCAACCACTGCTCTGATACCACTAATGTAAGGACCCTAGTTCCTTAAATGCGGATTAAAGGCGTAAATAAAGTTTTCATGCATAAACGGAGTATAAAAGTTGTGTTGATGCCTTGAGCTATTAGGTTACAGTGCCAAAATTTAAAATTCCAAAAGGGATTAATTACATTCCCAACCAATGAATGTTAATCCTATAGCTTTACACTACTCCTAGAGTAGACACTATACAAAAGAATGTGCCTGCTACCAATAGCACTCCTCACTAGCTCACCGCACCAACTCGCCTTAGCCCGTCTGCCCAAAAGTACCTACATGAACAACCCCAGACCATGAGCATGTACATAAATCATATTCACAATAATATGATGGTAATCCAAATGCATAAATCGTAATTGCGATTCACTTCCTGTATGTAATACGTTTAAAAGCTCCATTTGGTTGTCCCTGTACCACAATCATAATCAATGGGTTATAATACCAATAATTTATGTCATGACATGCACTCATTCCATGTATACCAATGGTCAGTTCCAGTCTTATTATATCAGTGGCATAATACCACTCGCGTTTACATGGCAGCGGCACGCTTTGACATATTAGCGGCATAATATCCCTCACATCAACATGACAGCGGCATTATCCTTCGCTTCGACATGTTTGCGGAAAATATTCTTCATCGCTAAAATATGACAGCGGCAAGTATTCTATCATCGCTTCGACATGAAGGCGTCAAGTATTCTTCATCACTGCAATATAATCTTGACTCACAATTACATGCAACCATAATGCATATTCCAACCATGTATGCAACCATAATGCATAAACAAGACCATATATGCAACCATAATGCATAACCAATTCAAAGCGTAATAAATACGTTTTACCGTCCGATGCTTGTACGTCTCACTACGTACCTTAGTTCCAAAAGTGGAGATATCGTGAACTTTATCTCCTAAGCTGTGTGGCCACCTGGGATGGTTCTACACAATCACACAACCCCATATTAGAAGCCAAATAATAGACAAATACCAAAATTCGTCAAAAAAAATCTATTGTCCAAAATTCTGCTGCTGGCGATCGATCGCTCCACTGAGGCGATCGATCGCCTCAATTTTTGCTTCGCGGCGATCGAGTGCGCCATACATGGTGATCGATCGCCTGCCTTGTGTTTTGGACACTGTCCTTGGGCGATCGATCGCGCCATTTCAGGCGATCGATCGCCACAACCAGAATCGTGATTTCCACCATTTTTGCACACCAAATCCATCCCAAACCAAACCAATACTCCTACCACCAACCCAACAACATAAGGACACAATAAACCAACAAAATACACCTTAAGCAACACAAAAATCCAACACCCAACCAAAAATAATACCAACCCAAAATAATCCATTTCAAAACCATTCAAAACTATTTCAAACTCAATCCAAACACAATAAAAACAACATGGAGGTATCCATACCTCTAGGGGACTCCAAATCTCACACCAAATCCCACAAATCAAGTTTTTGGAAGGATTTCTCTTCACCTCTTTGCTCAAACTCGAAAATGGAAGAGAAGGAGGGTTTGGGTGGTTGATTTGGGGAAAGTTGAAAAGTGATGGTGTAGTGGGGATTGGGGTATAAGTGGGTTGGTTTTAATTAAATTGCACTCCCACAATTACCATGGTGTATAAACACCCCAACATGATATTTAAAAGGCATTTTACCATAATGCACCAAAATCACCATTAAAAACATGATTCACCCAAATAATCACAAACCATCTCATTTAAACCATTATAACCCCCAATTACCCAACATGCATAACATGCACCCCGAAATGCATCACCGGGTCACGCCTACCATGTGACTAAGCATTTCACCCAGATAATTAATTCCAATACATATATTAATTATCACCATAAAAATCACATAAACATAATTAATGCCCAAATTGCATATAATTATTTCGGGGATATCACATAATGTATGCTATGTTATTTACTCAACCTGATGTGAAGTATGCTCTTGGTGTAATGAGAAGATATCAGGCAGTTCCCGGTGAAGGTCACTGGAAAATGTGAAAGCAATCCTTAAGTGCTTATGAAAAACTCAGGATATATTCATGGTTTTTTGGATCTGTAAATGGAGAATTAAAACTTGAAGGCTGCGTTGATACTGGCTTTTAGTTAAAGTTCGATGTTAGGATTTATATTTAAGCTTAATGCTGATGTTGTCTCTTGAAATGTTCAATAAGACACCACAATGGATTACCATTAACACAGTCTCTGTGTACTGTGACAATAGTGGAGCTATTATGAATAGCCAAGATCTCATCAGGATCCAAATATATATTGAGAAAATACCATCTAATAAGTGAGGGTAGAGGTGACATCCTTATCGAGATAATTGTTTCAACAGAAAAATATAGTGAATCCATTGACAAAGCCTTCACGACGATTGGTGTGTTAGACATCTTGGGAAGATGGTCTTGAAACACATGAGTAGTTGGCTTTGGGGAAAATGAAAGATATTGTTGTTATATGTGATTTATAAGTAAATCAATAGTTGATTGATTGTACTTGTAATCTTATTATGACGAATCTTTGTTTGAATATTAATATATATGACACTTCTTCATTTGTTTACCCATGCATCATGATGCATTGATTAAGTCCTCGAGATTGCAATAATCTATAGAACGTGGTTACGCATATGATGGTGACTATGAAATACATTCTCGACTGTGATTTTTAAATGTTCCTGGTCGATGAGCCTTCGAGAATGGGGTATCGATATATGCTTGCTAGAGGCTGGTATTCATGATGTGTCTAGTGTAGTGCGCCGCGTTTCATCGGGGTTGGCTTGGAGAAGTCAGCACACACAAATATGTGCTCATTATGAATGAGTTCACTGAATGACCCTAATCGGAATTCTATAAGTGGTTACCATTTGTCAATTATAGAATTCTTAGTCATAGTTGTGCACCATTACTCCTCATGACCCAAGCCATCATTGAAGTCTTGACATATAGTTGTATACTTTGATTTAATGACTGATCACATGTAGGTCTTAAAGTTGTTATTTTGGATATTCAGTGAGGCTGTCAGAGGCCTCTGATTGTCGTTGTGGATTCGCCACTGGTCTTGATGAACCTGGATGTCCTATGTGCTTTTCTGTATATGATTCAAGGAATCTATGGCCAAAGTGGGTAGTGCTTGTGAAATACGCACACAAGGAATCATATAACATGGCACAAAGACATAGTTATTGAAATTGTATGGCCTCGACCAACCAATGCCCTAGATTCAATCGGGACATATGAGTGAAAGGGATGTACTGCAAGCTAACTATGGATGACAGGTTCTCGTACGTTGCTAGTCATTTGTATCTAGGTCTTTGTGAAGCGTAGATGCTAGGCACTACCCACGATCGGTAGGTTGTTGTTGGAATTATATTTCGGTCATTGTCTATTAAAGAAGTTTAATTGACAATGAGACATTCAGGGTAAGCCCAAAGAAGTTGTTTGACTTCTAAAATCACAAAGTTTGTGATCCTACTGCAACGATACACTTGAGCCCCGCTAGGTCACAATCAACCGGCCACCGATCTATCGATGAGAAGTAAGACTTAAATGTTAAGTGCTCAAATTGAGTGAATAAATTTGAAGAGATGAATTTAAATTTTGAAAGCTTCTCACTCTAGTTGAGTTTCTATATTTGAAATGTTTCATCTATAGAATGTTCTAAAATTAAATCGTTTGATATATTTATGTCTCATAATTATGTACATTGGTTGTACACCAAGTTGTTCAAATTGGATTGACTTACTTGGATTATGAGTTTATTATTTTGTGTCTGCTTTTGGACAAGTGAGAGATTGTTAGCATAAAATGCTCTGCAAGCCAAATGTTTCCCCGTTGGGCTTTGTGGACCATAGCCAAATTAGCTGACCGACCCATTACAACTATAAATATGTGATTCTATCTAGGGTTTTGGAGAACCAATCATTCAAATCAAACATTCTCATAGAACGACCGACATCAAACTAGCACGGATGCTAGGCTTGTAGGTCTTGTCGGTTGATTGGACTTGAGGGATCACAACATACAAATTGATTTTGTTGTATACGGTAATCTCTTTTCGTGCATTATATTTGATAATTGCATGTTTAAATATGAATCAGGCCTGATCGTCCGTCCGCGAGTCTAGATCTATTTATGTTTATTTTTTTCGCTGCTTGTGGATCTGACGCGGGGGAAGGAAACCCAACAGAAAGTGGAAAGAATGTCCAAGACTTGAGGTTTAGACTTTCAAGCTAGCTTTATCTTGAACCATCAAAATTCGAAAAGCATGACCAATTTTGATTAAATACTAATAATAGGCAAACCATATGTAATGCTCATATTATTTTTTAGTTTAACTCGACTCAAAAACTAGAAGCTCGATCGAAACTTGGTTTATCACATCAAACTTGACAAAGAGATTTTATTGCAACCGTTAACAGTTATCGGGCTCATGTCAATTGTTGTACTGACTCAAGAGCAGGGTCGAACCTATATTTACTAGATGCCCCCAAAAAGGAGTATATTTTTTCCCCCATATTTAAAAAGCGAACCCCCCTCCTCTCCAACCAACCAATAAAAAAACCTACAATTTGTCTCCTTCACTCTAAAGTCTAGATTCACCCCTGCTCAAGAGTGCGGAGTAATAGCAAACAAGCTCTAGAAGAGAAAGAAAGATTAATCAAATTAACAAGGATTGTCAACAAGTGTAATATTAGTACTCTTTTGTGCACAAAAATATAAATTAACAAGGATTGTCAACAAGTGTAATATTAGTACTTCTTTTGTGCACAAAAATATAATTGGTTATCAATAGACCAATGCACAACCATTGCATCATTATTATTTTGCTCATATATTTAAAATCTTACAATTTACCCGCAATATAAATCCTATAATTTTGTCTCCCTTAAATCTTAATGCTAGATTTGCCACTGCTCGCATATCTGTGGAGTTTAGATTCTATTGAACATATACAATTTCGTTCGACCTACTATGGAAAGTCGAGTAGCTGCTAAAAAATTAGAAATGTAAAAAATTGTTCCTACAGCTCATAAAAACTGGTTATGAAAACATTTTTGTGTCTTTTTTAGTGGTGGTGATGGCTCATCCCAAAAAAATGAAAGACCATCTAATGTAATGGTGATCATAGAAAAGAGACTCCCTAGTTGGGATCATCACTGCTCTATCTTTATTTTGTGTACCGGTGTCACTTTGCACACATTGTATGTACTTGTACAATTAGTTTTTATGAGTTATTATTTTTTTTAAATTTAGTAAATTTTTATATAAAACTACGAATAATTATACATAAAATATTTGTAATTATTTTATATAGTTTGATAAAGCGTGATTAATTTAAGAAAAATAATTATGCAACTATAGCAGACATATTTATAATTTGTAATGTTAACTTTTGAATTTTTGAAATTTAAAAAAATGGAGATTATATAGTATTTATGAGTAAGTTATCAATTAAATAAAAAATAAGTTTTACGTCATTTTTATTAAATGAAAAATACAGTAGAATCTTGGCAATTTAATACTCGATTAATTAAATAACACAGTGTAAATAATATTTATGTTCGATCCTGACTTGGGAACAATGTGTTAAATTAATAATTGGCTAAATTTATAAGATAATACATATACGGGAAATCGTATAGACCTCATTCAATATATAAATAATGTATAGTACATTTAAAATTAATTTATAAAGATTTTATAAAAAAAATGACTCAATTGTCATTTGTTTCTAGTTGAAATTTATGTCACAGTTAATCAATCTCTGACTTTTCTTAACATAGTAAGACTTGTTGGAACCTAAAAGGGGGGTGAATTTGATTTTTTGGCTACTTTAGCGAATTCAAAATGATTTTGAAAAATAAACGAGTTTGCACTGTGTAAGACTTGATGACGTAAGCAAATCAATAAATAACACAATGATATGTTGTAGAAGTTTGACAATAAATCGTCTACGTCTCCTCTTCCTGGTTGGAAATTGTTTAACTGAGGTTCCATTAGAACTATTTCTTCTTTGCCTTAAGGGCTCCAAGGATAGCCACACACAACTTCTTATTGTCCTTAATGACTCCAAGGATAGTCAATACCTTGCAATAACTTCACTTGTTGGCGTCATATACAATTTCCAACTTGCATATGTGGTGGAGGACTTTACAATGATTCACAACTTGTGTGCTACAACAAATGACACATTAATGTGTAACTAAATGAGGAACAAAGCTATCACACAAGAATAAGACACAAACACTCAATAAAGACAATACAAATTGAAATATATGAAGTTTGGCTATGATAGCTTGAATTGGAATGAAAATGGTTTTCTTGTATTGTATCTTGTTAGTTTTTGTGGTAAACTTGAGCTCAATTGTCCATATTTATAGTATAAGAGGCTCTCAAGGGTCATACTAGTTGTTTATAATAGTGAGCAACATTTACCAAAAACGTTCATCCATTGCCTGAAACTATCTCCAATTGCCTCAGCTTTAGTAGTCAAAAAATTTCAAACGTAACACAGATCGCCTCAGGCGATCAGCCTATCAACACAGGCGATCTAGTCATAAAAAAAATGTCGTGCCAAATATGAACAATGTTTTTGCATCACCTGGAATGAACAGGATATCGCCTAAGACGATGCTGGAGAACTCCTAAGGCGGCCCGAAGAATCGTCTGAGGCGATCAGCACCTGCACACACTCCTTGCCACCACCTGGGTCGATGCGTGGCGATGCACTCATCTGGCCTGATCAGAATTAATGTTGTACACTTAGCAAAATTCAATAGTAGAAAAGTCACATGTTTTGTAATCATCAAAACATAAAATTGATATTCTGAAATTTTATTTAAATTTGAGTAATGAGAATTGTAGCGTTTTAAAGCACAATCTCCCCCTTTTGATGATCACAAAACCTGGTAAACTTGTTAAAAAAATTAAAATTAACAATGCAATGTGTAGAGAGTTTATACTCCCCCTTAATGTATACTATGATAAACAATGTTTCAACGTGCATTTTATCATCCTTTAAAAATGCATCACAAGTTGCAATACAACTATCAAATTTATAATTTGTAATAATTATTCAACAATCAAGTTTACACATTCATTCACATCCTTTTGTGAGAAAAAAACAATGTATAAAGTTTTTTGAAATTTTTTGGGTAGAGTTTACTTTGTAAATTAAGTAAACCAAAAACCAATAAACATTCACTTTTATATCAAACACAATATGTAATCAACAAATAATTCACAACAAAGTAGTCCAATATCATTTCTATACAATGTAATTCTTACACACGATAAAATGTTAAACTTTAGACAACAAACTTAAGTAAAATTAACTATTTTAGACATCTCAACTTATGCCACCAACATCGTCATTCCCTATGGATAGGATCCTCATCCATGCAGGTATCGGGAAAATGAGATCGAAGAGCATCCACCCCATGTCGTAAATAGGTCAAGTCCTCTCTGGATGAGTCTTGATAACCCCGAATAGATGCAACTTCCTCTTGAATGGATTGGAATTGAGTATTGGCATCTAGTCTTAAGGATTGGAATTGTTAATGCATACCCTCTCAAAGATTTTGAAATTGAGAGGTAAAGACGGCAAAAACATCTTGATTGAACCCACAGGAATAATGAGTTTACTGACTATCAGGGGCAGGAATATCCGCTCCAATGTCCATCATATCATCGAAATTTGAAAATGTTTGAGTGAGATGAGTTTTCTCCTCTTGGTTGGGTTTGGCATGATTACTAGTCATCCCATCAATGGGTATGGAGGGGTGTTCTTTAGGATTGAAGACAAATAGCAAATTCCCAGGATCATTTACCCAACAAGAAGTAAAAGGATTCCAAGAAATTTTGTTGTAAAGAAAACCGAAGATTGAAGGTGTCTTTTTGTTTGATAAGATTTTTTTCATTATCATTGAATGGAAGATTGAAGTGAAGAAATTTTTTGAAAGAAAGAATTACTTTCTTGGGATTTTGGGCCGTGTTCTCCAAAATTTGTACTAAGAATCGAGGTAGATTGAAAGGAGCCTTAGAGATGATGTAATACATCAAGTATACATCAGAAAATTTCAATCTAAGACGATCACCGTCCCGAGGAATCATCAAGGTGATCATTATCTTGTGTTACAATTTGCTAGTTCGTAAGAAACAGTTTTGTTTGGACATTCGGGAAAGCCTGGGAAAATGAGATACAATGCTTGGGCGGAATAGAATATCCCATCATAAGCCAAGAGGTTAGGACAAATTTAGCCAGCCCCTCCGAAGGAATTCGAAGAATATTCCCCAAATCGTACTAGTGAATTCAATGGGGCAATTACAAACATGGTTTTGATACTCAATTCACCATCTACCTCAATCATTTCCAAGTTAGCATAAAAAGGAGTGAATCATAGATGGGTATAAGAAATAATTCTTCCTAGGATGTTTCAAGAAATTTTACAAATATTGGAATTGAATCCAATAAAAAATGAGGAGTTGGGAAGCACTAAGGAATTCAAAAATAAAACACATAAATTGGAGATAATTTTCGAGAATGATAATCCGGAGGAATGGGCTTACCATCTAGAAGAGGACCCGTATAGATGCGAGTAGATCTATGCGAACGCTTCCTTTGGCTTGATTCTCCTTCATCTTGGTTGGTTCTAGGCATTTTGTTGCAAGAATTGGAAAATGGTTGGGAAATTTGGATTTTTGAAGTTGGGGGTTAGGGTTTGAAGGATTTCAAAATTGGAGGAAATGTTGGTTTAAAGATGTAAGACCTCACTACCTTAAGTATTATTTAAGAGCATAAAGAGATCTATTCATTCTATCATCAGAGTATAAATGTTCATGTTGATATAATGAGCTTAGAGGCTAACTTGCCAAAATAAAATTTCCAATTCCAAAAAGAATTAATTACATTCCCAACAAAATGAATGTAAGTGCTATAAATTTACACTACTCCCGAGTAGTCTCCTGAGTAGAGACTATACAAAAGAATTTCCTGATCTTCTAGGACAATAGCACTAGTCCTCACCCAGCTCACTGAATCAACCACTGCCCTAGCCCTCCATTCCGAGACTCATTGATCGATCGGGAATTTTCACCAATCGATCGAGCAGTGCATCTTCGCCCTCGCTCAGTTCGTTATACGAGCGATCGATCGGTGACTCTTTACCGATCGATCGGCGTGCCATGTAAAAGCGAGAAAAACACCATTTTTGCACATAAAAACCAAGACAAGCCATTCTACACCATCACTCAAAAATCCTTACCAACCCAACACACCATAAACTCCACAATACAACCAAATATCAACACAAAACTCAAACTCAACAAATATAACAACACAAGCCATTTTCCCCCAAATCCATAAACCCAAAAATTCAAGTTAACATGCTCAATACTTTAACAAGAAAGATTCCTTACCACTTTAGCCCTTAATCTATGCAAGACTTAAGCAACACAAGCTTACAAGCTCCTTCCTCTTCCTCCTTGCTCTAACCGATTATTGAGGGAAATGGGGGGATAGTTTGAGTGATAGAAATTGTGAGGTTTGGTAGACTCTCTTTTGACAAGAGGTTGTCGTGTTTTGGGTCAAGATAGTTCTTTACTGGTAAATTCGATAGTGTCCTTGTTTTGAATTATTGATTCTAAGTGTAAACAAGGGATGTCCAAGATTCAAATTCGTGTGGTGTCGTGGTCGACACATGTTGTGTGAATACAATTGATTTTTCTTGCATGTCCTCTATGAAATTTTGAGACTCTGTGGTGTTCGGTAGTGTGTTGGAACCAAGATGTGATTCCTTGGAACACATTGATGCTGACATCTTTAGAGATGTTTGATCGGTAGCCGTGGGTTGCCCGATCCGAGTTGCAAGTGGTGCAACTACTCCTTGGCTGGAGATGGAATTGGAGAACGGAAACTGGGATTAGTATGTTGCATACTGGTAGTTTCCTCGTAACGATGTGTTTGACATCGTAGAGATATCATTGAGGTGATATCTATATTGGAATCAGGAATGATTCGAATAGTTAGAAGTTAAGGTTGACTGACTGCCATGGTTAGTTAACATCAAGTTATGTTAACATCTTTTAAGGTCGTAATTGTTTGGGAGGATAACTCCATTCCAGAATTTGGTGCAAGGCCGATGTCCTCGCGGTGGGTGTTCCGATCATGATGTATTCATGAATCGATGTTGCGACCCGAATTGGGTTGTGTGGTCTCGACGGTACATGGAGTACACATGTACAAATTTTGAGGACAAAATTTTATTAGTGGGGGATAACTGTGATATCCGGAAATTATTGTGTTAATCCCGGAGTGATAATGATCCTTAATGGATTTTAATTGGGGTAATTATGAGATAATTACGGTGTTGAGACTTCCGGGGATTTTAATCCGGTATCGGGGTTGTTGGACCCAAGGGTTGAGATTTATTCTCATTGAGGTGATAAACCTTGGAATTGTGTTGGTAGTGGGATATGGAATCTGGGAAACTTTGGATCGAGCATTGTAATGGAAATAATGAGTGGGAGATAATTATTGAACACAAATGATTTTTAATGAGTCAGGGTGCGAGTATGTGAGACTCGGGATTTTGGAGCCTTGGTACTATATATACCAAGTGGACTCGGTGTTCAATGATTTCATTTGTTTCTCTCCATCTCCTCTATCCCCTCTCCCACGCCAACCCGCTTCCCTTCCCTTCCCTTTTTCTCTTGGAGCAAAATCGAGCAAGGCTTGATCTAAGAGCGAGGTTTCTCAAAGATAATTTGGTAACCTTCTTCCCCTTGCATTTACCTTCGTTTTGATTGTAGTGTTGTAGAGTTTGGGCATGTTTAGAGTTGGGTTTGAGTTTTTGAATTTTAGAGATTTTTGGTTGTTATGTCTTGGGAAGGATTTATGGTTCCTTGTTGAGGATTTGGGGTGTATTAGGTGTTGGGGTTGTTATTCTGGGGGTTTTAGCTCAAAAAATGCTATTTTTAGGCTATTTCAGAGCTCGCCGATTAATCGTCAAGGGGGCCACGATCGATCACACGATGTTGGTAAATGACGACGATAAACAGTGCACTCGATCGATCGAGCAAATCGGCTGATCGATCGAGATGGTCAGGCGATCGATCGAACGATCTCGTCCATCAATCACACGCGAGGTAAATTCGATGCCAATTTTTCTGCAGCTCTCGATCGATCGAGAGTCCTTGGCCGATCGATCGAGAGGCCGGGTTTGGGGGAAAATATTGGCTTGCTGTTGAATCGATGCATGCTTTGCCCGAGTCTTTTAAATGGTTAATCATCATGATTGATGATGTATTTGGAGATGAATACGTGCTTAGGTATGTGATTATGTGCAAAAATTTAATTGTGAGTTATTAACTCTGTTTAGCAAATAATTCACCGAACCTCGGGGCAAAGGCAAGGGTGGGCTCTTGCTATTGGATTATAAGGTACATGTAACGTACGAGCATAGTAAATATATTATTGTCATGTGCATGAATAATATATTGTTGTTGCAATCATTTTGATGTGCACTGATGATTATGTGGTGCTGCTGTTGAGCAAGCAATGTGTAATGTTGTCGCTGTTGAACGAGCATTGGATTGTGATACCGCCGCTGTTGAGCGGGCGATGGGACAGGATGTGGGGATAATGCGAAATCATAATTGAGTTGTTTATGATTTCTGTAATCATTAGTGTAATGATTTAATCATATTTGATTATGAAAATGGCATGGTGAGAATGGGCATAGTTACTCAATGTAATGATTAACTGATTTTGGAAATTTGATGGTTTTGGCTATTGTGAGAACATGAACAACGTGGGAGATCCCATATGATAACGGTACTATACAGGGAGTATCTTTTAAATTCACAGCGTTACATTCTGTAAATAATGAATTGTGAAATTACTGTTATTGAGATGTTGTTATCGGTATGCTGATCCCGTGTGGGGGCTGTTTCTGTTGGGACAGGTGGAACAGGTACAACATTGGCTCTGGAACTGAGTTCGAGCTGTTATTTGGAAATGCTTCCAAGCTGAGGTACCAATGTTGGTATTGAGAAGTATGCTTTATACATTAGATGCACATTCACTTATTCAATGCTCGCATGTGAGCATTCTGATGTGTATATGGGTTGTATAAAGGTTATGAGCTTTTCGCTTTTCATTTATGTGTTGCATACAATTAATTAAGGGAATTGCATGATGAATTGAGAATGTGAGATTGATGCATTATGTAGTGTATACTATTGTTAATTGGATGTTTAGGGAATCGAATGAGAAAGACATTAATGACAAAACTTTTATAGTTGTTAGGACATTGCTAGTGAAGCATGTATGAGAATTCCCTAATGGCATGAGTGTATGCACTAATACAGGTAAAAATGCACTAATAATGTGTTAAGGTAGCGAGGGCCTTACAAAAGATGAGATTGATGAATGGGGAAAGCTTAGAATGGATTGAAGGTATCGAATTTTAAGAGTGCTTGAATTACAGATTGGAGGGTGAAAAAAGCTCAAAAAATTCGCGTTTATGGTAGTAAAGGGGCTGAACTTCTAAATGCAGATAGTCTGAGGAGATCCGTGAAAGCTTGAGGCGATGTGGGGCATCGTTTGAGGCAATGCGAGCTACGATTGGGGTGATCCACACAGAGGCTGAGTTGATGGTTGGCAAGGTTTTGAACCACTTTTTCGAACATAATTTTATTTCTAATTAATCTATCTCCCATTATACCATCTATCAACATAAAAGAATTGAAATAATTCATTAACACCCCACATAATTTCAGAAACAAAAGAAGCACAATTCGTGACTTCTAAAGATGATTTAAAGATGCACTTTGAATTTCAAATGTTGAGCTACAACATTCATTAAACATAATAAATTTATGTAAATGAATTTCACAAATGCTCTTAGAATGAATGCATACGAAGAAGTAGAATAAATCTCCCTAAATATGATATCTTTTCTTAATGTATGTAAATATGCTCAAAGTTCAATCATACCAAGTTCACAACGAAAAAAAGTCAATGTATTTTTATCAAATGGTTTGTAAAAATATCAGCAATTTTATCCTCGGTATTAACATAGAACAGTTCAACATCATTTTGTTCGATATGGTCATGAATGAAATTGTGCCTAATATCGTTATGCTTAATCTGAGAAGTTGGAGTAGATTTTTAGATAAACATATGGTGCTAGTGTTGTCACAAAAAATTGAAACCTTTTGACAAAACTAGCCCATAATCAAGTAATTGCTTTTTCATCCACAAGATTTATGCACAACAGCTGTCAGCGGCCATATATTTGGCGTCGATTGTTGAGAGTGCAACACAATTTTGATTCTTTGAAAACCAAGATACCAACCTATTTCCGGAAAAGAAACAAGTACCACTAGTGCTCTTCCTATCCACATTATATCCACCAAAATGGCATCGGAGTAAGTTTTCAAATCAATGAAAGAATTTCTAGAATACCACAACCGAGATTGGGAGTATTTGAAAGATATTTAAAGATGCTTTTTAAGGCGACAACTGCGATTCTTTTGGTGATGATTGAAATCTAGCACAAAACATACACTAGACATGATATCCAGCCTACTAGCCGTTAAATAATGTAAAGAGCCAATCATACTTCTATATAATTTTTGACAAATAGGTTACCTTGTTCATTCTTCTTGTCAAGCTTGGTTGATGAGCTTATTCGAGTTGATACATTTTTCATATTTTCCATCTCAAATTTCTTTAGCATATCTTTGACATAATCCTTGATTGATAAAAATCACATCTTTGCATTGTTTGATTTGCAATCCAAGAAAGTTGTGAGTTCTCCCAACATGCTCATTTCAATTTGGAAAACCCCTTGCACAGAGATTCATTAGTAGCACCAAATATGATATCATCAACATAGATTTGAACAATAAGCAAATCATTATCCTTGATTAAGGTAAACAAAGTAATATCCACTTTTCCTCTTGTAAAGCCTTTTAAAATAAAAAACGAAAATTTTTTTTCATATAAAGCTCTAGGAGCTTGTTTCAAACCATACATGACTTTATCAAGTTTAAACACATGATTGCGAAAATATGATTCTCAAAGCCGGGTGATTGATAAACATACACCTTTTCTTTCAAATTACCATTCAAGAAGGCACTATTGGCATCCATTTGAAAGAGCTTAAAATCTTTGAAGCAAGCAAAAGCAAGTAACATGCGTATTGATTCTAAGCGAGCAACGAGTGCATATGTTTCATCAAAAATCTATGACCTTTTCCTGGCAATATTCTTTAGCTACCAACCTAGCCATGTTTCGAATAATCATCCCATGCTCATCAATTTTATTTCTAAATACCCATTTTTCCCCAACAATGTGATAATTCGAAGGCCTAGGTTCTTTTGAATTGGTTTAGTTCATCTTGCATAGCCAAGATCAAAGAATCATCAAGCAGTGCATCATTTATGTCCTTAGGCTCTATATGAGAAACGAAAGCATGATGATTATAAATATTGTTAAATGTCGTTCGAGTTGTTACCCCTTGTGATGGACTATACTCGATGGTTAATCTCATCAAATGTAACATGAATAGATTTCTCAACAATAAAACTACGTATATTAAAAACTCTATATGTCTTACTAGTATTGGAATAACCAAGAAATGTACCTTCATCGGATTTGGCATAAAACTTACCAAGGTTGTCCTTACCATTGTTGTGAATGAAGCACTTTGAACTAAATACTTTGAAATATGAAACGTTAGGCTTTCTCCCCCTCCATAACTCATATGGAGCTTTCTCGAGAATTGACCTTATTGATGAACGATTAATGATATAGCATGCGGTGTTCGTTGCCTAGGCCCAAAAATATTTTGGAAGTGAATATTCACATAGCATAGTACATGCAATTTCCACTAATGCCCTATTCTTTCTTTCAACAACACCTATTTTTTGAGGTGTTCTAGGACAAGAAAAGTTGTGACCAATGCATTTGTCCTCACAAAAGTTTATAAAATTTTCATTCTTAAATTCTGTTGTGTGGTCACTAAGGATGTTTTTTTATTAAAAGGGTTTTCTCATTCTCAATTCGTTTTGCAAATATTTTGAAACTCGCAAAGGTATCACTTTTTATGGGCTAAGAACAATGTCCAAGTGAATCTTGAGAAATCATCCACAATGACAAAACATATGATTTTCCATCTTGACTAGTTGTTCTTGAAGGACCACACAAGTCTAAATGAAGCAATTCAAATGGCATAGAAGTGGGACACATTTTGTTTTTGATGCTTTTCTAATTGGCAAACATTACAAATAGAATCAACTTGTAAATCAAGATTAGGCAATCCGACAACATAATGCTCAATCCAAGATGACCAAGTCGTTTATGCTACAACACACTATTATTATCATTCAATGTAACAAGGCATTTGACATTTTGAGAAGTAATATTGATCGCTTTTATTTTAAACAATTATTTCCAATCTAGCGATTTTAGACCGCAAGTGCACGGTGTCAAGTTTTAGTATAGATAGGAAGATACGGATTGTCGAACCCACAGGGACTAACAAGCAATTACCAAATAAGATTTCTTTTAACTATATTTAACCGGCGATAATCAATCAATAATTAAACTAATATAATTAATATAAACTACTAATCCAACCAAGTCAATAAAAGTAAACGAGAAAAATCCACAAGATAAGATTATCGAGACTTTGGCTCACCAATGCAATCCCCTACAATTCTCGATTGAATATTCAAATATTTCTAAGGTGACGAGTTCTCCCAATTTATCTAATACACTCTCCCGAGCTATATTAAACCTAACACCGAATTGCAGTAAGTAACTCTCGTTCACTTATTTAACAATTCAATGTTGCATAAGATCCATGAAAACTCCTAGTTTTCAATTACTAGATATCTATGGCTATCACGCATGTATTTGACGTCATCTCTCGATCGCGGTCTTAAATCCATGGTATGAGTTGTTTATTCAGTATCATAAAATCATCTCTCGATCTCAATTACGATACTAACATCATTCAAAGGTGATCAATCCTCTAAAAGCATGAAGAACATAAAACATACGCAAAGAACTATGAGAATTCAATCATTAAATCATCAAATCGAAGGTTCATAACAAAGGATTCGCCTAGCCTCGATAAATAAATTAGTTCAACATAGTATATCAAAACAAATCAAAACTAATATTAAAAGACAAGAATAAACTCCCGATGTCGACTCCGGTTGTAGATCCCCGCTCCCTATCTCGCTTCCTTCTCAATCGTGTTCTTCAATCGCCTTGTTGGAAATGTTCCAAAATCGTAGGGTGAAAGGTTGAAGGTTAGATGATAGAAAGGTGGAGAGGGTTGTGGCCGTGAGATGGAGTGAAGGAGTTGGATGAGGCGTGTATGATTGGTGGAGGGAAAGGATGAAGTGGACGTGAGGTGAGATGGTGAAGGAAAGGGGGGCTGAGATGGTGGTTGTGATGAGGCGTGTTCTAGGGTTTAAAAATCTGATATCCCTCCTTTTTTAGGCTAATATTTCGAGCTATATAGGGTTGGAGGCTAGGAGGATGGAATAGAATCCAACTTGGAAGGCAAGAAATCAAGTTTCCATATTTTTCAAAACTCTGGGCAATCGATCGGGACAGAGGGGTCGATCGATCAAGCTGGACAGTAGAAATTCGTGGCTTTTTTCAGCCTTTCTCGATCGATCGGAAATCCTTTCTCGATCGATCGAGCTTCACAGTAAGTTTCTTCACCTTTTTCAGCTTCTGGCGAGTTTTGTATTTTGGCCGTAACTTTCTCATACAAACTCCAAATTTGATGAATCAGCTGTCCACGCGAAGATAAGAGAAAGTTCTACAACTTTTATATGGACCACATGTCCAAAACATGGCTCGAACATATAGTAATTTGAGGATAAATGAGCAACATGTGTCTTGGATTCTGGTTTTTTTCCTCTTTTCTTCAACTTTATTCATTTTTTCATCATTTTAGCTTGATTTCTCACCTTTCCCTACATTTCAACATTGATTCCTGAAATAGAGAAATATATATCATAAACCGTAAGATATTCCAAGAATCAACACGAAAACATGTACATATCATAGCCTAAAAACACGTAATATTCAACCCTATCAACTCCCCCAAACTTATCACTTAATCGTCCTCGATTAAGCATTAAGATCATAAGGTAGAGTTCATTCTTGATATTTGAAACAATTATTTCATGACTTGCTTATTCTCAGAAATCTCATGCACATATACAAAAGTTGACAAGACATGTTTTCTCCTAAATCAAGTAACACATCTCAAAATCGGAACGTGTGTGTGTGCTCTAGTCAATCTCAAGTTTCATGCACATATTCAAGATCAAATCATGCTAATCAACTCAAAGTCGAGATTATCATCAAGCATTACATAGGCCTATTTTCAAACAACTTCTCCACTAATAATAGTTACTCCCTAGACTTGGATTAAAAGGACTTTTTAAGCTTGTAATGTAAGGCCTTGGTGTTAGCTTCAAAGAAAAGATAGGATAAGCGCAAAGAAGATAGTATAATCATTTACAATTCAAATTTTTCGCACACATCGAGCTTCTCTTCTTTTTCTTTTATAGCCTTGGCCACTTTGGGTCTTATTTAGTCAATCTTTTTCTCAAGGCTTTTTTTTTTCCTATCTTTTTCTTTTCTCATTCATCAATTTTTTTCAATAATCTCATCAGGATATAACAATTTACGAGCATCGAATGGAATTCATTATACTCTCTTAGGGTAAGGATAATTTTTTTCATTTAGGCTCAAGTAAGGGTAAGTATAATGAGTTTGCCAAGAATGTCGATATACCATTCTTTTTTCAATAAAGCTCAAATGGACACTAGGGATTGATATGAATCATGGTAAGCTTGAAAGGCTCAAACGTTTCAAAGATCGCCTAGATCATTTCCAAGTCAAGTTTGTAACTATAAAATTTCACCTCAAAGTGTCATCATCAAATAAGTTCTAGGATAACTCTAAGATGCTCAAGACAAATCATCAAGCTCACAATAATTATCACTATTCAACGTGCAATCCACAAGATCATGACTCATTGTTCTCAAAGTATTCCTCATTCTTGACATGCTAACTCAAATTAGGATATTCATGTACAAGTCCAATCACAAATCAAGTTCATATGCATAGTGAGATCAAAATCCTCATTGAATAGTCATTACTATAATTCATTCTTTTCTCAAGTTTGAACTCATTAAAAAAAAAAATTTAGCTCATAATAATCGGACGATTCAAGTGTCATTTAAGCACACAACATGTGGTTAAAACAAGTAAAACATGCAAGCTACTACTCCCCCAAACTTAAATCAAACATTGCCCTCAACGTTTAAAAGAATCAAAAGGGAAACAGTGAACTCCCATGATCAAGACGCTTGCATGAGGGTTGAGGAAGATTCGCTTTTGAAAGCTCCACTGTTGTAGGGTTCATCGCTCCAACTGAGTACCCTAGCAAGAGAAGAATGCAAATAA
Source organism: Haberlea rhodopensis (assembly GCA_907163345.1). NCBI lineage: Eukaryota > Viridiplantae > Streptophyta > Magnoliopsida > Lamiales > Gesneriaceae > Haberlea > Haberlea rhodopensis. Next base: position 11,388,844 of record CAJQUN010000010.1, read on the forward strand.
AATAGTCGACACGAGAGATAAACAAACTAAATGCAAAACTAAAAATAAACAAAAGTAAATGGCAAAAGGATACGCTTGGGTTGCCTCCCTAGAAGCGCTGATTTTTAGTCGTCGGCTTGACCATCAGAAGCAACCATCAAAGAGCGGCTGCCGCCCATAGTAAGTATCGTATGATACCACTAATGGGTCTTCATTCAGTATGCCCTCAAGATTGGAAAGATTGTAGCAGTGTACGCTCGTCGCTCCAACAACATTCATCTTGAAGTGGTAGGAATGGGAGAATGATTCTTGACTCGGCTTTATCTCTTTCAGGATGTAGTGCGGTGAAGTTGGCATTGATGGAAAATACGGATCCACATATGGCATAGAACATGTCTCCATCGATGTACTTAAATCAGAATCTTCGCAAGTCTCTTCAATCTGCACCATCACACTCGATTCATCTTCATATGGGAACTCCTCGGATGACATCTCTGAAGTATGCTCAATCTCTTGAAGAGGCTCAAGTTCCTTTGAATCTTCCACACTAGGAGGATCACTCCCCCAAACTTTGTTGGTTGAGTGATCGTCATCGTATAACCAAACTTGACTTGTCGCCTCTTGATTTGTAGCTCTCGTCTCTTCCTCCTGGCAGCTAGTTGAAATTGTTTCCATAAGGACCGCAATTTTCTGCTCCAGGTGGCGCATAGAGTTGGTTTGGCACTCCAAACTGTTCTCAGTTGATGCCATGAATCTTATTAAGGTATCTTCTAACAGAGTCGTGACGTTTGCAGAACTATCTCTCCTCTCTTCTTGATGTTCAAATAGTTGGGGCGTATCATTAAGGTAGTGAGGTTCCGGTGGGTATTGGTGACTCCAACCTTCTAGTGAAGGATCACAATGCCAGTGATGATCGAAGTCCGCCATATCATTGAACAGGTGCACCACACTGTCCTCATCTCTATCAACCAGGGGACTCCCAGTCATCAGTACTCCGCCCAATACCCATTCTCGTGTCTGTGCATCCAACCCTTTGAAGAAATATTGCAGAAGAGTATAGTTCGAAAAGTTGTGATACCGGAATGTGTCTGCCAATTCATTGAATCTTCCCCACGCTGCGTAGAACGGCTCGGAACGTTGTTGGACAAAGCTTGTGAAGGCTTGTTGATGCAGCATCTCCAAGTACCTCACAAGACAAACAAAACAAAAACAAAATAAATATATACAAATCCTCTTTTTTTTTTCGAAATATATAAACAAAAATGGTTAAATTACAGTCAAAGAACCTAGTATGATATTACTAAAGTTAGTCCCCGGCAACGGCGCCAAAAACTTGATCGCTTTTATTTTAAACAATTATTTCCAATCTAGCGATTTTAGACCGCAAGTGCACGGTGTCAAGTTTTAGTATAGATAGGAAGATACGGATTGTCGAACCCACAGGGACTAACAAGCAATTACCAAATAAGATTTCTTTTAACTATATTTAACCGGCGATAATCAATCAATAATTAAACTAATATAATTAATATAAACTACTAATCCAACCAAGTCAATAAAAGTAAACGAGAAAAATCCACAAGATAAGATTATCGAGACTTTGGCTCACCAATGCAATCCCCTACAATTCTCGATTGAATATTCAAATATTTCTAAGGTGACGAGTTCTCCCAATTTATCTAATACACTCTCCCGAGCTATATTAAACCTAACACCGAATTGCAGTAAGTAACTCTCGTTCACTTATTTAACAATTCAATGTTGCATAAGATCCATGAAAACTCCTAGTTTTCAATTACTAGATATCTATGGCTATCACGCATGTATTTGACGTCATCTCTCGATCGCGGTCTTAAATCCATGGTATGAGTTGTTTATTCAGTATCATAAAATCATCTCTCGATCTCAATTACGATACTAACATCATTCAAAGGTGATCAATCCTCTAAAAGCATGAAGAACATAAAACATACGCAAAGAACTATGAGAATTCAATCATTAAATCATCAAATCGAAGGTTCATAACAAAGGATTCGCCTAGCCTCGATAAATAAATTAGTTCAACATAGTATATCAAAACAAATCAAAACTAATATTAAAAGACAAGAATAAACTCCCGATGTCGACTCCGGTTGTAGATCCCCGCTCCCTATCTCGCTTCCTTCTCAATCGTGTTCTTCAATCGCCTTGTTGGAAATGTTCCAAAATCGTAGGGTGAAAGGTTGAAGGTTAGATGATAGAAAGGTGGAGAGGGTTGTGGCCGTGAGATGGAGTGAAGGAGTTGGATGAGGCGTGTATGATTGGTGGAGGGAAAGGATGAAGTGGACGTGAGGTGAGATGGTGAAGGAAAGGGGGGCTGAGATGGTGGTTGTGATGAGGCGTGTTCTAGGGTTTAAAAATCTGATATCCCTCCTTTTTTAGGCTAATATTTCGAGCTATATAGGGTTGGAGGCTAGGAGGATGGAATAGAATCCAACTTGGAAGGCAAGAAATCAAGTTTCCATATTTTTCAAAACTCTGGGCAATCGATCGGGACAGAGGGGTCAATCGATCAAGCTGGACAGTAGAAATTCGTGGCTTTTTTCAGCCTTTCTCGATCGATCGGAAATCCTTTCTCGATCGATCGAGCTTCACAGTAAGTTTCTTCGCCTTTTTCAGCTTCTGGCGAGTTTCGTATTTTGGCCGTAACTTTCTCATACAAACTCCAAATTTGATGAATCAGCTGTCCACGCGAAGATAAGAGAAAGTTCTACAACTTCTATATGGACCACATTTCCAAAACATGGCTCGAACATATAGTAATTTGAGGAGAAAGGAGCAACATATGTCTTGGATTCTGGTTTTTTCCTCTTTTCTTCAACTTTATTCATTTTTTCATCATTTTAGCTTGATATATCACCTTTCCCTACATTTCAACATTGATTCCTGAAATAGAGAAATATATACCATAAACCGTAAGATATTCCAAGAATCAACACGAAAACATGTACATATCATAGCCTAAAAACGTGTAATATTCAACCCTATCAAATATTATCCAAATCAACAGTATATATTCTCACTTCTATAACCAATGACTTAAATGGATTTGTCATGTGTGTATGATCGGTGCAATGTTATGATGCAAATGAGACTTCATAACCTCTATCACATAATTGACTTATGCTAAAAAGATTACGTTTATCTCCTTTAACTAAGAGCACATCATCACTAATAGTAGAGATAGTATTATAAATTGAGCAAATGACTTCAACGATTCATTTGCTATTGTCTCCAAAGGTGACACTACCTCCACTTTTAGCTCTTAGTGACAAGAACAAGTTCTTGTCACCCGTTATATGTCTTGAACATCCACTATCGAGATACTAAGAATTGGAGACTTTATTTGTTCCTCCCTACAAAATAAATTTTTAAATTTTGAATCTTTGGTACCCAATTATCCTTTGGGTCCTTGTTGGTTATTAATAATGAGGGATTTTGGAATCCACTTCCACCTCGTGTTTGGTTGGACAAATCGACAATTGTTTCTAACATGACTGTTAAGTGTCATTTTTACACTTATTTTGCGGTAATTTTCTAGTGCTTTTCGTACTGATTCTTGTACGATTTTACACTTTTTGGTACATATTTGTCGATTTCAAGAATCCAGGTCTAAGTGTATGAAAGTGGAGAAAATGAGCTTAAATGATGAAAAAAACTCAAATGAGCGAACCGAACGAAGAAACGGCAAAAACTCGACTTTTGAAGAAAAAGATCTACTGATCGATCGGTAGCCATGACCGATCGATCGGTCTCGTGCCGTAGCTAAAAGGATTTAATTCAAGGAATTATCGATCGATCCGTACATCTTACCGATGGATCGGTAGGCGGAATATTCTGAAAAAAAAAATACCTTTTAGAGTTTGAGTTCTACATGGAATCTACTTAGTCATCCTCTTCTATAAATAACTCGTGGATGAAAATAATCAGATTACCATCATATAACACCATATTTTACCATGGGAATAGCCTACATCCCATCTTCCACATTCACCATCAACCACAATCCATCAAACATCCTAGGGATTGGAACGCCCCGACAAGGAGATTGAAGAAAACAATTGAGAAGGAAGCGAGAGAAGGAATTGGGGATCTACAAACGGAACGCCGGGAATTTATTCTTTCATTTTAAAATTAGTTTTGCTTTGTTTTCAATTCAATTATGAACTAAAGTTATTTATCAAGACTAGGGGATCCATTGGTTTGATCCTATGACTATTCTATTTAATTTTGATTGAATTCTTATATCATATGTGCATAGTTTATAGTTTTGATGCTTTCATGGATTGATCACCATTAATTGAATTGGGTGTTATAATTGAGATCGAGAGTAAATTATGCCACGGATTTCAGAGATTGAGATCGAGAGATGAGATCACGCGTGTGATAACCATAGATATCTAGTAATCGAAAGCTAGAAGTTTTCACCAAGTTTATGCAATATTAAATTTTTGAATAAGTGCACGACAACTTTCTGCAATTTAATATTAAGTTTAATATAGCTCGAGAGAGTATATTAGATAATTTTGGAGAACTCGTCACCTTATAGATGGTTGGATATTCAATTGAGGGTCATAGGATTACAATGGTAACCGACGTCTTGATAATCTTCTCTAGTGGCTTTTTCTCGTCATCTTTGATTTGCTTGGTTGGATCATTAATAGTAGTTTAATTATTTAGTATTTTATTAAATTGATAATCTTAGGTTAAATATAGTTAAAAGCGTCTTATTTGATACTTGCAGTTAGTCCATGTGGGTTCGACACTCTTACTTCTAATTTCTATACTAAAACTTGAAAAACTTGCAATTTGTGGATTAACCTATCACTACTAGTATTATTTTTATTTAAAAAAGTGACGATCAAGTTTTGGTGCCGTTGCCAGGGACTAACTTTAGTAATATCATGTGAGATTCTTTGACTGTAATTTAACCAATTCTTTTATATAATTTCGAAAAAACAATATTTGATTGTTTTAATTATGTTTTTCTTGCAATGTACTTTTGGTGTTTCATCAATAAGTCTTCACAAGCTTTTCCCAACAACTTTCAGAGCAGTTCTATGCAGCGTGAGAGAGATTCAACGATTTGGCGAACACGTTCCGATATCATAACTTTTTGAAGTACATTTTTTTGCAATTTTTCTACAATGGTTTGGATGCAGAGACGCAATGATGGGTATTCAATGGAGCATTGACAACTGGGAATCCCCTATTTGATAGAGATGAGGACAGTGTGTTGCACCTGTTCAATGATATGACAGACTTCAACAACCATTGGCATTGAGATCCTTCACTGCAAGGTTGGAGTCACCAATACCTGCCAAAGCCTCACTACCCGCATGATACACACCAACCATTTGAACATCACGGAGAGATGAGAGATAGTTCTGAAGGAGACATGGCTCAATTGGAGGATACACTACCTTGATTCATGGCATCATCTGAGAAGAATGGAGAGCCAAACCAACTCCATACGCCACCTGGAGCAGTAATTAATGAGCATTATGAAACATTTTCAAAGAGATGCCGAGAGGAGAATATGGTATGTTGGGAAAATATTTCTAAGTTTTGGTGATTACAAACATCTAGATGGACATCTACCGGATGGACATCTACTGGACAGACATCTACCGGATGAATATCTACTGGACAGACATCTACCGGATGGTCATCTACTGAACAAAGACTTCTACTGAGTATAGAAGAATGAACGATCATTTGAAAGAAGAAAACCAGCAGACATCTAACTATCCAGTAAGTGCACAAAGCAACAAGACAGAACAAGTACAACATATTCTGACAAAGGTACAACAGAGCGCCGCACCTTGCTATATCTCCGCCACCATTAGCGTCAGAATAAAAGAGCCGTTGATTAACAAAATACGAAAGAAGACAATCAGAATTTGGAATGAAGACAAAAAATTGATCTCTTCCTAATATAGAAAAGTTGTCGTTAGACCACTGAGCCTATAAATACATCCAAGTGAAGAATGAAGAGGTTAGCTGAACCATCTGATCAAACAAAAGAAAAACATCAACGTCAAAGCAAATCATCTCATTGATATTCTCTGAAGTTTCAGCAACAGCAGAAAAGAACTATCACTGTAATCTTGAAAGATTAACTACATCTGAGTCTGCTGCTCAAAGAACACTCGAAGTAAAATAGTTTTATATCTCGTGTGAGTGTTACAAAATTCATTGTAAACAACTTAGAAAGTTGTGATTGCTAGGAGTTTAGGCCAAGCTGTGTGAGTGCCTAAGTAGGTTGTATACTGTAAAGTGTAAACCAAAGTCTTCCAGTGCCTTCCTGCAAGGGAAGAAGGGGAGATGTAGAAGCGTTGTGCTTCGAACTTCCAGAAACAATATTTGTGTCATTTACTTAATGCAATTTACCATTCAGTTATCAGTACTCACAAGTCTAGCAGACGTCTTCCGCACTATAATCAGTGTCTGCTGACTTGCAACAAATTGAGAAGCTACTGCAGTACTTAATAGTCTGCAGCAAACAGAGTAAAACGAAATTGTATCTAGTGTTTATTCAACCCCCCTTCTAAACACTACCCCGATCCTAACAAGTGGTATCAGAGCTTAGGTCTTCTCAAATCTTGAGAATTACTAAAAACTGATGTTCTCTTCAGCAAGATTCCCATGTTCAAGAAGGATGAATACGATGACTCGAGAATTTGTATGCAAGCACATCTGAGTGCCCAAGATGATGACATGTGGTTCATCATCACTGATGGACCAATGAAGATCATGAAGATCAATATAGTAGCTGCCATTACTTGTGGTGAACCTCAGATGGTCGAGAAGGATAGAGCTTCCTGGACAAATGAAGAAAAGAAAAAAGCAAATCTGGACAATGTGGCCAAAGACATATTTTTCAAAACTCTGGACAAAAACATGTTCAACAAGATCAAAATGTGTCCCACTGCTAAAGACATCTGGGAAAAGATTGCTCAGCTATGCGAAGGAAATGATCAAACCAAGGAAAACAAGCTCACTGTCGCCCTACAGAAGTTCGAAAACATCAAAATGATGTCCGGAGAAACTCTCAGTGAATATGATGAAAGAGTAACTGTAATCATAAATGAACTCAATAGCCTTGGTAAGGATCTATCCAACAGAGAAGTCACCATAAAGGTCATAAGAGGTCTCCCAAGAGAATGGGATGTAAAACGATTGCCATGAGAGAATCCAACGACTTAAACAAGATAGATCTACATGATTTATTTGCTGACTTAAAAGCATATGAGTTTGAATTAGGCATTAGGATTGAAGATGAACCCAGCACCAGTCAACCAACCAAAGCTCTTACTGCATCAGAAGCTCTGCCTACTACAACAGAGATGACTCCTGAACAAATATGCAATGATGCAATGCTGCTGTTTGTCAAACAATTTGGAAAATTATGAAGAAGAATCACAAGACCTATCAATCTTATCCAAGGAAGCAGAACTTAAAAAATAGATTAGATGAGGATGATCGTGTATGCTTCAACTGTCTTAAGCCAGAACATTTTATCGCGGACTGTCCTAAACCAAAGAAAGATGATCAAAAGAGAGGATCCAAGGACTATAGAAAGTCAAAGGAAAGTAGAAGATCATCCAGAAGGGACAGAGACCAGAAAGTACTGGTGGCTGAAGAAAACAAGAGCAAATGGGCTGATTCAGAATCAAAAAAATCTATCAGCTCATCCAGTGAGAGTGAAGATGAAGAAGTTCACTGTATAATGGCCAACGATCACTGTGAGGTAACTGATTCTAATCTCTCTGAATTTACACATAATGAACTCACCAACGCATTGCAGGACATGATTAATGAGTATCAGATGTTGTATGAATCCTTCGAGAATTATAAGACCGAACAATCAATCCCAACGGAACAGCAAAACAACAAACTTGAACAATCAAATGAGTTGAGAGGCTTAAGGGAAAAAGTAAGTCGACTCGAGAAAGAAAGGGATGAAGCACTATGTTCACACCAGAAACTCATTAAGCTGGTTCGCACATGGAACGCATCTACTGTCAGAAAAGATGAGATGCTTGAGTCAATAAGGCTTGCTGGTGATCTTACCGGTATATGCTACTCTAACAAAGATAGTAACTCATCTGGCATCAAATCTTAAATGTGCCTAGAAAAGAACAAGATTCAAACAATGAATTTTGTAAGATCAAGCACAGTATATGAACCAAGTGAGTTGGTTAAGGAACCTGTTAAGCTAATACTCATCAAGGAATGGGCATCACACAAAGGTATTGGATATGTTGAGCCAAAAGAGAAAGCTAGACCGGGGCAAAAGTTTAGAAATAAACATAATCCCACATGTCAGGCAACTCGAGAGGTAAAACCCAACTGGTACTATAATTGTATGCCTGTCCAGAAGAGGTATATGCTTCCCAACAGAAACCAAAAACCTAAACAACATGCATACACTCACTATCACACACATCACCCAAGAACACCTTCATCACTTAATGCACACACATTTCAGGACACACATAGACCCAAACAATTCAGGGTTATACAAGTGTGGGTCCCAAAAGGACTAATCCTGTCTGGACCCAAGTATGATTGGGTACCAATCATATTATCGCTTTAATTGCAGAAAACTAGAATCCAACAAGTTCGGAGCTCAGAGTGGTTTCTGCACAGTGGATGTTCTAGACACATGACAGGGAATGCGTGCTTATTGTCTGCATTGGTTGACACCACCGGACCTAGAATAACCTTTGGAGACAACGCGAAAAGTAGAACCGTAGGTAAGGGTAAGATTATCTACGGTATTATTGTTGCGAAAATTCCCTTACCGCAAGCGCACGGTAGTCAAGTTTTAGTATAGAAAGATGTCGAACCCACAGAGATTGATTAAATAGTTAAATCTAAGTACTGAATTAAAATAATCTTTGCTTTATTTAGAGAATCGAATAATTGAGTGTTGTGCGAATAATAAAAATCAATTAACTAACGATGACCAAATACTGAGTTGAAAAGAAATCAGTTGGAGATGAATCTAGGAGTACGATTTCACTTGTTCATCCACTACACTTATCATTCCTCGATTTCCATTTTATGGATTTCCTAGTTTACTAGCCGAGAATTCTTATTTGTTTCTACTCCCCCTCCCGGGTGTTAAGCAGAAGTAATTATCTAACATTAATCTTGATATCCCTATCTAAGATTAATTATCAAACAATTGTAAAAGCGCAGTAATTCCTATGACGACTTCTATGGAGTTATAGGCCTTCCGAACAATATAACTACCACGATACGAATTCCTTCTTTCCTATTCATAACCCCCTCTCCCGAGTGATAGATCACAAATATGGAATCATTCAATCCATGGCCAGTAGATTAAAAGCATTAAGAACAGGAAAACATAAATAAACCATACGGAAATCCAAATAACTTCAATCAATTCATAATAAGCGTAGTTTCAAAACAAGCTACATCGTCTCCTAGAAAATAAAATTAGCTCATGCTAGAAGTATTTAGACACATAGACAGGTTTAAATAACCCATAAAAATTGATAAAAGTTTAGAGATACAAAACGAATTGACGCTATTCTTCGATCTCCGATGAACGCCGCCGTCTCGTGATGAATTCTCTACTTTTTGCTCCGAGCCGTCTTCGTTATTCTTCTCCGTTCTTCAACCCTAGCCTCCTTCACTCCCAAAATATGTCTAAGTCTGAATAGCCTTCGAAAATCCTCCTCTAAACCCTTTAAAAGTCCCGTGCAATCAACTAAGGAAAGTCTCCAAAATTGCCAAAATTCATCAGGCGTAATTACGCCTCCGAAGTGGCGTAGTTACGCCTGTCGACGTGTCCAAAGTCTGGCTTCCCGCGTGACTGGCGTAATTACGCCTCAAAAGTGGCGTAATTACGCCACTTAAAATTCTTCAAAATCACAATTGCCGTGAGCTAGGCGTAGTTACGCCTCAAGTCAGGCGTAGTTACGCCTCAAGAAATTCGTTTAAAAGCTCAAATGCCGTAAGCTAGGCGTAGTTACGCCTCAAGACAGGCGTAATTACGCCTGTTGCTTTGATTCAAAGTGTAGATTTTTGGCTTCAATTCATCCGTTCTTTCCGTCATTTGCACCCTTTTAGTCCACAAAACATGTAATTACCTGGATTCCTGCAAAACAACACATAACAAAACCAAAAGCGTAATTCTGATCGAAAACTAACACTAAACCATGCAAAATAAGAAGAAATATAAGTGTATAAAATACACTTATCAAACCCCCTAAACTTAAACTTTTGCTAGTCCCGAGCAAAACAACACAAAAAAAACAAAACAAAAACAAATCAAAACTAAACTGACACGAAAAGACACACAAAACAAAGTTGTAAAACATTCCAATTGTGTAGGCCTCAGAAGTATTCAGACATGCATATCATTTTCTCAAGAATTCTCACGTGTGTGTGTGCTACCATTTCCATGTAATCATTAAAGCAATCTTAACTCACACAAATCAATAGGACTTTGCAAGGTATAGGTTCAAATTGCATTGTTCAAAAACAGAGTGTATTTTGATGAATGCTAACAATGCATCAAGACTAGGTAATGAGATGCTCATATGTGAATGTCAAAACCATGTTTATTACAAGTGTTTCTCGAGTGTCATAGGTTCACTATTCATAACCTTCTCCACTAGTATATTAGACAAATGTGGCTTGGTCAATAGGTCTTAATAAGCTTGTAACGTTAGGCTTTGGCTCATGGCTTCAATAAAAGGAAAGGTATTCAAAGCAAGAGAGTAAGTTGAAATTATAATCAATTTGCGCATTCTCATCCCGCTTTCGACTCCTTCTATTGATGATTCATCAATTTTCTTTTCATTTCAATTCATCCTCTTTTCTCATCCTCCTCATCATTATTCACCTCATTATTTTTCTCTTTTTTCTCTTTTTTTTTTTTTTCGTTACTCCACTTCTCATTTTCAATTAAGATCGTTGGAGTTATTTGAACTTTTAAAGCGCAATAGAAGCTTACTCCCTTGAGGGTAGGAAATAGTGTATAAGCTTTAGCAAGGTGGTCAATATGGGATTTTGAAATGATGCCGAATGGGGGTTGTTATGTGCCTAAGCACATGCCATTCGATTTTCAATAAGCTCAAAAGGGTAACTACAGATGAAAATGATGTATTTTGGTGGCTTCAAAGGCTCCAACGATAAAAAAAAATTGCCTAAATCATTCCTAAGCCACATATGTCTGTATTTCGCCTCAAAGATTACTATAGTAAGTTCTATACTACTCTCAATTCACAAATAACTTACATGATTTGACCAATGTGCTCAGTTGCATCTGAAAACCATGGTAATATCAGAGAAAATTTGAATGAGATTCTAAAAGATATTGCAAACAATTCAATCCTCATTCTTTTACATTTAAGCTCAAAGGGGCTACTATGGCAATTTTCTATGAAAGAATCAAGGCCCAAATTATCAAGAATTGCCTATATCATTTTTGTGTTCGTTCAAATCATCATTGATTAATCAAATGGTCATGGGTTCTAGTGCAATAATATGTGAGAACTCAAGAGCAACATGAAAACATGAAAATTTTAAAATTTTCCACAAATCAACTCAATTTTTCATCATTGGCCTCAACTGACTCGTAATACAACTTATGACACTCAAAACTCAACAGACTCTAAATCAAGACAAACCAATAAAAATAAGGAAAACAAACACACAAAAGCAACAGAAATCCAAGTAGTTTGACTAGTTCAAAGTACCCCCCTAAACTTAGAAATGTGCATTGTCCTCAATGCATACACATGAAGGAATAAACAGAACGATGCACATACCTAATCGATGACCGTCAGTGGTCATCGTCATTCATATCGTCGGGGGCGGTTGTGGAAAAAGTGCTGGCTGGAAAGTCGGCGGCAATCCTTAGATGAAGAACTTTCGATTTGGTTGGCTAAGCTAGACCACTTTGTTGCAACCCCCCTAAACTTGCTTCCTTGCACCAGTCGACTCCAAAAACCTGCAATTAATCGATAAAAATATGGACTTTAGAGGTGGGATATCATAATTAAGAGAGATTGAGGAGAAAAAAATCAAAATTGAAAATTTGAGGGGAGAGGACGCGAGAGGCGTAATTACGCCTCGCCTACGGCTTTGAAAAATTTTTTTTTTTTAAAAAAAGGTAGGCGTAACTACGCCAAAAACAGGCGTAGTTACGCCTACGCTACGGCATCTCAAAATTTGCTGAAATTTGACAGGCGTAATTACGCCACAAAGGGGCGTAGTTACGCCTGTCCTACGGCATCTCATATTTTTTTTTTTTTTTAAAAATAAAATAAAATAAGGATACAGGATTCGGGTTGCCTCCCGAAAAGCGCTTAGTTTATAGTCCTCGGCCCGACTGTCTTCCATCCATTCACTTAGGCTAGCTCAGGTGAACCTCGTCCACGTCTCTTACTTCTTCCCCAAAATAATGCTTCAAACGCTGCCCATTTGCTTGAAATGTGTGGCCGTCGTCGCATTTCAGTTCAATTGCTCCATAAGGGGTCACTTTCTCAATAGTGAACGGCCCAGACCATCGTGACTTCAACTTTCCTGGAAATAGTCGGAGACGAGAGTTATATAGTAGCACTTTCTGACCAGGACTAAACTCTCTTCTCATGATTTGCTTGTCATGCCAATTCTTCGTTTGCTCCTTGTAGATCTTAGCATTTTCGTACGCTTCATTACGAAACTCATCCATCTCAGTGAGCTGTAGCAACCGTTGCTCACCAGCAGCCTTCAAATCAAAGTTCAGCTTCTTTATGGCCCAGAAAGCCCGATGTTCCAATTCTACCGGTAAGTGGCATGCTTTCCCAAAGATTAGACGATATGGGGACATCCCTATGGGAGTTTTGAATGCAGTTCGGTATGCCCATAATGCATCATCCAATTTCAGAGCCCAATCCTTTCGGTTAATACTGACAGTCTTTTCAAGAATTAGCTTAATTTCTCGGTTAGAAATTTCGGCTTGGCCATTAGTCTGTGGATGATAGGCCAATGCAATCTTATGCCTCACAGTGTACTTCGTCATCAAAGCACTGAAGATCTTGTTACAGAAGTGAGACCCTTCATCACTGACAATCGATCTCGGAGTACCAAACCGTGTAAAGATGTTCTTTTGCACGAACTTGACCACGACCTGAGCGTCATTAGTCGATGTGGCAATCGCTTCAACCCACTTAGAAACATAGTCCACTGCTAGCAGAATATAGGACTGTCCACAAGATGGTGGGAAGGGGCCCATGAAATCAATACCCCATACATCGAAGATTTCTAATTCCAAGATATTTGTCAACGACATCTCATGGCGTTTAGAAATATTACCAATGCGCTGACAACGATCACACGTCTTCACCAAAGTATAACTGTCTCGATGTAGCTCTGGCCAATAGAAACCCGATTGAAGCACTTTTGCTCTATCCACTTCAAGTCCTTGAGATGACACCTTATGGCCAAGGACAATACCCTCTTGCACCATAAAGTGACATTTCTCCCAATTTAACACGAGGTTCCTTTCTTGGCAGCGCTGTAACACAAGAGATAGGTTATGCAAACAATGGTCAAAAGAGGAACCAAATACCGAAAATTCGTCCATGAAGACTTCAAGGATCTCCTCCACCATATCTGAAAATATCACCATCATGCACCGTTGAAAGTAGCAGGTGCGTTGCATAAACCAAAAGGCATTCTTCTAAACGCAAAGGTGCCATATGGACAGGTAAACGTTGTCTTCTCTTGATCCTTGGGGTCTATGGCAATTTGATTGTATCCTGAATAGCCATCTAAGAAACAGTAATAACAATAACCGGCTAACCTGTCAAGCATCTGATCAATAAATGGAAGAGGGAAGTGGTCCTTCCTTGTGGCCTTGTTGAGTTTCCTATAGTCAATGCAAACTCGCCACCCCCGTCACAGTTCGAGTTGAGATCAACTCATTATTTTCATTTCTTACCACTGTCATCCCTCCTTTCTTTGGCACAACCTGTACTGGGGAAACCCATGCACTATCTGAAATAGCATAAATAATCCCAGCATTTAACAATTTAAGCACTTCTGCTTTTACTACCTCCTTCATTGCTGGATTTAACCGCCTTTGATGATCAATGGAAGGAATGAAGGAATCCTCCATAAGTATTTTATGCATGCACAAAGACGGGCTAATCCCCTTGATATCAGAAATCGACCAACCCAAAGCAGATTTATATGTCCTCAATACACGTAATAATTTATCCTTCTCTAAAGAACAAAGAGATGAAGATATAATTACCGGGTATGTCGAATTCTCACCCAAGAATGCATAAGTAAGGTGGGCCGGTAGTTCTTTCAGTTCCGAGCTCGGTTTTGTATCTTCTTTGACTGATGTATCTCGTACATCTTCCTCTTTTCCAGTAGTGTTGTTCTCCTTAGGCAAGCTCTTAAGTGCTTCTACTTGCTCAGCAAGATCAGGTTCAGTTGCATCCACTTTCATAATAGAGTTGACCATGCAATTCTCCAATGGATCCTCCGGTATTGCTCCTACTTCAAAGTTATGCACACATGAGTCAATAACATCCAAAAACTTGCAAGTACTTACCTCGTCAGGTCCCTTGAGAGCCTTGTAAATATTGAACATGACTTCTTCTCCTCCAACTCTCAAGGATAATTCTCCTCTTTGGACATCGATAAGTGCCCTGCCTGTTGCTAAGAATGGTCTCCCCAAAATTAATGGAACATCTCCATCTTCCTCCATGTCTAGAACCACAAAATCTGCAGGGAAAATAAATTTGTCCACTTTCACAAGCACATCTTCAATTATCCCTCTAGGATATGTGAGAGACCTATCCGCCAATTGCAATGTGATTGTAGTAGGCTTCACTTCACCAAGCCCTAAACTCCTGAAAACAGATAAAGGCATTAAATTAATACTTGCACCTAAATCACATAATGCCCTATTAAATGTAGAACTACCAATAATACAAGAAATAGTAAAACTCCCTGGATCTTTCAATTTTTGTGGTAGCTTCTTTTGAAGGACTGCACTGCATTCTTCTGTGAGATTCACGGTTTCAAATTCCTCAAGCTTCCTCTTTCTTGCCATTATATCCTTCATGAACTTTGTATAATTAGGCATTTGTTGCAACGCCTCGGCAAAAGGAATATTTATGTGGATTTTCTTGAAAATCTCCAAGAATTTGGCAAACTGGTCATCTATAGCCTTTTTCCTGAAACGTTGAGGATATGGAAGTGTAGGCTTGTACATAGGAAGCTTTTCCGGTAATGTGGCTTGCTTCTCCTTTTCAACTTCTTTAGGGGTTTCAACCTGAATTTGAGTCTCCTCAACAGATGGCTCATCAACATGTGCTGGTTCTACATCCCCAAGTTCTTTACCACTTCTCAATGACACAGCCTTGCACTGCTCCCTTGGGTTCACTTCGGTGTTGCTAGGAAATGATCCTCTTTGTTGGTTGTTCATGGCATTAGCAAGCTGCCCAATTTGCACCTCAAGAGATTTCATTGTAGCACCCATGTTGTTCATGTGACCCTCAATCGTATCAAGCCTCGACTCATTCTTCTCAAGCCTCAATTTCGAACTTTGAACAAAAGTATTCACCAAATCTTCAAATGAAGGTTTACCTTCATTCTTTTGTGGAGCATATCCAGGTGGTGGATTCAGAGCACTATTGTTGTTGGCATATGAGAGTCTATCATTGTTGTGGAACCCTTGTTGATACGGATTGCTTCGGTAGTTATTATTGTTGTTGGGATACCGATTGTTTATGAACTGAACGTGCTCTTGCTCTGCTTCCCTTGACAACTCCATTCCAGCTGCAGCGGCGGCTAATTCAATAGTAGGTGGTGCTCCTTGCTTGGTCAGAGCTGCTACCTGCGTGGTTAGTGCAGACAGTTGTGCAGTAAGAGTACTAAAATGATCAACCTCATACATACCTATGGGTTTCCTTGCCATGGCTCGCTCACTTGGCCACTGGAAGCTGTTAGCCGACATCTCCTCAAGTAATTCAAAGGCAGCATCTGCAGTCTTAGAAAATAGTGTTCCTCCTGCTGCAGCATCCACAATGATCCTAGTTGGTCCATTCAACCCATTGTAAAATAACTGAATCTGCACCCAGCTTTCATAGTTATGTTGTGGGCACCTCCTCAATAAATCCTTGAATCGCTCCCATGCCTCGTATAGTTGTTCAGAATCAATTTGTCTGAACGTACTGATTTCAGTTCTTAGTTGAGCTGACTTAGCTGGTGGGAAAAACTTCGAGAGAAATTTCGATGCCATTTCCGCCCAAGTGTTAATACCATTATTTGGAAGAGATTGTTGCCAGCTCCGTGCATGGTCCCTAAGAGAGAAAGGGAACAATCGCAGTCTCACAGTATCTTCTGGAACACCATTCATCTTCACAGTATCAGCTATCTCCAAAAATATCCTCAAATGCAAGTTGGGGTCTTCAACAGGGGACCCACCAAACTGATTCTGTTGCACCATACTTATCAATGCCGGCTTAAGTTCAAAGTTGTTGGCATTGATAGTCTGGCGAGCTATCCCAGAGTAATTGTTATTGACCAAAGGTTTGAAATAGTCTCTGATCGCCCTTTGAGGTTCAACAAGTTGTGGAGGTGGTTCGTTGTTGTCTCTATTTGCAGCCATTTCTATCAATTCCTCCCTTCTCGTTTTTCTCAGTCTTCTTGCAGTTCTCTCGATCTCAGGATCAAACAGTAACGATTCAGGAGTAGCGTACTTTCGCATGCACTGCAAAAAATTCAGAAAAGACAAAATTCACTCCAAAATAAAATGAATAAAAGCTCTAAATTAAAACCAAGATTAATTGGTACAGTATCAGATTGTACTAAATAAATCAATCCCCGGCAACGGCGCCAAAAACTTGTTGCGAAAATTCCCTTACCGCAAGCGCACGGTAGTCAAGTTTTAGTATAGAAAGATGTCGAACCCACAGAGATTGATTAAATAGTTAAATCTAAGTACTGAATTAAAATAATCTTTGCTTTATTTAGAGAATCGAATAATTGAGTGTTGTGCGAATAATAAAAATTAATTAACTAACGATGACCAAATACTGAGTTGAAAAGAAATCAGTTGGAGATGAATCTAGGAGTACGATTTCACTTGTTCATCCACTACACTTATCATTCCTCGATTTCCATTTTATGGATTTCCTAGTTTACTAGCCGAGAATTCTTATTTGTTTCTACTCCCCCTCCCGGGTGTTAAGCAGAAGTAATTATCTAACATTAATCTTGATATCCCTATCTAAGATTAATTATCAAACAATTGTAAAAGCGCAGTAATTCCTATGACGACTTCTATGGAGTTATAGGCCTTCCGAACAATATAACTACCACGATACGAATTCCTTCTTTCCTATTCATAACCCCCTCTCCCGAGTGATAGATCACAAATATGGAATCATTCAATCCATGGCCAGTAGATTAAAAGCATTAAGAACAGGAAAACATAAATAAACCATACGGAAATCCAAATAACTTCAATCAATTCATAATAAGCGTAGTTTCAAAACAAGCTACATCGTCTCCTAGAAAATAAAATTAGCTCATGCTAGAAGTATTTAAACACATAGACAGGTTTAAATAACCCATAAAAATTGATAAAAGTTTAGAGATACAAAACGAATTGACGCTATTCTTCGATCTCCGATGAACGCCGCCGTCTCGTGATGAATTCTCTACTTTTTGCTCCGAGCCGTCTTCGTTATTCTTCTCCGTTCTTCAACCCTAGCCTCCTTCACTCCCAAAATATGTCTAAGTCTGAATAGCCTTCGAAAATCCTCCTCTAAACCCTTTAAAAGTCCCGTGCAATCAACTAAGGAAAGTCTCCAAAATTGCCAAAATTCATCAGGCGTAATTACGCCTCCGAAGTGGCGTAGTTACGCCTGTCGACGTGTCCAAAGTCTGGCTTCCCGCGTGACTGGCGTAATTACGCCTCAAAAGTGGCGTAATTACGCCACTTAAAATTCTTCAAAATCACAATTGCCGTGAGCTAGGCGTAGTTACGCCTCAAGTCAGGCGTAGTTACGCCTCAAGAAATTCGTTTAAAAGCTCAAATGCCGTAAGCTAGGCGTAGTTACGCCTCAAGACAGGCGTAATTACGCCTGTTGCTTTGATTCAAAGTGTAGATTTTTGGCTTCAATTCATCCGTTCTTTCCGTCATTTGCACCCTTTTAGTCCACAAAACATGTAATTACCTGGATTCCTGCAAAACAACACATAACAAAACCAAAAGCGTAATTCTGATCGAAAACTAACACTAAACCATGCAAAATAAGAAGAAATATAAGTGTATAAAATACACTTATCAATTATTATTATTATTATTATTAAAGATATTCTGTTGGTTGAAAATTTATATTATAACTTGATTAGCATCAGTCAACTCTGTGACAATGGTCACTCTGTAGAATTCAACCAGCACTCATGTACAATCAAATCTACTGATGGCAGTACATTGCTTGTAGGAAGAAGGCGTGAGAACACATATAAGATTGATTGGAACCTTAATCAGCCTACCTCTTCTACTTGCTTTGCTGCCTTGAATATTTCCAAAAACTGGCTTTGGCACAAACGATTGAATCACTTAAACTTTAAAACTATTGCCAGTCTGCGTAAACTTGATCTAGTCATTGGACTGCCCCAAATAGAGTTCTCAAAAGACAAGATCTGCTCAGCATGCCAACTTGGTAAGCAAATCAGATTCTCCTTTAAGAACAAAGGGAGTAAATCTTCTTCTCGGTGCCTAGAGTTGCTGCATATGGATCTTTTCGGTCCTATACCAGTAACAAGTCTAGGGGGAATGAAGTATACCCTAGTGTTAATAGACGATTACTCTCGTTTTACGTGGGTCTTGTTTCTAAGTGGCAAAGATCAGGCTACTCCAAAGCTGATCAAACTACTGAAAAGACTCCAAAATGAGAAATCGTGTGGCATAGACAGAATTCGTAGTGATAAAAGTACCGAGTTTACCAATCAATCACTCGAATCATATCTAGATGACCTTGGTATTAAACACGAATACTCTGCTGCAAGAACCCCACAGCAAAATGGAGTTGCTGAGCGTAGGAACCGCACTTTGAAAGAAGCTTGGCAAACTATGCTTGCAGAATCAGATATTTCGCAGAGATTTTGGGCAGAAGCTGTCAACACAGCATGGTATACGCAGAACAGATCGATGATTAATAAGCGAGCAAATAAAACCCCTTATGAGATCTGGAATGACAGTAAGCCAAATATTTCTTATTTCCATGTGTTTGGTTGCAAATGTTTTATTCACAACAATATAAAGACTCATCTCACCGCTTTTGATGCCAAATCTGATGCTAGAATATTTCTTGGATATTCTACAGTTAGTAAAGCTTTCAGAGTATATAATAATAGAACACTCACTGTAGAAGAATCCATGCATGTAAAAAATTTGATGAATCTGCTAATTGTACTGTATCTGATCTGCAAATCAACAACTTGAGCAATCGACTAGAAAACACTTATATTGATGAAAATGTTGATGATGAGATATATTACAGAAGCAGAATTGACTCCTCTTTAGAACCAGAAGTTCCTGAAGCACAAGTAGAGGAGTCTGTTAGTCCACAAGCACTGCACCCAGCTGACAATGACACTGTTATACACACCCCTGCTGCAGTAGATGGAACTAACGAAAAAGATGCATCAATCAAATCTTCTGAGCTACCCACTCATATTCACCCAAATGAAGAAATCAATCCTCTTGGACCTCCGCTCCGGTGGATGAAGGATCATCCTCCCGGGCAGGTCATAGGTAACCTTGTTGCTCCTCTACGCACCAGAGGACAGATGATTAATGAATTCCTTTATACTGCATTCATATCTCACATAGAACCCAAAAAGATTGATCATGCTATGTTAGACCCAACCTGTGTAGAAGCAATGCAGGAAGAACTAAATCAGTTTGAGCGAAACAAAGTATGGTACTTAGTACCACGGCCATAGCATCACACTATAATAGGTACGAAATGGGTATTTTGAAATAAATTAGATGAAAATGGTGTAGTAATCAGAAATAAAGCAAGATTAGTTGCACAGGGCTACAGACAGGAAGAAGGCATTGATTTTGATGAAACTTTTGCTCCTGTAGCTCGATTAGAAGCAATTCACATATTTCTTGCATTTGCTGCTTTTAAAAACTTTAAAGTCTATCAGATGGATGTTAAGAGTGTGTTTCTTAACGGCAAACTCCAGGAAAAAGCTTATGTTGAGCAACCTCCTGGATTTGAAAGCCATCAGCAGCCTTCGTCTGTTTTTCTTCTAAACAAAGCTTTGTATGGTTAGAAAGCTCCCCGTGCATGGTACGAAACTCTGTCAAAATATTTGACTGAGCATAACTTTACCATTGGCACGGTGGACAAAACCCTATTCAAATTCACAAGGGTGACCATACTCTACTAGTTCAAATTTATGTTGATGACATTATTTTTGGCAGTACTAATTCAAAACTTTGCGAAAGATTTTCTAAAATATTGCACGATCAATTTGAGATGAGCATGATGGAGAATTATCATTTTTCTTAGGATTGCAAGTCAAGCAATCCAGTGACGGAATTCTGATAACTCAGTCTAAATATACCAAGGAACTGCTGAAGAAGTATGGATGAGTACAAGTTCAGCAGCTGCTACTCCAATGAGCTCATCTGCCAAACTCGACTTGGATAATTCAGGCATACCAGTTGAAGTAACAATGTATCACGGTATTATCAGATCCTTACTTTACTTGACAGCCAGCCGACCATACACCATGTTTGCAGTCTGTATGTGTGCTCGTTTTCAAGCAAATCCCAAGCAATCACACTTCACTGCTGTCAAAAGGATTCTCAAATATCTAAAAGGCAGTGAAAATGTTGGTCTCTGGTATCCAAGAGATTCAACGTTTAATCTGATTGGATATTCAGATGCTGACTACGCAGGATGCAAAAGTGATAGAAAAAGTACCAGTTGATATTGTCAATTTCTAGGAGATAGATTAATCTCATGGGGTTGCAAGAAGCAGACATCCATAGCAACGTCTACTGCAGAGGCAGAGTACCTTGCTGCTGGAAGCTGCTGTGCTCAACTGCTCTGGATTCAACAACAACTGCGAGATTATGGAATTGAATCCACCGCGGCACCAATATTTTGTGATAATACATCTGCCATAGCTATCACATACAACCCGGTTATTCATACTCGCACCAAGCATATTGCCATCCGTCATCATTTCATTAGAGATCATGTTATGAAGAAAGAGATTCGACTAGAGTACATATCCACCGAACAACAAGCAACAGACATCTTCACAAAACCCCTACCGGACGCTAAGTTCTTCTATTTTCGAAATATTCTTGGCTTAATTGAAATAAACCCTTGATTACTATTATTTCTGTATGTTGAATTCAGGGGGAATTACTTAGTAGAAACTGCATGAATTAAGGGGGAATTTTAGTTAGAGATTTTTTTTTTTTAAAAAAAGGTATATCGAAGCTCAGCTGGTAAAACAATAGTCTGCTGTAGTAGATGCTTCCTTACCAGTAGGACTCTACATACCAGTAGATGCTTCCTTACCAGTAGGACTCTACATACCACTAGATGCTACCTTACCAGTAGGACTCTACATATCATCAGACTTTACCAAGTATGCTTTGCCAAAAATAACCTTCAATAATTATTAACCTACTGGAACGTCGGAATTCAAATCTAATTTTATATAAAAATAAATTATTTCAATCCCGCCCAAATCTTGTCCTTTTATTTATTTTTTAAAATTTTTAATCGTTAGATGACCGTCATGTATCCATGTGTCCGCCTATCTTCAGTACGACGTTACATCTACTCTCTCCTTAAACCGCCATTATCATTCTTATTTTTCTCTTACTCGTATCTTTTCCAAATTTAATGCGCTAAATTTCTCCCCAGAAACTCTTACTTTGCAGGTATATATACACCAAAATGTCAAAGAATACCCAGCCCAGCTTCGTCACAAATGCTATTCACGTGGATTTTCATTCGATTTCCACCAACTCTGATGAAGATACCAAAGAAGTTTTTCACAAACTGGATACCTCTGGACTTCTGGTGATACTCAGCCAAGCTCCTACATTCTACAAAGATGCTCTCCAAGAATTCTCTGCCAATGCCAAAATTGTAGACGACTCAGCGGTGGCGTTCATCTCTGGTCGGCTTGTCACCATTACTCAACCGGACTTTGCCATCCACTTATGTCTTCCCTCTACTAGACTCACAGACTTCTCCACCGTTTCAATGGCCACTCGGAAAGAAATGTGCACAATCTTCTCAAACTCTGACGCTCGTCTGCGACGTCCTCCCTTTAAAAAGATTTTAATGAAGAGTCATTTCCGCCAACTGGCTGATGTCATCTCCAAAGGTCTCCTGTGCAAAGATGGATCCTTTGATGTCATCACCCCAGAGAAGTTTGATGTCATGAGTGCCATTGTCAAAGGGTTAGATGTAAATTGGTCTGTCGTTCTGTTTCAGGTTCTTATCGGACTAGTAACATCAGGTAAGGGTCAATCGGGCTTTGCTCTTCCTCTCAATCGCATCTTTGACAGTAAACGCATTAAGGCGGGGGCTTTATCCACTCTTCATCCAGGAAGACTTGTCACTGCCAAATACCTCTAGATTCACCGTCAACGGGTTGGTAGAGAATTTGGTTTGATGAAGCGACGGACAACTCAAGTTGTGAGTGACTCTGAACTGACGATATCCGAGTCCGCTGAGTCATCACCTCCTCCCCCTCCTAAAAAGCCCAGGACCAGAAAAGGACCTCCTACTGTCCTCAAGCAGCCAGTTACTGCTACAACCTCAACTGCCGCTGATACCATCTCTACTGCAGCTCCGGCAGCAGTTACCACCACTTCTAGGGAGCCAAGTCCCGTAAATCCTCCACCAGAGGAACCAACTGCATCAGCTGCCTATTTGGCCATGGTACTCACTGAACCAGCCGCTCCAACTGATCACTCCTCCAAACTTGTGAGTTCTCAACAAGTACCTGGCTCTATCAGCTTCCGGAAACCAAAGTCTACCTGTCCTTATTGTCACGATAAGGACACTACCACCGGAAAGGGTAAAGAAGTAATGGGACCAGTGTCCACCCAGTAGCGTTTGAAATTCAAATGATCATGGATGAAGTGGAAGCCAAGCTGAAACCGCAGCTTGCAATATTTGATCGATGGGTAGAGGCAATTTTAAAAATTCATTTCGATGACTTCTCTCCCATTCTTGAACAAGCACGGCAAGATGAGAACCTCATCCTGGCCTACCTTCAGCTCATTGACACTGAGAAGAGTTTGAAGCTTCGTGATCTCTTCCCCATGATGAATTATGTGGGAGAACTTCAAGCTCTTGTTCATTCGAGGCTCCAGCAGTTCAACATTGATTCTGGCACAGCAAATCACGATCAGGCTGTTCTAAATGCATTAGTACCCAAGCTTAATATGGCTGAGAATGCTCTTCATGATCTCAGAATCTCATCCGGTCTACACTCTTGCTCTGCCTTATCAAGAGATGAAAGTCCAGCTCCTACTGACTTGGAGATAGCTCCTACTGACTTGGAGATAGCTCCTACCGATGACCCGCTTATCACCTCTGCTCCAAGTTCTATCAGTGATCAACCGTTACAAGTGCTGGATGTTGATTCTATCAATGTTGACATTGTCATTAAGACTGTGGTTCATCAGGTTACAGTCTCCTCAGACAATGATGATCATATCGAGTCTTCACTACACTCTGCTGATCATACTCAGTCCTCTGTAGCTGAGATGGAACACACTGCTACTGGCATGGATGCCATTGATACAGTCATACCTGCTGCACCACCCACTGAAGCTACTGCTATTTTGACCACTGTTGATATTGAGGGTCCTCCTGGCGTCATCACCACAAATGCTGAGACACAGATGCCCTGGATCAATCCTTGGCACATGATCCTCCTGAGGACTTCTTCGATTTTTCAACTCACATTCCTCTTGAAGGACCTTCTAGTATTTCTGATCAACTGGGGCATCTGTCCAATGTAATCTCTTAGCTAGCCAGTGATGTAAACAAGCTAAAGCAAGAAGAACTCACTGCTAGCCTTATCATTGGGAGCCACCAGCAGCATACAGACTCCCAATTTCAGCAGGTGTATCGAGATCTAAGTAATCTGACGACTAGTGTAACCAGGCTCCAAACCTTTGTTGTGGATGCTTTTGCTGATTCCTTCTCTCGGATAGGGCAGGCTCGTCTTCAGATTACCCAGCAAAATGAATCTCTTCATAATGCCACCTAACTGGCACTTGAAGACAAAATTGAGTATGACAAGAAAGCACTATCCGATCAATTGGCTAATATGCAGGCGGTCTTCGCTTCATGAGTAACGGTCTACCAGCTGCTCCTCAAACTACTAGACGCCTACCGGAGCCCAGCAGACCTGCTCTCTTGAACCAATGTGAACCGAATCCAGCTCAACGATCATCAGCTGCAGCTGGAGCATCAAGTCGGTCAATACCTCCCTCCCAGCAGCGGTCCCACAGTCCACGACAACCTCATGCTGACACTCTCTCTTCCACCCGTGACTACTCCCAACATTGGCTAGAGAGAAAACAGTAACATTTTTTTTCTCTTCTTGTGTTTAACTATTATATGTTTATCATCAATATTCGTGATTCTGTCAATTCTTATCTGTAAGACCCCGAAAATAATCGCAAAATGTACCAATTAAAATTAAAATATATATATATGCATAAATATTCGAAGATGTATATATACATGTATCTAAATATTATAAAATAATAATATTTAACTAAGATATCATAATAACAACAAATATAATATATTATCTTCCAATAAAATAATAGTTATATCATATCCAACTTATAAGCCAATATTTGTTGGTCGATTTTCCATCAGACAATCAAAATAAAATAATAGTTTATGTCATATCAACTTTTTAAGAAAATAGTTGTTTATCCTGCTATTGCCCTGTTAGGCAATTATAGTGTCTTTTTGGCTATTATATATAGAAGAGGAAAAAACAGCAGAAAGCCATAGGAGCTTATCCAAAATCTTCTTATCTCATTTCTCTGACTCTCGTTCAAGGTATAAAAATTTCCTATTCAAATATTCATATTCCTTGCAACTTTCTCTACAATTTTTTTTTTAAAAAAATATAATATAAAATTCAAACTTGTTTTGTTCAAACATAATATGTATGTGTACGTGAGCGTGAGCGTAGAGTTATGTACGTGTATGAGTGTTTCGAGAGTTTTAACTAATTTTCTTCAGTCTTATGGAAATTTTGATATACTTCGGTAAAAATAAAAAAATAAAAATAAAAATTGAATCATGTATAGAAGTTTAGTTTCGGGCTAAGGACACACTGAAATTGGTTATATAACAATTTCAAGATAAATATATTGATTTTGTTGAACATTAATCTTAAAATGTACCATCTCTCTTAGTAACTAGTTTATGTTAAGTTATTAGTTGTTTAAATAAATACATCGTGTCATAAATAAACTACTAAAGGTTCTACAAAAGTCAAGAACTACAGAGTTTGAATCAGTACAAGTTTCGAAAGTTATATAAAGTTAATGGTTGATTTTATGATAATAATTTATCATTCATCGATATTGTAGAGTGATTTCTGATCTACATCGCCAAGCTATAATAGTTGAAAATTTCACAAGGTATGCTATGACCGGGTAATATACAACAGGTACCCGTATCATTTTATATTTGTTGAACGTGCTTTATGTGACATTTATCTGTTTGCATGGTTTATTTGCGATATTGCATAAACATCGATGCAAAGAAAAATAACTCTTATTTTACACACATGTATTTTTCTGTATATATGTAGCATCGATACTTGACATGACATTACATTGCATATTGAGCCTTGATCCTATTTGGTAACCGTTTTGATAGTATGTGTTGATCGAGGTGTTTGTTGGGATGATATGGAGCTGCGACTAGCCCGAGAGTTGTTGCAGGCCGATAATGCGCAGTATGTTCGTAGTCCCTGGTGAGGTGACCGGCACACGGTAGTAGACTGGTGGAGGAGTGGTTGCTACGATAGTGTAGTCGAGCCTTACCCGTTGCTCGAGCTGTTGCACTGCATTTACTGATTGTGCAGCTACCGTTATTGCGATTTTCCTGTGCATGTGTATATTACCATAATCATGCCTTGCATCCACATATCATTCATTGCAGTACATATTGTATTTATTTTGGTCTTTTCATACTGGGTTATTACTCACCCCTCGGGGGCGGTTATTGTTTTGTGTGTGGATGATAACCAGGTTAATAATGACAAAGATAGTATTAATGGGAGAGGATGGGAACACAATAAATTCTTATATCACGATGTACGTCAATGGTGTGTCGTACCTGGTAGAGAAGATTTCGTATGATTTTCCTGGACTACTGATTGAAGAGGGAATGGATCCTAATATATTGTCCCTTGCAGTTAGAATTACATGGACTGAGTTTGTGCCACTTCATCCTGTGTAGTGATGGATCAAAGCATGCTACAAATTTTGTAAAGCTATTATACGCCTGTCATTTTGTTTACTTCGGCGTTTTTATAATATATGGTTAATGTAAGGCAGGAAGGCTCGAAAAGTTTTGGTTATAATCGAGCTTAAATTTTTGTATAAGAAAAAAATATATATATTTTTGACTGGGCATCGTTCCTTCCCTTAAAGAAAATTTCCACTATAATTATGTTTCTCGGTATACAATATTTTAATATTGCATAATAATTACCAGTAAAGTCGAGGGCCCCACATTATCTATCTTTATCTGCACTCCTTTATGCATGACATGACATTTCATACTGCAACTTGCTAATTTTTCACTATAAATAGCATGCTAGTTCTCTAACTCAACTCATCAATCATGCTACTCTTAACTGAGATTCTTACTAGTCTTGCAACTTTTTCTGCAACACATATTCATGGGTTCATTACTTATCTAAATCAACCCTTCATGGGTTGATACCTTATCTAACCCACGTCTGCTAGCTCTAGCTTTCTGGACCAGTCCTGGTGTTCTCCACCAGCCTGGAATTTGAACAGCAGATGCATGGGTGCTGATGACAAAAAGGGCAAAGAAAGAGAATTTTCATTAAAGACAGAGACCTTGATAAATGAACAGAGGACTACTTTGAAGATAAAGTTGGTTTTCTAGGTTTTCTTTTGTTCTAAGCCTCTCTATATGCACTTTCTCTCCCCCTCCCTTTGTCAACAACTCTGAAACTAGCTGGCTCGGATCATTCCATACTGGCTATGTTTCTCAAGTTGTCTTTACCTAGTTGAATAGATTGTAGAAATAGGTTTGCTGAAAGATTTGTAAGATGTACTATTTAATCAGAATTCATTTTATATAAAATGACATTCTTTCATATACCCAGTTTGATTACTACTTGTAATCTACTTATCTATCTAACAAATTGCAAGTCTACATTTGTTTTGTCTCTAAGTCTTAACAGAAGTTGTTGTTCATATAATCAAGCAAGAGTCTCCAGTGCGAAGTTTTGTCATCACCAAAAAGGGGGAAATTGTTGGGAAAACATTTCTAAGTTTTGGTGATTACAAACATCTACCGATGGACATCTACTGTATAGACATCTATCGGATGGATATCTACCGGATGGGCATCTACTGGACAGACATCTACCTAATGAACATCTACCGGATACAAACATCTACCGGATGGACATCTACTGGACAGACATCTACCGGATGGTCATCTACTGAACAAAGACATCTGAGTACAGAAGAATGAACGATCATTTGAAAGAAGAAAACCAGCAGACGTCTAACTATCCAGTAAGTGCACAAAGCAACAAGACAAAACAAGTACAACCTATTCAGACAAAGGTACAACAGAGTGCCGCACCTTGCTATATCTCCACAACCATTAGCGTCGGAATAAAAGAGCCGTTGATTAACAAAATAGGAATGAAGACAATCAGAATTTGGAATGAGGACAGCAAATTGATCTCTTCCTAATATAGAAAAGTTACCGTTAGACCATTGAGTCTATAAATACATCCAAGTGAAGAATGAAGAGGTTAGCTGAACCATCTGATCAAACAAAAGACAAAAACATCAATGATGTGACTAGAAATATACACATCTATTGCGCTTAATTGTCTACGATTTGGTATATTTTGATGGATAAATTGATACATATGCTACCTAATCGTATATTTGTGTAAATGTAGGGAAAGGTGAAGAAATCAAGCTAAAATGATGAAAGAAGCAATAAAGTTGAAGAAAAGAGGAAAAAACCAGAATCCAAGACACATGTTGCTCATTTCTCCTCAAATTTCTATATGTTCGAGCCATGTTTTGGAAATTTGGTTCATACAAAAGTTGTAGAACTTTGAGTTATCTTCGTGTGGACAGCTGATTCATCGAATTCGGAGACTCGCCAGAAAAATGGAAGACAGGCGTAATTACGCCATTATCAGCTTTAATTACGCCAATGCTATGGCATGGACAGGCGTAATTACGCCATTCGAAGGTGTAAATACGCCAAAAATGCGGGAAGCCATATTTTTGACACGTCAACAGGCGTCTTTACGCCATTTTCAGGCGTAGCTACGCCAGCAGACTTTTGGAAAGTGTAAAGACTTGATTTCTTTCCTTCCCACATGGATTCTAACCTACTCCATCAGCCTCCCTATACATATATGGACAAAAATCAGACTAAAGAACATCTAGATAGTTAGGGTAGAATAGTTTAGACTAGTTTTATATTTTTTTCTTTCAATTTTGTTGAAGACAGCTACGAAGATCGAAGCGAAGGCGGGATTGACACCTCGACGAGCGGAGATTGGATTAGTTTTCTTTCCCTTGTTTTTATTTATGGTTTTGTTTTAATTATGTGTAGCTATTTTTAATTCTTGGTTGAGGAAGAAAAATCCTTGGATTTTATTTATCTTGGGGAGATTCTTACGCTTTAATTATCAATTTTATTGAGTATCAAGAGTTTTTCTGATTTTATTGATATGATTGTTGTGTTTGTTTATTGGATTGACAACCTAGTAACTTGCATGAAATCTAACGCTAAATTAGATGTCAAATACGGAATCGTTTGATCCCTCTAATTTACGAAGCAACTAAGATTGATAATTGTCTGCTGTTGGTGTATTTAAATTCTTAGGAAAAACGATTGGATGATTAATTCTAACGGCTGTAGTTTTTATTGATTAGATTCATCAAACTTACTAGTTTTGAAACTATCATTGATTTAATCTTAACGGCTGTAGTTTTGGTTAAAAATTTGATAAGAGTTGAATTGAATGTTGTTTTCTATTTGACTACAATTAAGGTAAGGGAGGAATTAGATTTCCAATTGATGAATATTCAAGTAAAATTGAGTTTTTTTTCTGAATCGATGAAATAGATGATAAAATCCAAGGTAGAGTCGACCGATACCAAGAATCGCTTTCATTAGTTAATCTTTGTTTTTAATTTTAATTAGTATAATTCAACTTCACAACCCCATCTTTTATTGTTTTGATTTTGATTTTCATTAACACAAAGATTCACACCTCCTCGTGGGATCGATCCCTACTCACGCTACTACATTATTGTTATCAATCTTGAGGATTGAGTGGGGTTAATTTGGGCGTACACGACAAGCGCACACCAATCAACGTCAAAGCAAATCATCTCATTGATATTCTCTTAAGTTTCAGCAAGAGCAGAAAAGAACTATCACTGTAATCTTGAAAGATTAACTACAACTGAGTCTGCTGCTCAAAAAAACACTCGAAGCAAAATAGTTTAATATCTCGTGTGAGTGTTACAGAATTCATTGTAAACAACTTAGAAAGTTGTGATTGCTAGGAGTTTAGGCCAAGCTGTGTGAGTGCCTAAGTAGGTTGTATACAGTAAAGTGTAAACCAAAGTCTTCTAGTGTAACCTTCCTACAAAGGAAGAAGGGAGACGTAGAAGCGTTGTGCTTCGAACTTCCAGAAACAATATTTGTGTCATTTACTTACTGCAATTTACCATTTAATTATTACTACTCACAAGTCCAGCAGACGTCTTCCGCACTATAATCAGTGTCTGCTGACTTGGACAAATTGGGAAGCTACTACAGTACTTAACAGTCTGCAGCAAACCGAGTAAAATCAAAATTGTATCTAGTGTTTATTCAACCCCCCCTTCTAAACACTACCCCGATCCTAACATGTATCTGCCAATCAAATGTAATCAAGTCTGGGAAAATGATGATGAGCACTCCACCAACCAAGTTTGAGGGAGTGATCCTACTAGTGTAGAAGAGTTAAGGGAACTTGAGCCTCCTCGGGTGATTGAGCCAATTTTAGAGAAGTTATCCGAGGAGTTCCCAAGGGAAGATGAGTCAAATGTGATGTTGGAGGAGATTTTTAAACATACTGATGAGCACTCATCGATGATGCCATGTTCTATGCCATATATGGATCTTTTCTTTTCATCGAGGCGAACTTCATGATTTTATATCCTCTAAGATATGAAGCTAAGCCAAGAATCCTTCTCCCATACCTACCAATCAAAGAATGTTGTTGAGACGACGAACTTACAATGGAACAATCTTGCCAAGATTGATGGCATACTGAATCAAGACCCATTTTTGGTATCATATGATACTTACTATGGACGGAAGCCGCTATTTGAGGGTTGCTTCTAATCGTCAAGCCGAAGACTAGAAATCAAGCGCTTCTTGGGAGGCAACCCAATCCAATATAATTTGTTATCTAGTTTATTTCATTTTTAGTTTTTAGTTTTATCCTCTCTCGAGTTAATTATTTTTTATTTGCATTCTTCTCTTGCGAGGTACTCAGTTGAAGTGATAAATCCCTACAACAACGAAGCTTTTTAAGAGCCAATCACCATCAGTCTTCATGCAAGCGTATTGATCAAGGGAGTTTACTGTTTCCCTCTTGATTCTTTTAAACATTAAGGGCAATGTTTCATTTAAGTTTGGGGCAGTGACTTCATGTTTTACTCGTTTAATCTGCATGTTGGGCTGAATTGACACTTAAATTGTCCGATTATTATGAGCTAAATTGTTTTCCATGAGTTCAACCTTAAGAAATAATTGAATTAGAATTGCAATGCATTACATGATGAAATTAATCTCCATCTCAACTTGAGTCTTGAAATTTTTTGGCATCGAGGAATATTTTTGAGCACATTGAGTCATGATTTTGTGGATTACATCTTGGATAGTGAATTTTTTTTGTGAACTATGATTTGTCTTGAGCATCTTAGAGTACTTTAGAACTTATTTAATGGCACTTTGAGTCAAAATTTTATAATTATGAACTTGACTTGGATATGATTTAGGCGATCTTTGGAACGTTTGAACCTTTCAAGCCTACATTGTCTATATCATTCACTAGTGTCCACTTTTGAGCTTAATTGAAAAGGAATGTAAATTAACACCTATTTCAACTTTTGTTCATAAACTCATTATACGTACCCTTTTATGAGCCTAAAAGGAATTTTTATCATTACCTCAAGGGAGTATAATTAATTTCATGCACATACTATTTTTTGAGTTATTAAGTCATTCACATACTATGTTTTGAGCTATTACAAGAAAAATATTCAATGCCTATCGAAAAAGAAAAATAAAGGCATGGTGAGATAATAACATAGTTATGTGATGATGAACCAAGTGGAGGTCCTACATTGACCACATTTTGTAAAATCTAATAAATCCCATGGTCATCAGGTTATAAAAAAAAAAGAGAAAAAATTAGAGTAGAAGTTGTGCTAAAATGAAATTCCCATATTATACTCTCTTCTTTGCTTATCCTTACCTTTTTTTTGAAACTGACACCAAATGACTACATATAAGATTAAAAAGACATTTTGATCCAAGTCTAGGGAGTAATTACATTAGTTGAGAAGTGGTTGAAAAGTAAGCTTATGAAGTACTTGATAGTAATCTTGACTTTGAGTTTATTAACATTATTTGATCTTGAAGATATGTATGAGGCTTAAGATTGAGAATAACACACGTTCCGATTTTGCGATGTATTGTTTGGCTTAAGAGAAAACACTTCTTGTTAATTTTTGGATTGCCTCTTGTTGGTGTATAAGTGAGCTTTCTGAGCTTTACATTTGAGTTTCTAATTTAATTCTTTTAAAGTATTAAGGGTGAACTCTATATTTTGAATCTTATTCTTACTCGAGGACGATCAATTGATAAGTTTGGGAGAGTTGATAAGTGTCGTTTTACACTTATTTTGCAGAATTTTCTAGTGGTTTTCGTATTGATTCATGGACGATTTTACACTTTTTGGTACATATTTGTCGATTTTAGGAATCCAGGTCTAAGTGCATAGAAGTGGAGGAAATGAGCTTGAAATAATGAAAAACAACTCAAATGAGCGAACCTGTCGAAGAACTCGACTTTTGAAGAAAAAGAGCTACCGATCGATCGGTAGCCATGACCGATCGATCGGTCGCGTGCCATAGTAAAGGATTGAATTCAAGGAATTACCGATCGATCGGTATATCTTACCGATCGTAGTGGGAATATTCTGAAGGAAAAAAAAACTTTGTAGAGTTTGAGTTCTACATGGAATCTACTTAGTCATCCTCTTCTATAAATACCTCATGGATGAAAAGAATCAGATTATCATCATATAACACCATATTTTACCCTAGGAATAGCCTTTATCCCATCTTCACTATCATCCACAATCGATCAAACATCCTAGGAATTGGAACGCACCGACAAGGAATTGAAGGAAACAATCGAGAAGGAAACGGGGATCTATAAATGGGACGACGTGAGTTTAATATTACTTTTTAGAATTAGTTCTGCTCTGTTTTTCAATTCAATTATGAACTAAAGTTATTTATCAAGTCTAGGGGATCCATTGGTTTTATCCTATGACTTTTCTATTTAACTTTGATTGAATTCTTATATCATATGTGCATAGTTTATAATTTTAATGCTTTCATTGATTGATCACCATTGAATTGAATTGGGTGTTATAATTGAGATCGAGAGATGATGTTATAACATGGGTCACCAAGGTTCCATTAAGTTCATCAAGATCATATGATGCACTATCTCCTTTGTCGGATTCAATGATAGCCGTCCTCTTGGCATCCCATTCTTTAGGAAAATCTCCAAGAGCTCTTCTCCTCCATATTTGTTTGGAAGTCCACGTTTTACCTAGTTGGGCAAGCTTATTGATGATTTGGGTGACCCTTCTAAATATTGGATCAACATTCTCTCAGGCATTCATCTCAAATGTCTCATATTTGAGTTGCAAGAGATCAATCTTTGTTTCCTTCACTTGATTGTTTCCCTCATGACAAATTTTTTTCCCCGAATCTCCTTGGCAGTTGTGCACATCTAAATGTGATTGTACCCATTCATATTTAAACCACAACATAAAATATTAATAGATTTAGCATTTTGAGAAATTAGAATCATATCCTCCTTTGTAAAATCATCCATCTCCTTGGGAACTTTCTTTCCCTCAATATCTTTCAAAGGAACGTGTGGACTTTTTACAATAATCTTCCATAGGTCATAATTTACGGATTGAAAATATAGAAAAATTATATTCTTCCAATATCCATAGCTATTTCCAGTGAAAATAAGAGGACAATCCCGTAAAAAAGAGGAGGACGATTGGTATATTGTCCTTGAGTGAACTCCTAGCTAGATTAGTCAATGGGTTTAAATGGCGTTTATACCACTTGTTGGAACCTAAGAGGGGGTAAACTAGGTTCTTTGGCTACTTCAATGATTTTAAAGTATTTTGCAATTAATCGAGTTTGCACTGCGGAAGGCTTGATGATAATCGAATCAAAATAATATAAAAGCTTAATGTAAATAAAGCAATAAATAACACAAGGATATGTTATAGAAGTTCGACGACAAATCATCTACGTCTCCCTTCCTGGATAGAATCGTTTAATCGAGGTTCCACTATAACAACTTCTTCTTGGCCTTAAGGGCTCCAAGGATAGCCACGCACAACTTCTTATTGGTCTTAAGGCTCCTAGGATAGCCACAACCTTGCACCAACTTCATTTGTCGGGGACTTATACAATTTTCCATCTTGTGTAGGTTGTTGAGGACCTTACAACGATTCACAACTTGTGTGTTACAACAAATGACACCTTCACGGTGTAACCAAACAAGGAACAAAGCTCTTACATAAGAATATACAAACACTCAATGCAAGACAATACAAATTGAAATATATTAAATTTGTCTATGATAGCTTAAGTTGGATTGAGTATGGCTTTCTTGTACTGTTTCTTGTGGTAAACTTGAGCTCAATTGTCCATATTTATAGTGTAGGAGGCTCCCAATGGTCATACTAGTCGTTTATAGCCGTTTGCAACATTTAAGACCAAAATGTTCCTCCATCGCCTGAAACAATCTCCAATCGCCTCAGCTCAATAGTCAAAAAATTTCAAACGTAACACATATTGCCTCAGGCGATCAGCATATCACCTCAGGTGATCCAGCCATAAAACAAAGGTCATGCCAAAATATGAACATTGTTTTTGCATCACCTGGAACGAACAAGACATCCCTGGGGCAATGCTAAAGAATGTCTGAGGCGGTCCGAAGATTCTCCTTGGGCGATCAGCACATGCGCACACTCCTTGCCACTATCTGGTCGATGTGCACGGCGATGCAATCGTCTGGCCCGCAACGTCTGGGCCGATGTTGCACATCGCCTGTGGCATTCACCTGGAAAAAAATTTCTCTCGTTTCTACATTTGATCTGGATTTGCTTGACTTGATTAAAATTAATGTGTACAGTTAGCAAAATTCATTAATAAAAAATCATATGTTTTGTATTCATCGAAACATAAAATTGATATTATGATAATTTTATTTAAATTTGAAAAACGAGAATTGTAGTGTTTTAAGGCACAATAGAACTTCTGTTGTGGTTACTCATAGCTCAACAAATAATATTCTATGACATCGATGTTTTAAGAGTTTCCTTTCGAGCATATGACTATGTAGTAGAACTATGATCTTAAACTTCATCACATTTATCAGTTCTCATCACGCTTCCAATTAGCTTCTCCTCGGTCAACATCTTTGTAGTTGAATTATATTCTTCAGTGTAGTTCAAGAGATATTCGACTTCCATTCTATTATGATAGTTAAACTCAGTGATTAGTTTTTGCACTTCTTGAGTGCCTTAACTATTTAATAGTTCATCCAAATTCTCTGAAACCATGTTTTCCTTTGACCGAAGTTTAAAATGATGAAAGCAATTTACAATTGTATTTGCATGAACATCTATAATCCAAGATAAAATTGCAAGATTCATTGCATCTAAAATATTTATCTTCTCTGGATTTGACTCTACTAATTCATAACCTCTAAATGACTTCGATAAAATCGGCAATGCATCTTAAAAGCTCGTATAATCTTTGCACCACAAGGTTGAATGATGTTGTATTGATGGCAAGAAAAATAATTCAACATTGTACAACTGTTCAATAGTATTTGGATGGGCGGGACAATTATCCACAAGCAAGAGAAAATCTCTACAAAACATTTTTTATTTCAAGTTGTCGAACGTATTTTTCAAATAACACCCCAATCATCCATGCTCGATTATTAGCATGATACGTACAATTCAAACTACGCATGTTTACATTTGAAACACCGTGATTTACATAAATAATCTGTTAAGAGCATAAACATTTTGTAAAATTATGAATAATAAGTTATTTTATTAATTATTTTTCAAGTTGATAGTCATATTTTTTTGTAAAATTCAGTTGGTGTCACGTAGTGAGACGACTAAGGGTCCCATGATTTATATAGTATACATACACATATGTATATTTTTCCTATAATATTATACAATGATTAAAATCTGTTACTATGAATATGACATTTATTGTAATAAATTTTTTTATTTTTTATTTTCACATAATTTGTAATTCTTGCTTCGACAGTGGTCTTTTTTGTGATACAATTAATTTTAGTACTTAACATATATAAAATTGTATATTTAATCACTTAAATTAATTATTTACGTAAAATAAAAAAGAAGATTAATGGAAATTATTCTCCGAATGTGGCCTTCAGATCCATATATGATATATCTCGTCGACACCATGGAAGAAAAATGTCACATGGCCGGGTCAATTCTACGAAATAGACATTCTAACAAACATAAACGAGAACATGTCACGCCGCGAGCCTATGTCCGGGCAAGCAAAACTGCAAAATGAGCTTATATAGCAACTACTTCATATCCGACATCGCTCTACGAAAATGGTTAACCCAAGTTTTTATAGCAGTCCATTGTAAGCCATTAGACATCATTTTAAACTTTTAAATACCTATGTGGGACAAGGGTATTGCAATCACCAATGCTTCAGAACGTGACGTCCTCGTCATGGTTCATTGACCACTAGCTCCTTGAATCTAGAGGTGGCTACCATACATGTATCATGTGAATACCCGTAATTTTGGTCAAACAAATTACGTGATACCAAGATAACATTGAAAATTAAATAAAAATAGTAGATTTGCATTATAGATGGATTGAATTGTATTATTCAATCTTGTGGACTTTAAGCAAATAACTTAGTATTTAACTTATTTGAGGTTGTGTAGGAGATAATCCATAGGTTATATAATTTTAGCTTATAGACTTTTAAACAATTCAAACTTTGTAGATAATTAAGAAACTATTAAAATAATAATAATAATCAATCTTAAATATTGCGATGTATAGAAGGTTATGGGCTATAATTCCTATACTAATACTATAACAAAGACACCCAATGATGCTCCATTTTCACCTACTAGGATTTTTAAAGTGCACGATTAAACCATTCAATGCCTTGACCATCAACTTAATTACACATCAACCACCATTAAGTCACTACTCCATTAAGTCACTACTCAATCACAAGACAACATTTTGGGGATTTTTCTTGACCAAAAATTGTAAGGTTGTCATCCAAAATCCGCCACCTTTAAATACACAATTTCATGACTAGTAATTTGACTTTTTTTTTCCAAGCAAGTTTCGAAAATAACACACTCTCATACACATAATTTTCGAACCATCTCAAGGCAAGAAGGAAGAGCTTTTGTGCCATTCTGCAACCCGGATTTCATCCTTACGTTCGTAGATCCAAGCAAGGTAAGTGGATTTTTGCTACAATTACCATTTCGTTTTTCAAAACTTTATATTGTTTAAACTTTCGATTGAACATCAAATATAAAGATTATGTTTTAGATTTAACAAGTATGTAATATGGTTAAATGAAAGGACTTTGCGGAGCTACGTGTATAGAAGCCACCTCTTGAATCCAATTAGCAAAGTTCTACGTGTACGGGCGCCACATCTTGAACCTACGGGTCAAAGTGCCACGTACACGGGAGTCACCTGAGCAAAGTGCTATGCACACGGGAGCCATTCTTGAATCCAATAAGTTGTTATGGGGATATGCGCAAGATATGTGTTTATTTGTATAAATGTGTTTATATGCCAAGATCTATGGATTTGATAAATAAATGCTTCAAAGATTTTGCTATGAATATATGTATGATTTTCTATGTTCAATCGGCCCCTACTTGCTGAGTGTTTTCCCAAACACTCACCATCTTACCTCCCCTCCCAGAAAAAGACGAAGGAGAAGAGATCGAGGAAGAAGAACAAGAAGAATTTTGGGGATGGTGATCCACGAAGAACCTTCAAGAAGATTTATTAGTTTTATTTACGCTTCCGCATCTTTGATTTAATCCGAGACAATTGTATTTCGTATTTGCAATTATAATGACAATTTATTGATTTTGGAATAAATAGACTGGTTTTATCATAGATCGGTACATGAGACTTGTTGTATTCGAATTTAATATATATATTCAACATCGGTGTCACGCGCTCCGGTCTCGGGGCGTGACATTTTAGTGCTATCAGAGCAAAACCAGGTTCCATAATCCCGCTGGGAAAAGATTTTGGTTGATAAAAATCAACCAAATTATGAATCCGGAATTTATATATATATATATATATATATATATATATATATATATATATATATATATATATATATATCAATCTGGAATACTTTAAAAAAATTCAAAAATGGAAAAACAATTGGGTGGGTGAGGGGGTGGGGTAATCAAAAAACCAAGATCTAAGCTTATCTCCTCCGCCGCCACCTCGCCCCAGCCTCAAAAAAGACAGCCGACCAACCATATGGACCCTAACCCTCAGACGACCTAACAGTTAAATTATCAACCTCATCGAACATGGATTGCCCATATAATTTCGTCATTGAAGATTGATGCTTACAGAGCCGTCAGAACCTTTCCCGATTCCACCGACGTAGAACATCCACTGACAAGTCCAGCTTAGTATTGGCGATGAACGAACATAGACAAACAATAGCCCTCAAAGAATTCCCAAATTCAGTCACCAATCATCCATCGAATTTCCTGCCTAAGAACCCTAAATTTTGGATGTTTCCGAATTCAATTTCCGCAATCATCCGAACACCATTTCAAAATTAAATCTGGGTTTTTCATCCACGTAACACGATGATCCAAAGCGCCTTATCCAATCTTACTCTCAAACAATGAAAGATGGCAAATTTCGAGCCTAAAATCATGCCTGTAACCCTAAAATACACGACAAATCCGATCCCTACAATCCGAACATAAAATTCGAATTAAATCTCGTATAATGACGCATATGGAAGGTACATTTAAACCCCTCTATTAAAATCAAATTATGTTGGGAAAATATTTCTAAGTTTTGGTGATCACAAACATCTAATGCTTGAAGTGTCTACTGCATACTACTGATAAAGAAAATGTTGAATAACACTACAAAGGTCCACCAGCTACTAAAAGACAAAGACGTCATCTACCGGGTGAAAAGACACCTACCGGGTGAAAATCCTAAAAGACATCCACGGGGTGAAAAAAGATCTAGCCAGGTTATCATCCACCGGATGCAGAGAGTGAACGTCCACTGGAACAAGAGTACCATCAGACGTCTAAGAATTCATTAGTTGACCTTAGTCCAACAGAATAAGTAACTAGTAACTATGCAGCAGATGGTGAAAAGGACATCAGCTGATCATATGTCAAGCATATATATAGTAAAGGAAAAGTCAGCAGACGTATAAAGCAACAAGACAAAACAAGTACAAACTCACTCTGACAAAGGTACAACAGAGCACCGCAATATCATATCAGCGCCTCCAATACCATCAGATTGAAATAGCCGTTGATTAACGAAATTGGAAAGAAGACAAAAAGAATTTGGAAGAATATCATGAAGCTGGTTTTACGCAGATCTTTCCAATTGAAGAAAAGTTGTCGTTAGACTGCTATGTCTATAAATACGTCAAAGTGAATAATGAAGAAAACTCTAACAGCTCGATCAATATTTGGAAGTAAGAAATCAACTTCATTCAAGCAAAACATTCAACACGTACATTGAAATATTCTGAAGTTTTGCAAGAGCAGCAAAAACACATTATTGTGATCTTGAAGATCAAAGTCTACTGAGTCTGCTGCTCAAGAACACTTGAAGCTTAAGAGATTTATATTTTGTGTGAGTGTTGTAAAAACACACTGTAAACAACTGTGATAGTTGTATTTCTAGGAGTTTAGCCAATTTGTATGAGCGCCTAAGAAGGTTATATACTGTAAAGTGTAAGCCAAAGTCTTCTAGTGTAACCTTCCTGCAAAAGAAGAAGGGGAGACGTTGAAGTGTTGTACTTTGAACTTCAAGAAACATATTCTGTGTCACATACTTTCTGCACATTATCATTCAGTTATTTAATCTCACAAGTTCAGCAGACGTCTTCCGCACTGTTACTAGTGTCTGCTGACTTGCTACCAATTGAGAACCTACTGCAGTACCTAACAGTATGATGTAAGAAAGAAGAATCAAAATATAGTTTAGTGTTTATTCAACCCCCACTTCTAAACACTACTCTGATCCTAACAAATTACAAACAAGAGAAGTTACACAATTTAGGATCAAATTCACGCCCTTCAGAACCCTAAAATCTTGCGTAAATTTTGGGATTAAATTCCTCTCAAATTCTAACACTAAATCCAAATTAAATCTGGAGTATTAATCCTAGTATCATTCTAATTAAAAGCCCTCTGGAAAACGCAAAACACAAACAAGGTAAAATCTCTGATTTTGAGCCGCAATTCACGTCTTGTAACCATAAATCACGAAATATTTGACCAGCAACTTCTCCAACAATCCGAACATCAATTTCAAATTAATTTCGGGTTTATGATCCAAATTTCATGCCTAATTAAAACCCTCTATCTAATCAAAATCACAAAAAAGGAAATACTCAATTTCGACCGAGAATTACACCCCCAAACCCTACTTTTGGAAAATTTAAACTGGCGATTTGACCCACCATTCAAACATGAAAATCAAATTAGTTTGTGTATATCACTCTTAAACATACCAGTAATAAAAGCCCTCTATAAAATTTCTCTTACAAACAAGGAATGATATCCAATTTCGAGCCTTGTTCCACGCCCTTTAACCCTAAATGCGCGAAAAAACCGACCAGTGATTTTTTAAAGATCCGAATGTATTATCCGATTTTATAATCCTTATGTCATGTCCATCAAAAACCCAATACCATTTCATACCTTGATAGCCGAAAATCAAGCCAGTTGAAAAAAAAATCGAATTAACACCAAGAACCCTAAATGCGCGAAAACTTCGGGCATTGATTTCTCACCATTCAGAACACCAATTTCTAATTCAATTTGGGTTATGAATCCCCATATCATATGCTTCAAAAGCCCTATAACAATTTCAATTCGCAATAAAATTAATTTGGTGAATTTTCCAATCAAACACCATACCCTTATCGCAAATTTGAGGAAAAAATATAACCTTCAATTTCATCTCTTGCTGCGATTTTATTCCCAAATCAACCAAAGGTTTCCTTACCCATCAAGAATAGATAGAAACTCCATAATTAATTTCGGATTTACGTTAGTCAATTGCTTTAAATTTGAAGATTTACTCACTACCATATCCCTTTAATCCCAAAATTGATACCTATTGAAATTTAACTTCCAAAGCAGATTTTTAGAGACCCTCACATCAAATTGAAGAAAACCCTTTGTCAAGATTTGTAGATTTCATCACCTAAAGGTTTTAAAAGAGCCACGCCTAAGAACCCAACCCACGAAATCCCATCATTCGATTTCGCATCCACCGTATTTTTCAATACGACGTAGGATACAATGACTGACACTCAAACAAGTTGATACAAAGGAAGGAACATGATACAGCCGAACTTAAAGTGTTCCAAGACAAGGAGATGCGAAACAATATCGAGTTGTTGGAGATAATCAATCACTTTTGGTACAAGGCCCAAATGATGACCTACCACCATCGTCGTGCAAAAGCAATCGTGGACAACAAAACACTTTTGAAAGTACACGATAACAAGTGCCAACAGTTGGAACTCTTCGAGTAGGAGTTCAATGAGTATCGGGAGAACATGTGGACTCGAATCCAAGCTCTCATGAATGAGAAGAATGATTTGGCATAGGAAGTCACCTACAAGCAGTCTATGATCGATTTCCTGATGGAAGAGGAAGATCCTATGGTACTGGAAAACGTTGAAGGGGATTTAGGAGACGGAGAAGCAATAGACTACTTTTTCTGGTATGGTCATAAGGATACTAAGGAATATATCTTGGGTATTCTCGTGATGGTTCTTTGTTTAGGATTTCATTGTGAACCTTTCAGTTTAACTAATAAAAATTTAATTTACACTACGAGTGTATCTCAAAATGTGTTATTCCTGGTTTAAGCTTCTACGCAACAATCTTAAACCTTGCTACTAATATTTTGTAAGTCATTATGAACTCAATCCACTTGTTTTCAATATATTACGCCCAATTCCTTGAATTTTCATTCTTGGGCTAACTTCGAGAATTTTAGTTCTCAAATCACTCAATAAATTCAAGTTCATATTTTATTAGATTCATCGATGGAATTGTTTTGAAAATTTTCAACAAATTGCAGGAAACTTCATTTCAAGTGAAAACTCGGGCTAACATGAATAGTCGAGAAGATGCTCTCCTTTCTTCCTCATATTGAGATCCTTAGAGATTAAGTAAATGCCATGTTATATTATTGGGATACATAATTTAAGAGATATATATATATATATATATATATATATATATATATATATATATATATATATCCATAACTTTGGTATATATTATGTTACTTTAGATTCAAGATGATATGATCATTTGGTTGAAATGAGAGACAGTAGATGAGTTTCTAAAATTAATAAGGATGTTAGAAATCAATTTCTCAATTTGAATATAAGTTGAGGGGAAAAAAACTTACCTAGGCTTATAATATTTTTGTTTCAAATGAAATTAAACTAATTACCTGGAATTTGTTAAGAACATTAGCAATCCACTTTGTGCATTCCAATAGGTCTTTTGAAATTCGATAAATTTATTTCGATAAATATTCATTTGTCTTCTTCAAATTCGTTATCGATATCATTTTGAACTCATATTTCATTTGGAAAACCTATAGAAGACCATAATATTTCGTTAGAAGAATTATTCGACCTATTCTATGTACCTTGAAATTTCTTTCGTCGATTCTGAAATAGTCTCATTTGTTCAGACTCACTTAACTATTAATTCACTCTAAAAATATTCATACATCATCACCTACTTTAAATAGTTGAAATTCATTTGAAATGTATGAAGCAATCCTTCAATAATTATTTTTTTAAGTAATATGTATTTCTTCGTAGGAAGCTTTTACTTCATGATAACTCATTGCATTCTTTGACAAATGTGGTTATCATTCTTCATCAACCCCACCTCAATTGTTTAAGGATCTACTTCTTTTTGAGACTCTATATTTGCTTTAGTTTGATATGACCAAAGTTTTCTTCATATCAAGAATTTGTTTCGACTATCATCTTGCAGACTTGTTTGGATTTGAACACTTTAGACCTTTCTTTCATTTCTATTTTCTTGGAGTTATAGTTCTCTCTTTCATGCGATTATATCCTAAAATGATGTATATCATCCTTGCAAATTCTTAATATTCAAACACTTTAGATCTGTCGAGCTCACAAAAGTTGATCATTTTATTCTCACCACTTCGCATCCTCTTATTGACTCGATTGAAACGATCTTTTATACGAAGTATTACACCTATCATTTAACAGTTTCAAACTCGGAACTCTATTTGCTCACTTTTCTAAAGTTAAGATACCATCATTCTTCGAATTTAAATGATTTAGTATGCTTTAAAGATTCACACGAATATGGAAATTATGTGTATGGTTTGAAATCTGAAAAGTTTAAGTATGATTTAGACCTGAAATGTTAAGAGATATGTGTATGTGAAAGTACGAACTTGGCGGAGCAAAGTGCTACGTGTGTAGGAGCCACCACTTGAATCGGAGGAGCAAAGTGCCACATTGTGTGGGAGCCACCACTTGAACCGACGGGGTAAAGTGATACACATAAATGGGGGGCCACCTCTTGAATCCATTGAGCAAAGTGCTATGAACACTGGAGCCATCTCTTGAAACCAATAAGTTGCCCTGGGGATTATGCGTAAGATATGTTTATGTAAAAGTAAGGACTTGGCGGAGCAAAATACTATGTGTATAGGGGCCACCACTTGAATCGAGGAGCAAAGTGCCACGTTATGTGGGAGCCACCTCTTGAACCCATGGGGCAAAGTGCTACACTTAACGGGGGTTACCTGTTGAATCCAAAGCAAAGTGCTATGCGCATGTGAGCCACCTCTTGAATCCAATAAGTCGATGTGAGATTATATGTAAATGTATAAGTAAAGACTTTGCGGGGCAAAATGCTACGTGTGGAGGAGCCACCTTTTGAATCGACGGAGCAAAGTGCTACGTAGTGGGGGCCACCTCTTGAATCTGCTGGGCAAAGTGCAACACGTACGGGAGCCATGCTAAGTGTGATTTTTACACTTATATTGCTATGAATTTATATGCATTTTATTATGATTCGTGGAAGATATTATGCATTTTCATGTTGTTTTCGTATGTTCCAGGAATAAAGGTAGAAATGCATAAAAGTTGAGGATTT
Organism: Haberlea rhodopensis; assembly: GCA_907163345.1. Classification (NCBI taxonomy): domain Eukaryota; kingdom Viridiplantae; phylum Streptophyta; class Magnoliopsida; order Lamiales; family Gesneriaceae; genus Haberlea; species Haberlea rhodopensis. Next base: position 11,433,054 of record CAJQUN010000010.1, read on the forward strand.
GAGCTAATTAACGATGAAAAGGAACAAACCGAGCGAACATGTCGAAGAAGGACAAGAATTTAAGTTTTGTAAAAAAAATAAAAAAAAACTAAATATTTCTTGGTTACTATTCATGCGATTGATTGCCGGTGGCAGAAAAAGTTGGCGATCGATCGGTGACAAACGGAGATCGATCGCCAGCAGCTGAAATTTCGAGATTTTGTTTCCTCTTTGAAGATTTTGTGCCCAAAACATAAAAACTCTTCCCACATTATTTAAGGACCAAAGTGGACGAAAATTGGGACTCTTGGCACTTTATTTTCAGACCTAACACAGACTCCATCCTATACCATCATAAACCATTGAAGAGCAAGATAATCCGGGAGAGACGGGACGATGCAGCAACACAAGGAATCATCACCTAGCGTTATTTCGTATTTCTAAACTTTGTTCTTCATTATTTTCAGATTTTAATGTTTAATTTGTTGCAAAACTTATTTTTACAGTATTATTTGGCCATGATTGTTGGCTAAGTTTTGTTCTCAAGACTAGGGGATCCCATTTTTGAACCCATTATTTAAATTTAAGTTTTTGATTAATTCTTACAATTCTTTGTGCATAATTTATTGTTATTCATGCTTTTAAAGGATTGATTACCTTTGAATGATATTATATTGCGATTGACTTGACCATACGATATTGTAATACGATTTAGTAAATTAGGCTGTTGATTTCAGACTGAGATCGTGAGATAAAGTCAAATACACGTGTGATAGCAATAGATTTACCAAAATCGAAGGCCAGTAGTTCTCATAAATCATTTTTCGGTATTAATCGTTCAATAAGGACACGGGAGTGGTTTATCGTAACATTAATATTAGACTCGTTATAGCTTGACCATATTATAGTGAATGCATTAGGAAAACTCATCACCTTAGAACATATGAATTTAAATCTTAACTAATAGGTGAATTATGGGGGGATTACATGGGTGAACCGAAGTCTTGATAATTGTCTCTACTGATTTATATACTCGTTACTACTTGTTGGGTGAAATATTGTGTCATGAGTTATTTTAGTATAATTTTTCATCAGTAATTATCGTAGACTAAATATAGTTAAACAACTTGAGTTTGGTACTTATTTTCTAGTCCTCGTGGGTTTGACACTCATACTTTTCATCTACGATACTAAAACTTGACACCGTGTACTTGCGGTATAAATTCACTACACTGGAATTTTCTGTTTAAATAAAAAGCGATCAAGTTTTTACTTCCCCAAACTTAGACTTGATTGTCTTCGACCAAGCAATAAGATCAAAGTGTAGAGTTCAACATTGATAATTCAAATGAATCAATGCATGGTCACTAAATAGCTCAGACTTCTCACTCACAGACAGACAAGAATCAATCAACAAATTGAACAAGACGTATTTCCCTATATCAAGCAACATATCTCAAACTCGGAACGTGTGTGTGTGCTATTGTCAATCCCAAGTTTCTCCACTAATGTAGTCATTCTCTAGACTTGGATCAAAATGTCTTTATAAGCTTATAATGTTAGGCCTTTGGTGTCGGTTACAAAGAAAAGATGAGATAGCACAAAGAAGAGAGTATAATCTTGTAATGTTCATATTTCAACACATATCGAGCTTCTCTTCAAAAACTTTTTGCCAGCCTTAGCCACTTTGGGTCTTATTTATATAATCTTTTCTCAATGCTCTTTATTTTCTTCATTTCCATTTTCTCATAACATTTTTCACTAAGCTCATCAAGATATAACAATTCATGTGCAATAAATGAGATTCATTATAATCCCTTGGGGTGGGGATAATTTTTTTCATTTTAGGCTCATATATCGATAAATGTTGAATTGGGGTCTAATTATATGTAAAACATATACCATTCTTTTTCAATAAAGCTCAAAATGGGACACTAGAGATTGATATAAACTAGGTAAGCTTGAAAGGCTCAAACCGTCCAAAGATCGCCTAGATCATTTCCAAATCACGTTCATGACTATAAAATTTCGCCTCAAAGTGTCATCATCAAATAGGTTCTAGGGAAGATGCTCAAGATAAATTGTCAAGTTCGCAACAATTATCACTATTCAACATGCAATCCACAAGATCATGACTCAATGTACTCAAAGTATTCCTCATTTATAATATATTAACTCAAATGGGTTATTCACATACAAGTTCAACAGTTTTCACGACTCAAGTCGACATGCAAGATGAGATCAATATCATCATGGAATAGTAGTCACTACTATGATTCATTCTTTTCTCAAATTATGAACTCATTTTTAGAAGAAAAAAAATATTTTTTGTTGGTGCTCAAGAAACAACAATAACTCTACTATAATCAGCTCGCAAAGCTAGAGACGGTAAAAACATGCAACAATGATGACCTACTCCCACAAACTTAACTATTGCATTGTCCTCAATGTAATAAGCATGGAAAATAAGACAAGCAAATACATGTGACAACGACAGTCAGTAGTCGCCGTCCACTCCTCGTCAGCTAATGGGGAAGATGGTTAAAAATCATTAACATTATGCAAGGAGTCATTAACCAAAATAAAAAATCAAAAAAAAAAAAATGAAAGGCAACTAAGAATTCAAAACCAAAGCAAAAGGAAAGAAGAATTTCTTGATTTATAGTCTCAAACTGGACTTTTTACCTCATCCTCCTCAAGCATCAAAAGGGACAGTGGGTGATGAGTTTGCGTCATCCACGTGGTAGTGTCTCAACAACTTTTCTTTAACTGTGAACAAAGCCCCTTTCTCATCTCTCTACTTTATAGTGTCAGTTGGTAAAATATTGACAACTTTGAAAGGCCCAGTCCATGGTGAATCCGACTTGCATAGGAACAATCTCATTTTGGCTTTATTCATTAAGACTAACTCTCCCTCACAGAATTTACCTCCATTGGGTTGAGAGTGTGTTGCGCTCATCACCTTCTTCTTGCCTTTTTCCTTGTCCATTTTTCCTCCAAGCTCAGCCTTCGTCTTCTCCTTGCAAGTACCTTGCACCATATTAATAGGAAGAGTATCAATCATATGAACTTTAAAACACATTTGCTCAGTGTGTGAATGCGTCAAAGTTTGAAACATATTAAAATTAATTTGATCCTTTCCTACACGGAGGATTAACTTCTCTTCTTGGACATCGATTAATGCCCTTCTCGTAGCTAAGAATGATCTTCCTAGGAACAATGGCATATCAGCATCTTCCTTCATGTCCAACACTATGAAATCCACCGGAAATGGTGTATTTATCCACCTTTATCGGCACATCTTCAACTATCCCTTGCGGGTACTTGATGGACTTGTCCGCCATCTGCAGTGACACCCTGGCAGGTTTAAGCTCTCCTAAACTCAGCTTTCTATAAATAGACAAATGCATCAGATTTAAACTTGCACCCAAATCACACAAAGATTTATAAAATGAAGTAGAATTTATTTTGCATTGTATAGCAAAACTCTCTGGATCCTTTAACTTTGGAGGTGCATCATTTTGAATGATAGCATAACACTCCTCAGTTAAATTTATTGTCTCATGCTCTCCCAATTTCTGCTTATTTGATAGTATCTCCTTCAAAAACTTAGCATAATTTGGCATTTGACGGATAGCATCAATGAAATGCATATCAATATGGAGATTCTTAATCAAATCCAGAAACTTAGCAAATTTAGCATCTAATTTTGCTCTTTTATATGCATCGGGGAATAGGAGTGGGATATGTACCTTAGCTTGTGTGTGATGAGTGTAGTGGTAGTAGACTTACCTTTGTCGTGTTGTTGATCCCTCTTATCCTCGCTTAACTCATCATCTTGCTCATCTTTCTTGCCAACATTCTTTCTATCAGTCTCCACAACAACCTCCGTTCCACTCCTCGGTGCTATGGCATGTACTTACTCCCTATGATTCTTTTCAGTGTCGCTAGGTAATGCTCCTTGAGCTCGTCCAGCTATGATAGTTGCTAATTGTCCCACTTGTATCTCCAAGTTCTTGATCAATGCATCTTGATTGTTCATCCTTGTTTCGGTTGATGATATGAACTTGGTTAGTAGCTCCTCCATGCTCGGCTTCGGTGCATACCCCGGTGGTAGTTGCGGATGGTTCATCAACCTCGTATTGTATGTATTTGGGTGGTCATTTTGTGGCCGGTTTCCTACATAATTAACAACTTCATTAGTTTGAACAAACGGGTTATCTGCTTGGCATTCAATGCTTGGATGTGGTCCTTGACACAGTTCACAGGTAATGGCTTGTACTTTCATCATTGGTGCTGTCAAGCTTTTAATTTTCTTAGTCAAGACTTCCAACTGAGTCGATATCAATGTTACTTCATCAACTTGATGCATCCCAATTGGTCTTTTTGACACGTTCCTCTCGGACTGCCAATGATAGTTATTAGTAGTCATCTCCTCCAACAGTGTATAAGCCTCCTCGAGTGTCTTCCTCATAACAGCACCTCCTGATGTTGCATCAATCATAGAATGGTTATCAGAAAATAGACCGTTATAAAAAGTTTATGCCTGCAGCCAGACGGGAAGGTCATGATATGTGCATCTTCTCAGTAAGTCCTTGAAGCGCTCCCATGCTTCATACAGTGTTTCAGAATCATGTTGCGCCAATGTAGTGATATCATTTCGCATCTTAGCAGTCTTTGATGGTGAGAAGTATTTTGACAAGAAAGCTTGCAACATCCCATCCCAATTAGTAATGGATCATGTAGGCAATGAATGCAACCAATATTTAGCTTTATTATTTTAAGAGAAAGGAAATAACCGTAACCGGATGGTGTCGTCAGTAACGCCATTATGCTTGAAAGTGGCGCAGATTTCCAAGAAGTTTGATATGTGAGTGTTGGGATCATCAGTGGCCGATCCCCCAAATTGCACCGAGTGCTGGATCATTTGAATGATAGCAGGCTTAATTTTAAAGTTGTTCACTTGTACGCTTGGTCTAGTGATGCTAGACAACGATTCATGGAATGAGGGATGATCATAGTCCATGAGTGATCTTCTAATATGTAATACCCCCGAAATGTCTATGTGTTTATGTGTTATCATAAACGATTATGTTGTGTTTTAAGGGTTGTGGTACATTTAGTTTGGGGGTTATGTTCATGTCTTATTTAATGGGGTGTGATGTATGTTATGATAATATGGTTAGGGGGCATGTTTGGTGTTTTAAGGGATGTATTAATTAAGTAATGTTATGAAATATCGAGTGATGATATTTTAATACATCGTGCTAAATACCGGGACACAATTAAACACCACATGACACCCCAACCCACACCACCCCACCCCCAATTCGGCCACCTCCCTTCCCCCACTTGGTTCAACCCATACCCCATCATATCACCAACCCATGCTCCCACTCTCCTCATCCAATCATTCCACCTCCCACCTTCCTTCTCCTCCTTCTCTCCTCCATTTTCGTCCCAGATAAGCAGCTTGTAGGCAAGTGAGAAGCTTGGTAAAATTGCTCAAAAATCTTACCAAAAGAGGAGCAAAAGAGGGGTAAGGTTTTAATACTCTTTTTTTTCGGAGTCTTTGTTTGGGTTTGGTTTTGGTGGTGATGATTTCATACATGTTATCATAGGTTTGGTCAAAACCTTGGTATGAGTACTTGCATAGAAGTATTTTGTAGCCTCTAGCATGTTTGTTCGAGCATGTTACATGTTTTAGATTACTTGTTATGAAAAGGAGTGCTCGAAAATCTGGGTAAGATTATAATTGCCCTGTTTTCTGTAAATGTGGATGAGATCAAAGTTTATGAGGATGTTATGATACATGCTAGCTTAGGTTTTGTGAAACCTTTTATTTAAGTCCTTACATAGAAGTTTTATGAAGTTCCTAGCATGTTTGTTTGGGCAAGTTTTATGTGTTATGAAGTAGGTTGCTTGCTATGAAGAAGGGTACTCGAAAATCTGGGGAAGTCCCGATTTTTCAGAGTGCTCGATCGATCGAGATTTGGTCCCGATCGATCGAGCGAGACAGAAGATTTAAAGCATGGTTTGAAATTCAGGGGCCGATCGATCGAAGGAATTTCCGATCGATCGGTAAAGTTCCTCGATCGATCGGTAAAAACATTTCGATCGATCGATCGAGGCAGAAAGTTGGGCATTGTTTATCATGCTTTCTCGATCGATCGAGACTTGGGTACCGATCGATCGAGAGAGGCAGAATCTTGGCAAATATTTTTAATTGATTTATTTTGAAGAATTTTGACAATGATTCTTGAAATGATATCTAATATTGTATTATGTGGTTATATAGAACCATCCCAGGTACCAGCACAATCAAGGAGATAAAGTCTATTGACTCCTCCACCTTTTGAAAAGGTACGTAAGCGACGTACGTGCACCCAACGGTAACGTGTATTATATGTTTGTCGATTTGACATACGATAAATGCAAGTTTGTGCATTATGAATACGATACATGTTGTTATGCATTGTTGTTGCATATGTATGATGTGGAACATTTGGTGTGTATTCCACGAGTCATGGTTATCACAGTGATGATTTTAATGCTTACCGCTATTATACCGCTAAAAATGTGGAGCGAGGGGTGTAGGTCCGCTTGCACGTGGAGGCGAGGTTTACCATACGAAGCGAGGATAGAAATACCGCTTGTATGAAGAAGCGAGGGAGGGGAGTTCCGCTTGTTCTAAAGTTATGAAGCGAGGGGCATTAAAATACACTGATGATAAACTGACTAAGGATTGAAGTAAAGATTTAAGAAGTGAAGTTATGTCATGAAATTTATTTAAAGAAACCATAATATCATATATTGATTTGATTATGAGTTATGGTACAGGGACAACCAAAATGGGCGTTTTAAATGCATTGGAATTCAGGAAGTATCATATGCCTATGATTTATGCATTTATGCTTTACATTCATATTATGTTGAATATGAACTATGATGTGCTCATGTGTTGGGGGTTGTCTTTGTAGGTGCTTTTGACATGGAGAACTAGGGTTGGGGTTGATACGCTGAGCTGTAAGGAGTGCTACAGGATTAGCAGAACAGAAATTCCTTTTGTATAGTTTCTACAAAGTGTAGAGTAAAGCTATAGTTTCGTACCCTTTTGTTAGGAATATGTATAATTTCTTTTTGAACTTTTGGTACTGTAATCTCTTAAGCTCAGGATTATCAACACAGCCTAATACTCTGATTTATGAATGATTAGTTCTCTTAATTGCACCTTAGAATCTTGTTTAGATAACGGGGTCTCACATTTTGTGGTATCAGAGCAGTGGTTAGATAACCAGGGAACGAGTAAAGGGTAGCCTTTAGAAACAAGTTGGCTAGGTATTCATTGGTGGGCATGTTTATGCATATGGTGCATATTTTTGTATAAGTTGTTATACTAACATGCTTTTGAATATGATTACTCTTGTTAACTAAAGGCTTATATTATGAACTATTTTTGGTATTGTTGTTAACCCCTGTGTTACAGCATGGCGGCTATTAATCTGGAGAACCTCAATGAAGAGGTGGGAGATGTCGGCAGTATCAATGCCAGTATTGCTCAGTCGAATCCTCTATCGCCACCTGCTATAGGCGTGGAGCCTAGGGCACAGATACTACTACCAGGGGAGATAAGTTTGACCCAGTTCTTGAGCTATCATCCACCGCTATTTGAAGGGACTGAGACTTGGGAAGCAGCCGAGGAATGGCTTGAGAGACTGGAGCAGATATTTGTGTCAGCGCCCTGTGCACGAACTGCCTGGCTGAGGTTGGCAGAGTTTGAGTTGGCGAAGAAGTCTTCCATGTGGTGGAAGACAACAGTTATGGAGCTGAGGGCTCAGAGTATGATAGTATATTGGGCTGTGTTCAGGACCCGGTTCCTTAACGGGTATTTCTCCACCGCTGCCAGACAAGTAAAAGAAGATGAGTTCACCAACATGAAGCAAGACAGCATGACTGTATCAGATTATGCCATGCAGTATTCTTCATTGTTGAGGTATGTACCTCATATCGCTGTGAACGGTCATGCCAAGATGAGGCATTTTCTGAAGGGACTGAGGCCAGAGTTATTTGACCGGGTTATCTCTAACAACCCCAGCTCATTCGATGATGCCCTGACTAGGGCAGAGCTGGCAGAGATTGGGGTTAGCATGTACAAGGAAGCTGTACCCCTTTCGTACCACCACAAGGACCAGTTGCAGACAGTCTGAAGCCGCGAGGGGACCGGTTTAAGCCTCGTGGGGCTTCTTCATCTTCTCGATTTGGTGGGAAGAAATTTCAGAATCAGAAGCAAGGTAATCGGGGACCAGCGCAGGGAAGTAAATCAGGAGGGAACAAGTGTGACAATTGTGGAGGATTTCATTTGACACGTGACTGTCGAGGCTGTTATGTTTGTGGCAGGGTGGGCCACCTAGCTCGGGTTTGCCCCAATCGGGGAGGTCAGGCAGACTCTGGGCCAAATAGGCAAAGATTTGACGCCAGGACGGCACCACAGAGACAGCAGTTTGCACCTCGACCACTGGGAGGTCAGGCGGCAGGACCGCCACAGGGTTATATGCACTGACTCGAGAGCAGGCAGAGGCAGCTCTGGAGGAAGTGATTGCTGGTACGTGCTACTTACTTATGTACCCTGCATTTATTTTGGTAGATACAGGTGCTTCTCATTCTTTCATATCTTCTGCGTTTGTGGAGAAACACCATCTGTGCTCGTCTCTGTTTCCCATGTCTCTTATGGTCTCGACACCCACGGGAAAGCATGTGATTGCGGATCGACTATTATCTGATTGCCTCATTTATTTTGAGGGCAATGATCTGAGGGCTGATCTGATTTTGTTGGATATGGCAGATTTTGACTGTATTGTCGGTATTGATGTGTTGAGCAGATACCAGGCCGTGGTTGATTGCCGACAGAGGATGGTACGTTTTCTGTCTGATCAGGGGTTTCAGTGGACCTTCTATGGGGACGGCTCTCATCCAAGGATTCCATTGATTTCGGCAGTTAAGATGTCGCGGTTGTTAGAACGCGGTCACACATGCTATCTTATTTATGCGGTGGATGTATCAGAGGAAAAGGAAGAGCTGAGGATCGGGGATATACCAGTAGTTGCGGAATTCATCGATTCGATGTGTTTCCGGATGAGATTCCAGGATTCCCGCCGATCAGAGATGTGGAGTTTGCGATTGAATTACTGCCAGGGACATCTGCTATTTCCCGTGCCCCTTATAGGATGTCACCGGCAGAGCTGAGGGAGCTGAAAGTGCAGTTGCAGGAGCTCCTCGACAAAGGATACATTCGCCCTAGTGTATCACCATGGGGTGCACCAGTCTTGTTCGTAAAGAAAAAGGATGGTTCGATGCGTCTGTGCATCGATTACCGTCAATTGAATAAAGTGACGATTAAGAACAAGTACCCATTTCCGAGGATTGATGATTTATTTGACCAGCTTCAGGGCACAGAGCTTTACTCGAAGATTGACTTGAGGTCAGGCTATCACCAGATACGAGTTAGAGCTGATGACATTCAAAAGACAGCGTTTCGGACTCGGTACGGGCACTACGAGTTCTTAGTTATGCCGTTCGGTGTGACGAACGCCCCGGCTGTCTTTATGAGCCTGATGAACAGAGTGTTTCAGAAGTATCTTGATCAGTTCGTGATCGTCTTTATTGACGTCATTCTGGTTTATTCAAGAAGTAATGAGGAGCATGCCAATCATTTGAGGACGGTGCTTCAGATCCTCAGAAATCATCAATTGTACGCCAAACTCAGTAAGTGTGAGTTCTGGCTGAACAGCGTAGCATTTTTGGGTCATATTATCTCTAGAGAGGGGATATCAGTAGACCCCAGGAAGATAGAGGCAGTTATGGATTGGTATACGCCTACTACAGTTCCTGAGATCCGAAGTTTTCTTGGTTTGGCCGGGTATTATCGACGCTTCGTCGAAGGGTTTTCAAAGATTGTCAAGCCATTGACGCAGCTAACTCAGAAGGGAGTTCCATTCTTTTGGTCAGAAGCTTGTGAGCAGAGCTTCCAGGAGTTAAAGAACAGATTGACTTCGACACCAGTATTGGTGATTCCCAGGGAGAACAAGCGGTTTGTTCTCTATACCGATGCATCCCTTCAGGTTCTAGGATGCGTACTGATGCAGGATAAGCATGTAGTGGCTTATGCTTCAAGACAATTGAAGCCACACGAGACGAGGTATCCAGTCCATGATTTGGAGCTAGCAGCTATAGTGTTTGCCTTGAAGATATGGCGACACTACTTATATGGTACCTCATTTACCATCTACACCGATCACACAAGCCTGAAGTTCTTGTTCACACAGGCTGAGCTGAATATGAGATAAAGAAGATGGATGGACCTACTGAAGGATTATGATTGTGAAATCGAGTACCATCCAGGAAGAGCAAATTTGACAGCCGACGCTTTGAGTCGGAAAGTGAAGAACACAGCAGAGGACGTCATGTGTTTGTCAGCTATGATGACTTCCTACTGTCAGTTGGGTTTTGATTATGATGTGTCTGCTTCACCGATACAGGTATCGACCTTATTAGCTGAGCTGTTTATTTATGAACACATCCGGAAGGCTCAGGAGACCGACGAGGAGGTCCAGAGATGGTTGTCAGTGGTTCGTCTGGGTCAGTCGTCGAGGTTCAGAATAGTTGAGGACGGTTCTTTGAGGTTAGGTGACCGATGGGTAGTTCCGAATACGCCTGAGTTGCGTCAGGGAATATTACAGCAAGCCCATTGCAGCAGGATGAGTATCCACCCGAGCGGAAAGAAAATGTATAAGGACTTATGTGGCCAGTTTTGGTGGAGACGAATGAAACAAGATGTCACCACATTCGTCAAGAGATGTCTGATTTGTCAACAAGTGAAGGCTGAGAGGCAGAGGCCTGGTGGTGAGCTTAGAAGTTTGGAAATACCAGAATGGAAGTGGGAGCACGTATCCATGGACTTCGTGACCCACTTACCGAGGACTATTTCGGGTTTTGATGCTATCTGGGTAGTCGTGGACAGACTGACTAAAGTGGCTCACTTCATTCCATACAGCATGACCTTCACGTACATGAGGATGGCTCAGTTATATGTCAGAGATGTAGTGAGACTGCATGGGATCCCTATTTCGATTGTGTCTGATCGAGATCCGCGGTTTACATCTCACTTTTGGGAAGGTCTTCAGTCAGCTCTTGGTACAGAATTGAGGTTGAGCACAGCATACCATCCCCAAACGGACGGACAGACCGAGCGTACCATACAGACGCTCGAAGATATGTTACGGGCTTGTGTGTTGGAGTTTGATACTTCATGGCAGGACTCAGTGGCCTTGGTAGAATTTTCTTATAACAATAGCTACCAGGAAAGCATACAGATGGCTCCTTTTGAGGCTCTTTACGGTAGACGTTGTAGGTCACCGTTATATTGGGATGATGTGGACCGTAAATCGGTCGGAGGACCAGAATTGGTCCAAGAAATGGAAGAAAAGGTAAAGGTGATTAGAAGAAAGATGAAAGCAGCTCAGGACAGGCAGGCAGCGTATGCTAATCAACGGCGTCAGACATTAGAGTTTCAGTTGGGCGACAGGGTCTTTTTGAAGATCTCACCTTTCAGAGGTGTAGTACATTTTGGGATGCGGGGAAAGTTATCACCGAGATATGTCGGGCCGTACGAGATCTTACAGCATATTGGTACTCTGGCATACCGATTGGCTTTACCGCCCTCTCTATCCGGCATACACGATGTATTCCACGTATCTATGTTGCGGAAGTATGAGCCAGATCCTTCTCATGTGTTGCAACATTCTGAGGTTCAGATAGAGTCCGATGTTTCCTATGTGGAGCGGCCTATCAGGATTCTGGATCGGGCAGATCGCAGACTACGAAACAAAGTTATACCTATGGTCAAAGTTCAGTGGGATCGTAGGGGTGTCGAGGAGGCTAAGTGGGAGACGGAATGGCGTATGGTGCAGCACTATCCGGAACTATTCTCTGGTATGTTTTTATGTTTAGTTTCGTTATAGTGATGCATGTGGATTTCGAGGACGAAATCTTATAAGTGGGGGAGTAATGTAATACCCCCGAAATGTCTATGTGTTTATGTGTTATCATAAACGATTATGTTGTGTTTTAAGGGTTGTGGTATATGTTCATGTCTTATTTAATGGGGTGTGATGTATGTTATGATAATATGGTTAGGGGGCATGTTGGGTGTTTTAAGGGATGTATTAATTAAGTAATGTTATGAAATATCGAGTGAGGATATTTTAATACATCGTGCTAAATACCGGGACACAATTAAACACCACATGACACCCCAACCCACACCACCCCATCCCCAATTCGGCCACCTCCCTTCCCCCACTTGGTCCAACCCATACCCCATCATATCACCAACCCATGCTCCCACTCTCCTCATCCAATCATTCCACCTCCCACCTTCCTTCTCCTCCTTCTCTCCTCCATTTTGGTCCCAGATAAGCAGCTTGTAGGCAAGGGAAAAGCTTGGTAAAAGTGTTCAAATATCTTACCAAAAGAGGAGCAAAAGAGGGGTAAGGTTTTAATACTCTGTTTTTTCGGAGTTTTTGTTTGGGTTTGGTTTTGGTGGTGATGATTTCATGCATGCTAGTATAGGTTTGGTCGAAACCTTGGTATGAGTACTTGCATGGAAGTATTTTGTATCCCCTAGCATGTTTGTTCGAGCATGTTACATGTTTTATGTGTTAGATTACTTGTTATGAAAAGGAGTGCTCGAAAATCTGGGTAAGATTATAATTGCCCTGTTTTCTGTAAATGTGGATGAGATCAAAGTTTATGAGGATGTTATGATGCATGCTAGCTTAGGTTTTGTGAAACCTTTTATTTAAGTCCTTACATAGAAGTTTTATGAAGTTCCTAGCATGTTTGTTTGGGCAAGTTTTATGTGTTATGAAGTAGGTTGCTTGCTATGAAGAAGGGTACTCGAAAATCTGGGGAAGTCCCGATTTTTCAGAGTGCTCGATCGATCGAGATTTTGGTCCCGATCGATCGAGCGAGGCAGAAGATTTAAAGCATGGTTTGAAATTCAGGGGCCGATCGATCGAAGGAATTTCCGATCGATCGGTAAAGTTCCTCGATCGATCGGTAAAAACATTTCGATCGATCGATCGAAGCAAAAAGTTGGGCACTGTTTATCATGCTTTCTCGATCGATCGAGACTTGAGTACCGATTGATCGAGAGAGGTAGAATCTTGGCAAATATTTTTAATTGATTTATTTTGAAGAATTTTGACAATGATTCTTGAAATGGTATCTAATATTGTATTATGTGGTTATGTAGAACCATCCCAGGTACCAGCACAATCAAGGAGATAAAGTCTATTGACTCCTCCACCTTTTGAAAAGGTACGTAAGCGACGTACGTGCACCCAACGGTAATGTGTATTATATGTTTGTCGATTTGACATACGATAAATGCAAGTTTGTGCATTATGAATACGATACATGTTATGCATTGTTGTTGCATATGTATGATGTGGAACATTTGGTGTGTATTCCACGAGTCATGGTTATCACAGTGATGATTTTAATGCTTACCGATATTATACCACTAAAAATGTGGAGCGAGGGGTGTAGGTCCGCTTGCACATGGAGGCGAGGTTTACCATACGAAGCGAGGATAGAAATACCGCTTGTATGAAGAAGCGATGGGGGGGAGTTTCGCTTGTTCTAAAGTTATGAAGCGAGGGGCATTAAAATACACTGATGATAAACTGACTAAGGATTGAAGTAAAGATTTAAAGTGAAGTTATGTCATGACATTTATTTAAAGAAACCATAATATCATATATTGATTTGATTATGAGTTATGGTACAGGGACAACCAAAATGGGCGTTTTAAATGCATTGGAATTCAGGAAGTATCCTATGCCTATGATTTATGCATTTATGCTTTACATTCATATTATGTTGAATATGAACTATGATGTGCTCATGTGTTGGGGGTTGTCTTTGTAGGTGCTTTTGACATGGAGAACTAGGGTTGGGGTTGATACGCTGAGCTGTAAGGAGTGCTACAGGATTAGCAGAACAGAAATTCCTTTTGTATAGTTTCTACAAAGTGTAGAGTAAAGCTATAGTTTCGTACCCTTTTGTTAGGAATATGTATAATTTCTTTTTGAACTTTTGGTACTGTAATCTCTTAAGCTCAGGATTATCAACACAGTCTAATACTCTGATTTATGAATGATTAGTTCTCTTAATTGCACCTTAGAATCTTGTTTAGATAACGGGGTCTTACATAATAGGTACCTCCTCGTTCCTTTCTTGGTTGTTATCCGCCATTGGTTGAGCTTCTCTAAGTCTCCTAAGAAAAGTCCTCAAAATTTCTGGATCAAAAAGCTCAAATGTAGGCTTACTATTCCTTAGCATGCACTAAGAGATAACAACCTGCAAAGATCCAACCAAAATTTGGCAATAGTAGAGTAGAAGAGAAGAAAAAAAATAGAAAAAATAAATAAAAAATGGCTAAACTACAGTCAACTAATATCGTCTGATATTATTTTAAACTTGTCTCCCATAATGGCGCCAAAAACTTGATCGTTTTTTATTTAAACAAAAAATTCCAGTGTAGCGATTTTATACCGCAAATGCATGGTGTCAAGTTTTATTATAGTAGATGAAAAGTATGAATGTCGAACCCATGATGACTAGAAATAAGTACCAAACTCAAGTGGTTTAATTATATTTAGCCTACGATAATTAGTGATGAAAATGATACTAAATTAACTAATGACACAATATTTCATCCAACAAATATTAACAAGTACAGAAATCAGTAGAGACAATTATCAAGACTTCGTTCACGCATGTAATCCCCCATAGTTTGCCTATTAGTTAAGATTTAAATTAATATGTTCTAAAGTGACGAGTTTTCCTAATGCATTCACTATAACATGGTCAAGCTATAACGAGTCTAATACTAATGTTACAATAAACCACTCCCGTGTCTTTATTGAACGATTAATACCGAAAAATGATTTATGAGAACTACTAGCCTTTGATTTTGGTAAATCTATTGCTATCACACGTGTATTTGACTTTATCTCTTGATCTCAGTCTGCAATCCATGGCCTAATTTACTATATCGTATTGCAATATCGTATGGTCAAGTCAATCGCAATATAATATCATTCAAATGTGATCAATCCTTTAAAAGCATAAACAACAATAAATTATGCGCAAAAAATTGTAAGAATTAATCAAAACTTAAATTAAATCATGGGTTCAAGCATGGGATCCCCTAGTCTTGATAACAAAACGTAGCCAACAATCATGGCCAAATAATAATGCAAAAATAAGTTTTGCAACAAATTAAACATTAAAATTTGAAAATAATGAAGAACAAAGTTTAGAAATACGAAATAACGCTAGGTGATGAATCCTTGCGTTGTTGTGTCATCCCGTCTCTCCCGGATTGTCTTGCTCTTCAATGGTTTATGATGGCATAGGATGGTGTGGGAGGGAGGCTGTGTTAGGTCTGAAAATAAAGCGCCAAGAGTCCCAATTTTTGTCCACTTTGGTCGATAAATAGTGTGGGAAGAGTTTTTATGTTTTTTGACACAAAATCTTCAAATAGAGAAGAAATCTCGAAATTTCAGCTGCTGGCGATTGATCTCCAGTGGCAGAATGGCGATTGATCGCGAGAATAGTAACCAAGAAATTTTATTTATTTATTTATTTTTTACAAAACTCAAATTCTTGTCCTTCTTCGACATGATCGCTCGGTTTGTTCCTTTTCATCGTTAATAAGATCAAATCCTCAACTTTTATGCATTTCTACCTTTATTCCTGAAACATACAAAAACAACACTAAAACGCGTAATATCTTCCAAGAATCATAATAAAATGCATATAAATTCATAGCAATATAAGTGTAAAAATCACACTTATTCAGCCACCTCTTGAATCTTAAGAGCAAAGTGATATACATACGAGAGCCACCTCCTGAACCTAAAGAAGCCACCATGTGATATGTGTCAAGTGTTTATGTGATGTGTTTCCTAAGGTGACTCAAATTTCGAGGGCGAAAATTTCAATAAGGAGGGAAGGATGTGAAGACCCGAAATTTTGGTCAAACAAATTACGTGATACCAAGATAATATTGAAAATTAAACAAAAATAGTAGATTTGCATTATGGATGGATTGAATTATATTATTCAATCTTGTGGACTTTAAATCACCTATTTAAACAAATAACTTAGTATTTAACTTATTATAGTTTGTGCAGAATATAATACCTAAGTTATATGATTTTAGCTTATAGACTTTTAAACAATTCAAAATTTGTAGATAATTAAGAAACCATTTAAAATAATAATAATAATAATAACCAATCTTAAATCTTGTAATGGATAGATAAAAGGTATGAACTATAATTCCTACACTAATACTACATAAAAATGCATCCAATGAGGCTCCATTTTCACCTACTAGAATTTTTAAAGTGCACGATTAAACCATTCAATGCCTTGACCATCAACTTAATTACACCTCAACCACCATTAAGTCACTACTCAATCACAAGACAACATTTTGGGGATTTCTTGACCCAAATTGTAAGGTTGTCATCCAAAATCCTCCACCTTTTAAATACACTATTTCATGACAAGTAATTAGACTTTTTCTTCCAAGCAAGTTTCGAAATAACACACTATCACACACATCATTTTCGAACCATCTCAAGGCAAGAAGGAAGCGCTTTTGTGCCATTCTACAACCCGACTTTTATCCCTTACCTTCGTAGATCCAAGCAAGGTAAGTGGGTTTTTGCTACAATTAACGTTTCATTTTCAAAACTTTATATATATTTAAACTTTCGATTGAACATCAAATATGAAGATTATATTTTAGATCTAACAAGTATGTGGCATGATTATGAAGGAAAGAACTTTGCGGAGCAAAGTGCTACATGTGTAGGAGCCACCTCTTGAATCCAATTAGCAAAGTGCTACGTGTACGGGGGTCACCTCTTGAACCTACGGGGCAAAGTGCCACGTACACAGGAGCCATTTCTTGAATCGACGGAGCAAAATGCTATGCACACGGGAGCCACCTCTTAAATCCAATAAGTTATGTGGATATGCGCAAGATATATGCTTATGTGTAATAAATGTGTTTATATGGCAAGATCTATGGATTTGATAAAGAAATGTTTAAAAAATTTTGCTATGAATATATGTATGATTTTCTATGCTCAATCGTCCTTTACTTGCTGGGTTTTTTTCCCAAACACTCACCCCCTTACATCCCCTCCCAGAAAAAGACGAAGGAAAAGAGATCGATGAAGAAAAACAAGAACAATTTTGGGGATGGTGATCCACGAAGAACCTTCAAGAAGATTTATTAATTTTATTTACGCTTTCGCATGTTTGATTAATCCGAGATAATTGTATTTCGTATTTGCAATTGTAATGACAATTTATTTATTTTGGAATAAAAAGACTGGTTTTATCATAGATCTGTACACGAGGCTTGTTGTATTCAAATTTATTATTTGGATTCAACGTCGGTGTCACGCGCTCCGGTCTCAGGGCATGATATAACACTTTGCCACGCAGGTTCAAGAGGTGGCTTTGTCCCGCGGGTTCAAGAGGTGTCCCTTGTCATGTAGCACTTTCCCCTTAGGTTCAAGAGGTGGCTCACATGCACGTAGCACTTTGGCCCGCATAGTACTTGTCTCCTGGTTTTCCTGCTGGTGATCGGCTTTGATACCATTATGTCATGTCCCGGGCACAAGCCCGCGCAAGCACGACTACCTAATCAGCTTCTATAGCAACTACTTCGTATCTGTCATCTTTACGAAAATTGTTAATCCAAGTAGCTACGTTATTATGTTGTAAGCAATTATAAGCCATATTAAACTCTCAATTTTTATCCATGTTAGATAAGGATATTACAATATATCTCATCATAATACTTAAGGGAATATGTTGATTAAAAAATCTATCATGATAGTATGATGAGAATCAGTTGACCAAAAATTTATATTTTACGCCTCAAATTATGAAATTTTGTATTTTAACTTTGTGGATAAAATGCTAATAGTTGTCTTTTTTCTCCTTTCATTTAGTTTATGACAAGGATCAATATTAGGGGGTTTGTTTCTAGTCCTCTGGTGAAGTTTGCTGTTCTGAAACCACCTGCTGAAATAGCTCGTGGTGATTGATCACTTCACATTGTTGATTCGATCTAAGTTGAGTTGCAATTGCTCGTGGTTCTTGAAGTGAACACATTGAGAGATTATATCGAGTTTGGTTTAAGAAACCAAGTGAAAGACACTCAAACTAAACTCTCTTTAACTGATCAGCGAGGAAATAAAAAATAAACACAAAAATAAATATAAATAAATGGACAGAAATTTGTTTATGGGAGTTCAAATATTGAGTAATCCTTCTATCTCCCCTTCTTCCACCTCAAGGAAGGATTCAATTAAAAAAACTTTGATTGATACAAGTCTTTGTACAAACTCACTTAGATCAAGGTCACTCTTATGCTCTAAACCCCTAACATCTCAATAACATCTTATTTACTGTCTAATATGCTAAAGACCTTGTGTTGACACCACGTCTCACAGATACAACAAACACTCATCTATTGAGCTAACTTTTACAAAGAATAGAGTGCATTACAAAGGCACAAATGGTCTTCTAATATATCTGATATAGCTTGGTGAGAGGTGCCTAAGGATTGGAGTATGCTATTCTATCATCAGAATGTCTCTTTGAAGTTCCCTAACATAGATTCTACTTGCAATATTTTTCTTTGTTCTTCCAAGTGTTGTATATATAACGTCCAGGAATTATATATACGTTTGATATAAGGATATGTCGGTTGGGAAAGATTCTGGATTATTTCTGATATTATAACAATCATATTGAGGTTTTGGCCAATCTTAGTTACTCGGCTAATCCTTTACTTCAGTAGAGTCAACTTGGCTGAGTTGGCTTTCACACAGCTAAGCATTCTTTTCAGCGCAATGGTTTCAGTTCGCTGGTCTGACTTCCAGTCGAGGTTTCACCATCTTAAGGTCGATTCAGATTTTGACTTCAGAAGATAAATTGTAGATCTTCGTCTTGGCTTTCCAAAGCATACTGAATTCATCCATTTCGATAACTGAGCTAAGAAATATTGCCAAAGTACCAAAGTAGCTCCAAACTTACTGTGGTTGTTTTAGTGAGAACTCTCCAGCTAGGTGATTCAGCTTGGTGGATTTCTTCTCAATTCATCAAGCTTAAATCATTGTTTATTCACTGCTTGATGAAATATGTTAGCAATATAATAACAAGTTTTGTTAATATCCAAACTAAGATTAGTTAGGTTCCTCGGAACCCAACAATTTCCTCATTTTTGATAATCACAAAACTTGGATAAAATATGAACATTTAAGAGTATTTTTTTCTAACACTAAGCCAATTAATTTAAAATATTTTAAATTGATTTAATAACATTGTATTTTAGAATAACATTTCTTTAAATCGTATTTTAAATTAGCATATTTCTTTGTACATTTCTCCCCATTTTACATGAATAAAAAGAAAAAGACACATAGCAAGTGCAAATTATGGGTTAAGCAATTTGAACTTCTCATTTCAAATGCAAATTCATGGGTATGGCAAAATTTTAAAATCCTCCTTTCAAGGTTATATGAAGTAAATTTTTCACTAAACATTTTGTTGAAAAATAAAAACTCTCCCAAAGATTTTGAAATTTTGAAAGATATACCAGATAAGGGGTAATGCGGGTCGGTTTAAATAGAATTTGAAATATATAATAAAACAGGAAATCATACAAAAATTTTATTCTTTTGGTAATCT
Source organism: Haberlea rhodopensis (assembly GCA_907163345.1). Lineage (NCBI taxonomy): Eukaryota > Viridiplantae > Streptophyta > Magnoliopsida > Lamiales > Gesneriaceae > Haberlea > Haberlea rhodopensis. Next base: position 11,452,881 of record CAJQUN010000010.1, read on the forward strand.
GCACGTCACCCTTGGATTGTAACAAGCCTCTATAATATCCATTTTCTCTGTTCAGTCCAGTGCACTTGGTTCGTCAACCAATGAAGCTGCAAGTCCTAATATGCTGGTAATCTTTCATACATCTGATTTTGCAATGAAGAGTGTGGATTGACTATTGGATAATAGAATGGAGCTTCGTGATGTAACTCATCTAAGCAGTCAAAAGATGTTAAAATATGCAAATATATTTTTAAAAGATTTGAAATATTTTCGTGCAAGATGCAATAAAAATAGGTTTCATGAGAAAATATTTTTATCACATTTTTAAAAAATGTTCAATGAAAATACATATTTTAATTTTGTGCCACAAATTTATATAAATATCAATTCTAGGAAATAGACGTTCTAACAAACACAAATATCATCATAATACTTACAGAGAATCGGTTGAGATACAATCCATCATGATAGTACGACCAGAATTTGGTTGATCCACAAATTTTTATTTTGTGGCTCAAATTTATGAAAGTACGTATTTTATATTTGTGGATGCAATGCTAATATATATATATATATCTGAACCAACGATCACTGATCTGTATATATATATATATATATATATATATATATATATATATATATATATATATATATCTGAACCAACGATCACTGATCTGTATGGGGTGTATTTACTTTGACCTGATAAATACTTTGATCATGTATTTACTTTTACTTAACAATACCCAAAATAATCCAAGGATTATGGACTGTTTTATATGATAGAAATCTCAAATTACACGTGGTATAATTAGTCTTGCGGGATGGGAATGATAAAATTACATATTTACCCTTGTGTTATGCACAAAATTCTATATTTCTCTCATTTGCATCGTCTGCCATTTTTGGGGAATTTTATTATTCACTGTATTAATTAATAATATTACAAAAATTATATTTTTAATAATCACAAATATGAAAAACACATTGAATGAGTGATAAAAATTCTGAAATATCAAATTTTTATAAATATTTAAAAAAAAATCAAACGTAGTATTAATAAGGATGTGATGGTAAAAAAGTATTTTATCATATAATCATAATTATGATCTCAATTTGTATCATTCAAACTAAAATACTATCGTCTATATATCACTATTCCATATATTATCCTATCATACATTTAAATCGTAGTATATTTTCTCTTATAATCCTATATAATTCAAAGTAAACACATTCATATTGTAATTGAATTATACAAATTTATTGTCATTGAATTATATAAATTTATGTAAAGTACATATTTATCTTGATATCAAATACACCTCGACAATTATTCATATAGGATTATCGATATCAATTTGATTATTTTGGAAAGTTTTATCTAGTAAATTTAGTACACTATTTTTTTATTGGAAGGAAATTAAAACTAATATCACTTCTTGAGTAAGAAATTGACTTCATGTTATAAGTGCAGAAAAGTATAGTATATCATTTAAAAATATGGAAGTTATATATCTAAGGAGAAATTACAAGAAAGTACCTTTTGAGAAACATAATTCACTTAAGTTTGGGGAAAAAATAATTGTACAGAAAAATCCAAATTTAAGGTCCAATTTCCAAATTTCAAATCAACTGGGTGTTTTCTTTGGACTCTTTTACCCCTCAATAGTTTGGTAAGTTGCATTCTACTCCCTATGCTTTTGTTTTGTTTGCAAAGAAGCCCCTATATAATATTTAATTATCTTTTATATCCTTATTTTTATAAAAATTTGCATTTAACTTCGTCTTTTTATAAATCCCCGTTATTTACGATCATTGGCACAAAATGGTATCAGGACCTAGGTTTATTCTGGAAATATTATAGTAATATCTTGAATCTTAATTTGTAACCTATACGGATGAGAGAATTCAAGAAAAATTATGAATCTGAACGTATGTTCGAGATGCAACTCACACAGGTTTTACTTCCAGAAATTGGAAGAACTAAATAAATGATATATGGCTGAAGCTAAACACTTCAATCAGAAATGGAATATTCTACTAGAAATTGGTGCTAGCCCTACTAGTATATACCAGTATCAAGAACAGGAGAAGGTAGCGGGAACCTTTACAGGATGAACCTCAATCTACAATTCGAGTTAACCGAGGCACAGGAGAAAGATCATCCTGAGCATAACCACATAATTCCAGATCACAACCACTCAATATGATCTGGAACAAACGAATAGGATGGGAGAACCAACCTTTCGAGAAATCGAGCCTGATACTTCTAAGATATCCCAAGATCTTAGAGAGATCCAGAAGACAATGCAGCGTTATGGTACTTACAATAACATGTCCCTGCACATGTCCATCAGATTCAAAGTCAGATGGAAATTATGATCAAACATCAGGAGAAAATTCTTGAAAACTTTCTAGATGTTCAAACCCCAGTCAAGGAGGAGTCACGACCAAGTCCTACAGGAAGAAGAAAAGAAGGGTGGTTACCACCGTCCTATGGAACATAACCCTTTTTTACACAAAAAAGGGAAAACAGGTGAGGTCTGAAGGCCTTTGAGAGATACTAAAAAAAATGATTGTAGCTCTACGAGGAGATCTAATACTTTCTACAAAGTAATGTAAATAATCAACCTTAAAGATATATGTGATCTTGCTGATTCGTTTGCGGGATTAAATCTCGTAGACTTTAAAACAAATCAAGTTGACGGAATTCCTCAAGTTCCTGCACAGGAAAGTTTCGGGTCACATAATCCACCACCTGATAGAGATCAATGAATGCCCCATCAAGAAGATTTACACTGGAGCAACTTTGGATCCCCTAGTTGGAGTAAAGAATCGTCCCCGCAGGCCAGACATACACCAAACGCCCTACGAGAAATCTCATTTAGATCTGATATATCCATATGTACTTATGCTCAATATGGATATCTTGGATTTAAAAAATTGAGAAGTTCTTCTTGATGAATGTGAATCAGCAATGAGAATCGCAGCGGGAACTCTTGATCTGAGCAAAGAATGATTCATATTACTCCTTAATATGAGTCTAGAAGGATCAACCAGAATTGCCTGGGAACTTGCAGACCCAGGTACCAAGGAAGAAGTTCTAGCCGTACTGAAAGAAACTGTGGACAAAATGACTAAATTTTTTAAAAATTTAGACGAGTACATCAAACTCTTCACAGAGTACAGTGGAAGGCAAAGATGACAGAAAAAGATGCAGCAGAGATGTTCTTTGCCCGGGTCCATGGAGAGAAATGATTATCCAGGAAATACACCACAAGAAATAGAGACGGTGTTAAAATGAAGCTTGCGGAGTGGTGCTATCAAGCAAAGCTCTAAAAGAACTACAAGAAGCTAAGAGAAATCAACAAGACAGCTCATCTTTACTATACAGAGAATGATATCCCTATTATCATTGGAAACTACCCCCAAAGGCGGAAGATGAAAAAACACAGAAGTCATCCTTATGCTCGAGGAAGTAGTTCAAGAAGAAGTGGATCTTCATTGAGACCCAGAAATTTCTGGTCAAAGCAGAAAGCCCGAAGTTACAGATCAAGTCAAAGATCAGGACCAACTAGGAGTAGAACATCGTCAGCGGACATGCAGAGCACCGACGAAGCGAACTTTCAGACGCACTCATACTCGTACGAATGAGAGTTTCAGAGATTATAACTACTGGACATGCAGAGAAAGATGACACATCTCAACAGATTTTCCAGAGAACCAAACCCGATGAGTAAGATAGTTCGATCATACCAAGGAGTTTGAGGATGCTGTTTATTTTCAGGATTTGGTACAGGTGTATCAGTTTGAGGATATTCCCTCATATGAAAGCATCTATGAATAGGAATCTATCCTAATAATGGAGGTGAATCTAGTTCAGAATCAGTGAATAAGAGCTTCTTCAACACGTAATCAGAGAAGCATGAAGCATCATATTATAACAACATGTGAATTTGCGATCCCGATGGAATTCACGAGAAACCAAATTGAGATGCAGTTAATCCCCTACAGAGAAATCCAAGCGATTAAGAACAAGGTTAAAAGAGAACTTGTTAAAACACTCTCATGGATTCATATGGAGACATTAGTGTTATCATCAAAGCAACTTTCAAGGAAGGAATTGATTCGGCGCTTAATCTGGCGACTTTGACAAGAGAATCCCGAACCTTAAAGATTCTTGTTTGGGAGCAGTTGCTGGAAATTTGTATGCTGGAAAGATGGTCTTCAACATGTATCCCATAGTTGCATACAATTTGGGAGATCGAGACTTCAACAAGGTTCTTGCTCTTCATCAGGATTTTAAGAGAAATGATTTGATGAAAGAAGGGAATATGTATTACTCGGTCACATACAAGGTGTCTTACGCTCTCTCGAATACACATAATTCAGAAGTATTCTTGAGAAATGAATTCATCGAAGTCCCCATAATCTTTGAAGATTTCGCAAATGCAGTGTTGCCGATATTATTACTTCTCCGACAATTGGAGAGATCGACATGAGAATACAAGACCAACCTGTTTTGAACAGAAGCATGAGCCTTATGATTGAGCCAAGAAGAATGTCTTTCCAACAAGATAGGTTGATTAGTAACTATCCCCGGGAAAAATAGAAAGCCCTCTCGAGCAGAATTCAGAAAATTCCTGATGTATTCAAAACAATAGGAATGCTGAAAAGCCCAGAAGGTTGGAGAGAAGTGCAGATAATCTTCGACATTACTGAGAAGAGCAATATCTTCCCATGCGATGTAGTATATATTATTTGCAACAACCTACAGTTGGCAGGTATGGAAACCTTCATATTGGTGAAATTGATCTAACGATTGCAGGAACTGCAGGTATGATTCCAGAACAACTGATTCTTGGGATTGAATTTCTTGAGGAACACGAACTTTGGGAAAGATTGCAGGATGCAATGGAATTCACGGTGGACGGGAAACGCTACAGATTCTGATGACCACTAGCCCATTCTCAATATAAATCTCAGTCGGGATGTTGTACGAGAAATATCAAGCAGAATATTTTCTAGCTTATATTGATTCAGGAGTTGTAATATGCACTGCCAAACGTGACATCTTCCCTAAAGAAGTTGGTGAGAAATTATCAGCCATTGTCGGGAGAGACTTTAACGCTTATTCTTAATGAAGGAGTCCCGTTGGCGGAAATAATAATCGGAGGAGCAGGTGGTACCCCTGGTACAAAGTCAAGACTCCACCTATTTATTTCCATGATACAGTCGCTGATCTGCTGGTAGGAAATAATTTTTTGCAGACATTCAAGCGGTTTACACGGCAGAACGAGACAAGGAGACTTATTTTCACTACCCTTTGTGATCATAAGACTATTGTCCAGCAACTAAGGGAGACGTTTCACAGAAAATTCCCCATTAATTTTCCCAGCAAGCATGGTGAAGAAGGAAAACTTTGACACCCAAAATGAAGGATCAGCGGAAATTTGGTGAAGCAATCCTTCAGTTTTGACAACAAGGACCCATTGAAAAGGATTCCCAAACTTTTGACTAGGTTAATATTATGTCGTTTAGAGAATAGGATGAGGAAGAAGTTACTCCAAAAACCATGTTGTTACTGAAAAAGGTGTTACAAGATGAAGTCCACAACCTTAAACTACCATCGAAGATCAAATTACTCTAGAGGATGTAAAAAGGAAGATTCGGAGGAACTACAACGAGGATCCCCTGGCATGGTAGAACAATAATGAGCTCAAAGCCACTTTGAAGGTGAAAGCCGGAAAAGAAAATGAGTTAGTCATATTCAAACACATCCCCATGAATATGGAAGATGTGAGGGATATTCAGATAATACTTAAGGAACATCTTGACCTTAAGTTAATCTCAGCATGTGTTTCTTTATATGGCAGTCTGAGATTTCTTGTTTGGAATCATGGAGAAGTTAAACGAGGAAAGCCAAGATTGGTGATCAACTATAAAATGATCAATGAAATCTTGTAGTTCGATGGATATTTTATCCCAATCAGAGAACATTTGGTAAATAGCATCAAGAATGCCAAAATATTTTCTAAGTTCGATTGCAAGTCTAGGTTCTACCAGATTAAGATGGAGGAAGCAAGCAAAAGTTTCACAACATTCTCCACACCACAAGGACACTATATCTGGAATGTCATGTCAATGGGATTGGTAAATGCTCCCCAGATATATCAAATGAAGATGGATAATCTTTTCAAATATTACTTCAACTTCATGTTCGTATATATTGACGATATCCTCATTGCGTCAATAAACATGAAAGAACATCTTAAACATTTGGAAATCTTTTCAGATGTTTGTTACAATGAAGGATTAGTGCTCTCCGAAAGGAAGATAGTAGTTGCCACAAGACATATCGAATTCCGTGGAATTGAGATCGATGAATCTGGAATCATCTTGCAGAATCATATAGTAATAAAATGCAAGAATATCCAGATGATCTCAAGGATTTAAAGCAACTTCGGAGTTTTCTAGGAGTTGTTAATTTTGCTGGGACGTTAATCAATAACTTAGCAAGCCACATAAAGGTGTTCAGTCCACTACTCAAAAAAGGATGTTAAGTTTGAATGGAATGAAGAGCACAGACAAGCTGTCAAACAGCTTAAAGAAGTTTGTAGGCAACTACCAAAGCTTGCAATTCCAAACGACGAGGACGAGCTGGTATGATACACAGATGTCAGAGAGCATTGGTGGACTGCAATCCTTATGAAGGTCACACCAGAGGGAGAAGTGTCATGAAGATATTGCAGCCATTTCTTAACACGAGATGGAGGAACACATTGCTAATGACACCCTCAAAAGGCTGAGGCATCTCAGGGAAAATCTGGAGATTCTTGATCGAGATTTTGGACTCTTTGTCTCAATACAGAGGTCGTAGGACGACTTCAATTAGCAGATCATGAACTTGTTGAGGGTCAGATGTCATCACAATCTTAACCTTCAAGTCAACCCATCACCTCTGGGGTAAAAGAGGGAGAGTTGAACCTTAGGCCAATGACTGGCAATTCTAGGGTTCAAATTAATGATGATTTTAGTTTCTTCTCCAATGCAGGATTACCAACGCACTTCAGTTTATACTGTTGCACCAGCATTCTCTGAGATCTCAAAATTATCCAAGTGGATTAGAGAAGTTGTTCACGAGACATGTGCCAATAATGCAACATTGGGTCAGCGGAGATATTTTGGAGTTGTATTTTTTCAGTGCTGCTCCAGAACCTGCAAAGAAAGGCTTCCTTGAAACTTTTCATTTTATCAAGCTCAAACGGCCAACCTTAAAAAAATATAAAAACACCGCTACCATAGGACGTACCAATTTTGGCTGGGACTATAACAGAAGATGAAGTTTCAACCAGATGAGCATGGGGGCTTTGGGTTTGTCTAACGGAAATGGAGAAAGTCAAATACTCATTTAAGTTCTTTCATCATGCTGAATTCTATGACATGAACATCAACGAGATTTGCCGAAGAACTCTTCGAAACAAATAGGAGAATTCTTTGGAGAACAAGATTCTGGTGGGAAAAGAAACTTATCAAAAATTCTGCAACATGGCACACATTTGCCGATTGATAGATCGTATTTGCCAAGCATGCCCGGAGTAGAAAGAATCAGAGCTCGGTAAAGGATTCCGATCCAAACCTGACAGATCAGAGGCAGGAAAAGACAGAAGACTTACTGACAAGAGAGCCCGTTTTCCTAAAGCTCGGGGACCACAAAAACCAATAATGTGACAAAGGAAAATGTGTGGACCATTAAAAATTAGAGCAATAACTGTTAAATGCACTCGGACAAAAATAATGGACCACTCACAATAAAAGTTGGCACACTTTGACAAAGATGCTAGACCACGTGAAAGTTAAGGCGCACTCATGGGCGCACTCGACAATTATCAAGATTTGGAATCCGAAGTTGAAGTCAGGATTCATGCTTATATAAAGGCACTCATTCAGGAAGCTAACGACATAAAAAATTCTCCATAGTTTTTTGAGAATAAATATTGAGTCTCCAAGATTTGTAATTTTTCAACTTTCATAGCTTGGTAATAATTTCTTTCTTTTGTAATCATTTGTAATATTGTTATGAATTAATGTGTTCTTGAGTCAAGCCTAATCTATATGAGAAGCTAAACAAGTATGTCTCCTTCCAAAATGAGATGTTTTAATGTAATAGATATTATAAGTATTTCCAGAATAAAATAAAGGCTGCTGCCCATCTATCTCTCATATTTCTTTAAAATCTTTTTATATTTGGTTATACCGTAGGAAACTAATTAATGTTGTGTTGTACGGTTTCTGAAGGAGTCAGATAACTTGCAGACTAACCTCGTCTGAGGGGCTGAGGTTGGATGGTGAGGAGTCATTCGTAAAACAGTCTGGGGGCAGTAATTTTTCGACTGATGGATTTCCAACCCACTTCACACGGTGCTGCTATGGTCAAAAAGGTATATACTGTTTTGACAAAAAATTATTGTAATACGGAAGCATGATAAGCCTGCTATTTATTTTTAACATGATTTTCAAATCGGGTTTTGAATTATAAGTAGAATAACGTTATATGAACTGTGAGTCATTTGCAAAAGTATGCTCTTAGGCTCATCTCAAGATGACAGAAACTAAAGGATCTCGTGTTCATAAAATGCTAATGTTTGATGAATACTAGGATGAAGAAGATAATGAATAGTATATAATGGCATATTTGTTCTTAAAATATTTTCAAAGGGTTAAGAAAATTCAATTTTATTAAAGGTTGGTTGGACCGCGTGGACCGCTTGAACCACATGGACCACATGGGGTTATTAAGGTCATTTTAACCAATAATAGACCTAGATAAACTAAAATTTATTTGGTAGACTATGATGAATTATTGTTCACGAAATAGTACCGGCCTAAAATTTTCCTAATATCTAAATTGTGTTAGAGGCAAGGTATTTTTTATCAAATCTTCCCAACCTTACAAGCAGGGAAAGAGCCACTGGGCGCCACCCAAATTTTTTTTTTTATGTTTTTATAGAATTTTTTTTTTTTTTTTAAATTTACGTCTACCCCCTAATCTTTTTAAAAGAAAAAAATAAACTCCACTAAATTAAAATCATGGTTCCGCTCATGCGTATAAGCGGCTTGAATTTTTTAAAGTAAGAGTTCGAGTTCGAATTTTGTCAATAGAAATAAGAGGTGTTGTTGGTGAAACTTCACAGGTTTCAACAATATATTTATTTCAAAACTATCCCCTCAAATTTAAAATAAATAAAGTAAAATCACCATCCTTCAAAAAAACAGAACACAAAAAAAAGTAGAAACCAGCACTAATCTTCCTATAAATACCAACCCTTTTCCCTCATTTCCCATAGCAAACTAATTATTAAGTTCAATACAACACCCAAAACACACACTATCTAATAAGTAATATATAAAAGGCGGCGTAAAAAAAAAAGTCCCAAAATGGAAATTAATTTACAGCTCAAATATCTTCCACTAGCTCTGTTATTCATCACATTATTAGTCACTTCCTCCGCTGATAGGTCCTCCGCCACCCGAGCCGCCGTTGGAACAAACTTCATCAAGTTCATAAAAAACTCATGCTCCATCACAGCCTACCCTAAACTCTGCTACACTTCCCTCTCAACCTAAGCAAACGCCATACAGCAAAGCCCGAAGCTCCTCGCCTACACCGCCCTCTCCCTCAGCCTCTACACTGCCCGTTCCACCGCCGCAGACATGGCCAAGCTCGCAACATGGAGCGGCTTACGTCCGAGGGAGGTGGGCGCCATGCGCGACTGCGTGGAGGAGCTCGCTGACGCGGTGGACCAACTCCGGCAATCCGCGGCAGAGCTGAACCTGATCAAGAAAAAAAAGTTGCATTTCTGGCTGATGATGAATGACATTCAGACTTGGGTCAGCGCTGCCTTGACGAACGAAGATACTTGCATGGACGGATTCGCCGTCAGACCGACTGCAGGAGAAGTGAAGAATGCCGTGAGGGAGAAGATTTCGAATGTGGCGCGTATGACTAGTAACGCATTGGCGCTGATCAATCACTATGCTACAATACATGGTTAATTTATTGAGATAATATAATTGCATAAAAGATTCTGTAAAGAGTTCATATTAGCTAATTACATCCTTTTTTAATTTTATTTTTAATTTTATTATCAGCCAAATATTTCAGTCAAACTTAATCGAAATACCACACATGGTTAGAGTCAATTATATAACAAATAGCCACCACAAATCATCTATCTAATCACAACATACCAGAGAGAACAACATAATCCTCTAATCCACTATCACTTATGTAAAATGTTAGGAAACAATGATTATTGTCATATTCTTGCGGAAGTTGCAGGAGCTATAAGGGACAAGAAAAACAACGCAAACACAAAAATAGAGACACAAAGATTTACGTGGTTCGGCAAAAGTCGCATACGTCCACGGAGCACACACACTTCACTATATCAAATATGAAGGGATTACAAGATGAGTACAAACTCACAACTCTCGGAGAATGAGCAAACATGCTCAACTCAACTCAAACTCTCTCAATCACACTTTGCTCTCTCTCAAAGCTTACTAAACTTTTGATTTGTGTTGTGATTACAAATGAGCAATACTTCCCTTTTTATAGCCAAAAAACTTGGTGTGAAACCAAGAACAAACATGGTATGAAATGAAGAGTTTAGTCATCATTTTGCTTTCAAACTTGTAGGCATCACACTTGGCATGATCTTTGAATTCAAACTTGATGGATTTTTCAAAGTGGTGGATGTTCAAACTTAGTTCTTGTTCAAACTTCAACAATCTCCCACTTGAAGACTGATTTCAATCTGTCTTTATATATTGATCAGTGGTGTGCTCGACATCGTCTTCATCCTTGAAGACCAACTGAAGCTGTACATAGCTTCGGCTTGTCAATGGTGACAACCTTTGTTAACATATCCGCTGGATTCTTACTGCCTTGGATTTTCTCGACTTTCAATACACCTTCCTCTAACTAGGATCTGATGAAGTGATAGCGTAATCCTATGTGGTTGGTTCTTGAATGAAATGATGAATTCTTCGCTAGATGAATCGCACTACGACTGTCACTGTACAGTACATTATTTACTTGATTGAATCCCAATTTTTTTAACAATCCTTGTAACCATATCATTTCCTTGCTAGCCTCAGTCACGGTTACATACTCAACTTCTATAGTTGATAAAACTACAATCTTCTGTATCTACGATATGCAACTTACTGATGTGCTTCCTATTGTGAAGACATAACCTGTAGTAGTTCTCATGATTTCACTTCATTGTCATTCTCTTCAACTTCTTTTAACTGTAGCATCGATTACCATTCTTTATAACTGACACTCATTGGGTTTGACCAAGTCTTCCTCGGAGCTGATTTGATAGGTAGAGCTGATGAAATTGCGTAGGTAGAGCAAATGAATTTGTGTAGATTGAGATGATGAAGGTAGAGCTGATGGATTTGCATAGGTTGAGCTGATGGAATCGTATAGATTGAGCTGGTTGGTTTCTACTGAGCTGATGAAGAACCGAGTCTTTACATTCTCCAAGTCTTTGAACTCATGTGCCGCCTGCTGGAGGTTGTCAACGCTGTTGTCGGCCTTGTTAATGCAGTCCTATAGGGTGACTCATTGGGCGGAGTTCATCTTGGGTGTGGTGGTCTGGCGGATCATTAAGGCTCTAGCAGCCTGGGCTCGGGAAAGGGTGGCGGAGATGGCGGCGAGGCTCATTTTGTGAGGCTCGTTGTCCTTGAATTCGTATGTGTAGTGGCGAAGCAGCTTCATGGAGAATATGGAGTTGGAAAGCTTCTTACAAGCCGCGTCGAGCCCGCCACCATGGTCATATCTCTCAAATAAAAAATAATATCGAATCTAAGAGTATTTAAATTTTCATTATTTAATTTCTTATAAATTTATAAATTCTGAAAATATTGATATATTTTTAAATAATGAATTCTATGATGTTACATTTGGATGAAAGTATTTGATGAATTTGGATTTCAATTCCTTAATACAAATACTTTCAAATTGTTTGGCTAATTTTGAAATCCATTTGAAATCCAATATCTTCAATTTTGTTGAAAAAAATGCTTAATGAATTAGAAATTAAGCATCGAGGACCAAACGAAGTGTACTGGAGGCCACGATGGATCGCCATATGTTGGCTCGCTCGATCGCGCATTTGGAAAAAACAATGTGCCAAAAATCTGACAGGCGCGATCGATCGCTCCTGGGGGCGATCGATCGTGCCCTGATCATTTTTTATGGTTGGGTGCATCCCTTCACGAATTGATGCGTTTTTTCCTGAATTGTTGCCTCCAATTGGTGTCCCTAAGTGACATTGCTTGGTCTAATATATATAATGAACAACTCCTAGACATTCTAAAAACCAGATTTTCAAAAATCTCTCCATTTCCAAGAGCAAATTTTGTGCATCTTGTTCATTATTCCTCTTGTTCAAATTCGAGTGCTTTCATACCTTTGTGGTTTGAGGACTTGTGATTTGGAGTGCTCCTATCACAAGTCGTAGTCGTTGTATCTTGTGAAACAAATTGCCAAAGCAAATTGTTAGCACCAAGGCGGGGCAATATTGTCTTAAGGACGGAGATTACAAATATCGCCTCGACGTTCTTTGTGAAATTCCATTTCATTTCTCACTTGCCTTTCATACACATAACCGAAAATTTTGACTTACAATCTTAAGACAATACCAAGCTTCAAATGGCTTCTTCGAGTACAACGACAACTCTCATTCATCATGGTGAAAGGCCGGAGAATTTAATGGCAACGACTTCAAGCGGTGGCAACAAAAGATGCTGTTTTACGTGACAACTCTTGGGTTGGAAAGAGTCCTCAATGAGGATGTTCCTACTAGGAAGAAATCGACAACCAAAAGAGGGTTGCGGTTGACGCATGAAATCAAAGTAATTTCTTTTGTAAGAATTACATACTAAATGGACTGGACAACACATTATATAATGTTATTGTCTAGTGAAAACTGCCAAAGAACTGTGAAATTCTTTGGAGAAGAACTATCGATCCGATGATGCTGGCATGAAGAAATTCATTGTTGGACGATTCCTAGACTTCAAGATGGTCGATACTAAGCCCGTGACAACGCAAGTACAAGAACTGCAAGTGATTATGCACGACATCCAGGCGAAGGAATGAGTCTAAGTGATTCATTCCAAGTTGTCGTATTTCCTCCTAGTTGGAAGGGCTTCAAGAATTACTTAAATCACAACTGAAAAGAAATGTCTCTTGAAGATCTTGTGGTTCGTTTACGAATCGAGGAGGACAATAAAAATTCCGATATGAGGGCGAGTAGGTTCCAAATGGAACCAAGGGCTAACCTTGTTGAACCAAGAACCGGATCAAAGCGTAAGTTCGACGGTACGACCTCCAACAATGGCAAGGCGAAAAAGTTCAAAGGGAAATGCTATAAGTGTGGAAAGCCAAATCACATGGCAAAGGATTGTCGTGGCAAGGACAATCGTGGGAAAGCAAAGGATCAAGTCAATGTGACCGAAGATCGAATATCAAACGACCTGAATGATCTAATGCTAACCGCGGTAATCTTTGAAGCGAATTTGGTTGACAATCCTATGGAATGGTTCGTCGATTCCGGTGCAACCCGACATGTGTGTTCGGACAAAGTCATGTTCTCCACATACACTCCAATAAGCGGGCGCCAACTATACATGGGAAACTCCACTACATCTCCGATAGTTGGATTGGGGAATGTGGTTCTAAAGATGACTTCGGGAAAGGAGGTGACTCTGATCGATGTCCTACATGTTTCTGACATCCGAAAGAACCTGATATCCGGATCTAGTCAAGGCGGGCTTTAGACTAGTTTTAGAATCTGGTAAAATTGTACTCTTCAAAAATGGAGTTTTTGTAGGAAAATGCTATATGGAGAAAAGCATGTTCAAAATGAATGTACTGACGGCTATACGTCAATTTGAAAGCAATAAAGTGAATGATTCTACTTATTTGATTTAGTCTTGTAATTTATGGCATGATCGTTTGGGTCAGGTAAACTATGGTTCACTTAACAAATTATTGAAGTTAAAATTATTACCTCAAATGAATGTTAACTTGAAAAATAAATGTGAGACTTGTGTTGAGGCCAAATTACCGAAACCGTCATTCCATTCAATTGAAAGAACTACAACACCTCTTGAATTAATTCATACGGATCTATGTGATCTAAAATTTGTGGAAACTAGAGATGGGAAAAAATACTTCATTACCTTCATTGATGATTGTACGAGTTATTGTTAAGACTATTTGCTAAGAAGCAAAGACGGGGCATTGGTAGTGTTTAAACACTACAAGAATGAAGTTGAAAATCAACTTAGCAAAAAGATATAGAATGTTCGAAGCGATAGAGTTGGAGACTATGGAGCACCGTTTGAAGAGTTTTGCACTGAGTGTGGCACTACTCACCAAACCATTGCTCCTTATTCACCACAATCAAATGGTATTGCCAAATGTAAGAATCGTACTCTAAAAGAGATGGTTAATGCTATGTTGATAAGTTCTGGATTACCTCAAAACTTGTGGGGTGAAGCAATCATGTCGGCCAACTTCATCTTAAACAAAATATCACATAAAAGTAAGGATGAGACTCCTTATGAAGGTCACAAGCCTTCCTACAAATACTTGAAAGTGTGGGGTGCTTAGCTAAGGTAGAAGTACCAAAGCCAAATCAAGTAAAAATAGGGCCGGAAATAATAGATTGCATCTTCATTGGATACGCACATAATAGTAGTGCATATCGATTCCTGGTTCACAAATCGGAAATAGACGATGTGCACCCAATGTTACAATCATTGAGTCAAGGAATGTGGTATTCTTTGAAGATAGGTTTCCTTATAAAGAAAACAAGGAAACAAGCCCTAAGAAAATGGTGTATAAAGACGCTAACCGTGACTCTATTAAGGAAGTAGAGCCACAACGTAGCAAGAGAACCAAAGTGGCTAAGACTTATGGTCCTGACTTCATAAAATATGTGTTAGAAAATGAACCAAGGTCGCTTAGCAATGCCTTGTCTGGCCCCGAGGCTCTTATGTGGAAAGAGGCCATCAATGGCGAGATAGAATCCATAATGCAAAACCACACGTGGGAATTGGTAGACCTTCCGACCGGAAGTAAACCATTGGAATGCAAATGGATTCTTAAAAGGAAATTTAAGTTTGATGGTTCAATTGATAAGTTTAAGGCGAGACTCGTGAGGAAAGAATATAGACAAAAGGAAGGTCTTGATTACTTTGACACATATTCCAGTCACGAGAATTGCATCCATTAGAGTGATCATCGCTATAATTGCTCTAAACAATTAGAGATACATCAAATGGATATAAATACGACATTCCTCAATGGGGAACTTGATGAAGAAATTTATATGAAACAACCCGAGGGGTTTGTGGTTCCCGGACAAGAGAAAAAGGTGTGTAGATTCGTTAAGTCATTGTATGGGCATAAGCAAGCGCCGAAACAATGGCATGAAAAAATTGACAAAACAATGTTGTCAAATCGTTTCAAAATTAACGAGTGTGGCAAATGTGTATATATGAAAAACACGCCTAAAGCATATGTAATAGTATGATTGTACGTTGATGATATGCTCATAGTAGGAAGCAACCTAGAAATCATCAATGCGACGAAGAAAATGTTAATAAAACATTTTGAAATGAAAGATATGGGTGAAGCTCATGTGATACTTGGAATTAAGATCTCCAAGATATCCGAAGGACGATTGTTGTCACAATCTCATTATGTTGAGAAGATACTAGATAAATTTCTCGCGAATGGCACGTCGTCTGTGAAGACAACATATGACCCAAATCTACACTTGTTAAAAACAAAGGAGACCATGTCATGCAATTGGAATACTCAAGGATAATTGGCAGTCTCATGTATATCATGAACTGTACACGTTATGATATTGCATATGCGGTTGGCAAACTAAGTAGATTCACAAGCAATCCAAACAATGACCATTGAAAGGCATTGACGATGGTACTTAAATATTTAAGATACACCCTGAATTATGGATTGCATTATACAAGATATCCTGCTGTATTGGAAGGATACAGTGATGCAAATTGGATATCGGACACGCAAGACTCCAAGTCGACAAGTGATTATGTGTTTACCATTGGAGGAGCTGCAGTGTAAGGCCCTCGCTACCTTAACCCGCTATTGGTGCATTATCACGTAAATTAGTGTATGCAATCATACCATTAGGGAATTCCCATATATGCTTCACTAGCATTGTCCTGACAACTATAAATTTTTTGTCATTAATGTCTTTCTTATTCAATTCCCTAAACAATCCAACTAACACTAGTATACAATACATAATGCACCAATCTCGCATTCTCAATTCATCATGCAATTCCCTTAATTAATTGCATGCAACACATAAATGAAAATAGAAAAGCTCGTAACCTTTATACAACCCATATACACATCAGAATGCTCACAGACGAGCATTGATTAAGTGAATGTGCATCTAATGTATAAAGCATACTTCTCAATACCAACATTGGTACCTCAGCCTTGGAAGCATCCCCAATCGACAGTCCGAACTCAACTCGGGAACTGGTGATGTACCTGTTCAGCTGCCCCAAGAGAAACAGCCCCTACACGGGGTGAGCATACCAATAACAACATCTCAATATCATCAATATCACAATTCATAATTTACAGAATATAAAGCTGTAAATTTAAAAGATACTCACTGTATAGTATCGTTATCATATGGGATCCCCCGTGCTATTCATGTTCTCACAATAGCCAAAAACCATCAAACTCCCAAAATCAGTTAATCATTACATTGATTAACTATGCCCATGCTCAATCCATTAATTCCATAATCATTTATAATTAAATCATTACACTAATGATTTGCAGATATCACATATATCTCGACAATGATTCCACAGTTCTATTTCATTGTATCCCATTGCTCGCTCAACAGCATCGGCATTCTATCCTCTCGTACGCTCAACAGTGGCGGCATCATAACTGATGTTCTCTCAACAGCGACAACATCATAATCATTCCTCGCTAAATAACGGCACCACATAATTCTCAATGCACATAAAAATGACTACCACCACAATATATTATTCATGCACATGACAATAATATATCAACTATGATCGTACGTTACACATACCTTATAATCCAATAGCAAGAGCCAAGCCTTGCCTTTGCCCCTAGGTCCGGTGAATTTATTTGCTAAACACAGTTAATAACTCACAATTAATTATGTGCACATAATCACATACCCAAGTATGTATTCATCATCCAAATACATCATCAATCATGATGATTAACCATTTAAAAGACTCGGGTGAAGAGTGCATCAGTTCCATGACCAACCAACATTTTTCAAAAAAAATGGCCTATCGATCGATCGGCCAAAGGCTCTCGATCGATAGAGAGCCACAACAAATTTGGCAACAAAAATCGGCCTCGCTTGATCGATCGAGAAGATTGCTCGATCGATCGCCCGACCTTCTCGATCGATCGGTCATTTTGCTCGATCGATCGAGCACACTATTCATCGTCGTCAAATTTTGTTAACGACGCGTGATCGATCGGTGGCCCCTTGCCGATCGATCGGCGAGCTCTGTATCAGCCTAAAAATTGCGTTTTTTGAGCTAAAACCCCCAGAATAACAAACCCAACACCTAATACACCCCCAAATCCTCAACAAGGAACCATAAATCCTCCGCAAAACATAACAACAAAAAATCTCCTCCAAAACTCAATCCCAACTCTATACTTAACCAAATACCATAAAAATACTATCAAATCGAAGATAAAGAGAGGGGAAGAGTATTGCCAAATTATCTGCTAGAAAATCCATCAAGAATCGAGCCTCCAATGATTTTTTCCTCCAAGGGAAAAAGGAAAGGGAAAAGGGTTTGGGGGGAGGAGGGAGAGAGGCGTGAAGTAGAGAGTGGAGAATGGTGGAACACCGAGTCCACTTAGTATATATAGTACCAAGGCTCCAAAAACCCGAGTCTCAAATACTCGCACCCGACTCATTAAAAATCATATGTGTTCAATAATTATCTCCCCACTCACTATTTTCATTACCAAACTCAATCCAAAGTTTTCCAGACTCCAATCCCACTACTAACACAATTCCAAGGTTTAACACCTTAATGAGAATAAATCTCAACCTCTGGGCCCAACGACCTCGACACCGGATTAAAATCCCCGGGAATCTCAACACCGTAATTATCTCATAATTACTCCAATTAAAATCCATTAAGGATTATAACCACTCCGGGATCAACACAATTAATTTCTGGATATCACATTTATCCCCCATTAATAAAATTCCATCCTCGAAATTTACACATGCGTACTTCAAGTACCACCAAGACCTCACAATTCGACTCGAATGCGCAGTATCGAATCATGAACACACCATTAACGACACACCGACTGCGAGGATACCGACCTCGCACCAAATTCTGGAATGGAGTTATCACCCCCCCCCCCCCCCCCCCAAACCATCACAACCTTAAAAGATGTTAATATACCTCGATGTTAACCACCCAAAAGCAGTCAGTCAACCTAACTGCTAACTATGCGAATCATTCTTGATTCCAACATAGATATCGCCTCAATGAGATGCAGCAGTATATCATACTAATCCCAGTTTCCGTTCTCCAATTCCATCTCCAGCCAAGGAGTAGTTGCACCACTTGCAACTCAGATCGAGCAACCCACGGCCACCGATCAATACAAAATACATCCTCACAGATGTCCACATTCGTGTGTTCCAAGGAATCACATCTTGATAACAAATCATCACATCATGATAACAAATCAATCTTAATGTATGCATATACATGTATCCTCATAACCATAAGGCAATAATACCCGGTTATCACATCATCTACCGTCACCCATTGACGACATCACATTGTCTCCCATTCTCTGTCCTGAGACAGTACATCACGTTTCTCATTCTCTTATTTCCCTACAAAATCAGATTTATTAGCACTTATCTCATAAGCTGCAAATCATTCCAATAAATATCATTTTCATCGTATTCCATACGACCCTTCAACCACGATGGTTAGCAACAATATATTTCATTTATGTTCATATATCATAATATGCACATAAGCATAATAGTTGTGTCACACAACACTAACAACAATTATGCATAAACTATGTGCTATCCTTTCCTATCAACACATCATTTGGCCCTCAACAGCCCCAAAGAATAAACCACTGCTCTGATACCACTAATGTAAGGCCCTCGCTACCTTAACCCGCTATTAGTGCATTATCACGTAAATTAGTGTATACAGTCATACCATTAGGGGATTCCCGTACATGCTTCACTAGCAATGTCCTGACAACTATAAAAAAAATTCATTAATGTCTTTCTCATTCGATTCCCTAAACAATCCAACTAACACTAGTATACACTGCATAATGCACCAATCTCACATTCTCAATTCATCATGAAATTCCCTAAATTAATTGCATGCAACACATAAATGAAAAGAGAAAAGTTCATAACCTTTATACAACCCATATACACATCAGAATGCTCACAGGCGAGCATTGAATAAGTGAATGTGCATATAATGTATAAAGCATACTTCTCAATACCAACATTGGTACATCAGCCTTGGAAGCATTCCCAATCTACAATCCGAACTCAACTCCGGAACTGGTGATATTCCTGTTCACCTGCCCCAACAGAAACAGCCCCCACACGGGGTGAGCATACCAATAACAACAGCTCAATAACAGCAATATCATAATTCATAATTTACAGAATATAAAGCTGTAAATTTAAAAGATACTCCCTGTATAGTATCGTTATCATATGGGATCCTCCGTGCTATTCATGTTCTCACAATAGCCAAAAACCATCAAACTCCAAAAATTTGTTAATCATTACATTGATTAACTATTCCCATGCTCAAACCATTAATTCCATAATCAATTATAATTAAATCATTACACTAATGATTTACAGATATCACATATATCTCAACAATGATTCCACAGTTCTATTTCATCGTATCCCATCGCTCGCTCAACAGCGGCGGCATACTATCCTCTTGCACGCTCAACAGCGGCGACATCATAACCTATGTTCGCTCAACAGCGACAACATCATAACCATTGCTCGCTAAATAGCGGCACCACATAATTCTCAATGCACATAAAAATGACTACCACCACAATATATTATTCATGCACATGACAATAATATATCAACTATTTATAATCCAATAGCAAGAGCCAACCCTTACCTTTGCCCCGAGGTTCGGTGAATTATTTGCTAAACACAGTTAATAACTCACAATTAATTACGTGCACATAATAACATACTCAAGTACGCATTCATCCTCCAAATACATAATCAATCATGATGTGATATCCCCGAAATGATTATGTGTTATTTTAAACATTAATCATGTTATGAAGATTATGGTATTAATTCTTTGTGTTGAATTAATTATATTGGGGAAATTTATTTCAGGGTGTATGTGAAGTATGTTGGGAATTTGAGTTGTGGCATGATTATTTGGGGTGGGTATTAATTATTTTGGTGAAGCATGTTTATTTGGAAATTGAAGTATTTTATTGTTTAAATACTAAAAATATCATGTGAGGATATTTTAATACATCGTGCTAAATACCGGGACCAAAACATAACACATCACACCACCCAACACCCAACCACCCCCCAACCCATGCTGCAAGTGGCTGATTGCCCATGCCCCTTTCCCCTTCTCCCACTCCACCTTCCAATGTCTGAAACTCTCCCCATTTTTGCCCAAAAATCGTCCATCAGCTGCTAAACACATAGGAAGGAAGAAACTTCAAAATTCCTTGCAAGAAACCTTCCAAAAATTGGAGCAAAAGAGGGTGAGAAACCATGTTCTGTTTTGGTTTAAGTTTTGTTTAAGTTCAAGTTTTCATTGGTGTAAAAAATGGCATGCTAGCTTAGGTTTTGTTAAACCTTCGATTCAAGTACATGAATGGTGTTTTTATGAAGTTCCTAGCATGTTTACTTGAGCATGTTATATGTGTTATGTGGTAGATTTGTTGGCTTGAAAATAGGTGCTCGAAAATCTGGGTAGAAATATGTTACCCTGTTTCCAGAAAGCTTGGGTGAGCATTGATGTTGTTGGGTGATTTTCAAGCATGTGGGTTTTAAGTTTGGGTGGAACTTCAATTTGAATACACTCACGGTAGTACCTAGTAGCTTTTAGCATGTTTGTTCAAGCATTTGGTGTGTCTTATATGCTATAATTGTTCGGCGATCGATCGCCATGAATGGCGCGATCGATCGCCTCGAGCCAGTGAGGTCTGGCGATCGATCGCCTAGACGTAGCGATCGATCGTCAGATGCAGAACAAAGAAAAATGAAGTTTTTTGTTGGATTTTTGATTTTGGTCTATAAATTGGCATCTAATATTGTGTTGTACACTGGTGTAGAGCCTTCACAGATAGCTACACAACGCAGGGGATAGAGTCCTGCAACACACCATATTTTGGAAAGGTACGTAAGCGACGTACGGGCATCCCAACGGTAACATGTATTTTATGTTTGTCTATTTGACACATGTTAGATGCAAAGTTGTGCATTATGAGTATGATACATGTTGTTATGCATTGTTGTTTCATATGTATGTTGTGGAATAAAGAGTGTGTATTCCACGAGTCAGGGTTATCACTGTGATGATTTTAATGCTTACCGCTTATACCGCTAAAAATGTGGAGCGGGAGGGGGGAGGCTCGCTTTAACATGGAGGCGAGGTATGCCATACGAAGCGAGGAAGAGATACCGCTTGTATGAAGAAGCGAAGAAGAAGTACCACTTGTTAAGAAAATTACGAAGCGAGGGGCATTAAAATACACTGATGATAAACTGACTAAGAAAGATTTAAGATTAAGAAGTGAAGTTATGTCATGACATTTATTTAAAGAAGCCATAATTTCATATAATGATTTGATTATGAGTTATGGTACAGGGACAACCAATGGGCGTTTTAAATGCATTGGAAATACAGGAAGTATTTTATATCTATGATTGTGCATTATGCTTTACATTCATATTATGTTGAATATGAATTATGATGTGCTCATGAGTTGGGGGTTGTCTTTGTAGGTGCATTTAATACAGAGAACAAGGGTCGGGGTTGACACGTTGAGCTTTAAGGAGTGCTACAGGATTAGCATAACAGAGTTTCATTTTGTATAGTTTCTACAAGGAGTGTAGTAGAACTATAGTCTTACACGATGTTACTAAGAAATGTAAGTAATCCCTTTTGAAATTCTTTTGGTACTATAATCTCTATAAGCTCAGGATATCAACACGGCCTAATACTCTGATTTATGAATGATTAGTTCTCTTAATTGCACCTTATGTTGTTGATTAGATAACGGGGTCTCACATTTAGTGGTATCAGAGCAGTGGTTAGATAACCAAGGAACGAATAAAGGGTAGCCTTTACAAACAAGTTGGCTAGGTATTCATTGGTGGGCATGTTTATGCATGTAGTGCATATTTTTGTATAAGTTGTTATACTAACATGCTTTTGAATATGATTACTCTTGTTATCTAACGGCTTATATTATGAACTACTTTTGGTATTTTTGTTAACCCTTGTGTTACAGCATGGCGGCTATTAATCCGGAGAACCCCAATGAAGAGGTGGGGGATATAAGCAGTATCAATGCCAGTATTGCTCAGTCAAATCCTCTACCGCCACCTGCTGTAGGCGTGGAGCCTATTGCACAGATACTGCTACCAGGGGAGATAAGTCTGACCCAGTTTTTGAGCTATCATCCACCGCTATTTGAAGGAACTGAGACTGGGGAAGCAGCCGAGGAATGGCTTGAGAGACTGGAGCAGATATTCGTATCGGCACCCTGTGCACGGACTGCCTGGCTTAGGTTGGCATAGTTTCAGTTGGCTAAGAAGTCTTCCATGTGGTGGAAGACAACAGTTATGGAGCTGAGGGCTCAGGGTATGACGGTTGATTGGACTGTATTCAGGACCCGGTTCCTTAACCGGTACTTTTCTGCAGCTGCCAGACAATTAAAGGAAGATGAGTTCACTAATTTGAAGCAGGGCGGCCTGTCAGTGTCAGATTATGCTATGCAGTATTCCTCACTATTGAGGTATGTACCTCATATCGCTGTGAGCAGTCATGCCAAGATGAGGCATTTCCTGAAGGGACTGAGGCCAGAGTTATTTGATCGGGTTGTCTCCAACAACCCCAACTCATTTGATGATGCCCTGACTAGGGCAGAGCTGGCAGAGATTGCGGTTGGTGTGTACAAGGAAGATGTACCCCCTTTCATACCACCTCAGAGACCAGCTGTTGACAGCCTGAGGCCCCGAGGAGACCAGTTTAAGCCTCGTGGGGCCTCTTCATCTTCTAAATTCAGTGGGAAGAAGTCTCAGAGTCAGAAGCAAAACAATCGGGGACTAACACAGGGGAATAAGACAGGGGGAACAGGTGTGACCACTGTGGAGGATTTCATTTGCCACGTGACTGCCGAGGTTGTTATGTTTGTGGCAAGGTGGGCCACCTGGCTAGGGCTTGCCCCAATCGGGCAGGTCAGGCAGACTCAAGGCCGAATAGGCCAAGATTTGACGCTAGGACGGCACCACCGAGACAGCAGTTTGCACCTCGACCACAGGGAGGTCAGGCGGCAGGACCACCGCAGGGTCAAGTTTATGCACTGACTCGGGAGCAGGCTGAGGCAGCCCCGGAGGAGGTTATTGCTGGTACGTGTCATTTACTTACGTACCCCGCATTTATTTTGATAGATACAGGTGCTTCCCACTCTTTTGTATCTGCTACTTTTGTGGAGAGACACCGCTTGTGCTCGTCTCTGTTACCCACGCCTCTCATGGTCTCGACACCCACGGGGAAGCATGTGATTGCAGACCGACTATTATCTGATTGCCTCATTTATTTTGAGGGCAATGATCTGAGGGCCGATCTGATTCTATTGGGTATGGCAGACTTCGACTGCATTATGGGTATTGATGTGCTGAGCAGATACCAGGCTGTGGTAGACTGCCGACAGAAGATGGTACGTTTTCTGTCTGATCAGGGGTTCCAGTGGACCTTTTATGGGGACGGCTCTCGTCCAAGGATTCCACTGATCTCAATGGTTAAGATGTCCCGGTTATTGGAACGCGGTCATACAGGTTACATCATTTATGCCGTGGATGTATCTGAGGAAAAGGAAGAATTAAGGATCGGGGATATACCAGTGGTTGCAGAATTCATCGATGTGTTCCCGGATGAGATTCCAGGGTTTCCGCCGATCAGAGATGTTGAGTTTGAGATCGAGCTACTGCCAGGGACATCTGCTATTTCCCGTGCTCCTTATAGGATGGCACCGGCAGAGCTGAGGGAGCTGAAGGTACAGTTACAGGAACTCCTCGACAAGGGATACATTCGTCCTAGTGTATCGCCTTTGGGTGCACCAGTCTTGTTCGTGAAGAAAAAGGACGGTTCGATGCGCCTGTGTATCGATTACCGTCAATTGAACAAAGTGACTATTAAGAACAAGTACCCCCTTCCGAGGATTGATGATTTATTTGATCAGCTTCAGGGTACAGAGTTGAGGTTGAGCACAGTCTATCATCCCCAAACGGACGGACAGACCGAGCGTACGATACAGACGCTCGAGGATATGTTACGGGCTTGTGTGTTGGTGTTCGATACTTCTTGGCAGGACTCAGTAGCCTTAGTGGAGTTTTCTTATAACAATAGCTACCAAGCGAGCATACAGATGGCTCCTTTTGAGGCTCTTTATGGTAGACGTAGGTCACCGCTATATTGGGACGATGTGGACCGTAAATCGGTCAGAGGACCAGAGTTGGTCCAAGAAATGGAAGAAAATGTTAAGGTGATCAGAAGGAAATGAAAGCTGCCCAGGACAGATAGGCAGCGTATGCTAATCAACGGCGTAGGCCGTTGGAGTTTCAGTTGGGCGACAGAGTCTTTTTGAAGATCTCACCTTTCAGAGGTGTAGTACATTTTGGTATGCGGGGGAAGTTATCCCCGAGATACGTTGGGCCGTATGAGATTTTACAGCGTGTTGGTACTCTGGCATACCGGTTGGCTTTACCGCCCTCTCTGTCCGGTATACACGATGTGTTTCACGTATCTATGTTACGGAAGTACGAGCCAGATCCTTCTCATGTGTTGCAGCCTTCTGAGGTTCAGATAGAATCCGATGTTTCCTATGTGGAACGGCCTATCAGGATTCTGGATCGGGCAGATCGCAGCTGAGAAACAAATTTATTCCTATGGTCAAAGTTCAGTGGGATCGTAGGGGTGTCGAGGAGGCCACGTGGGAGACGGAGCGACACATGGTGCAGCACTATCCAGGACTGTTTTCTGGTATGTGATTTATGTTTTGTATTATATTGGGTAAGTGCATGCTGATTTCGAGGATGAAATCTCATAAGTAGGGGAGTATTGTGATATCCCCGAAATGATTATGTGTTATTTTAAACATTAATCATGTTATGAAGATTATGGTATTAATTCTTTGTGTTGAATTAATTATATTGGGGAAATTTATTTCAGGGTGTATGTGAAGTATGTTGGGAATTTGGGTTGTGGCATGATTATTTGGGGTGGGTGTTAATTGTTTTGGTGAAGCATGTTTATTTGGAAATTGAAGTATTTTATTGTTTAATTACTAAAAATATCATGTGAGGATATTTTAATACATCGTGCTAAATACCGGGACCAAAACATAACACATCACACCACCCAACACCCAACCACCCCCAACCCATGCTGCAAGTGGCTGATTGTCCATGCCCCTTTCCCCTTCTCCCACTCCACCTTCCCATGTCTGAAACTCTCCCCATTTTCGCCCAAGAATCGTCCATCAGCTGCTAAACACATAGGAAGGAAGAAACTTCAAAATTCCTTGCAAGAAACCTTCCAAAAATCGGAGCAAAAGAGGGTGAGAAACCATGTTCTGTTTTGGTTTAAGTTTTGTTTAAGTTCAAGTTTTCATTGGTGTTAAAAATGGCATGCTAGCTTAGGTTTTGTTAAACCTTCGATTCAAGTACATGAATGGTGTTTTTATGAAGTTCCTAGCATGTTTACTTGAGCATGTTATATGTGTTATGTGGTAGATTTGTTGGCTTGAAAATAGGTGCTCGAAAATCTGGGTAGAAATATATTACCCTGTTTCCAGAAAGCTTGGGTGAGCATTGATGTTGTTGGGTGATTTTCAAGCATGTGGGTTTTAAGTTTGGGTGGAACTTCAATTTGAATACACTCACGGTAGTACCTAGTAGCTTTTAGCATGTTTGTTCAAGCATTTGGTGTGTCTTATATGCTATAATTGTTCGGTGATCGATCGCCATGAATGGCGCGATCGATCGCCTCGAGCCAGTGAGGTCTGGCGATCGATCGCCTAGACGTAGCGATCGATCGCCAGATGCAGAACAAAGAAAAATGAAGTTTGTTGTTGGATTTTTGATTTTGGTCTATAAATTGGCATCTAATATTGTGTTGTACACTGGTGTAGAGCCTTCACAGATAGCTACACAACGCAGGGGATAGAGTCCTGCAACACACCATATTTTGGAAAGGTACGTAAGCGACGTACGGGCATCCGAACGGTAACATGTATTTTATGTTTGTCTATTTGACACATGTTAGATGCAATGTTGTGCATTATGAGTATGATACATGTTGTTATGCATTGTTGTTTCATATGTATGTTGTGGAATAAAGAGTGTGTATTCCACGAGTCAGGGTTATCGCTGTGATGATTTTAATGCTTACCGCTTATACCGCTAAAAATGTGGAGCGGGAGGGGGGAGGCTCGCTTGCACATGGAGGCGAGGTATGTCATACAAAGCGAGGAAGAGATACCGCTTGTATGAAGAAGCGAAGAAGAAGTACCGCTTGTTAAGAAAATTACGAAGCAAGGGCATTAAAATACACTGATGATAAACTGACTAAGAAATATTTAAGATTAAGAAGTGAAGTTATGTCATGACATTTATTTAAAGAAGCCATAATTTCATATAATGATTTGATTATGAGTTATGGTACAGGGACAACCAATGGGCGTTTTAAATGCATTGGAAATACAGGAAGTATTTTATATCTATGATTGTGCATTATGCTTTACATTCGTATTATGTTGAATATGAATTATGATGTGCTCATGTGTTGGGGGTTGTCTTTGTAGGTGCATTTAATACAGAGAACAAGGGTCGGGGTTGACACGTTGAGCTTTAAGGAGTGCTACAGGATTAGCAGAACAGAGTTTCATTTTGTATAGTTTCTACAAGGAGTGTAGTAGAACTATAGTCTTACACGCTGTTACTAAGAAATGTAACTAATCCCTTTTGAAATTCTTTTGGTACTGTAATCTCTATAAGCTCAGGATATCAACACGGCCTAATACTCTGATTTATGAATGATTAGTTCTCTTAATTGCACCTTATGTTGTTGAGATAACGGGGTCTCACACATGAAGCGTGCATCGGTTCCATGACCAACCAACATTTTTTAAAAAAAATGGCCTCTCGATCGATCGGCCAAAGGCTTTCGATCGATCGAGAGCCACATAAAATTTGGCAACAAAAATCGGCCTCGCTCGATCGATTGAGAAGATTGCTCGATCGATCGCCCGACCTTCTCAATCGATCGGTCGTTTTGCTCAATCGATCGAGCACATTGTTCATCGTCGTCAAATTTTGTTAACGACACGCGGTCGATCGGTGGCCCCTTGCCGATCGATCGGTGAGCTCTGTATCAGCCTAAAAATGGGGTTTTTGAGCTAAAACCCCTAGAATAACAAACACAACACCTAATACACCCCAAATCCTCAACAAGGAACCATAAATCCTCCCCAAAACATAAAAACCAAAAATCCAAAACTCAATCCCAACTCTATACTTAACCAAATACCATAAAAATACTATCAAATCGAAGATAAAAGAGAGGGGAAGAACCAATCTGCTCAAAAATCCATCAAGAATCGAGCCTCCAACGATTTTTCTCCAAGGGAAAAAGGAAAGGGAAAAGGGTAGGGGGGAAGGAGGGAGAGAGTCGTGAAGTAGAGACTGGAGAATGGTGGAACACCGAGTCCAATTGGTATATATAGTACCAAAGGCTCAAAAAACCTGAGTCTCAAATACTCGCACCCTGACTAATTAAAACTCATCTGTGTTCAATAATTATCTCCCACTCACTATTTTCAATACCAACCTCAATCCAAAGTTCCCCAGATTCCAGATCCCACTACTAACACAATTCCAAGGTGTAACACCTTAATGAGAATAAATCTCAACCTATGGGCCCAACGACCCCGATACTGGATTAAAATCCCCTGGAGTCTCAACAGCGTAATTATCTCATAATTACTCTAATTAAAATCCATTAAGGATTATAACAACTCCGGGATCAACACAATTAATTTACGGATATCACATGCAGTGTCGTGGAAATCTACCAAGCAAACTTGTATTACTAGATCCACTTCGGAATCTGAATTCATAGCATTGGATAAAGCAGGAGAATAAGTCGAATGGCTTAGAAGTTTCTTGGAAGAAATTCCTTGTTGGGAAAAACTTGTGCCTGCAATTAAAATAAAGTGCGATAACCAATCGGCTATAGGAAGGGCACATAATAGCATGTATAATGGCAAATCTAGACATATACATCGTAGACCATTAAACAGTTGATCTATAATGACGTTATTTCTATTGACTACGTGAAGTCAAAAGAGAATATAGCGGATCCGCTTACAAAAGGCTTGCCTAAAGATCAAGTATATAGTTTATCGAGGGGAATGTGATTAAAACCCTATAATCAAAATCTCGTAGTGGATACCCAACCTATGTGACTGGAGATCCCAAGATCTAGTGCCCTTCCTATAAACACCTTGGAGAATTAATCTCCGACCCTTTCCTATGACAAGGGGTGTAGCCTGCAAAAATGGTACGAGGATAGGCAAAAGGCCTTTAATGATTCCTAAGACATATTAGGATATGTTGGAGTATAGCGAGATACTCTTTTAGGAGATCACCTACGTAAGTGCGAAGTTTGACCGCTTCAAAGAATGGAAAGCACTTATGAAACCAAGCATGGTCCATGGACGAAACGTACACAACCGTAAGAAACCAATGCTAAGGTTAAGGTTGTTATGGTGTGGGTTCAATTGTCTTGGTTTACACCAACGACTAAATAGTTCAAGACTATAAGTTCACTATTAAGTCAAGTAAATCAGATTGAATACTACTACGGAAGATTCAAAGCTGCAAGCTATCTCTCCAGATGCCATAATAATTCGTTGAAAGAACTCAATTGCATCATGCATTAATTTAATTCATGTGGGAGATTGTTGGAAAAAAATGCTTAATGAATTAGAAATTAAGCATCGAGGGCCAAACGAAGTGTGTTGGAGGCCGCGATCGATCATCCTATGTTGGCTCGATCGATCGCGTATTTGGAAAAAATAATGTGCCAAAAATCTGCCAGGTAGATCGATCGCCAATTCAGGCGCGATCGATCGCGCCTGGCAGTGGGTGTAAGATAAAGGGCACGATCGATCGCGCTCTGATCAGTTTTGATGGTTGGGTGAGTCTCTTCATGAATTGATGCGTTTTTTCCTGAATTTTTGCCTCCAATTGGTGTCCCTATGTGACATTGTTTGGTCTAATATATATAATGAACAATTCCTAGATACCAGATTTTAGAAAATCTCTCCACTTCCAAGAGAAATTTTGTGCATCTTGTTCATCATTCCTCTTGTTCAAATTTGAGTGCTTTCAAACCTTTGTGGTTTGACGACTTATGATTTGGAATGCTCCTATCACAAGTCGTAGTCGTTGTATCTTGGGAGACAAATTGCCAAAGCAACCATTAGCACCAAGGCGGAGAAATATTGTCTTAAGGACGGAGATTACAAATTTCGCATCGACGTTCTTCGTGAAATTCCATCACTTGCCTTTCATACACATAAACGAAATTTTTGACTCACAAATTTTAAGGTATTTTTTAGCAATACCAATGTATTTCAATTTCTAATTATTGAAGTCATTTCAAATCCATTGTTGAAATTAAAGCATTTCAAAT
The DNA here is from genome assembly GCA_907163345.1 of Haberlea rhodopensis. NCBI lineage: Eukaryota > Viridiplantae > Streptophyta > Magnoliopsida > Lamiales > Gesneriaceae > Haberlea > Haberlea rhodopensis. The sequence goes on from CAJQUN010000010.1 coordinate 11,483,022, forward strand.
CCATCGCAGCATACCCTAAACTCTCATACACTTCCCTCTCAACCCAAGCAAACGCCATACAGCAAAGCCCCAAGCTCCTCGCCGACACCTGATAAGTGTGATTTTTACACTTAATTTAATATATGATTAAGGGCGTTTTTACTATGATTCTTGGACAATATTATGCGTTTTCGTGTTGTTTTATGTATGTTCCAGGAATAAATGTCCAAATACATAAAAGCGGAGAAAATAAGCTTATATTAATGAAAAAAGATCAAATCGAGCACAACCGGATATTATCGAACAAGGAATGAAATAAAATGGAACCATATCTGATATATATCATTGAGGGAGGGACGTATTTCAAAGAGGAGCAGATATTATTATATTAGAGCGATAATTACGTGCAGCATACAAAAGGAGTTTACGGGAGAAGAGTTTCAGAATGAGGGGAGACAACAGGATAAAGAGTGATTCAGCAAAGAGAAGAGTTGGTGAGAAGAGATATACACATACAGAGATCAGATAAAAGAGAGAAAAACTCACGTAAAAGAAGAGTGACGGGCAGAATCAAAATAAGCAGAGACGTGAACGAAAGTGGAGAACAGATTGGAAGTGAAGAGATAGGGGATTAATCTTATCAGTAGCAGATTTACGTGAGATGGAGAAGAAAGAAACGTAAAGAAAAAAAAAGAGAAAACTTCGCCAGATTACAGATAAGAAGAGTACTTGAGCAGCAGATTTACAGGAGATAGGGGATAAACATTCAGACGTAAATAAGGGAGAGACGTAAGGAAAGGAGAAAACGATATCAGGGAAGAAGCGGAGGAACCAGAAAAAGAGTTGCGTGAACAAGACAGCAAGAGAGAGGAGATTGAGACGGGTGAGTAGCATTCAAGAGGAGAGTTACGAAGGTGAGCAAATATCAGAGACGTGAGTGAGCAGGAGAGCAGATTTACGTGAGTGAGGAGGAGAATAGACGCACGGGATTGGAGTAAAAAAGGAGGAGTTAACGGGAAAGGAGGAGAGTTAAGAGAGGAACAGATTACATAGCACTTCAGAGAAGAAGAGAAGATCGGGGTGAACAGATTGGAAGAAGAGAAAAGCGAAGACAAAATCTGGGAACGTAGGAAAATTCACTTAAGGAGATTGAACAGAACAGAAGAATTGGACGTGAAGAAGAAGCACGGCAGGAAGGATTTGGTGAAGAAGAATACACGTACAGAACACTACAAAGCGAGAGACGGAGCTACGGTCGACGACGCGATTCAACATCGCTGGTTTATACGTATTTCTAAACTTTTTTTGTTTCTATTTAATTTCCTTATGCTTTTGATGTTGAAATACATGATATTGCATTTGATTTTAAATATGTTGCTAGGCTAAGTTTGTTGTCAAGACTTAGGGGATCCTATGTTATGAACCCATGATTTAAATTGATTGTTTTTTATTGATTCTTATTATCTAAGTGCATAAATCATTGTTCTTCATGCTTTTAAGGGTTTGGCCATCCTTGAATGATATTAAATAACAATTGAGATCGAGAGATAAAATTGTGATTCGATATAGTGATTTATGTCGTGGATTTCAGGCTGAGATCGAGAGATAAAGTCAAATACATGTGTGATAGCAATAGATTTACCAAAATCGAAGGCTAGAAGTTTTCATAGATCGATTTACAATATTAATTTTTCAATAAGGGTACGAGAGTGGCTTATTGTTACGTTAGTATCATATTTTTTTATAGCCGGACCAAGGTATAACAAGTGAATTAGGAAAACTCATCACCTTAGATTGTTTGAATTAATTCTTAACTAATAGGCGAATTGTGAGGGATTACATAGGTGAACCGAAAGTCTTGATAATTGTCCCTATTGATTTTATTTTCATTCTCTATTGATTGTTTGGGTTACATAGTTAGTTAATTTGTCACTTTAGTTAATTGATCGTCATATGCAACATGGATAGTTATATGATCGTCATATGCAATTCTCATAGTGATAATAATGTATGAAATCCTTACGACTTGTGATCATCAGAGATCCCAACATAAGGAGTTATGTATCTTGATATCGTCAAACGTTACCCGTAACAGGGTATACTATAAAGACGTGGTGCTGCTCCGTGGATTCTGCTTCAAACACGCTACAAGGGTGAGACCTTCGTATTCATTAATCCGATATGATAACCTATGTATAGATCTGCTGGTTTGTAATCCTAAAATTGTTATTCCGCTGCGTTGTATGCTCATAGGATTACTTATATATTTGTTGGGATATGCCCTAAGACAAGTCATTAGATGATTGTTTAAGACTTACAATGTTTATGGTTTTATGAATGGCAATTCATTATTATATATTATTCTTTTAACTGTGCATTGTGAATTAATATATATGTTAATGTCCTTAGAATAATATTGTATTATTCTTAAAGATGTCCCTAGTCAAGTATTATCATGAATAGGGATAATGATAATACGTAGAGACTAGTATATGTTGATCGATGAATTGTTCATTGATATGAGATATCAAATCAACATATGGGTACATGTTAGAGAACGATGTACTGGACAGACCCACCATGAGAATGCAACATAGATAGTTATATGATCGTCATATGCAATTCTCATAGTGATAATAATGTATGAAATCCTTACGACTTGTGATCATCAGAGATCCCAACATAAGGAGTTATGTATCTTGATATCGTCAAACGTTACCCGTAACAGGGTATACTATAAAGGCGACTATTGGATACACTACGAATTATGTAGAGGGAGGTTGACTGATCGAGATAGGATTTGTCCCTCCTATATAACAGGAGATGTGTTTGGCCCTTGATCAAGTGAGAACTAAAATGCATGGCCATGCTCGAATGAGTCGATATGAGATATCGAGCTTATTCGTTTATTCTAGTTCTACTTGGGGATCAAGAAATAAAGATTGGATATACGAGTATGACTGTTCCATGACTCGTGTTCAATCTAAACACAAAGGACAAAGGGATTAAGTTACATGATTAATATTATCACAAGTTCTAAATGTTATGTCGAGTAATTGACATTCTTGTAATTTGGGTAGCATTGATGTGTTGCTAGATACCGCTCAATGCTTGAGACGTAAAATGAGATTTTATGTCACTGCCAACATTACAAGATCCTATCGGGTCGCACAAAAGATTAAATCGAGAAGGGAAATTAAATTCATGAGATGAATTAAATAATTAAGAGGAGTCTTAATTAATAATCATAATGATTAATTAAATCATGGGCTTAAGCCCATGAGGCTTTATGAAAGCCTTTAATTAATTATATAAAATATGATTGCAAGGGGTTTAATTAAAAAAAGACAACTTCATAACACTAAACCTAAGCCACACACGGCCGCACCATCTTGAGCTCTCGGCCACTTCATAGCCGAGTGGTTCTTGGAGATCTTGTGCCAATTTTGATTGTGAATCAAGTGTGGTTTTGGTTCCGGTTTAATAACTTGTCTAGCAACTTGTTATTAAACTATCCCTTCACCCGATTTGATCGTGTGGATACCGTTGAGGCAAAACTCATCGAGTTTTGCTAGTGACTCGGAGAAGGCGTAAGACGTGGTGCTGCTCCGTGGATTCTGCTTCAAACACGCTACAAGGGTGAGACCTTCGTATTCATTAATCCGATATGATAACCTATGTATAGATCTGCTGGTTTGTAATCCTAAAATTTTTATTCCGCTGCGTTGTATGCTCATAGGATTACTTACAGTGGTATCAGAGCCGTGTACAAGGCTCATATCGGATTTATGTGATTAAATTGTGTTAATCATATTAGAATTAATATTGCATGCTATTAAAACTGTTTAAATTCATATATGATATGAAATTAATTTTAGTTTATGAAAATCATCGTAATAATTATATTTGATATAATTGGCGAATAATAATATTTATTGAGCATCAATTTTTCGGCCACCACCATCACAAATGTCATCACGGCTAGCCACATGAGGGCTAGGGTTTTCGAACCCTTGGCTCGAGATGGCTTAGTCGTTGTGTCTAATAATTGTGCATGGAAGTGTCGAAAATTAATTATGGTTTAGAACCCATTGGACGTGACGGCTAGCTCATGACGGATAGGGTTTCGAACCCTAATAGCCGTGCATGGCTCGGCCATCATCGCCTTATTTTCTAAAGTTTTGAGACGTGGATGAGTTTTGAACTCTTTGACTCGATAATGGTTCACGCATGCATGGATTAGTAACTTTACCACTGAGAGCAAGGTTTTTCGAACCCTTAGCTCGAGATGGTTGAGCCAACCCCGTGCATGGCCTGACCTTGACTCGTGGCTAACAAATTCCGGCGTCTAAAACAAGATGGCTCGATAAAATTCCATAAGAATGCATGAAGGTGCGAGGCGGCTAGGGTTTGGAACCCTAGCGCCGCCGCCGCACGAGCCATGGCTCGGCCATGGGCTAGGGTTTCGAACCCTAGGCCCACTATTGGTCCAGCCGTGTGCTTCATGGTTCGAACCATGGTGGTTCGTGTCTTAGTCGCTTTAGTTCGTGGCATGAGATGTCCCGAGCATACGATAATTTTTCAAAAATTATTTTACAGTTTTAATTAGAATTAAATTTAAAATGTTTAGAATTCAATTAATTAAATGTTAATACATGCTTTATGTGTTGTTTGAGCATGGTGCGTGGTTATAGCCCTTTGACCTATTAGATAGGATTTGTGAATGTTTGTAATTTTTAATACGACCTGCGTGTCGTGCCTTTCTCTATTTCATTCTAAATGTAAGCCCTCCCCTATGTTCCCCTCGAATGTGAATCGAGGAATTCTATATCTTGTAAATAGTGTAGTTTATTTTATTGATGGTGATCAATGAAGATGGAGCATCGTGCCGGGATGAGGAGGCCATTCACAAATTGGAGCCAAAGGAAGGTGCTTATGAAGTTACCTTAGGTTGACTCATAGGATTTTCTCATTGGCTTGAGAAAATCATTAGTAGGGGCTATAACCATGTCACGTTTAATTATGTATGTTGATGCATGATTTATCTTATGTTTTAGTTTGATAATAGTATTACACATATATGTAGATATGTATACAACTATATGTAGTGGACATATTTTAAATTATCAAATTAATCATGAGATCAATAAATCCCTCTAAAATATTAAGTTTTAGATGCCTTCCAAAATAAAAGTACTCGTCAATAACTTCGATTGTACATGTGTGGGTTTGCCAAAGCAAAGCACCGTGGCAATCTTAGTAAGGCGCGAAAGGATAAAAGTGATATCCGTTATACTTTAATTGGGTACGACTTAACTAGGTTATCTCAATAGGATTGGGAACCTAGAGGCATGGGTTGGATTATAATTCATTTGATGAATTGAACAAAGTGTTGTTAATCCAACTATCCAAGAATTATATGTGATGTAATTGACAAAGTGTTGTCTACCTAAATAACCGAGTCTTGGGCGATTAGCCAAAGCTAACTCAAGATTAAGTGAAATATGGATCTTGGCCCACTAAAGGTTTTGAGGGTTGATATTTTTTTCAAACAAAATAGTGGGAGTATCATTTAATATAAGACCATGTTAAATGATTTAAATCATAAACTTATTTTGCATATTTATATTGTAGATATCCATGGCAACTAACAACGTTACTAGCACTTTATCACTGCGATCGGTCCTTGAGAAGGACAAATTAAATGGGACGAATTTCCTACACTGGCATAGGAACTTGAGGATAGTCCTCAAACAAGAAAAGAAACAATATGTCCTAGAGGAACCCTTGCCCGCTGAGGAACCTCCCCTAACAGCTACAAGAGCTGAAAAAGATGCTTACAAGAAGCATCAGAGTGACGCACTTGATGTTGGGTGCCTCATGCTTGCAACCATGAACTCTGAGCTTCAGAAGCAACATGAGGAAATGGAGGCGTTCGATATGATCGAACGCTTAAAGCAGTTGTACCAACAGCAAGCTAGACAAGAGAGGTATGACGTCTCTAAAGCGTTATTCCAGTGCAGGATGGTAGAAGGAAGCTTAGTTGGAACTCATGTGCTCAAGATGATTGGGTACATTGAGAATCTGGACAAGCTAGGTTTTCCATTGGACCAAGAGTTGGCCACCGATGTGATCTTGCAATCGTTGCCTGAGAGCTTCAGTCAATTTGTAGTAAATTACAATATGACTGACATGGAAAAGACTGTACCACAGTTGCTTGGTATGTTGAGAACATATGAAGCAAATACTAAGAAGACTAAGGCCACAAATGTCCTTATTGTGAATAAGGGCAAAGGAAGGGCCAAAGCTAAAGGCAACAAGAAAGCAAAGAAGGTCTTTGTTAAATCTAAGCCAAAGTCTTCTGCACTAAAGCCAAAGGGAGGGATAGCAAAGGAAGGGAACTGTTTCCATTGCGGTGAGACCGGCCATTGGAAAAGGAACTGCAAAGTATATCTGGAGGATCTAAAGAAAGGAAGTGTGACTTCCGCTTCAGGTATTTTTGTTATAGAAGTCAATTTATCTACTTCTTCATCATGGGTATTAGATACTGGATGTGGATCTCACATTTGTGTAAATGTGCAGGATCTCAAAAGGAGTAGGACGTTGGCGAAAGGTGAAGTTGATCTCCGAGTTGGAAATGGAGCAAGAGTTGCTGCATTAGCTATAGGAGATTATCATTTAGCTTTACCTTCTGGTTTATCATTGATTTTAAAAGACTGTTATTTTGTGCCTTCTATTACTAAAAACATAATATCTATTTCTTGTTTAGACAAGTATGGTTTTTCATTTATAATAAAGGACAACTGTTGTTCTATTTATTTGAATGATATGTTTTATGCTAGTGCACAAATGGTGAATGGTCTTTATGTATTAAATCTTGATATGCCTATCTATAACATAAATACTAAAAGGATTAAAAATAATGATTGTAATCCGACTTATCTCTGGCACTGTCGCTTGGGCCACATAAACGAGAACCGCATATCTAAACTTCATAAGGATGGAGTATTAGATTCATTTGATTTTGAATCATATGAAACATGCGAATCTTGTTTAATGGGCAAGATGACTAAAGCCCCTTTCAAGGGACATGTTGAAAGGGCAAATGTTTTATTAGGACTAATACATAGTGATGTATGTGGACCAATAAGTACACAAGCTAGAGGTGGTTTTCAATACTTCGTTACATTTACTGATGACCTCAGTAGATATGGGTATGTGTACCTAATGAAACATAAACATGAAACCTTTGAAAAGTTCAAAGATTTCAAGAATGAAGTACAAAACCAACTTGGCAAGAGTATCAAAATCCTTCGATCAGATCGAGGAGGAGAATACTTAAGCCAAGAGTTTCATGACTATCTAAAGGAATGTGGGATAGTCCCACAACTCACTCCTCCGTATACTCCACAATGGAATGGTGTCTCCGAGAGGAGAAATCGAACCTTGTTAGACATGGTTAGATCAATGATGAGTCATGCAGATCTTCCGATATCGTTTTGGGGACACGCTCTAGAAACAACGATTTTCTTACTGAACCGTGTTCCATCTAAATCAGTGGAAAAGACACCATATGAGATATGGACTGGGAAGCGTCCTAGTATGTCTTTTATGAAGATTTGGGGTTGTGAGGCTTTCGTTAGACGTCACGCCACTAACAAACTTGGACCCAAATCTGATAAGTGTTTATTTGTGGGGTATCCTAAGGAAACGAAAGGATACTATTTCTATTATCCTACCGAGAACAAAGTAGTTGTTGCTCGGACTGGTGTATTTCTTGAAAGAGAATTTATTTCTAGAAAAAACCAGTGGGAGAAAAATAGAACTTAGTGAAGTTCAACCACAAGAAAACACTGAACCTGAGATTGAGATGGAAACAGAGCAGGCACCGCAAGCTGTTGTGGAAGAAACACCTGCTCAAGAGACACAAGCCCAGCGTAGGTCTGTAAGAGAACACCGGGAGCCACAGAGATATGGATTTCTTGTGACTCAACAAGGTGACTTACTACTTATTGATGAGGATGAGCCGTCATCTTATCAACAAGCTATAATGGGCAATGATTCTGAGAAATGGCAAGAGGCCATGAAATCTGAGATGGAATCCATGTATACAAACCAAGTATGGACTTTGGTTGATCCACCTGAAGGGGTACGACCCATAGGGTGCAAATGGATTTTCAAGAAAAAGACCGATATGGATGGTAACGTACAAACCTATAAAGGTCGGCTGGTTGCAAAAGGATTCAAACAAATTCATGGTATTGACTATGATGAAACCTTTTCACCAGTGGCCATGGTTAAATCCATAAGGATCTTACTTGCAATAGCTGCATTTCATGATTATGAAATCTGGCAGATGGATGTCAAAACAGCTTTCCTCAATGAAAATCTGCTCGAGGATGTGTACATGACACAGCCCGAGGGTTTTGTCGATCCAAAGGATGCTGGAAAGATATGCAAGCTACAACGATCCATTTATGGATTGAAGCAAGCTTCTCGGAGTTGGAATCTTCGTTTTGATGATGCAATCAAAGAGTTTGGTTTTATCAAAAATGAAGATAAACCTTGTGTCTACAAGAAGGTCAGTGGGAGCGTAATCATTTTCCTAGTGTTGTATGTAGATGACATACTTCTTATTGGAAATGATATCCCTGCCTTGCAATCTGTAAAGATTTGGCTAGGGAATTGTTTTTCGATGAAAGACTTAGGAGAAGCCACCTATGTATTAGGAATCAAGATCTATAGAGATAGATCGAGAAGGCTTCTTGGTCTAAGTCAAAGTACATACATAGACAAGGTGCTTAAAAGGTTTAGCATGCAAGAATCCAAGAAAGGATTTGTGCCTATGACACATGGTATTTATCCCTCGAAGGAACAGTGTCCTTCAACACCATATGAGAGACAACGCATGAGTAAGATTCCATACGCGTCAGCTATTGGATCTATCATGTATGCCATGATATGTACTCGTCCCGATGTATCGTATGCTTTGAGCATGACGAGCAGATATCAAGTTGATCCAGGTGAAGGTCACTGGATTGCTGTCAAGAATATCCTAAAGTACTTGAGAAGGACTAAGGATACATTCTTGATTTATGGAGGTGAGGAAGAGCTCAATGTAATGGGTTACACTGATGCACGCTTCCAAACCGACATAGGTGATTTTCGATCGCAATCTGGATATGTGTATTGCCTGAATGGAGGTGCTGTGAGCTGGAAGAGTTCAAAGCAAGAAACAGTAGCCGATTCTACAACGGAAGCTGAGTATATTGCTGCCTCGGATGCAGCAAAGGAAGCTGTTTGGATGAGGAAGTTCATTTCTGAACTTGGAGTGGTGCCTAGCATTAAAGATCCGATAGAACTCTATTGTGACAACAATGGAGCGATCGCATTGGCTAAGGAACCAAGATCTCACCAAAGATCCAAGCACATACTTAGGCGTTTCCATTTCATTCGAGAAATCGTTGAAAGGGGAGATGTTAAAATATGCAAAGTACCAACAGATGATAATGTATCTGACCCATTGAAGAATCCACTGTCACAGCAGAAGCATGATCGTCATACTAGATCTCTAGGCATTAGGTATATGTCTGAGTTGTCTTAGTGCAAGTGGGAGATTTGTTGGGATATGCCCTAAGACAAGTCATTAGATGATTGTTTAAGACTTACAATGTTTATGGTTTTATGAATGGCAATTCATTATTATATATTATTCTTTTAACTGTGCATTGTGAATTAATATATATGTTAATGTCCTTAGAATAATATTGTATTATTCTTAAAGATGTCCCTAGTCAAGTATTATCATGAATAGGGATAATGATAATACGTAGAGACTAGTATATGTTGATCGATGAATTGTTCATTGATATGAGATATCAAATCAACATATGGGTACATGTTAGAGAACGATGTACTAGACAGACCCACCATGAGAATGCAACATGGATAGTTATATGATCGTCATATGCAATTCTCATAGTGATAATAATGTATGAAATCCTGACGACTTGTGATCATCAGAGATCCCAACATAAGGAGTTATGTATCTTGATATCGTCAAACGTTACCCGTAACAGGGTATACTATAAAGGCGACTATTGGATACACTACGAATTATGTAGAGGGATGTTGACTGATCGAGATAGGATTTGTCCCTCCTATATAACAGGAGATGTGTTTGGCCCTTGATCAAGTGAGAACTAAAATGCATGGCCATGCTCGAATGAGTCGATATGAGATATCGAGCTTATTCGTTTATTCTAGTTCTACTTGGGGATCAAGAAATAAAGATTGGATATACGAGTATGACTGTTCCATGACTCGTGTTCAATCTAAACACAAAGGACAAAGGGATTAAGTTACATGATTAATTTTATCACAAGTTCTAAAGGTTATGTCAAGTCATTGACATTCTTGTAATTTGGGTAGCATTGATGTGTTGCTAGATACCGCTCAATGCTTGAGACGTAAAATGAGATTTTATGTCACTGCCAACATTACAAGATCCTATCGGGTCGCACAAAAGATTAAATCGAGAAGGGAAATTAAATTCATGAGATGAATTAAATAATTAAGAGGAGTCTTAATTAATAATCATAATGATTAATTAAATCATGGGCTTAAGCCCATGAGGCTTTATGAAAGCCTTTAATTAATTATATAAAATATGATTGCAAGGGGTTTAATTAAAAAAAGACAACTTCATAACACAAAACCTAAGCCACACACGGCCGCACCATCTTGAGCTCTCGGCCACTTCATAGCCGAGTGGTTCTTGGTGATCTTGTGCCAATTTTGATTGTGAATCAAGTGTGGTTTTGGTTCCGGTTTAATAACTTGTCTAGCAACTTGTTATTAAACTATCCCTTCACCCGATTTGATCGTGTGGATACCGTTGAGGCAAAACTCATCGAGTTTTGCTAGTGACTCGGAGAAGGCGTAAGACGTGGTGCTGCTCCGTGGATTCTGCTTCAAACACGCTACAAGGGTGAGACCTTCGTATTCATTAATCCGATATGATAACCTATGTATAGATCTGCTGGTTTGTAATCCTAAAATTTTTATTCCGCTGCGTTGTATGCTCATAGGATTACTTACAAGTCATAACCATTTTTCGTAAGCTAAATATAGTTAAACTAGTGGAGTTTGGTACTTATTTCCTAGTCCTCGTGGGTTCGACAATCCGTACTTATATTATCATTATACTAAAACTTGACACCGTGCACTTGCAGTAGAATCGCTACACTCAAAAATATTGTTTTAAATAATAGCGATCAAGTTTTTGGCACCGTTGCCGGGGACTAGTTTTAATAATATCAAACGAGATTAGTTGACTGTAGTTTAGTCATTTGTTTTTTTTTATTTTTTATTTTTGGTTTTTGTTTTGTTTGTCTTGTGAGGTACTTGGAGATGCTACATCAACAAGCATTCACAAGATTTGGCCAACAACCATTCGAGCCGTTCTATGCAGTGTGGGAGAGATTCAACGATTTGGCAAGCACGTACCGGTATAATGACTTTCCAAACTACACTCGTCTGCAATATTTTTTAAGTGGTTTGGATGCGGACACACAAGGATGGATATTCAACGGAGCTTTGGCAACTGGTAGTCCTTTGGTTGATAGAGATGAAGACAATGTATTGCACTTGTTTAATGACATGGTGAACTTCGACTACCGGTGGCATTGGAATCCTTCACTGCAGGGTTGGAGCCACCAATACCCACCAAAGCCTCACGACCCTCATTTTACAGACCCACCACTTGAACATCAGGGAGAGACGAGTGACAGTTCTGCGGAAGTCAGTGCTCATTTAGAGGATACGTTACTCAGGTTTATGGCATCATGTGAGACAAAGATTGAAAGTCAGACCAACTCAATGCGTCATCTGGAGCAGCAAATGGTGAGCAATCAACAAGCTGCCAAGAGAATGAGACGATACCTACTAGAGAAGAGGAGACGAATCAAGTTGGGTTTCATGACGATGATCACTCAAACAACCAAGTTTGGGGGAGTGATCCTACTACTGTGGAAGATTTAAGGGAACTTGAGCCTCTTCAAGAGATTGAGCCTACTTTAGAGACATTATCTGAGGAGTTCCCATATGAAGATGAGTCGAGAGTGATGTTGGAAAAGGACGAGATCTTCGAAGATTCTGACTTAAGCCCATCGATGGATACATGTTCTATGACATATGTGGATCTGTATTTCCCATGGATGCCAACATCACCACAATATATCTTCCAAGATACGAAGCCAAGTCAAGAATCATTCTCTCATGCCTACCATTTCATGAAGAAAGTTGTTGGAGCAACAAGCTTACACTATTATAATCTTGCCAAGCTTGAGGGCATACTGAATGAAGACCCATTAGTGGTATCATATGATACTTACTATGGGCGGCAACCGTTCTTTGATGGTTGCTTCTGATGGTCAAGCCGACGACTAGAAATCAGCGCTTCTTGGGAGGCAACCAAGCGTATCCTTTTGTTATTTAGTTTGTTTTATTTTTTAGTTTTTGCATTTTAGTTTGTTTATCTCTCGAGTCAATATTTTACCATTTGCATTCTTCTCTTGCTAGGTACTTAGTTGGAGCGATGAACCCCTACAACAGTGGAGCTTTCAAAAGCGAATCTTCCTCAACCCTCATGCAAGCGTCTTGATCAGGGGAGTTTACTTTTTCCCTTTTGATTCTTTTAAACATTGAGGACAATGTTTCATTTAAGTTTGGGGGAGTGGCTTGCATGTTTACTTGTTTTATCCACATGTTGTGTGCTTAATTGACACTTGAATCGTCCGATTATTATGAGTTAATTTTTTTTATGAGTTCAATTAGTAAGATAAGAATAAATCATAATAGTGGTCTCTATTCAATGATGTTACTAGTCTCACTTTCCATGTCAACTTGAGTTTTGATGATTGTAAAACTTGTTTGTGAATATCTTGTTTTAAGTAGTATGTCAAAGATGAGGAATATTTTGAGCACATTTGAGTCATAATCTTGTGAATTGCACTTGTAGTAGTGAAAATTGTAATAGCTCAATTTTTAAGAAGAGACTCTGCCCAAATTTTTCTAAGATAAAAGTCACGGGTAATAAGTTATTAAGTCAACATCCGATAAGAATAAAAACGTTTCCGCTAAACAAAAGTTCAAAGTGATAATAAGATTTTGAATTGAGTGTAGCCTTGTATTCAAACAATTGAATACGGCGGGCGACCCGTCTGGGCGGGCCGTCACAGTTGGTATCAGAGCCTTAGTTTATAAGTTTGGATTAGACAATTGCCTTAATAATAAGTTGATTTAGGTTTGACTTGTTGGGAAATTTTTTGGATTTAGAGTAATGGAGTTAAGTTTGAATCAGGATTTTATATGTATGTGTTTGAACTTATGTGTGTACTTGTTTTTACTTGCTTTAAACATTTTATTTGTTTTGTTTAAACTAGTATCATTTATTCCGATAAAACTCTATTTTTAAGATTCCAAATGGCTAGAGGAAGAACCAGTAGCAATCAGAGTGGTAGCCAAGAGCAGGACTCGAATCGCGACTCAGGAGATGGTCAAGATAGGAATGTGAATCAAGGTCAAGATGGAATCCCAAATATAAATGTGGGATCAATGAATGAGGTGGACATCACGAACATATGTCGCATCATAGCTGGAGTGTTACAACAAAATGTTGTTTCGGCACCACTACAACCGGAAACACAAAGAAGGACTGAATTTGAGAGATTCCGGGCACTCCGACCACCGTACTTTGGAAACGAGACTGATCCAATGAAAGCTGAGGAATGGCTGACTAAGATTGAAGAATTACTGAAGGCCATAAACATTGCCGATGGAGAAAAAGTTACAGTGGTGACTCCATTTCTGGAAGGAAATGCAAAGCATTGGTGGACCTCAGTGGAAGTAAGTATGGAACGAAACTCCATTACCTGGACGATTTTTAGAGAGAAATTTCTGCAACAATATTTTCCTGACGCTGTCCGAATGGCTAAAGAAGATGAATTTTTGCGGCTGAGGCAAACTGAGAATATGACTGTGCTGGAATATTTGAGGAAGTTCCAAGAGCTGGGCAGATTCTGTCCTTTGTATTTGCAGTCTGAGAACAGCAAGGTTACAAGGTTCAGACAAGGTCTTCGTACTGGCATCAGGCTCAAAGTAGCACCTCTCATGGATACCAAATTTGATATACTTATGGAGAGGGCATTGTTCGTGGAATCTGAACTGAGGAATCTTGAGACTCCTCAAAATCGAAAGAGAAAGCCTGAATTCAGAAACAGAGATCAGAGACCACCAGCTCGCAGACAGATGATCGTTGAAACTAAGAAGAATGAAGTTTGTCCCAAGTGTAATCGGAGTCATACTGGGGAATGTTACTGGAACTCTGGAGGTTGCTTTAAATGTGGATCTAAAGATCATCGGATTAGAGATTGTCCCAGTCTGAAACAAACCTCAGGAACCTATCAACCACGTGGACAACAACAGCGCAATCCAACTAGATTGTATGCTGTCCGTGCTGAAGAGGATCATGAATTGATCGGAGGTAAATTTAAATTCATGAATCAAGATGTTTATGTGTTATTTGATTCTGGCGCTTCAAATTCTTTTATCTCTGAGTCTTGTGTGGAGAAACTTGATTTACACTTCAGTCCACTGTTACATTTAATACAAGTATTGAGTCCATTAGGAAAGACATCACAATTAAATATGTATGCAATGATGTAACACTGATTGTGGAAAGCGAAGAATTCAAAGCCAACCTGCTCATCATCAACATGAAAGAATTTGACATAATTGTTGGAATGGATTGGTTGAGTAGTGCAAAGGCTCGCATTGACTGTTACCGAAGGATCATAACCCTAAAAACGAATTCGGGTAAAGAGATCTGTTATGAAGGTGTGAGCTTGCATGAACGATTTTGTGGCAATGTCTCTGAAGTGGAAGCAAAAATAAATAAAATTTGCATGGTGAAAGAATTCTCAGATGTTTTTCCAGAGGATTTGCCAGGACTGCCACCAATTCGAAGCACAAAATTTTCTATTGATATTATTCCGGGATCAGAACCGATATCAAAAGCACCTTACAGGATGGCACCAGCAGAGCTAAAAGAATTGAAAGGACAATTGAAGGAACTACAAGATAAAGGTTTCATAAGGCCTAGTGTGTCACCTTGGGGAGCACCGGTACTGTTTGTAAAGAAAAAGGACGGCAGCATGAGAATGTGCATTGACTACAGGGAGTTGAATCAAATCACTGTGAAGAATAAATATCCGCTACCAAGGATTGATGATTTGTTCGATCAATTACAAGGTGCTCAAATATTCTCAAAGATTGATTTGAGATCTGGGTATCATCAACTCAGAATTAAAGAGCAAGATATTCATAAAACTGCATTTTGAACCAGATACGGACATTATGAATTTCTGGTAATGCCTTTCGGACTTACGAATGCACCTGCAGCATTTATGGCATTAATGAATCACGTATTCCGAGAATGGCTCGACAAATTTATCATAGTATTCACTGATGATATATTGATTTATTCCAAATCAAAGGAAGAACATTTGAAGATGACATTGGAAAGAAGGTATTGGAAGGACCAGAGTTGATCAAACTCACAAATGAAAATGTTTCCATAATCAAACAGAGATTACTTACAGCTCAGAGTCGACAGAAAAGTTGGGCTGATGTTCGCAGACGAGATTTAGAATTTCAGCAATGGGATAAAGTATCTTGAAAGTATCACCATTCAGAGGAGTAATGAGGTTTGGTAAGCATGGGAAGTTAAGTCCGAGATTCATAGGACCATATGAAATTCTGGAAAGAATAGGAACGTTGGCATATCGACTTGCTCTACCTCCGGAACTAGATCGAGTACATAATGTATTTCACGTCTCGATGCTCAGGAAGTATGTTCCAGATGAAATCACGTGCTTAAAGCAACAGAGATTGAGGTATCCAAGGAGTGTACATATTCAGAATATCCAATCAAGATACTCGATCGTCAAGAGAGAATTCTACGAACTAAGACAATTCCCTTTGTAAAGGTTCAATGGAGCAATCATTCACCTGATGAAGCAACATGGGAAAAAGAAGAAGAACTTTATGCTAAGTATCCAGATGTAAAACGTGGTACAAGTTTCGAGGACGAAACTTTTTAGAATGTATGGAGATTGTAATAGCTCAATTTTTAAGAAGAGACTCTGCCCAAATTTTTCTAAGATAAAAGTCACGGGTAATAAGTTATTAAGTCAACATCCGATAAGAATAAAAACGTTTCCGCTAAACAAAAGTTCAAAGTGATAATAAGATTTTGAATTGAGTGTAGCCTTGTATTCAAACAATTGAATACGGCGGGCGACCCGTCTGGGCGGGCCGTCACAAAAATCTTTGTGAACTTGATGAATTGTTTTTGAGCATCTTAGATTACCTTAGAAACTATTTGATGATGACACTTCAAGGCGAAATTTTATAGTCATGAACTTGATTAGGAGATGATATAGGCAATCTTTGGACCGTTTGAGCCTTTCAAGCTTACCATGATATATATCCATCTCTAGTGTCCCATTTTGAGCCTAATTGCAAAAGAATGGAGTATGTTTAACATACTATTAGCCCCATTCAACAATCTTTTGGCAACTCATTATGCCCACCTTTATGAGCCTATTGAAAGAATTCATCCTTACATAAAGGGAGTATAATGATTCTCATTAGATGCACTTGCATTGCTACATTTGGATGAACTTATTATTGAAAAAAATGATGAATGAGAAAAGAAAAAGTTAGATAAAAAAAAGCCTTGAGAAAAAGTGACTAAATAAGACCCAAAGTTGCCAAGGCTTAAAAGAAAAAGAGAGAAGCTCGATTTTCTGCTAAAAATTTGAACATTACATACTTATACTCTCTTCTTTGTGCTATCCTATCCTTTCTTTGAAGCCAAACACCTAGGCCTAACGTTACAAGCTTAAAAAGACCTATTGATCCAAGTCTAGGGAATGACTACATTAGTGGAGAAGTGTTTGAAAATAGGACTATGGGGTGCTCAACGATAATCTTACTTTTCATTACCTAGCATTATTTGATCTGTGAAAGTTGCATGAAACTTGAAAGTGACAATAGCACACACGCACATTCTGATTTGGAGACATGTTGCTTGATGTAGGAGAAAACACAACTTGTTAAACTTTCTGATTTATTTTTGTTCGTATTTAAGTGAGATGTCTGAGCTACATGATTGACTATGAATTGGTTTATTTGAATCTTTAATGTCGAACTCTACTTTGTGATCTTTTTTCTTGCTCGAGATGATCAAGCTTAAGTTTGGGGGAGTTGATAAGTGTGATTTTTACACTTAATTTGATATATGATTAAGAGCGTTTTTACTATGATTCTTGGACAATATTATGCGTTTTCGTGTTGTTTTATGTATGTTCCAGGAATAAAGGTCCAAATACATAAAAGCGGAGAAAATAAGCTTATATTAATGAAAAAAGATCAAATCGAGCACAACCGGATATTATCGAACAAGGAATGAAATAAAATGGAACCATATCTGATATATATCATTGAGGGAGGGACGTATTTCAAAGAGGAGCAGATATTATTATATTAGAGCGATAATTACGTGCAGCATACAAAAGGAGTTTACGGGAGAAGAGTTTCAGAATGAGGGGAGACAACAGGATAAAGAGTGATTCAGCAAAGAGAAGAGTTGGTGAGAAGAGATATACACATACAGAGATCAGATAAAAGAGAGAAAAACTCACGTAAAAGAAGAGTGACGGGCAGAATCAAAATAAGCAGAGACGTGAACGAAAGTGGAGAACAGATTGGAAGTGAAGAGATAGGGGATTAATCTTATCAGTAGCAGATTTACGTGAGATGGAGAAGAAAGAAACGTAAAGAAAAAAAAAGAGAAAACTTCGCCAGATTACAGATAAGAAGAGTACTTGAGCAGCAGATTTACAGGAGATAGGGGATAAACATTCAGACGTAAATAAGGGAGAGACGTAAGGAAAGGAGAAAACGATATCAGGGAAGAAGCGGAGGAACCAGAAAAAGAGTTGCGTGAACAAGACAGCAAGAGAGAGGAGATTGAGACGGGTGAGTAGCATTCAAGAGGAGAGTTACGAAGGTGAGCAAATATCAGAGACGTGAGTGAGCAGGAGAGCAGATTTACGTGAGTGAGGAGGAGAATAGACGCACGGGATTGGAGTAAAAAAGGAGGAGTTAACGGGAAAGGAGGAGAGTTAAGAGAGGAACAGATTACATAGCACTTCAGAGAAGAAGAGAAGATCGGGGTGAACAGATTGGAAGAAGAGAAAAGCGAAGACAAAATCTGGGAACGTAGGAAAATTCACTTAAGGAGATTGAACAGAACAGAAGAATTGGACGTGAAGAAGAAGCACGGCAGGAAGGATTTGGTGAAGAAGAATACACGTACAGAACACTACAAAGCGAGAGACGGAGCTACGGTCGACGACGCGATTCAACATCGCTGGTTTATACGTATTTCTAAACTTTTTTTGTTTCTATTTAATTTCCTTATGCTTTTGATGTTGAAATACATGATATTGCATTTGATTTTAAATATGTTGCTAGGCTAAGTTTGTTGTCAAGACTTAGGGGATCCTATGTTATGAACCCATGATTTAAATTGATTGTTTTTTATTGATTCTTATTATCTAAGTGCATAGATCATTGTTCTTCATGCTTTTAAGGGTTTGGCCATCCTTGAATGATATTAAATAACAATTGAGATCGAGAGATAAAATTGTGATTCGATATAGTGATTTATGTCATGGATTTCAGGCTGAGATCGAGAGATAAAGTCAAATACATGTGTGATAGCAATAGATTTACCAAAATCGAAGGCTAGAAGTTTTCATAGATCGATTTACAATATTAATTGTTCAATAAGGGTACGAGAGTGGCTTATTGTTACGTTAGTATCAGATTTTTTATTGCCGGACCAAGGTATAACAAGTGAATTAGGAAACCTCGTCACCTTAGATTGTTTGAATTAATTCTTAACTATTAGGCGAATTGTGAGGGATTACATAGGTGAACCAAAAGTCTTGATAATTGTCTCTATTGATTTTATTCTCATTCTCTATTGATTGTTTGGGTTACATATTTAGTTAATTTGTCACTTTAGTTAATTAGTCATAACCATTTTTCGTAGGCTAAATATAGTTAAACTAGTGGAGTTTGGTACTTATTTCCTAGTCCTCGTGGGTTCGACAATCCGTACTTATATTATCATTATACTAAAACTTGACACCGTGCACTTACGGTAGAATCGCTACACTCAAAAATATTGTTTAAAATAATAGCGATCAACACCGCCCTCTCCCTCAGCCTCTACACCGCCCGCTCCACCGTCTCAGACATGGCTGTAGTACAAAATTTATGGGTGTGTATCTTAGGAAAGCAAGCAAAAACAACAAATGGCTTTGTATTAGAAATATCAAGGCGAGATTTGGAATCTCCGTCCTTAAGACAATATTGTCTCACTACGGTGCTAACTGGCAATTTGTCTCCCAAGATACAACGACTATGATTTGTGATAGGAGCACTCCAAATCACAAATCATTTAAACCACAAAGATTTAAAAGCACTCAATATTATACAAGGATGAAGATCCACAAAATTACTCAAATTTTGATATTAAATATGATGTGAATTTTGAAAATTACGTGTCCAATTCAAGTGAGGGATGTTATATTTATAGTATGTCAAGAAGTATGTCCAAAAGGACACCTTTTGGAGGTACCACATCGCGAAAAACTGCACTCAAACATGAATAGACACACTATTCCGCCCAAAAAGATATGGGCGTGATCGATCCCCGCTTGGGCACGATTGATCGCACCCCTGTTTCCAACAAACCAAAAGTTTGTTGCCTCGATCGATCACCCGATTTTTTTTCTTTTCCTTTGATTTAATTCGAATTTCCAACAGTCCCCGACATTAATTAAATTAATGATGTATGTAATTGAGCGCTTTTAAAGAACTATTATGGCATCTGGAGAGATAGCTTGTGACTTTGAATCTTCCGTAGTAATATTCAATCTGATTTACTTGACTTAATAGTGAACTTATAGTCTTGAACTATTTAGTCGTTGGTGTAAACCTAGACAATTAAACCCACACCATAACAATTATAACCTTCTTCTTGGTTTTTTACGGTTGTATCCATTCCGGCCTTGGACTAGGCTTGGTTTCATAAGAACTTTCCATCGTTGAAGCTGTCACACTTCGCACTCACGTAGGTGATCTCCTAGAAGAGTATCCCGCTATACTCTAACATATTCTTATATGTCTTAGGAATCATTAAAAGGCATTTTGCCTATCATCGTACCCATTTTGCAGGCTACACTCATTATCATAGGAATTAGTTGGAGATTGATCTCCAAGGTGTTTATACAATCTCAAAATTTAATTGTCCCTTTTGAACCTAGATCTTGGGATATCCAGTCAACAAGGTTGGGTATCCACTATGAGAATTTGATTATAGGGTTTTAACTCATTCCCCTATATAAACTTCCACATGATATCTCGGTTAACCATTTCATATGCGGATATGCGGTTTCACATAATCACTCGTGACTAACGTGACTATGCCACTAGAGATCATTGTGGCATATGGCATTAGCGCAACACATTTTAGTTGCATGCACATGATTTTTCTCTAACGACTTATAAAGCCACTCGACCGAAGAAGCTTTATATGTTTTACATAGAAATTTTCCACAACAGTATATCTTCAGTTTTGGTAATCATATTACCTCTTTTGCATCAATATTTCCATCATCAAATTTTAAGCGTTACGCGTTATTTCTTTAAAAATGTGAGACCATGGGAAATACTCAACTTTAATTTACAATTCAAAATTTTTAAGTGCATAGATTCTGTAAAAATTACAAGTTCAATATTCTATTTCTTGCAAACTTGAAATTTATGCACAAAGCTTAAAATTTGAAACTCGAATTAATCCTTAACTTTTTATTCTTCAAATGTCTTGGAAACTTTAATTCCAAGTATTGTTATTGATGCACACATTTCAAAAATGTATCGTTAACATTTTTCATTGTTACTTGATGATTTCTAAATTGCTTCTCCAATGAGCATATCATCAATACACAAGCATACATATGCTTAGGAGTGTACACATATATCATACTAGTTGATCTATTTGACAACATTATTTGTCAAACTCGCATGTCACTTATTTGACGTTTGTTATGACTCCACTGTAGCCTTCATATTTCTAGTTTAGCCAAGTACCCCCACATTTCAAATATTGTAGGAAACTCTATTTTCCTTCAATCACAAGGTTTTTCGCCAGTTCTTAAATGTGGTACTTAGTTTGTGATTGAATCCTAGAATTGCAACCCACCACAACTTCGGGTAGTAACGAAGTGCACTGGCGTTCAAACTTTCGTGTTTCAAGTTCTAAGCGTAATCGTCTTACAAATCCAAATTCAAGTTTTTATTTCTTGAAAATTTTGGATTTAAGCGTAATTGCTTACAAAAGTTGAAACTTGGATAATATTCTCAAACTCGGTTCACAATTTGCAATTTAAGCCCACTAACTTAGAAAACTTGAATTCAAGATTTTAAATCTTGCAAATTCATGTTATAAGCGTACTAGCATAGAAATTCAAAATGAACCAATTTGAGATATTACAACACCTTGTCAAAATTTGTGACTTCGATTTATCACTTGTGTTTTAAGCGTACAAAGCTTAGAAACTCGAATTTAAGATTTTATAGTCTTGCAGATTCAAGGTTAAGCGTCAAATTCTTAGACAACACAAGTATAATCTACTCACAATTTCCCTAGCAAAACTCATTTGCTAAATTTTATTGCAATCTCATTCTTGAAGTTGTTAAACACCTCATTGGCCTCGTTTTTGCTTCATAACGAAAAAGTCACAACAATATCATGTGTAAATATTGATAAAGTAACAAATTATTTTTCTCACATTTTTCTCACATCTCTAGTTTGCACAATCTTTCCCTCA
Source organism: Haberlea rhodopensis (assembly GCA_907163345.1). NCBI lineage: Eukaryota > Viridiplantae > Streptophyta > Magnoliopsida > Lamiales > Gesneriaceae > Haberlea > Haberlea rhodopensis. The sequence goes on from CAJQUN010000010.1 coordinate 11,505,032, forward strand.
CAAACATCATTGTGAGTTAACTCTAGAGACGTTACGATTCTTCTAACAAAATGAATGACGATTTTGTTAACTTAGTGCCCACACAAGCAATAAATTTAACATTACAATTTGTGTTGGGAACTATGATTTAAATGATCCTAACAATCATGCCACAAACCATAAGATTCAATACAAGAAGTAATAACATAAATTTTATTGTTTTCAACAAATATTGTCATTACATTTATTTAGAATCACTTCATTCTTGGAGTTTACAACTTTCAAAGATACACAATCTAAGGGTAAGCGCTAGATCATCCAAATCATTTGACACACGATCTTCTTCGGTCACATTTACTTGATCCATAGCCTTCCCACGATCATCTTTATTGTGGCAATCCTTCGCCATGTGATTGGGTTTTTCATATTTGAAACACTTTCCTTTGAACTTTTTCGCCTTTCCAGATTTGGAGGCCATGCCGTCAAACTTGCGCTTTGTTCCGGTGGGTTTTTTCCACTAAGTACACTCGTGCTTCATGTTGGTGCCACTTTTCCTTCCATTCGGAAATTCTGATGTCCTCTTCAATTCTCAAGCGAACCACAAGGTCTTCAAGATTCATCTCTTTTCGTTTGTGCTTGAGATAATTCTTGAAGTCCTCCATGATGGAGGCAACTTTTCAATCATAGCGGCCACTTGAATGAGTCACTTAGAACCATTCCCACCGCATGAATTTCGTGCATGATTACTTGCAAATCTTGCATTTGCGCTATCACCGGCTTTGTGTCAACCATTTTGAAATCCAAGAATCTTCCAACGATGAATTTCTTCATGCAGACATCCTCGGATCTATACTTTATCTCCAAGGATTGCCACAATTCCTTGGCCGTCTTTACTAGACAATACACATTGTACAATGTGTTGTCTAGTCCATTGATAATGTAATTCTTGCACAGAAAATCACTTTGATTCCACGCATCAGAAGCAGCCCTCTTTTAGTTGTCGGTTTCACTCTCCATAATGTAGGAGCATCCTCATTGATGAACATTGCCAACCCCAAGGTTGTCAAATAAAACAACATCTTTTGTTGTCATCGCTTGAAATTGTTCACATTGAACTTTTCAGGCCTTTCACCATGATGAACTGGAGTCGTTGCACTCGACGAAGCCGTTTGTTGCTATATATTGTCTTAAGATTGTAGTACAAAATTTATGGGTGTGTATCTTAAGAAAGTAGCAAGCAAAAAACAAATGGCTTTGTATTAGAAATGTCGAGGCGAGATTTGTAATCTCCGTGACAATATTGACCCGCTATGGTGCTAACGATTCAATTGGCAATTTGTCTCCCAAGATACAACGACTATGATTTGTGATAGGAGCACTCCAAATCACAAATCCTTTAAACCACAAAGGTTTAAAAGCACTCAATATTAAACAAGGATGAAGATCCACAAAATTACTCAAATTTTGATCTTCAATATGATGTGAATTTCAAAAATTCCATGTCCAATTCAAGTGAGAGATGTTATATTTTATAGTATGTCAAGAAGTATGTCCAAAAGGACACCATTTGGAGGCACAACATCGCAAAAAACCACACCCGAACATGAATAGACAAACTATTCCGCCAAAAAAGACGTAGGCGCGATCGATTGTCGGTTTGGGCGCGATTGAAGTTTGCTGCCTCGATCGATCACCGGATTTTTTTTTCTTTTCCTTTGATTTAATTCAAATTTCCAACAATGGCCAAGCTCGCAACATGGAGCGGCTTACGTCCGAGGGAGGTGGGCGCCATACGCGACTGCGTGGAGGAGCTCGTTGACGCGGTGGACCAACTCTGGCAATCCGCGGTAGAGCTGAACCTGATCAATAAAAAAAGTTGGATTTCTGGCTGATGATGAATGACATTCAGACTTAGGTCAGCGCTGCCTTGATGAACGAAGATACTTGCATGGACGGATTTGCCGTAAGACTGACTGCATGAGAAGTGAAGAATACCGTGAGGGAGAAGAGTTCGAATGTGGCTCGTATATTGGCGCTGATCAATCACTATGCTACGATACATGGTTAATTTATTGATATAATATAATTGCGTAAAAGATTCAATAAAGAGTACATATTAGCTAATTACATCCTTTTTAAAAAAAAAAATTATTATCAGCGAAATATTTCAGTCAAACTTAATCGAAGTACCACACGTGGTTGGAGTCAATTATATAACAAATAGCCACCACAAATCATCTATCTAATCATAACATACCAGAGAGAGTCTAACAACATACCTCTAATCCACAATCACTTACGTAAAATGTTAGGGAACAATGATTGTTGGCATGTTCTTGCGGAAGTTGTAGAAGCACGCACACACAAAAAAAGAGACACAATGATTTACGTGGTTTGGCAAAACTCGTCTACGTCCACAGAGCACACACACTTCACTATATCAAATATGAAGGGATTACAAGATGAGTACAAACTCACAACTCTCAGAGCATGAGCAAACTTGCTCAACTCAACTCAAACTCTCTCAATCACACTTTGCTCTCTCTCAAAGCTTACTAAACTTTTTATTTGTGTTGTGATTACAAATGAGCAATACTTTCCTTTTTATAGCCAAAAAACTTGGTTTGAAACCAAGAACAAACATGGTGTGAAATGAAGAGTTTAATCATCATTTTGCTTTCAAACTTGTACGCTTCAAACTTGGCATGACCTTTGAATTCAAACTTGATGGATTTTTCAAAGTTGGTGGATGTTCAAACTTAGTTCTTGTTCAAACTTCAACAATCTCTCACTTGAAGACTGATTTCAATCTGTCTTTATACATTGATCAGTGGTGTGCTCGACATTGATGTCATCCTTGAAGACCAACTGAAGCTGTACATAGCTTCGGCTTGTCAATGGTGACAACCTTTGTTAACATATCCGTTGGATTCTTACTGCCTTGGATTTTCTCGACTTTCAATACACCTTCCTCTAACAAAGATCTGATGAAGTGATAGCGTAATCCAATGTGTTTGGTTCTTGCATGAAATGATGAATTCTTCGCTAGATGAATCGCACTATGACTGTCACTGTACAGTACATTCTTTACTTGATTGAATCCCAATTTTGTTAACAATCCTTGTAACCATATCATTTCCTTGCCAGCCTCAGTCACGGCTACATTCTCAACTTTTGTAGTTGATAAAACTACAATCTTCTATATCTGTGATATCAAACTTACTGATGTGCTTCCTATTGTGAAGACATAACCTATAGTACTTCTCATGATTTCACTTCATTGTCATTCTCTTCAACTTCTCGTAACTGTACCATCCATTACCATTCTTTGTAACTGACACTCGGTTGGTTTGACCAAGTCTTCCTCAGAGCTAATTTGACAGGTAGAGCTGATGAAATTGCGCAGGTAGAGCAGATGAATTTATATAGATTGAGATGATGGATTGCATAGGTAGAGCTGATGGAATTGTATAGGTTGAGCTGATGGAATTGTATAGGTTGAGCTGGTTGGTTTCTACTGAGCTGGTGAAGAACTGACTCTTTACATTCTCCAAGTATTTGAACTCATGTGCCGCATGCCGGAGGCTGTCAACGCTGTTGTCGGCCTTGTTAATGCAGTCATGTAGGGTGACTCGTTGGGCGGAGTTCATCTCGGGTTCAGTGGTCTGGCGGATCATTAAGGCTCTAGCAGCCTGGGCCCGGGAAAGGATGGTGGAGATGGCGGCGAGGCTCATTTTGTGAGGCTCGTTGTCCTTGAATTCATAGGCGTAGGGGTGAAGCAGCTTCATGGAGAATATGGAGTTGGAAAGCTTCTTGCAAGCCGCGTTGAGCTCGCCACCATGGTCGTATCTCTCAAATAAAAAAAAATCTCGAATCTAAGAGTATTTAAATTTTCACAATTTAATATCTTATAAATTTATAAATTCTGAAAATATTGATATATTTTTAAATAATGAATTTTATGAAGTTCCATTTGGATGAAAAGATTTGATGAATTTGAATTTCAATTCCTTAATACAAATACTTTCAAATTGTTTGGCTAATTTTGAAATCCATGGATTTGAAATCCAATATCTTCAATTTTTAGGTATTTTTTAGCAATACCAAGGTATTTCGATTTCTAATTATTGAAGTCATTTCAAATCTATTGTTGAAATTAAAGCATTCCATCCAAATGCAACCAGATTGAAGTTATTGAGCAACTTGTTTTTTTTTTCTTTTTAAAGATTGTTTGGTTTATTGTTGTGAAAGATAATTATTTACTAATTGGGCATATATTTGGGGTTATTTAATAAAATAACCCACAATTAAAAACATTTAACAAAATAACCTAAAATATAAAACATTAATTTTTTGACCCAAAACACCAACCGTGTTGGCGTGTTCAGGGGTCACGCCAACTCAGTTGGCGGAACCAACTTGAAAAGTTGGTCACGCCAACTCAGTTGGCGTGACCAACTTTGGTTCGTTTTTTTTTTATTCAAGTTGGACACGCCAACCAAGTTGGCGTGTCCAACTTGTTTTTTTTATTTTTTTTATTTTTTTAAATATAGAAAACACAATTTAAAATAAAAAAATATATAATAAAAATATGTCTCACCTTATTATTGTCCAGAAAATATATCAACTCAAATAATTTGACAAGTTTACACAAAAGCCAAAAATTTACATGATTTTGTAAGCTAATATAAATTGTTCCTTCAAAAATATATTATCAAACATACTTTTATTCTTTAAAAGCACTTCTCCAGTTGGCATGTCCATCTTAGTTTTTTTTAATAAAAAAACAAACAATTTATAATAAAAAATATAATAAAAATATGTCTCATCTTATCAGGTAAATTGTAAAAACATCGTCTATATTTTAAAATTTTATTTAAACAATTTTTATTATTATCAAATTCTAAAAAAAATTGCGGCATGGAATGGCCTTCGCCGAACATTATTAAATTTTTTAAATATAAAATTTATATAATTATCTCACCACCTTCCTCGTAACAATTGATGACGTGAAACATTGCACATGGTTGTCGCGGAACATTATTAATACGGGTATATTTATTTAATATATATTTATATTAATAAAATATTAAAGTTTGCGAGCGGCTCGGAATGGCTGTCGCGGAACATTATTAATACAGGTACGAGTTTAGACCCGTCTCATTGACATCCCTAAGAGTAATCATCGTTACGATGATGCTGCATCCGTTCTTTGGTTTGAAGTGAAACCACGTGCAATGTTTCACGTCATCAATTGTTACAAGGAACGTGATGAGATAATTATATAAATTTTATATTTAAAAAATTTAATAATGTTCCAAGACGGCCATTCCGTGCCGCAATTTTTTTTAGAATTTGATAATTAAAAAATTGTTTAAATAAAATTTTAAAAATATGGACGATATTTTTACAATTTACCTGATAAGATGAGACATATTTTTATTATATTTTTTTATTATAACTTGTGTGTTTTTTTATTAAAAAAAAACTAAAATGGACATGCCAACTTGAGAAGTGATTTTAAAGAATAAAAGTATGTTTGGTAATATATTTTTGAAGGAACAATTTATATTAACTTACAAAATCATGTAAATTTTTGGTTTTGTGTAAAATTGTCAAATTATATTTGAGTTGATATATTTTCTGGAAATTGATAAGATGAGACATATTTTTATTATATATATTTTTTATTTTAAATTATGTTTTATATATTTAAAAAAAATAAAAAAAGCAAGTTGGACACGCCAACTTGGTTGGCGTGTCCAACTTGTATAAATAAATAAAAAAAAGACCAAAGTTGGTCACGCCAACTCAGTTGGCGTGGCCAACTTTTTAAGTTGGTCCCGCCAACTGAGTTGCGTTTTGGGTCAAAAAATTAAGGTTATATATTTTAGGTTATTTTGTTAAATATTTTTCAAATGTGGATTATTTTTTTAAATAACCCCATATATTTGGGTACGGAAGCCTAAGCTTAGACACACTGTAACGCTTGCTTTTTAAAGTGTTCTCAAAAATATAATTTGTTTTAACATTTAAATATAGTATTTAAAATAAGTTCTTTAAAATGAAAAATTAATAGAGAATCAACAAGGAGATTTTGAAAAATGATCTTGATCAAATATTTTTTTTAATCTGCGATCTTAATTTAAAAGTTTATGCAAAATAACATTCATACATACAAGAAAATGTCAAAAAATGAAAATATTATATTTCAAAATCTTGATCAAACAAATGTTATATTTTAAAATACTCCCAACCCAGTTAATCATATTTTCCAGCTTACATTTTTTAAAAAATCCTTTAACATTATTGAAGAAATTACTTTTATTCTTTTTTTCCTGAACAAAAATTAATTTTAATTTTGTATTTGAGAAAAAAGAAGTAATCTTCCAAACGTTCTCTACAAGTTGATTCATTCTTGAATCTGTATAGCCCAACTTCAATTTTATTCTAGTGTGGGATGAGCAATTATTATACTAAAAATTTCAATTTTGGTCATCAGAATTAGAAGAATATTCAAGATTGGCTGAACCAAACTTACTCATCCGAGGTGTTGCAACTAATATCACGTGTTTGATTACCATGAGTTGCAAGAAGTGCAATTATTAGGAGGTGGATTGTTGGGGTACAACAATTGTCCTTGCTGTGTTATCTATCGAAACGTGGTGCTTGTGCTGTTGTGCGGTTTAGAATATTTGAGTTGTACCGTTATCATCAGTTATATCTTTTGGTAAAACGACGAACATTTGACAATTAAAATCTTATGAGAAAATAAGAATTTTTATTTCTATATACATATATAATGACCACTAACAAAGACTTTTGATACACGAGCATGTGAAATGCTACAAAAAATTCCAATTATGACACCATATAGAGACACACACTCACATGCATATATGGTGTCTTAATAAGAAAATTTTGTCATGTGTGTGTCTCTACATGGTGTCATAATAAGAAAATTCTGTAGCATTTCACATGCTTGTGTATTAAAAGTCTTTGTTAGTGGTCATTTCATTCCATGTCTGCCTTTAATGTCACCAATTCATACTCTTTACAATTACTCTTTCGCCTACCTTTTACCTCATGCATGACTGGCATCATTACTGTAGTCACCAGAAATTATAAGCTTATCAATATTATATATTGATAAATAATTTGATGGATAAAAAGATGATTATTAAAGTAACGAATAAATAATCTTGTGTTTGGTGCATATGATTTATAAGATATGGAAAAATAATTAGGGGTTTGGTGTAGTTTATTAAATGATATTTTTAAACAATGAGACAAATATGAGTTTAGTAAGCATTCATTCCCTAATCCATCAAACCAAACACTACCTATGTACTTATTTAAACTTTTAATTTTTAATTTCTAAAATACATTAAATTACTTTAGGCCATGAAAGGGATAGGTTTTTTTTTTCTTCGAGCAACTATTATAATTATAGGGGAAATGGAGAAGGGGATGATGATGGAACCCAAGATCTCAAACTCTCTTAATGGAGTGGTGCTAACTGGCCACAAGGCCTTCGGCGATAGTTTCTTATTATTCGGCTTGGTGTTCTGAGGGATGGTTTGAGTCCTTTTAATTTTTTTGTTTGATGATGCCATTATGTTGTGTTGTTTGACATTTATCGTCAAATTTTTATTTCATTTGAGTGGTTTCTAGTGCCTAGTAGCATTTATGATACTATTTCATACAACTTAAAAATCTTGAATAAGTTATTGACCTTACCCCCAAAAATATTAATTAACTAAAGGATAATTTTTTAAAAAAATAAGTTTACTTCTAAAATGATAAAACCTCGTGTATATATATATATATATATGTCTTGTATACAATTATACGCCTAAAGAATTCATGGACAGTTAAAGATTGTTGTTTTAAGTCCCTAAAGAATTCATGGACAGTTAAAGATTGTTGTTTTAAACTTAAAACAACAATCTTTAACTGTCCATGAATTCTATATATATAATATATATAATTATACGCCTAAAGAATTCATGGACAGTTAAAGATTGTTGTTTTAACTTCTAATTTTAATCTCGCATTTGCTTCGGCTTGTAATTAGACTCAACTAATAGGATTTTAATTTGTAATTTGTTTAAAAAAAATATAGTACACAACAAAGTTAGAGCAAGCGGCACCAATTTACTTATGGTATAGTGGATATACATTCATGTTTATAAATAGATATTTTATAACTCTTGTCGAGAGAGTTTGAAAAATGACATGAGTCATTCTCTTCGATTTGTAACATTTTTTAAATATTTGTTTTGCAAAAATGACAATCAAACATATACAAAGACTAATAAATATCAGAAATTAAAAATATATATTTCAAACTTATTTTCAAACAAAGGTTATTTGTATAAATAAAACTGATGTGTAAATAGATATTTTATCCCGAGTTTGCAAATAGATATTTTAACACATGTGGTTCCCAAATAGATATTTTTACCACATATTGTTCGTAGATAGATATTTAAAAAAGGAAGTTTACAAAATATAAAACATTATCTCCTCACACGTCATATACGGTGAGGTATTTCACACATATTCCCAAACCATATTAGGGTGAACGCTTATTTTTAAACACATGTGTAAATTACCTATTTTGAAAACAATAATGGATAACGATTTATTTTCAAACTATATAGATATAAATTATTAATTTGAAAAACCACCTACGAGTTCGTTGCCAAAAACTCTGTAAAGTAATATTGTATAACAAAGTGACGAAAAAGATAACCAGATAATATTGGTTCTATAAAATAAAAAGAAATATAATACAGCCATATCTTGTAACTTAAGAGAGAAAAAGACAAAAAGGTAGTCACTCATAAGTGAAGGGCACACAACCCATAACTCTACTTTATACATATAAGTACGCATTTAATATAGAAAACCTCAAAACGCTAAACACAAAACTTAGCCACGCTAATTACTTTAAAATTTCCCAGCAAACTGATTGCATAGAGCCAACGCATTACTAGTAACCTGAGCCACGTTACTCATTCGGGTCCTGATTGACGTCTTGATTCTCCCATCCATAGCCCGCCCCGCGAACCCATCCATGCACGTGGTGTCGTCTGTGAGGGCGGCGCTGACCCAAGTTTGTAGGTTGCTCATATGCCAGAAGTAATCGGGCGAGGAACCCCCAAGTTTCTTGAGCTCTTGAGCGGACTTGGCCAACAGATCCACACTATCAGTAATTTCTTCCAAGCAATCCTTGAGGGCCGCATACTCTCTATGTTTGAGCCCGTGAAATTTAATGAGTCCTTGGATGTGTTGCTTCGAGTATGTTGCTCGGTCTACGCTTACCGACAATGCGGTCGTGACTAATTGTCGCGGGCTTTCACGAATGGTTGAGGCATACACGGAGAGAGATGTGATGCAAAGGTTGGGGTATGTTGTGGCAACGCATGAAGATTTAATGAAATTATTGCCGATGGCCGCGGCCGCGGCCGCGGCTGCAGCGGCGGCTATGTAGGAGAGGGAGAGAATTATAAGAGAAATGATAAGTTTAGCTCTAGCCATGTATTTTTTTCCTTGATTTCTTGTAATTGAATGTGGTATTGTGTAATAACAAATTATAAGTGTTCCTAATATTTATAGGAATTATCTAAAAAATATATATATTTTTAGGAATTTCTATTGATTATTGTGCCATCACGTGTAATAAAGGGCCACAACTTATTAATGGCCTCTTTTTCTTTGGCGGATTTTAATACGTCGCTTTATAGGTCGTTGGCATATTATGAGAACTAGGTCGGCCATTTAAAAAAATAGAAAAAAAATCACAACTTTTGTTATTTTTTTTAAAGAAATAAATCTCATCTCAGATATTTCTTATTTTCTTACACATAGATTCGTTATCAGATTAATGGCAAAAATCGTACTTATTTATACCGAAAATTAAAAGAGAAAGTCATTTTGTTTACATACATATATATGTATAACATAGAAAATATATAATTTATAAACAAATAATTTTCTCGAATAATTTTTTTTACGCCAAACATGATTTGAGCTGGAGTATACATAAATGATATGAGCTCTTATTTATTTCGATTAAATCAGAGAGTTCATAAAAAATATTTATGCCTTAACAAATTTTAAAATATCTAACATTGGCAGTGTCAGACATGGACCATTAATTGAGGTTTAAAAAGGCTAACCAAAGATATTTTCCGTTTTAAAGTTTAGATATGATCATGGATTTGTGAAAAGGATTTATACAATTTGTTTAATTTTTAAACACATTTTTTCAATATTCATGCTGACAATGTTTGACGATTTTTTATACCGACACTGACTTGGTCCAACTAAGGTCCCAGTGATTTTAAATGTTAGATTCCTCTAACGATGCACATTGGAAGTTGTGTCGGATTGTTGTTAGCATGAGAGTAGTTGGCACGTGATGTCCAACTCCGAATTTGTAATGTCCAAAATTTTGAGTTACACTGTTTTTATTAGCTATTATTCTTGATAAAATAATAAATATTTGGTCTTACAATCGTAATGATTTCAGAGTCAAGATCTCATGTTTGATTTTAATAGCTATGTTGATTTCAAAATCAACGTCTCATGTTTGATTCTTTGCAATATAGCTCAATTATTGAGAGGGGTTGTTGTGACAAAATTATCCATTTTAGGAGAGTGATTGACGTGCGTGTTTGGCTGTTGCACGATTTAAAAGATTTGAGTTATACTATTTTCATAAATTATAATTTTTGATAAAATGACAAATATTTGATTTTACGACTAGTATTAATGGGCTGGTATTTATCTCTTACGAAAAATTTGAAGAAAAAATGTTTTTGTTTATCTGTAACCCAGTAATCATGTAATATAAAATAATATTCATCACACAAAAGAAAAGGATAAAATGATTTTTTTAGACCAAAATAATACACAATTTGTGTGGTCTTCACGTTCATATGTATGTCAATGCTACATACAAGATAACTGATGCACCCTAGTAAAATAGGCAAAGGGCCCTCTTCTAAGCACACTTACCAATAGGATACACCTTATATAATTTCATATTTTACACACAATTTTATATTTTAGTTATCAACTATATTAGCTTGATACTTCCCCCTTTTTTTAATAAATAAGCCCTGTTTCCTTAAGGGGCCTCTTGCCAACATATGTCAACATTTTAAATTCACATTGGTGCTTGCATATGATGCACGGATATTGACATATGCACGGATATTGACATGACGACACTAACACGATATTATACTGACATGATGGGACACACCAGTATATTTTTATATTTATGTATCTGTGAGGTCTTCTCACCTTAACAGTGATTAATAGACATAAGAAAGACTAATCATGCATTAACAACATCTTAGGGTTCTAGTTGTTGCGAGAGCTAACAGAATTACAGGCCAAATAAAACTTCAAAGCTTATTAGTTACATTCCCATGATGAATGTTAACATGTTAGATTTATACTACTCCTAGAGTAGATACTAAACAGAAGTTGAATCCTAAACGTTCCTGTGTTCCTCGTAGCTCACTGCCTCAACCCGACCCTTAGTCCTTTAGTCCAAAGGTGTACCTACAGGAACAACCCGTCATGAGCATGTATATCGTTACTTAACATCATAAGGTAATGTCATATAAATAAATGCATGGAAATAATTGGTAATGTATACTTCCTGGTTAATCGCATTAACCCTCTTTGGTTGTCCCTGTTTCATAGCCATGCATAAAAACCATTAATTCTTGACATGAATGATTAAGATCGCCATCTTATAAATATCATCATCTTATAACGTCATCATCATATAAGCATCATTGTCTTATAAATGTTATCATCTTGTAACATCATCATCATATAAGCATCATCATCTTATAACATCATAACAAAATATAACAGTAAATGTACGACATCTTAGTTAAGTGAACATGCTGGTTATTCATTACCTTCTTCTTGTTGTTCCTGATTCATAATCGTGCATATGGCATCTTACCCTGTGGCATCTTACCACATTATAAACATTGCATGGCCTCTTACCATGTGGGGTATCTTACCCCGTGGCATCTTACCACGTTATAAACATCGCATGGCTACTTACCATGTGGGGCACCTTACCCCGTGGCACCTTACCACAATAACGTTACATGGCTACTTACCATGTGGGGCACCTTACCCCGTGGCACCTTACCACAAATACATCGCATGGCTACTTACCATGTGGGGCACCTTACCCCGTGGCACCTTACCACAATAACATCATGTAAACATCATCGTATAAACATCGTATAAACATCATCGTATAAACATCATCGTATAAACATCGTATAAACATCATCGTATAAACATCATCGTATAAACATCGTATACACATCATCGTATAAACATCATCGTATAAACATCGTATACACATCATCGTATAAACATCGTGAATACTCATGCAATAAAAGCATAGTTGTAGTATAAAGATGTGTGTTACCGTCCGATGCCCGTACGCCTCTTACGTACCTTTTCAAAAGGAGGAGGAGTCAATAGACTTTATCTCCTAGATGGTGCAGGTACCTGGGATGGTTCTACAAGACCACATAATACCATATTAGATGCCTCAAAACCATCTCACATCAAAAACTTAACAAAATAAAACATCATTATATTTTCATCTTTCTGCCGGTCTCGATCGATCGGCCCAAAGTCTCGATCGATCGAGACACTGTGCACTAACAGTGTCTTGGCTTCCTGCCTCGCTCGATCGATCGAACATTTTACCGATCGATCGAAGAGCTTCACCGATCGATCGAGAAATCCATCGATCGATCGACATCAAAGTTTCAAATCATACATTAGACCCACTGTCTTACTCGATCGATCGGAACCAAATCTCGATCGATCGAGAGCTCTGAAAAATCGGGACTTCCCCAGATTTTTGAGCACCCCATTTCATACCATCAATACTACTTCGTATCACACATAAGGTGCTTAAACAAGAATATCAATAACTTCCACATACTTTCATGCATGTATTAACATTAAAGGTTCACTTATAACTGAAACCTACATGCATTAAATCTACCCCTTTTTATCAATACTCAATCAACATTTCTGAAAAACAGGGCATAATTTCCTAGCCCAGAATTATTGAACATACATATTCATAGCCTCGAAAATACCATAAGGCCCATAGTTCATGCTCAAACAAATATGCTGGCATATTCACCAAACTTTCATGTATGCATTTACGTCAAAAGTTTTCCCATAACCTAAGTTAGCATGCTTCAAATCTTCATAACAAAAGCCCTACTCAACATACAAACAGGGCACTTCCTTGCCCAGATTTTCGAGGAGTCCTTTTCACAATCGAAGATCTAACACATAAGTCATGTAAGCTACTTGGCAAAGCATGCTAGGGACATCATAAACATTACTTAAAAGTGTTCATAACAATTTTTCAACAAACCTAACACTAACATGCCAAATCTGCTATGACAAACATACATGTAAAAACACGAAAAGCTGGTGAACCAGCGTGATCCCTCACCACTTTTGCTCTCCGATTTTTGTCAAGAAAAGACAAGTAATTTCCGACCACTTTCCTCCTAGCAGCAGTCCAGATATCAGACGAAGAGAAGGGAGGAAGAAGGAGGTTTTTGGAAGGGATTTTGGTGAAAATATCTAAGTGGGAACATGCCTACTTAGTCAAATATTTCCCAGAAAACAGGGGAGGGGGCGTGGGTTGCTGCAAGTGGGGGGTGGGTGGTTGCATGTAGGGTGGTTTTGTGGTGTTTAATTGTACCCCGGTATTTCATATGATGTATAAAAATATCTTCCCTTGATATTTTGCAATTGTACTACATCAATACAACAATTAAAAACACGTAACATACCCCCTAAATCATATCATCATATCATAAATATAACCCCCACTTAAAATACCACAACCCTCTTAAACACATCGTAATTCATTATTGTAGCACATAATCATTTAACCTTTCGGGGGTATTACATTACTCCCCTACTTATAAGATTTCGTCCTCGAAATCCACATGCATCATCATAACGGAACTAAACATCATAACGGAACTAAACATAAGTACATACCAGAGAATAGTTCCGGATAGTGCTGCACCATATGCCGTTCCGTCTCCCATGTAGCCTCCTCGACACCCCGACGATCCCACTGAACTTTGACCATCGGTATAACTTTGCTCCGTAGCCTGCGATCCTCTCGATCCAGAATTCTGATTGGTCGTTCTTCGTAGGATACACTTCAGTCCAACTGCACTTCAGTAGACTGTAATACCTGAGACGAGTCTGGCTCATACTTCCGTAACATAGAGGCATGGAAAACATCATACATCCCAGATAAGGACGGCGGTAGAGCAAAACAGTAAGCCAAAGTACTCGTACGCTGCAATACTTCATATGACCCAACATACCTCGGGGATAACTTCCCCCACATACCAAAACGAACTACACCACTGAAGGGTGAGATTTTCAAGAAGACCCTGTCTTCTACTTGGAATTCTAGCGGTCGTCGCCGCTTATTGGCATAGGCCACTTGCCTATCTTGGCCCGCTTTCATCTTTGAGCGTATCCTCTTGGTCTTTCTTCCATGTCCTTAATCATATCCGGTCCTCCGACCGCCTTATTAGACAGGTCCTCCCAGTACAGCGGTGACTTACATCGTTGTCCATAAAGAGCTTCAAAAGACCATTTGAATGCTCGCCTGATAGCTGTTATTAAAGGAGATCTCTACCAGTATAGAATCTTGCCACGGAGTATCAAACTCCCAAAACACATGCCCTCAACATGTCCTCGAGCGTCTGAAGGGTACGCTCTGTCTGGCCGTCTGACTGAGGGCGACAGGCCGTACTCAGTCTTACCTCTGTGCCCAAAGCCGTCTGGAGACCCTCCCAGAAATGTGAAGTGAACCTCGGGTCCCTGTCAGACACTATCGAGACTGGAATACCATGCAATCTCACAACATCCCGTATATACATTTGAGCCATCTTTAAGTATGTATAAGACATACTGTAAGGGATGAAATGAGCCGTCTTCGTCAGCCTGTCTACGATCACCCAGATCGCATCAAATCCTGAGGTCGTTCTTGGCAAGTGGGTTACGAAGTCCATAGATATATGCTCCCACTTCCATTCAGGCACCTCTAAGCTCTTCAGCTCACCACCAGGCCTCTGCCTCTCTGCCTTTACCTGTTGGTAGATCAAACATCTTTTAACGAAAACGATTACCTCACGCTTCATGCGTCTCCACCAGAATTGATCGCATAGATCTTTGTACATCTTCTTTCCCCCTGGGTGGATACTGAATCGACTACTGTGAGCTCGCTCCAATATCCCTCTTCGCAGTTCTGGTGTATCTGGGACTACCCATCGGTTGCCCAGTCTCAAGGAATCATCCCCGGCCACTCTGAACTTGGATGGTTGACCTTGAAGGATCAATGATGTCCACCTCTGAACCTCACTATCCGACTTCTGGGCCTTCCTGATCGCCTCAAATATGTCTGGCTCCGCCAATAGGGTCGACACTCGTACAGGCGACGTGTCTACATCGAAATCATAGCCCAGTTGGCAATAAGACGTCATCAAGGCTGACAAACACATAACATCCTCTGCAGTACTCTTTACCTTCCGACTTAAGGCGTCTGCTATCAAGTTTGCTTTACCCGGATGGTACTCAATTTCACAATCATAATCTTTGAGCAAATCCATCCACCTTCTTTGCCTCATATTCAACTCTGCTTGAGTGAATAAGAACTTTAGGCTCTTATGGTCCGTATATATAGTGAAAGACGTGCCATACAAGTAATGCCTCCAGATCTTCAAGGCGAATATGATGGCCGCCAATTCTAAATCATGCACTGGATACCTAGCCTCGTGTGGCTTCAGTTGCCTCGATGCATAAGCCACCACATGCTTATCTTGCATCAACACAGAGCCCAAGCCCTGTAATGACGCATCCGTATATAAGGCGAACCTCTTATCCTCAGACGGAATCACCAGTACAGGCGCTGTAGTCAAACGACGCTTCAGCTCTTGGAAGCTTTCCTCACAAGCCTTAGACCAAAAGAAGGGGACTCCTTTCTGAGTCAGCTGTGTCAGGGGTTTGGCAATCTTCGAGAAACCTTCGACGAAACGTCGGTAATGACCTGCCAAACCGAGGAAACTCCATATTTCCGGTACAGAAGTGGGTGCAGCCCACTCCATCACAGCTTCAATCTTCCTTGGATCCACAGATATCCCATGGCTAGATATGACATGGCCTAAAAATACCACGCTGTCTAACCAGAACTCACACTTACTAAGCTTTGCGTATAACTGATGATCCCTAAGGATCTGAAGCACTATCCTCAAGTGTCTTACGTGCTCTTCTTCCGTCCGAGAGTAGATAAGTATGTCGTCAATGAAGACTATGACGAACTGATCCAAATACGGCTGGAACACCCTGTTCATCAGGCTCATAAAACAGCTGTGGCATTCGTCACCCCAAAAGGCATGACTAGGAATTCATGGTGCCCACATCTAGTCCTGAAAGCTGTCTTCTGTACGTTATCCTCTCGAACTCGAATCTGATGATACCCCGATCTCAGATCGATCTTACTGTAGAGCTTCGTACCCTGTAGCTGATCGAACAAATCATCAATCCCCGGAAGCGGATACTTATTCTTCACCATGGCCTTGTTCAGTTGTCTAAAATCGATGCACAGCCGCATCGAACCATTTTTCTTTTTTGACAATTAGGACTGGTGCCCCCCAGGGCGACATGCTAAGGTGTGTATAGTCCTTGTCAAGGAGCTCCTATAACTGAACCTTTAACTCCCTTATCTCCACTGGTGCCATCCTATACGGGGCACGAGAATGGCAGACGTCCCTGGGAGTAACTCAATCCCAAACTCGACCTCTCTCGTCGGTGGGAATCCGGGAATCTCTTTCGGAAATACATTAGGAAACACCGGCACTACGGGCACATCCTCAATCCTTTACTTCTTATTTCTTTTCCGTAACATCAACGGCATAGATAAGATATCATGTATGACCTCGTTCCAATAACTGTGCCATCTTGACAACAGATATTAACGGAATCCTTGAACGGGAATCATCCCCATAGCATGTCCGTTGGACTCCCATATTAGACTTGAATCGGACAGTCCTTGTCTGCAGTCCACAACTGCCTGATACCTGTTCAGAACATCAATGCCTACAAACTGACATCCCCAGAACAATCAAGTCTGTCCTCAGTTCGTTACCCTCAAAATAAATGAGGCCGTCATAACCAATCTGATCAGTTATCAAACTTCTTCCAGTGGGGGGTCGAGACTACTAGAGGCGACGGAGAAGCGCACATGAAATCGCATCGTTTACTTCAGCATTTGCTGCTATGCTGCAACACAAGGGTTAACAACAAGATCCAAAAGCAGTTCATATATACATCGTTAGAAAGCCATAACATGTTGTCATAATAGTCATATACTTCATATGTAACTTATACACAAAATATGTTCAAAAGTAAGCACCTAGCCAACTTATTGCTAAGGCTACCCTTCACTCATTCCCGAGTTATCTAACCACTGCTCTGATACCACTAATGTGAGGTCTTCTCACCTTAACAGTGATTAATAGACATAAGAAAGACTAATCATGCATTAACAACATCTTAGGGTTCTAGTTGTTGCGAGAGCTAACAGAATTACAGGCCAAATAAAACTTCAAAGCTTATTAGTTACATTCCCATGATGAATGTTAACATGTTAGATTTATACTACTCCTAGAGTAGATACTAAACAGAAGTTGAATCCTAAACGTTCCTGTGTTCCTCGTAGCTCACTGCCTCAACCCGACCCTTAGTCCTTTAGTCCAAAGGTGTACCTACAGGAACAACCCGTCATGAGCATGTATATCGTTACTTAACATCATAAGGTAATGGCATATAAATAAATGCATGGAAATAATTGGTAATGTATACTTCCTGGTTAATCGCATTAACCCTCTTTGGTTGTCCCTGTTTCATAGCCATGCATAAAAACCATTAATTCTTGACATGAATGATTAAGATCACCATCTTATAAATATCATCATCTTATAACGTCATCATCATATAAGCATCATTGTCTTATAAATGTTATCATCTTGTAACATCATCATCATATAAGCATCATCATCTTATAACATCATAACAAAATATAACAGTAAATGTACGACATCTTAGTTAAGTGAACATGCTGGTTATTCATTACCTTCTTCTTGTTGTTCCTGATTCATAATCGTGCATATGGCATCTTACCCTGTGGCATCTTACCACATTATAAACATTGCATGGCCTCTTACCATGTGGGGTATCTTACCCCGTGGCATCTTACCACGTTATAAACATCGCATGGCTACTTACCATGTGGGGCACCTTACCCCGTGGCACCTTACCACAATAACGTTACATGGCTACTTACCATGTGGGGCACCTTACCCCGTGGCACCTTACCACAAATACATCGCATGGCTACTTACCATGTGGGGGCACCTTACCCCGTGGCACCTTACCACAATAACATCATGTAAACATCATCGTATAAACATCGTATAAACATCATCGTATAAACATCATCGTATAAACATCGTATAAACATCATCGTATAAACATCATCGTATAAACATCGTATACACATCATCGTATAAACATCATCGTATAAACATCGTATACACATCATCGTATAAACATCGTGAATACTCATGCAATAAAAGCATAGTTGTAGTATAAAGATGTGTGTTACCGTCCGATGCCCGTACGCCTCTTACGTACCTTTTCAAAAGGAGGAGGAGTCAACAGACTTTATCTCCTAGATGGTGCAGGTACCTGGGATGGTTCTACAAGACCACATAATACCATATTAGATGCCTCAAAACCATCTCACATCAAAAACTTAACAAAATAAAACATCATTATATTTTCATCTTTCTGCCGGTCTCGATCGATCGGCCCAAAGTCTCGATCGATCGAGACACTGTGCACTAACAGTGTCTTGGCTTCCTGCCTCGCTCGATCGATCGAACATTTTACCGATCGATCGAAGAGCTTCACCGATCGATCGAGAAATCCATCGATCGATCGACATCAAAGTTTCAAATCATACATTAGACCCACTGTCTTACTCGATCGATCGGAACCAAATCTCGATCGATCGAGAGCTCTGAAAAATCGGGACTTCCCCAGATTTTTGAGCACCCCATTTCATACCATCAATACTACTTCGTATCACACATAAGGTGCTTAAACAAGAATATCAATAACTTCCACATACTTTCATGCATGTATTAAAATTAAAGGTTCACTTATAACTGAAACCTACATGCATTAAATCTACCCCTTTTTATCAATACTCAATCAACATTTCTGAAAAACAGGGCATAATTTCCTAGCCCAGAATTATTGAACATACATATTCATAGCCTCGAAAATACCATAAGGCCCATAGTTCATGCTCAAACAAATATGCTGGCATATTCACCAAACTTTCATGTATGCATTTACGTCAAAAGTTTTCCCATAACCTAAGTTAGCATGCTTCAAATCTTCATAACAAAAGCCCTACTCAACATACAAACAGGGCACTTCCTTGCCCAGATTTTCGAGGAGTCCTTTTCACAATCGAAGATCTAACACATAAGTCATGTAAGCTACTTGGCAAAGCATGCTAGGGACATCATAAACATTACTTAAAAGTGTTCATAACAATTTTTCAACAAACCTAACACTAACATGCCAAATCTGCTATGACAAACATACATGTAAAAACACGAAAAGCTGGTGAACCAGCGTGATCCCTCACCACTTTTGCTCTCCGATTTTTGTCAAGAAAAGACAAGTAATTTCCGACCACTTTCCTCCTAGCAGCAGTCCAGATATCAGACGAAGAGAAGGGAGGAAGAAGGAGGTTTTTGGAAGGGATTTTGGTGAAAATATCTAAGTGGAAACATGCCTACTTAGTCAAATATTTCCCAGAAAACAGGGGAGGGGGCGTGGGTTGCTGCAAGTGGGGGGTGGGTGGTTGCATGTAGGGTGGTTTTGTAGTGTTTAATTGTACCCCGGTATTTCATATGATGTATAAAAATATCTTCCCTTGATATTTTGCAATTGTACTACATCAATACAACAATTAAAAACACGTAACATACCCCCTAAATCATATCATCATATCATAAATATAACCCCCACTTAAAATACCACAACCCTCTTAAACACATCGTAATTCATTATTGTAGCACATAATCATTTAACCTTTCGGGGGTATTACAGTATCTATATTATATATGTATCATATTACAATATTAAAATTCAAATTTTTTAAATTCTAACACCATGTAAAATCAAAAAAAACATTCTTACAATATTCAATAAGCATATAAAGAAATGCCTGGCACTGAAATCTTAATAGTATCACTCATACTAAAATCAAATACATATTACTTTAATTAATACAAAGTTTAACATAACGTGCAAATAAAAAATAACACCAAAAATATTTTTACCGAATTCAAAAATAATATATATAAATATATGTCACTGAAATTATCATAGTATCACTCATATTAACATCAAATGTATATTACTTCAATTAACATAAAGTTTAAATAATACGTCTAAATTTCATTTTAGCCAAAAATTTATCTAAATTGTACAATTAACACCCAAAAATGTTCTTTATGTGTCTGACATGCCCATCGGTCATTTTCGACACGGGTGACCGATTTTGAGGGGAATGTCTGACATGGATGTCCGATTTTATTGTTTTAATAAAATTACGGACACGCCACGTGGTGTATCTGACACGTGTCCGAGAAGTATAGTGGTGTCCGTGAAGTATCCGACAATACCGAGTAAATTTTAGGATTATTCATACATCATAGATGCTTGCTTTTGAAGTCTCTGATGTGCCGCATGTGCGAACACGGTGTGAAACCAATTTGTGTTTCAAGGGGATTGACATCGTTGCATTTTCCAAAGTTGCCTTTTGATAGACTAAGCTTGTTTTTCGGTTTTCGATTCTCACTAATTTTATGTTGTTGGGAAGCAATAATTATCCTTGTTGAAAGAGCAATCGACGCGTCTGACGCTTGGCTATTGTACGATTTAAAAGATTGCATTTTTAGTTAGTTTTATATATGCGTTAGATTATATCTCTCTAATGCATTTTTATTTGAAATTATTCCGATTGATCATCATGACCATTAGGGTTAAGATGTGGCCATGAAGTCTATACCTATGTCAACCTTTTTTGAGCTTTAAGCATGGCCATCAGGGACGGGCACACGTGAATGCAAGAGATTGGCAATTGTCATCCCTAAAAAAAAAATACCCCTAAAATTACATTTTTCCCATAAAAATTATATTTTACCCTTCTCGCGAAAATATATTCCCCATTTTTTAAATTTGTGCTCCTCCTCGACTTAAATTATAAATCCGCCGCTTATCATCATGATATATCCCAATTATCATGACTATCATGACGTATGTAGGATGTGATTAGCAAAAGAAAAAACATATTTGTTGCCATGATACGAGTTTTCACAAATTAGGATATTAAATTGAGGAGACCAACTAATTGTGTCTCGTACAATTAATTAATGAGGCAAATTAATCTCGTGAATTAAAGAACAACTTGTCAATCAGTCGGCCCCCCGCCCAGTCCCACCAGACACGTTTATCACAGCTGGATCGTACGAAATTGGACCAAACCAAATTAAAGCCCATGTGAATGAGGGCCCATTGAAGAATAACGTTGCGGATCCCCTTGTTCGCAAGTGTGTCTGAAAGCGACACATTAGAAATTCAAACAAATCAAGTTACATCGAACATTGATTAGCTTATTGTTTAAAATTATCGAATTCAAAAGTTTGTCGGATGAAGCTTACGCACTGTAGGATCATATGATTCGACCCTTAGGCTTCATATTCGAATGAGTGAAATACGAAAAATTATGGTGGCTTCCCCTGCAGAATAGTTTTAATACGATTTTTGACATCTAGCTTGAACAATAAAGAATATATCAATTATAGAATAGTTGTAATTGTGAATTCACTTCCTCTAGTTTGTAACGGATG
Source organism: Haberlea rhodopensis (assembly GCA_907163345.1). Lineage (NCBI taxonomy): Eukaryota > Viridiplantae > Streptophyta > Magnoliopsida > Lamiales > Gesneriaceae > Haberlea > Haberlea rhodopensis. Next base: position 11,527,120 of record CAJQUN010000010.1, read on the forward strand.
GAGGAAAATTATAGCTGACCCTATGATGTATCAGTGGAGGTTGTCGTTATTTAAAGCTAGAAGAGCTTAAGCAACGATTATGAAAACTAGAGGGGTTTATACTTATACTTAATTGTACGTTTTTCGAAACTTCAACCAGGCTTTAAAAAGGAAAAACAAAAAGAAAATAAGCCCAGTGATAAAGCACCTATGCAAGGATAAATGGACAAAGACATGTAGATTGATGCTTTAAATCAACTGGATTTCTTTTGTTATGCAGTTGGTCCCTTAAATTTAACATTTCACATTAGACCAGGGCGAAAAGGGCAAATGTATGCAGTATTTCCTGCTACTCCATGTGTCAATGTTCACCCACCTGAAAATGATTTATCCATTGCCTGTGTAAAGTTCTGTCCAAGATAACACACATTTCCCACAAGAGCGATAAATACTATTTATTGAACTTTTTTTTTATTTTTTTTCCTGAGAAAGATGTTGGGTTTCCCTACCCGGCGTCAGATCCAAACGCAGCGGAAATAATACAATAAACAGATTTGACCCAGGGACGGATCGTTCCCGCCTGATTCATATATTAACATGCATAAATCGAACATAATGCACGAAAAGATATTAACGTTCACCGACGTAATTCTGACAGCAGTGACCCTCGAGTCCTACCAACCTGACCAGATCTACAAGCTCAACACCAGTGCTATTTTGATGTTAGCGTTTCTATGAGAGTGAATGAAATCAAAATCATCAAATCTAGAGAATGACTGACATATTTATAGTTGTCTAGTTGAGGTAGGGTCCATTAAGCCCAACAGGCCAACCATTGGCTCATTGACTTGAAGGGCATTGCTAACAATCTCTCACTTGCCCAAAAACCAACACAAAACTACAAACTCATAATCCAAGTAACTCAATCCAATTGAACAACTTGATGTACTACCAACGTACATCATTATGAGACATAAATATATCAAACGTTTTAATTTCAGAACTTTCTATAAATGAAACATTTTCAAATATAGAAACTCCACTAAAGTGAGGAGCTTTCAAAAAATTAAATGCATCTCTTCTAAATCACTTAAATTGAGCCCTTAACATTTAAGTCTCAATTCTCATCGATAGATCGGCGGCCGGTTGATTGTGACCCAGCGAGGCTCAAGTGTATCATAGCAGTAGGATTACAACCTTTGTGATTAGAGAAGTCAAACAACTTCTTTGGGCTTACCCTGAATGCCCCATTGTCAATTAAACTCCTTTAATAGACAATGATCGAAATATTTCCAGCAACAACCTACCGATCGTGGATAGCACCTAGCATTTGCGCTTCACGAAGACCTAGATACAAATGACTAGCAACGTACGAGAACATGTCAGCAATAGTTAACGTGCAGTACATTCCTTTCACTCAATATGTCCCGATTGAATCAGGGCATTGGTTGATCGAGACCTTATGATTTCAATAACTATGTATTTGTTTAACGTTATATAATTCATTGTGTGTGTATATGAAAAACTCATTTTTCACAAGCACTACCCACTCTGGCTAAAGATTCCTCGAATCATATATAGAAAAACACATAGGACATCGTGGTTTATCAAGACCAGTGGTGAATCCCCAACGACAAACATAGGCCTCTGACATCATCACTGAACACCCAAAATAACAACTTTATGACCCGCATGTGATCAGTCATTAAATCAAAGTACACAGCTATCTGTCAAGACCTCAATGAAGCCTCGGGTCATGAGGAGTAATGGTGCACAACTATGACTAGAAATTCTATACTCGACAAGTGGTAACCACTTATAGAATTCCGAGTAGGGTCGTTCAGTGAACTCATTCCTAATGAGCACCTATTCATGTGTGCTGACTTCTCCAAGCCAACGTCGATGAAACGCGGCGCACTACTCTAGACACATCATGAATACCAGTCTCTAACGAGCATATATCGATATCCCATTCTCGAAGGCTCATCGACCAGGAACATTTAGAAATCGCAGTTGAGAATGTATTTCATGGTCACCATCATATGCGTAACCACATTCTATGGACTATAGCAATCTCAAGGACTTCATCAATACATCAAGATGCATGGGTAAACAGATGAAGAAGTGCCATATATATTAATATTCAAACAAAGATTTATCATAATAAGATTACAAGTACAATCAATCAACTATTGATTTACTTAATCATGTATGACAACAATATCTTTCAATTTCCCAAAGCCAACTACTCATGTGTCTCAAGACCATCTTCCCAAGATGTCTGACTGACACCAATCGTTGTAAAGGCTTTGTCAGTGGATTCACTATATTTTTTCTGTTGAAGCGATTCTCTCTATAAAAATGTCGCGTCTACCATCTCTCTCATTAGATGGTATTTTCTCAATATATGTTTGGATACTGATGAGATCTTGGCTATTCATAATAGCTCAAATGTTGTCACAGTACCAGGTACAATGTCAACCGCACTAGAAATTACACCCAACTCTTGGATGAAATTTCATATCCAAACTGCCTATTTGCTGCATCGTATGCTGCAATGTATTCAGCTTCAGTGGTGGAATCTAATGTGGTGTCTTGCTTTGAACGTTTCCAAGAGACATCACCATCATTGAGCTTAAATACAAATCCAAACATCGATATGGTATCATCTACATCCGATTGAAAACCAGCGTCAGCTTAGCCTTCAACTTTTATTTCTCCACTTACAGATCCAAAAACCATGAACATATCATAAGTTCTTCATAAGAACTTGAGGATTATTTTCACAGTTTTTCAGTGACCTTCACCGGGATCTGTCTGATGTCTGCCCATTACTCTAAGAACATACATCAGGCTAAATACATAACATAGCATACATTACGCTATTTAAAAATCGAAACATAAGGTACCAATATCATCTTTTCACTCTCCTCATCAATCTTAAGACCCATTGACTCGAGAGATGAATACTATGACATATTATGACGTAACTCAATTTTCGACTATTCTATGCTAAACCCTTTTAGCACAGTGCTTATGTACGTAGATTGAGAGATCTCAAGCATCCTTTAGATCTATCCCTATAGATCCTTACGTCAAGCACGTATGACGCTTCTCCCAAATCTTTCATGGAGAAATTAGTAGATAACCATGTTTTAATCGATTAATCCAATACCATTCACAATGAGCATTATATAATCGACTTAAAGCATCACAAATGTAACCGTGCTCCCACTAACCCTTTTGCACACACATGCCACTTCCGGATTTATAACAACACCAAACACTTTGATGATGTTATCAAAATGGAAGTTCAAACTTCGGGATGTCTTCTTAGGCCTATAAATGGACCTCTAGAGTTTGAAAACATTTTTCTCACTCCAAGAAGTTGTAAACACATTTGGCTGCTACATTTCTACCTCAATGCCACAACTGAGAAATGTTGTGTTCACATCCATTAGTCATATCTCATATTCATAATATAAATATATAACTAATAAAATCCAAATAGACTGCATCATAACCGATGAAAATTTTCTACCTTAATGCCACAACTGAGAAATGTTGTGTTCACATCCATTAGTCATATCTCATATTCATAATATAAATATATAACTAATAAAATCCAAATAAACCGCATCATAACCGATGAAAATTTTCTCATAAACAACTCTTTGCCTATGAGAATAACCGTTTCTCACCAGTCAAGCTTTGAAGGTCACTACCTTCCCATCACTCCAAGCTTTCACTTGTAAATCCATGCAGCCAATGGGAACAATTCTCAAAGAGGATCTACTAAGGCTCATACCTTATTAGAGTACATGGAGTCTATTTCAAATTTTATGGCATCTCGCCAATATCTCAAAACAATGTCCAACATCGTCTCCTTGAAAGTTCTAGGATCACATCCATGGTCAAATCATTTTGACTACTTTCTAGGAGTAAATTCAATTTATCAGGAGTTCTTGAAACAATTTCAAATCTACTTGGTGTGTGTAAATCAAAGGTTATGATTGACTCAATTAATTTCACCGTTTTCACTTTTCTAGCGGTTTGTGGTTCTTGAACCCTTTCAAGTTATATTATTTTGTCATCATTTCTAATAAAAACATTTTCTCTACAAAGATTGCACTTGCGAAACAAACGCTTTGCCTCCAAATGATAATATAATTTCCACAAAATAACATAAGATGGATCAAATATCCAACTCATCTCCCACTGGCTGCTTCACGTAAGCAGAGTAATCTCAAATCTATATTTGGATTATTTTTCAGTCCATATCATATATGGAGTTTTCATCACTGTATTGGTATGAATTATGTTCAACAAATATGTAACTTTAGAGAGTTACACAGAGAGAATCACATTCTCTTTAAGATAACTTAACATCCTCTTGCACTAACATTTAGTGCTCCACATATGTCCATATGAATCAAATTCAATGGACATTCAGCACATGCTAAAGATATGTGAGATTTAAGTTATCATTCTTTTTTATATTTTTTGAACATAATCATACTAATCGTTCATAAGTTTCCCAAATTCAATAAAACATGCATTCTTAAAAATACTGCAAATCACATTTTCAAATTTAAAATAATATCATTCTCTATCAAAATATGAACAATGTTAATGATTATATCTAGAACAAATAAATAATTGTTCAAACCAAAATACACCATTTCCAAAACACTTCTGGTCTAGGTATTCCTTGCAGTTTTGCGACAGTGACCAACAGTGAAAACATAGATGCCTCTCATTTCTTAGGTGCTACTATCCATTTTCATCTTTTGAGATTGAGAACCATTGATATGCTTAGATTTTAAGTGTTTTTAGCTGTAATTTCTTCCCGTTTTCGTACTTTTTCCTGGATGATATTATGCTTTTTGGTATTTATTTGCTTGTTTCAGGAAAATAGATCGGAAATGGAAGAAATGAGCTAAAATGAAGAAAACGGGCGAAATCGAGGCGAAAAAGAGATGAAAAGAAGAAGTTTGATTTTTCAAAGGTTCGATCGATCGAGATTATTTCTCGATCGATCGAGCCAGGCAGAATGTTGAGCATCAAAAGTATCGAAGGATCGATCGGAAGGAAAATCTCGATCGATCGAGCGAGGCAGTAAGTTTCAAAGACTGACGTGAACAGTGCACCGATCGATCGGACATAAATCTCGATCGATCGAGCGAGGCAGTGAGTTTCAAAGACTGACGTGAACAGTTCACCGATCGATCGGACTTAATTCTCGATCGATCGATACGCGATTTTTGAAAAATCTTATCTTCCAAATTTAAGTTGATCTTCGGGGGTTTTAAGGGGGATATCATTCATTCCTTTCCATATATCATATTGGACGAAAATTCTCCAGAAAAAGAGAACCCTAGCCGCCGCCAAGGAGAGCCATCTTCTTCCGGTTTTCATCCAAGCTTGAGCGTACAATCCGGAGTGCAAGGAATGAGCAAGAGAAGAAATCACGGTGCAACGCACGGATTCATTCCAGCCGTTTATCGTATTTCTAAACTTTGATTTATTTTATTTTCATTCTCATTTGATGTTTTTGAGGTCGAGAGACGATTAAACTTCTTATGTAATTGATTTGAATTGAATCTAGTTTATTTTATTGAGTTGTAGTAAAATTGTGTTTCATTTATTGATTCGTTTGTGTTTAAGTGGATTGAGTTCTTATGTTCATGAATTAAACGCTTATTAAGATCAAAGCCTAGCTAACTTTGGTTGAAATCTGTGATTTATAACCGAGAACGAGAGATAACGTTATAATACGCTATACTAATTCATGATGTATGTTAAGATTGAGATCGAGAGATGAAATCGCATACGTGAGAACTTTGAATCGAGAGATTTAGAGTAACGAGGTTTTGAAGATTTATGCAATATTGGATTAGTAAATAGGTGCACGAGAGTGACTTGTTCTAATTTGATATTAGTTTCTTTACAGCTCGAGAGAGTGTATTGAATAATAACGAAAACCTTTCACCTTAAGGATCAATTGTTTGATAATTGATTATTCAGACGAATCATTAAAGATAATACAGTTGAACGAAGAGCGAGATAAATTTCTCAAGCGAATTACCTTTGCATGTCCGGAATCCGATTTGTTTTATTTCATTTTTGTGTCCTTTAGTTCTAAGATTGCGTTAGATAATCTACTCCTTTGTCAATCGTAGGCTAAATATAATTTTGCTAGTCTTATTTGGTACTTATACATTAGTCCCTGTGGATTCGACAACCTTTACTTACATTTCACTATACTAAAACTTGACAACCGTGCACTTGCGGTAGAATCGCTTCACACTACTTTGAAATATTTTCTGTTTAAAAATAAAGCGGTCAAGTTTTTCCCATTCCTCTTCTTTATCCTTGAACTCTTCCTACCATTGGTAGAAGATTCGACAAGAAGAACACGTTTCTCCTTTTTAATCAAGGACTCATGAGTTTCCAACATTTTGACTATAGGATCAAATCTCCAGTCAGTTAATGAGGTATTGTCACATTCAGATTTTTCAATTGATCAACAAGAGATATTTTTCTTACACCATGCTCATAGACCGAAGCCCCATCTTGCATGTGAAAGGAAAATAGCTCTTTTGAAGTCGCGAGTCTCAGTAATCACGTCTGTTCACCAAACAACATTTGTAGGTGCTTGAAAATATCAGCAGTGTGAGCGAGCTTCTCATATCTGTGTTGAAACTCATTGGTGACATTGATGCTATCATATAGCACCTAGCCGAAGATCATTGTCCCACCACTTCTCAAGTGTGGCGATCTCTTCATAAGACGAACCGGGAGACACTTCAACATGAGGCTCCCACCAAGGGTATATAGTAACTTTTAGAAGCAAGCAATTAATAGTCAATCAGATTACTTTGGTGGTTAATTTGTTTATATCGATACTTGATGTAATTGGATTCATGGCAATCACAATACTGAGAATAAACAGAAAATATATGCAAACCGTTTGATTATTAATTAATACAAAAACTATGGACTTTAGTTATTGAATACTCCAACTAAATTTTTCGAATTCATCACCCTCATGACAAATGAACGGAAGATCATATTTTCTTAGTGGGCTTGAAGTCCAACTAGCTCATAATAACCCCGGACGTGGGCCCACCGGCTTCATGATACTAAAGGTAGATCACAATTGCATCATATGCAACCCCCAAGATATTCGTCTCGTGATTGGCATAACCCTACGTGGGCAGGACAATTATGCATTCTCACGTCAAACTAACACATCCCACGAAACCCCACGTTGGTGAGTAATCTAAAAGGTTAACATAACCGCACCCTTAATTAAGTGGCAGTTAAACATAGTTTTCCCATGCCAGATGCCCCCCACGTGGGTGAGTAAGACAATATGACACAAGTAGCGTCTCATGACTTAACTGTTGATGGAAGACAGGAAGTAACAAACCCTTTTGAGCTCCCCTTATTAGTTTGATATACAAATTTCGAATCATATTCAAAAGAGGGATTTAATTATTTTAAAATCTCATCAAATGCTTGTTTGTTTGTTTGCCAGATTCACACAATTATGCTTTATTCATCATATGTACTAATAAACTATACAAACAAACATTTATCATACATCATATGCATAATAAAAATAAATATGGACGATTACTACCTTATATTAATTGATCCACGTGAGCCATACATGGATCACAAGTCTGTCTAAGGTGATGCATGTATGCAATGTAATCCTATTACATTTTTGTTTCCATTATACATATCTTGACTCTTGGTGCTCCATCTTCAATCTCGATCTCCCACTAATTCTAATAATTTACATTTAAATCGTGCAAATAAGAGAATATGGATACATTCCGGGGTGTGATACATCAGAAATAGGGGGAGCAGGCTTGCAGGCCTGATAACCAAAAATGATAATTAAAATGAAATAATAAGAACATAAACATCCACCTAAACACGTTGGTCAATGCCCGTAATCATCCCCCATGCAATCACATCAGATGCAATAAACATTATCTGACCAATTACATCATATGTAATTGTATTATTACATCACATGTAATTAGGGCACAATAATTAATATATTCTATCGTTTCCTACTAATTGCATCATTAATTGAAAATAAATTAACAAATTCAATAAAGTAATTTTATTTAATTTCTAATTAATTAATTTTTAATTAGTTGGTAAAATCACTATTTTACCATTTAACCATCATATTAATCGAAAATAAAATTAACAAATTAGATGAAACATTTTCATGTAATTTCCAATTAATCAAATTTTCATTTACTTGATAAAATCACTATTTTACCTTTTAATCATAATGATAATAAAACATACTTGGTAAAATCACTATTTTACCTCAAATCATAATATTCGTCAAAAATAAAATTTAAAAATTAAATAAAACATTTTCATTCAATTTTTCAATTAATTAAATTTTCAACTAATTGTAAAATCTCCATTTTACGCTTAATAAATTAAAATTCATATTTTTTAATTAATTAAGTTTATGATTTATTGCTTCAAAATAATATCCGGATAAAACATGTAAAATGGCCCAAAATAATTTATGAACTCCAACCAATATGGATCCAAAATTAAAAATGCAATTTCAACACCAAAAATTTTCCTTATTTTTCGGATTTAAAAAATTCAAAAAACTTATTTTTTTTTAAATTCCGAAAATACTGTTCATTCATCCCTAAAATCGGAAATTAGGGTTAGGGTTAGGGTTCCGCCGCCACCCGTGTGCCTCCAGCCCGCACGCCGGAAAGAAGAGAAGATTACAAAAGACGCGACTCCATTGCAGCAGCATGTCGCTGCCGCTGCGTAGTGCAAGCTGCCACCTCTTTCCTGTGGTGTTGCCTGCAAGCCGATGCGCACATACACAAATGTGGCCGACGAGCATACGATTATGAATCCAGAACATCGGTCCTGCAAGACGCACACTGGACGGCGGTGAACACATTCCCCACCGCTTGTGCAGCCGCCTGCACTTCCGTCTGGTTGGCAAGTTCGACGGTGGATTGCACCAGATTTGCACGAGCACTGTGCCACGCGACGGAGAACTCTTTCTCCACAGCATGCGCTGCCACCCGTCGCTCCTCCGCGCTCACCGCCGATCGATGTTCCTTCACCGGCGATGGCTAGTTGCCGGAAACAATTTCCGGTCAGTGTTTGGTATGGATTAAAACTCCTTTAATTCCAATTTTCTATGTTTTTCGGATTCCAAATTTCTGAAAAAAACGATTAGATTAACCGGAAACGATCTAATAAAAAATTAATTATCAAATACATGAATCAAAACGCAACATGGATCTGATACCACTGTTGGGTTTTCGTACCCGGCGTCAGATCCAAACGCAGCGGAAATAATACAATAAACAGATCTGACCCAGGGACGGATTGATCGCGTCTGATTTATATATTACATGCATAAATCGAATATAATGCACAAAAAGAGATTACCGTTCACCGACGTAATTTTGACGGCAGTGACCCTCGAATCCTACCAACCTGACCAGATCTACAAGCTCAGCATCAGTGCTAGTTTGGTGTTAGCGTTTCTATGAGAGCTAATGGAATCAAAATCATCAAACCTAGAGAATGACTGACATATTTATAGTTGTCTAGTTGGGCTAGGGTCCATTAAGCCCAACATACCAACCATTGGCCCATTGACTTGAAGGACATTGCTAACAAAAGATACTGTTTATTGATCTACAATCATAAAACATTGTATCATGACACAGAACTGCATACCTCAAGGTTGCAAAAAATTGGGCTAACTCTTTCAAATATCTCATATTCTGATCCGATGGCGTCAATATGCAAGAATAATAATTATTATATTGTTCGATTAGATTCGCTGTTTGTGGAAATGAAAACAGAGATCAAATTCATATGACTGTAAAAAAGAAAAATATCGACCATTTCTGCTTTATAAGCTATGTAAGAATTTATTTGCTTTACTCTAACGAGAAAATAATTCAGGTAAAGTTTCCGTACCATGCAAAATGACATCTCATAATGATTTCAAAATTTACACTTATTTTGTTATGATTTTCTAAGATTTTGTTAGTGATTCTGAAACATATGACGCTTTGATGTATTTTTTCTATGTTTCAGGAATCCAGATCGAAATGCCAAAAAATAAAGAAAAGAAGTTAATTAACTAGGAAAATGACTCAAATGAGCTTAGACGTCGAAGGAAGGACCAAAACATTGATTTGGAAGAAAATGATATTGGACGATCATTCCTGAGACATTGAACGTCGATCGCGCCATGACAATGTTGAAGCGACAAATTAAGTCGATTGTGTGTTGGCGTATATTGATAAAAAAAAAGATTGGGAGTTCGTGATCGATCACGGGACTGACGCCGATCGATCACTCGAATATATTTTTACAGATTTTCTTTTGAAGGGTTTGGGTTCAACAATGAAGTTAATTAATCCTCCACTACAAAAGACACAACTTGGACGACCTAAAGAGACTTTTGCTCATATTTTCAACCCTAAAATTATAGCCGTCATATCTCCCATCCGACCAAGACGAAGGCAAGACAAAGCAAGAGCCGCAACGACACAGCAACGCAAGGAGTCAACGCCACGTGTTTCTTAGTGTTTCTGGACTTTGTTCTTTATTGTTTTTGATTTTCCATGTTTATTTTGTTGCGAGACATTTATAAACATTGTTATTTGATTATGATTCTAGGCTAAATTTATTTATCAAAACTATCAGATCTTGTGTTTGAACCCATGATTTAATTATAAGTTTTTGATTGATTTCCTATAATTTCTTCGAGTATATTTTATGTTCTTAATGCTTTCAAAGCCTAGCTACTTTTGAATTAATATTAGTTATTATAATTGATATCGACAGAATATATTATAATTAGAAACAATTAATCATATAGTGGATTTCAGATTGAGATTGACAGATGAGACCGCATACACGTGTGATAGCAATATGTTGACCAAAACTGAAGGCTAGTAGCTTTCATAAAACTCAATGCAATATTTATTGTTAAATAAGTGCACGGCAATGGCTTGCTGCAATTTAATGTTAGATTTAATATAGCTCAATATAGTATATTAGATAAAATGGAAGAACCCGTCACCTTATAACTTAGGATTATCAAACATAACTAATAGTAGAATTATAAGGAATTACATAGATTTTTCTAAGAATTTCTTAACACGTCTATTGTTTGGTTTGCAATTCTGTTTTTCATTATTTTAGTAATAATAAATACACTAAATCTTTGTACTCTACATACTAATCTGTTTGGTAATTACTGATAGTTCATTTGGGTTCGACACTCTTACTTCATAAATACTCTACTAAAACTTGACACCGTACACATGCGGTTAATCATACATCGCTGGTTTATTTGCTAAATCCAAAGCAATCAGTTTTTGGCACCGTATCGTGGACTAGTGTTAGTAATATCATATGTGATTAGTTGGCTGTAATTTAGACATTTTCTTATTGTTTTGTTTAGATTTTTTTCCTATTATTTTTTGCTTTTTGATTTTTTATTCTATTGTTTGTTTGATCTGACTTTTGCAGGAGTTGTCCAAGTTTAAGCTAAGGAGTGACCGACCGAGACTTGAGCTGTTTGACCTTGAAATAGAAAGAACTTGTCGTAGAAGGTTAAAGAAAACTCGAGCACTTTATGGCAGAAAACGTGGGGAACGAGGAGGTGTCGGATACTAGATCATTGATGAACTATGCACAACCATCTTTTCATGGTTCAATGTCTAGTATCACCAGACCAAGTATTCCATGGTTCGTTGTCTAGTATCACCAGATCAAGTATTCAGGCTAACAACTTCGAGATCAAACGTATCATCATTCAGATGATTCAACACTCATGGCAATTTGGAAGATCGTCTACTGATGATCACAATGATCATACCTCCAACTTCATGGAGATTTGCGATATATTCAGACATAATGGCGTTAGTGACAATGTCATAAGGTTATGTCTCTTTCCTTTTTCTTTACATGATAAATTTAAGAGATGGTTTAATTCATTGTCTGCAGTATCTATTACAACTTGGGATGTGATGGCATGAGCTTTCTTATCAAAATACTTTCCACATTCCAAGACTACTAAGATGCACAATGGTATCACTACATTTGTGCAACATGATCTTGAGACATTATAAGAGGCTTGGGGATGCTTCAAAGATCTGCTGAGGACATACCTCACATCATGACCTACATATCTGGCTTCAGGTACAAATATTTTACAATGGTTTATTTTCTGTTCATAGCTTTATGATTGATGCATCAACAGTAGGTACTATCATGATGAAGACGCCTAAAGCGGCCTATGAATTGTTGGAGGAAATGGCTTCCAACAGTTACCAGTGGCAGTCATAGAGGAATGTGCCAACAAAACTAGCAGAGTACATCAAGTTGATAGCTTTACAACCATAGCTGCCCAGTTGGAGACGTTGAAAAAGAAGCTAGATAGCCTAAGCTTGCTTGTAAAGCAAGTTCAAGCTATCATATGGGATTTATGTGGAGACAACCATCCAAGCACGTAGTGTCAGGAAGGTAACTCTTCTGTTCAATCAACCTAGAATGTAAATTTTGTAGGAACCAGACCACCACAGAACAATCCATACTCAAACTCTTACAATCCATGGTGTAGAAATCATCCAAACTTTTTGTGGTCTGATCAACAAAACTTCGTGAAGTCGCCACCACCACGGGGATACGCACCAAAGCCAAGTATGGAGGAGTTGATAACCAAGTTCATATCATCGATGTAGACTAGATTTCAAAACCAAGATTCGTCGATAAAGAATTTGAAAACTCAAGTGGGGTAGTTAGCAAATCTGATAACTGAACGAACATAAGGTACACTGCGAAGCGACACTGAAAAGAATCCTAGGTAGCAAGCCAAGGCGATATACCCGAGGAGCGGAAAAGAGATTGGTCGGCAGACTGATAGCAAGAACGATGAGCATGATGACGAGTTGGTTGAGCAAAAGGAGATTTTTGTCGATAAGAGGAAACTTGGAGAGCATTAAACGATAAGTTCAACTGAAGAGTGCTCTGTGCAAAACAAATTACCTATAAATTTAAAAGATCCAGGGAGTTTCTCGATACCTTGCACTATTAGGTCTATATCATATGAAAAATCTTTATTTGATTTATGTGCAAGTATTAATTTGATATCTTTGTCTATTTTCATGCATTTTGCACTATGAGAGCTGAAACCTACTATGGTTTTAATGTAACTGGTAGACAAGTCCATCACGTACCCTCGAGGGATCATCGAGGATGTGCCAGTCAAGATTGACATATTCATTTTCCATCTGGACTTCCTTGTGTTGGACGTGGAAGAAGATGTTGAGATGTCACTGATTTTAGGATGATCATTCCTAGCTACAAGAAGGGCATTCATGCATGTCCAATAAGGGAAGTTGATCTTCTTTGTAGGGGAGGATCAATTCATCTTTGATATGCTTAAAGATGACTTGATGCAATTGATGCATTTTCTATTGATGTGGTGCAACGTAAAAGCAAGGATGACTTGGCAGTCTGCCTCGTGGGCCAAGTAGATGAGGATCATAGCAAGATGAAGGCGAATACAACGAGTACTCAATCAAAAGCCATATACAAAGCAGAAAAATCTGTGAGGGAGATGTGGTCGTGTCAAAGCATCTTTGAAAGCAAACAAATGTGGGTTCCAGCAAGTAATTCCAAGACTTGATTATTGAGCAATAATTATGGGATTACAATATATTCAAGACATTGGGCAAAACCCATCAGCTCAGTTTTATTTGCCAAGCTTTATAATTCTCTTCCATCAGCTCAACCGATACTAACTAAGAAAGAGATCAAAACTTTCTCTTGTTCAATTAACTATTTTGAAGGAAAATAAGAACTTTTGAGGCTTATTTGCTAATAATTTTAGCTCAGAATTTTGTAGGAACTCAACCAAATATTTGTAAGTGAGCTTTTGTTTAAATCGTTCTTTCGTTTAATTTTGTATCTATGCTTTAAATTTTAATCGATATGTGATGTATTTTGAAGCTATGAAACTCTGACGTTTCTGATAAAAAACTATACTTTCTGAAGCATTTTAAATATCAAAATCCAATTGGTAAGAAATTCTGAATCCTGTTTCTGACCCTGATGCGGTGGGATTATAACCGACATTATGGCCTGATAAGATGGTTCATCATTGTCGTGGGAAGTCCAAACCCTTTATTTATGGGTGATCTGATGTTCTGAAATTATCTGTAGGAGGGTTAAGTCTAGAGAATTGATATCAGTACCAGGATAAATTAGAGAATTTATGCTTATTTTAATATAAGATATATGTTTCTCATATGAAATTATGCTATGTTCTGCCTCTGATGAGAGCAATTCTATTCAGTTTCTATTTCAGTATTTGATAGGATCGGGTATGTAGATAGAAGGGGGTTGAATATCTACACCGACTCTACTTAGCTATTTCAAAATATTCTTCCGATGTGTTAGCAGCCAAAAGCTATTTTCTTGTTTAAAGACTGATCAGTCGAGTAACTAAAGATAAGTGTGGAAATAACTCAACTAATGCAGCGAATAAGTTGAGCTGATGGCGATAGTCTACTGGATAGATAACAACAATAGGCAGGATTTATTGGCTAAGGAAGAACATAATGGACTGCAAAGATGATCACAGTAGAAAAGCTCTACTGGATAAAGACTTACTTGGTGTCTACTGGTAAGCAATATATCTATATTATACTGAGTAGACACCAACAGTTAATATGAATGAAAAAAATAAACGACACAAGATTTGTTTCTGGAAGTTCGAAGCACAAACGCTTATACGTTTCCCCTTCTTCATCTGTGGTAAGAATACACTAGAAAACTATGGTTTACACTTTTCAGTATACAACCTATGTAGGTTAATATCATACATATAGCCTAAACTCCTAGAAATCCCATAGCTGAGATCACTTTTACAGCTTGGAACTAGACAAATCAGTTTGACACACGGTCACAACTGTTACCATAGTTTTATAGAAAATTCGCTCTTTATAATTATGTAAAACAATAAAAGAGTTGAGCGATTGTGCAATAAATTGCAACAATCAGTTGTAACTAATGATCTCTTGAAGATCTGATATGTCTCTGATGCGGTGCCTGAGAATGCTTCTTGAATAAGCAAATAACTCTTGTAGGCGTAGTTGAGCGATAATGAATGAATGATAATTCTCTTGTGTTTGCCAACTCCTCTATCTCTCTAAGGAGTCTTTATTATATTGCTCAAGGAATCCAATGGTAAAATATTTATTCCTGAATATCCGTATTAATGTTATAGTACTCTGTTCTCTTTAACTGATGAGCATTAAATGCGTTGTCATTAGTTTTCTGAAAAGCTCTGGATGCATTTAGTGATCTTCTACAGAAATGTACTGCTTTTCTTATATAGCAATTAACAGCTAGTTGTACTGTCAACGTTCGAATATTTGAACACCTCTGTTGATGCTTGTTCATCTGTAATGTTTTGTTCCACAAACCATACTTCTCTATAGTCGGTAGATTATGGCATTGGTATTGTTCTTCTAGGTTGGTAGACTACATCATCGGTATACTACGGTAGAGTTCTCTTTAACTCATCAGAAGACTATACCCATTACTCATCGTGATAGGTATAATTCATTCCATTTGTAGTCTATGTGAGTCTGCTTAGTAGATATATATCAAAACCTGATATCCAATAATTTTCCCATTTTTGATCATATCTCAATGCAGCATTATCAGTAGAGGTACTTTGGATATATCGGTTGACTTAGAAAGTGTAACTCTGATTCTTCGGTTGAGTTCCTTTATTGTACCAAAACAAAGTGATCTAACAATTTCCCCGTTTGCGGTACCAACAAAGTAAGGCTCTACTGATCATAATATCATCAGTCGACTATTATTTTCTCATCAAAATTATGAATCTTTTCAGCTGCTTTCCTTTAAGTTCTATCTTTCCCCCTCATTTTCTTCTCCCTTACTGGTGAAAAAATAATCCATCCAAAAAATGTTTGATTAAAAACATTGAGTGATATGAGAAGGAATGTCGGCCGAGTTCAAAATAAATGAACGAAATAATAACTAAGTTCAAAATAAATGAACATTAGTTCTGATAAGCAAGTTCAAAATAAATGAACTGAAATAAATACTAAGTTCAAAATAAATGAACGTTAGATCCGATAAGCAAGTTCAAAATAAATGAACTGAAATAAATGCTAAGTTCACAATAAATGAACATTAGTTCTGATAAGCAAAGTTCAAGTGAAATTCCATTACGTTCAAAAGATAAATGAACTATTAACACAAAGGTACAATATCGGAAAGATCTACAAGTATTCCACTGATATTACTCTGGTCTACTGATCTCCCCCTCAACAGATGTTCCCCCTGAACTAATCAAAGTCATCTGCGATATCACGAGAGCTGCTCGGCTGTTTTGTTTGGGGAGTAGATTGAACTGATTTGGCCATATTCACAAGTTCAAATAATTGTTCTGCTATGATGATGAATTGCTAAGAGTTGGCATTCTCAGAAGCCAGTAGATGGATTTCGACCTTTGTCAGCAAGGAACTGAATAGTTCAGTAGTCTTGATTGAGCTTTCTCCAGCACCAATAAGAGCATGCTAGGTAGTAGAAGTGTATCTCTTCATAGTTTTGGACTTTCAGCTATCTCTTGTTTGATAGTGCTGAAATTTTCCCTCGGATATTTTCGAAGAGATAAATCAAGCCCAGACTGCTGCGCTCAATGAGATTCCAACCTTCTAATCTGTTCAGCCATGACATGGACTGTGGCAGTGAGATCCTTGATTTGTCGGTGGAGCATCTTCCTCTTCTTCATCTTCTGCTTCTACCTCTTCTTCTGCTGAAGAGTTGGAAGCATAGTCACTGTCATCCTCAGGAGTCCAGGTGATCTACAGAACAGGAAAAGTGTACAATGGAAGTGTCTTTAGAATGAACGGCCTGGTGATGATCACCTTCAAGTATCCATGGTGCTCGGCAGAGAGTAGAGTCTCTCTTCTCGGTTCTGTGAGAATGAACCTTGGCAGTCTCAGGATGAATTGCAAGAAGGCCGGAGGAATGATGAAGTGAAGAGCTGGAGCAATAAAAGGAACGATTGCAAGTTCTGAAGCTTCCTCCATTTGTTTATCAGTTGATGTCTCCTCAACTTATGTACCTTCAGCCTCTTCTACTGATAGAATATCCTTTACAATATTAAGAACAATCGATTCTACTGCCAGTAAGGTTTTCCACATCCAAAATCATCGGTTCAGCGATGCAACCGATACCTGAGCTGGTGGAGAGAGTTGTTCAATAGATTGTTCCTTCTAAAGATTTATCAGTTCAGCAGAGAAATGAGGTAGTGATTCTGACTCATCTGATTCAGATCCAGAGTCCATCGGTAGAGTTTCCTCTAGTGGAACTAATCTAAAGGAACCTGTCTGTACATCTGTGAGAAGTGGATTTTTGCAGTTATTTATTAATTTGAATTTGTTTGGATTGATGTTAGTTTTTTTATCATAATTATACTTTTTGTGTCTGCTTGTGTTTACAAGAATCCAGGTAAAGATAAACGCTATCAGGATGAAAAAGAGCATGAAATAACAAGAATAGAGTGGAACAAAGTCAAGGCAAGGCAAATGAATGATGAAAAATGGGCCAGGAACAAATATGGATGGAGATCAATCGTTGAAAGTAGAGATAGATCTCTGTGGAATTTTGGGGCAAGACGGCAACCGATCGCCATGATACCAGAGATCGATCTCGGAGCACAGTGCGTTGGGGAACAATTACACGATGCAGCGACCGATCGCTACAAAAATCGCTATCGATCACCAAAGGGAAATTTTTGAAAATTAAAGACTCGGCGACCGATCGCTGCTTCACAGAAACAGATCGCTGCACGAGTCCAGCTCATTAAAAATTGGCGGATGCATGGGTTTAAAAGGTGGCCTAACCTACTTTTTACGGACTTTTCCCATTCTTCTATTGGGAGAACATATTGAGAAGGCTGCTACACTTCCCCAAGGGCAAGGATTTCATCACAAAACGAAGGCGGCTTTCATCTAGAAACGAAGAATTGCCTCCATATCATTTTGTATCTATTACTTTTGTAATTTTATGAATTTTTTCAGACATGTCTATGTGTTTTATCAATTTTAGGATGAACTAATCTCTTCTTTCTAGAGGGAAGACGTAGCTTGATTGGATATTATGTTTTGGATTGATTGATTTATATATTATGATTTATCATATGGTTTATTTGTGTTTTCTTGCTTTGAATGCAATTTAATTGACTGATCATTGATTGAATTGTCATATTTGTTTGTGATATATTGCTCGGGAGAGGGGATTGTGAACAGGACATAGGAAAACACATCGTGGATGTTTGTATGGTCGACGGACGTCTAACTCAATTGAAGCCTTTGAATGAATTTTGTGCAAGAAATACTGTTTAATTTTTTATTTAGATAGGGATATTAATGTTGATATTGAATTATAACTTCTACTATCACTTGGGAAAGAGAGTAGGAAACAATTAAGAATTCTTGGCTAATAAACCAGATAAATCTAATAATATTGTAGTTGATTATGAGAAACATAGTTGATAATCAAGTGAAATCGGACCTCTAGAATCCTTCTCATAATTAATTCTCTTGAATTGTCCAACTACTAGTTAGTGATTTACGTTATTTGACAAACAACAACATTACTCGTTTTTCTAAATAGGATTAAGACAATCTAACACAATATTTAGTTAATACTATAGACTAATCCCGTGGGTTCGATATCTGTATTCATATTCATATACTAAAACTTGACATCGTACGCTTGCGATAGGTTCTACACGCAACAAGTTTTTGGCGTTGTTGCCCAGGATTGAATAATATAGTTTAATTCTAATATTGTGTCAAGTAATCTTAGTTTTGATTTAGAACTTTTGTTTTATTTAGTACTTGAGCTATATTTTGTTTCTTGATTTTTGCAGTGTATGCGACTATATACAAGGCCTGAATTGCTTTTATTTGATTCTGAAATCGAAAGAACTGCTCGACGACTACGTAAAGCAAGAAGGAACTAGTTGTGTCAAATGACTGCTGAAAATCACGACGCCGAAGCTGTTCCAGTAGCTAATAGAGATCATTTTAAACCAGTGATCAATAATAACTACTCTGGTATTGCTTGCCAGATCATCAATTCAAACAATTTTGAACTGAAGCCAGCAATGATCAACATGGTGCAGCAAAACCAATTCTGTGGTTCAGATGTGAGTGATCCTAATCTCCATCTGAGAATCTTTCTTGAGATAGCTGACACTATAAAGATAGATGGTGTTACTGAGGACACCATCAGCCTGCACTTGTTCCCGTTCTCTCTTAGGGATCAAGCAAGAAGTTGTCTTCAATCCTTGCCATTCGGTAGTATCACGACATGGGATGACATGGCATCCAAATTTCTGGCGAAGTTCTTTCCACCAGCAAAGTCAGCCATGTTAAGGACCGAGATCAGCACATTTAAGCAGCATGGTTCTGAATAGTTGTATGAGTCATGGGAGCGTTTCAAAGACTTACTCAGAAAATGCCCACAACATAACTACGAGAGCTGGGTGCAGATCCAGCTGTTTTACAATGGATTGAACGGTCTCACTCGAATCATATTGGATGTTGCAGCATGAGGAACTCTTTTCTCCAAGACACCCAAGGATGCATATGAATTACTTGAGCAAATGGCTGCCAACAGTTACCAATGGCCAACCGAGCGAGCACTAGTGCGAAAGCTAGCAGGTATGTACGAAGTTGGTCAATTTACTACATTATCTGCACAATTGGCTTCTTATATTACGCAGGTCGTCGATAATCTTATCGATTTCAGCATCAGTCAGTACTGGTTCTTCACTCATTGAATCCCTAGACGAATCGACTATCTTGATTAGTGCTGAGTCAGAAATGCCAAGTCTACCTCTTAGGACTTCAATTTCCCACTGAGCAGTTTGATGTCTACTCTATAGAGCTACAATAATGTGAGCATTCTCTCTATCTTGTAGGGTGGAACCAGCGAATGCATCAATCTTCAGATTAATGAGGCTGTTGAAACAGACCTCAGTGTGCTTGGCAATGAACAAGTCCTTCTTTTGATTGCCTTCTTGACGATTGATGTCTCCGTCAACCTCAGGATATTTGCTTTGTCTTGATGAAGGTTGACAATCTTGGTTACAACTTAATCATGGGCACGCTCCTTCTGCAGTACGCCCATTTATCAAATACGACTTCCTTGGCAGCCAAATTCTCGTTGATTTGCAAGAGAGCTGCATCGACCGCATCGTTAATGGTCCGCCTTGCAATCGACGGTGATGGGGAAGAGGATCAAAGGGATGCCACATCGTACTGAGCTGGGCTTGTTTTTTGAATAGAAGGAGATCCTTTGAGTAACCCAGTTGGTGCAAGTACTGAAGGAAGTGCTGATGATGGAGTTGATGGTTGAGCGGTTGTCAGAACAACTGACGAAACATTCACCTGATCAGCTGGAGTTTCGATTGTAGCAGAAGTTTGAGCTGACTTGTTTTCTACAAGAACTCTCCTTTGCCAAGTTGAGTTCTGGCCTTTTTGATAGTTGGTTGGCTCGGCTCAACAGCAGCAGGGGTAGGAGCAGCTTTCATCTTGTTTCCTGTTTGGTCTGCTGGTTTCTACTTCTGCTTATCATCAGTTACAACAATAGCTTAGTAGATACAGCTGGCCACCATCTTGGATTCATCCTCGATCAGTACTTGGCTTGATTCAATGATACGACTGATCTGAACCTGGAATCCCTTGGTCCTTCAAGTGACCAAATCTTGCAGCTTTGCGAATAGGTAACTAGACCAGTTCAATTTGATGCCCCCTGTGATCACGACTAGGGATGGCAATGGGGCGGGTCCAAACCCGGACCCGTATTGAACCCGACCCGCCGGGGCGGGTCCAAACCCGCTTCAACCGGGTTTGGAAGCGGGGCGGGGCGGGTCCTGGGATTGGCCGAACCCGCCCCGCACCCGCCCTGCTGTGCATTTTCAATTTTTTTTTTACAATTAATATCGAATATACATTTCACTTCTTTGATTGTACAATAATGTGTTATTGTTTAATTTCATATCAATATTCATGTGTTTATGGTAAAGAAGTGGAACATTTTGAATGGAATAAAAACTAAATAATAAATATTTGATAGTTTAAAGATAGTTTTACGATGCTTATTATAAATATTTACTAGAGGAAAACATTAAATTCAATCTCAAAACTCAATTTTTGTGTTTCAAAATTAATTTCTACCAATTTTTTTATTTTTATAAAAAAAAATTGTTTGCGGGGCGGGGCGGGGCGGGGCGGGGCGGGTAAACCCGCGAACCCGACGGGTCTAAGCGGGGCGGGGCGGGTATGGGTTTTATGTGTAGCGGGGCGGGTCCTGGGATTGGCCAAACCCGTCCCAAACCCGCCCCGTTGCCATCCCTAATCACGACCATGATTTGCAGCTTCTTTTCAATGACAACTGATAAGTAAGCGTTCGGTGCTTATTATATTGTAGTAATAATATATAAACTGTTTTGAAATATAGAAAGATAATCATAAGGCCATTCGTTTTGCGCTCGTTTCTTCTTCACTCTTTTCTCTTTATCAACCGCCACCGGCACCATTCTTCATTCTTAAATCTTGAAATTGACACTTCTTTATCCGTGCAATAGAACTTGATTTCCAATAATAAATCCAAATTTTATGTACACTATCCAAGAAATTAGCACCGAAGATGGTAGACAGGCTTCCATTTCATCGCAGATTGCCTAAATACTCTGCCAGAAAGTACATTTCTTGGGCAACCATTTTCGCCGCTTTCATCATTTTCTTGAGTATACGTTCTCAAATTCCAGGACAATTCTCCGCCGAACTGCACATCAGCACCAGCTGGGGTGGCCGGAAATGGGAAGAACAGATGCTACTGTAGGCCACACCCCGCAATGAAACCGTCCATTTCACCGTCCTTGTCACCGGTGCAGCGGGGTTCATTGGATCCCACGTCTCCGCCGCACTGAAGCTACGTGGGCGTTGTAGGACTCGACAACTTCAACGATTATTACGATCCTTCACTCAAAAGAGCTCGCCAAAGAAAACTTATTAACATCGGAATCGTCATTGTTGAAGGAGACAGCAACGATTCACATCTGTTGAAAAGACTCTTCAAAATCGTCAAATTCACACACGTCATGCATTTAGCTGCTCAAGCTGGGGTTCGATATGGCTTGAAGAATCCAACCTCGTACATTCATAGCAATGTCGCTGGATTTGTGGCCGTTCTTGAAGCTTGCAAAACAGCGAACCCTCAACCGGCAATCATCTGGGCTTCATCAAGTTCAGTTTATGGACTAAATTCCAAGAAACCATTTTCATAAACAAATAAAACGGATCAACCCGCGAGCTTATACGCAGCAACAAAGAAATCTGGGGAAGAAATTGTACACGCATATAACCATATCTACGGCCTTTCAATAACCGGACTTAGATTCTTCACAGTTTATGGACCCTGGGGGCGGCCAGGCATGGCTTACTTCTTCTTCACAAAGGATATACTAGAAGGGAATCCGATAACGATAAATTAAGGGTGGAATCAAGAAACTGTGGCAAGAGATTTCACCTACATTGATGATATCGTAAAGGGTTGTTTGGCTGCATTAGATACTGCAGAAAAGAGTACAGGGAGTGAAGGGAAGAAGAAGAGTAAGGCACAATTACGCCTGTTTAATCTTGGGAATACGTCACCTGTTACTGTCAAGAAGCTCGTTCGAACGTTGGAGAGATTGCTGAAGGTGAAGGCAAAGAAGAAGGTTCAGCCATTGCCCGCAAATGGCGACGTTCGCACATGCTAATATCAGTTATGCAAAGAGGGAGCTCGGCTATAGGCCACGGACGGACTTGGAGTCGGGGTTGAAGATATTTGTTGATTGGTACTTGAAATATTATGAATCTGGATATAGGAAGGAGCATTCTTGATGACTTTTGAAAGGATTGTGTTGTTTTGTAGACACTACAGATTTTATCTGACTTTTCCAATGTTACATGGGGACAGTTTCTTCTCCCCATATGGATGTTTATGCCTGTTTTGATAAAAGAAAACAAGCATGAATCCAACTACAAGAGCATACATTTTCATTACCTTAAGTGATTGGACATTCGTGATGCATTTGAGATCAATTACTCGGTTCCCAAAAATGTGTCATTAATTCAGGATAAAATCTACACAAAAAATTTGGAATTGTTAAAACTGAGGAAGGAATTTGTATAATTGTCAAAGAATATGAAAATCCAAAAGTATATTCTTGACTTTTCATGAATTGCTGTTTGCAAGAAGTAGAATTTTGCAGGTCAATGTTTCTAACTAATTATAAGAATTTCTGTTAAAAAGTGGTGGGAAAGAAACCAAAAGGAACAAGCAGTGAAAAATAGAGATGACACCTATCACTTTCATATCAAGTATCACTGCCAAATCGTTGCACATTGTTAGGACAATCACGATCACCTGCTCCATTGACGCAAATCTCGTGCAACTGTCACAGAACATTTTCAACAATGGTACTACATGTCCACAATTGTTGCAATACACAACATGCCCTTTTAAGCCGTGGAGCTTGGAATGAAATATTAAGTTAGTATAACACACACACACCAATATAAAACGTTTGGCACAATTTCCATCAAGTCTAAATGCGAATGATTCCTAAGTTCCTCGGACGTGTTAAAATCTCCGAGTTTAGCAGACTTTCAACGCGAGTAATGTGATATCCAGACAATTTATGTGTCAAAAAGTCCATGACTCAAGAGTTTGAAACTATTCAAGACAAATCAAAAAATAACCACATTCCATTTCATCAACAGTTGGACATCCAAAATTGAAATAGTAAAAAAGAAACCATGCTCCTACATATTTTAAGCTCAGTACGATGAAACATGGTTTAAAGCTTTAAAAGATCATAATGAATAAACCAGTCCTGATTGCACGTATTAAAAACAGAAATAGGTAAAATAGTACAAGGAATGGGAGGTCTACGAATCAGCAATGGTAACCTCAACCTCTACACCAGGTTCGATAGATATCGAGGTGATCTGCTTAACAACATCTGGGGAGCTGAAAAGGTCGATTACTCGCTTGTGAACCCGGAGCTCAAATCTATCCCATGTATTAGTACCTAAATAATAAAATTCAAATAGGTAAAGATATCAAAACAGTACATCATTTCGGGTAATAAATGTTAAACGAACTAAATTGTAATAAACAAATTCAAACAGTAAAATATCATACAAGTGGTCTACAGCATACAAATGCTTCAGTATTTCTTGGCTGCATAATCCCAGCAATGACATTTAGTTTCACAAATACGCAAAAAAAAGGTCAAATCAACTTCTGCTCCTGCGTAAAAACTGTTGTACTAAAACTTTCCCGAAAACTAATCTAGAAATAACACCTTGAAACCAATTCAACATCATATAAATACAAAAAAGAAATAGGGTAAATTTTTTTTTTAAAAGATTAATCACTCGTAAAAAAAATAATACCTTCACCACATGGAGACTTCCTAGTCGTAATGTTAAGAACCTTGGTAGGCATTCTGACAGGTCCCTTGACCCGGAGCTTTTTGTCTTTGGCACCACGAACCAAATCAGCACAAACTGTTAACAAGACTCAAGTCAACAACACTGAACCTAACACACCAAACGCCCTGAAACTGTGTGAGGGTATAATTGTTTCGAAGAAGTCCAAGAAGCAGCTAATTCAGTAATAATCTGAATCCATCACACAGAATAGAACTCCCAGCAAGAAAACTTTATGTTTTGCACTTCTGCGACAGAACAGGTTAGTAACTAAAAAACATTCGTAAACAAATATACGTGAGATTGATCCAGATAGTGGTACACTGATAAACTCAATTTCTTTATTTTTTCTTGATTACACAAAACATAGACAGTAACACAATCATACAAAGCATAATAAACCATGATCATTCAAATAACTAAAGGATAGTACTGCATCTAACAATGAATAGAATCAATTGCATTTAAGAAAGTTTTCATTATCCCAAAATAGAAACATACATCACATTCTGCAATATAATTTATTAAAAATTATTTTTTTTCATTTTTATCTATTTTTATATTTCCCAGTATAATCATTACTTTAAATTCAAGTTCCATCATTCCCCAAAGATTATCTATTATTACATCCATAGTTGTTAAAACCCACAAGGCCTGCACAAGACGCAAGTCACAGCCATTGTGCCTTGATACAAGCCAAGGTTCAGCTCTTCGATGATGTGCACGTCTTCACGATGAAAACCAAACTTTGCTGAGCTTTACAGGCTCATGTTCTTTTATACCACAACCGCTCAGTTCCGTGATGGCCGCCAAATTGCCGGTATTCCATTAACCGATGTTATAGTTGCAAGTACATTTTAGCTTGGAACTTTGTCAAGCGACGGCAATCCTTTGTTGAGTCCGAAACAGCCATCCCGCGACTGCCGGCCATAATATTCTCCAACACATTGTCCAAAAACACCAAAAACACTACCAATTTTTTTTACTTTTACCGCTAATAATGAAAAACCAAAAGAAGTTTAATAATAAACACGCCCGTTGAAAATGAAAAGTAATTAATAAACAAGCTATAATAATTAAACATTTGAGAATACACAGTACACCTTTCTCCAGATTCTTCACGTTTTTGGAAGACAGGGTGATACGGATCCTGTGAATCTGCTCCAGAGGCTCTTCCAGCCCCGGCTTCATCGGTTTCATAGCTGCGTACGCCATGTTTTCGCTGGATAATATCTGTGTAGAAACATACACCGAGAAAAAAACGTATCGCTTTACATTATTGGCGAAACAAAATCACAGATTATACTCAATGATGGAACAGATCGAAGTTACTTCTAGTGATTGTAGCTCGGAGATCACCTGATGAGGAAAACAGAAGATCGCGGCGGCGGAGAATCTGAGAAATCCGAGGAGTTTTAGCCAACAGGTAAATTTTATTCTATTTTTTTCAGTTATCAACGTTAGGGTTTAGGCATTTTTTTATTGGACCAACTAATAATGGGCCTACTCCATTCATTTTGCGGCAGGTTTAACGGAAGAGAATTTGGCCCAACCCAATTTTAATCATTTTGAGGCCTACACTTGGCATATCCGTAATTTGACGTAGTATTTTTCTTTTTTTTCTTCACTATTATTAATTCATTTAATAATTTAATAATAATACGAGCGATATTTCAGCAAATATATATCTTATATTATTAACATATTTAAGCATATAATCATTTAATTATAATAATATTTATTAAATTGAGAGGAATGATAGAATAACAAGTACAGAGGTCATAAAATCAGAGTAAAATAAATAGACATCATGGCAAAGCGGGAATTAAGTTATGGAAGATTAAAATTTAAAAAGATAAAAAAAAAATGCAAGATATATATCTTTTATTTTTATCTTAAAGTTTAATTTTGAAAATTTACTTAAAAGCAAATTAAGTTATTTTGATGCCCTCTTACTTTATTAAAATTGTAACATATATTGTTTTATTAATTTAAAGTCGCATTTTAAATTTTATTTTATTTTTATTTATCCATACAAAATATTTACTGTGATATTTAATTTCTGTAATATTTAATTGATATAATATAATTTGGATAATATTTTAGATAATTTAATTATTTAAGATAATTAAATATAAAGAATATGTAAACTTATGAACATGAATTTTATATTCGATAAAAATCAAACCATTTTAATAAATATTTTTAATTACCTCATTTTATAATTATAATTTTTGAATTATTGTGAGTAATTTTTAATATAAAAATAGAGGAATTTCCGTCCAAGTACCATCACCAATAATATTTACACATAAATCTCTATTTTAAAAAAGTCTACAACTAAATACATGGTAGATAAATCTTTATTCATATAAGTCCACTTTTTTCAAACTTTTGTTTCAAAAATGTCTTTTTTCAATCCCTAAATACCCTTACTTTTTGTATTCACTCTCCTACTTTTTGCATTATATCTCCTCCTTTTTACATTCTATATCCTGCTTTTGAAACCTATTTTTTACATTATCTCCCCTACTTTTTACATTAGTTCGCCTCATTTTGCCATTAATTTTTTAAAAAAATGGGATTTACGATTGACATGAAAATTTAAAAAATAACACGTGCATGAAAATTTTAATTTTCCAAGATATTATAGCTGGTACATGATATTATAACTGGTGCATGTAATTATAACTGGTGCATATAAATTATAACTGGTGCATGTAATTATAACTGGTGCATCATAATCATAATTAGTGCATGTAAATTATAATCGGTGCATGTAATTATAATTGGTGCATGTAATTATGTAATTATAACGGGTGCATCTAGTTATAACTGGTGCATTACACCTCGTGCATGTTATTATAACTGTTGTAATTATAATAGGTACATGTAATTATAACTGGTGCATCTAATTATATATGTTGCATCGTAATTACACCTGGTGCATATACATTATTATTGGTGCATGTCATTATTCCTGGTGCATGTAAATTATAACTAGTGCATACAATCGTAACTGGTGCATCAT
Source organism: Haberlea rhodopensis (assembly GCA_907163345.1). Lineage (NCBI taxonomy): Eukaryota > Viridiplantae > Streptophyta > Magnoliopsida > Lamiales > Gesneriaceae > Haberlea > Haberlea rhodopensis. The sequence continues at coordinate 11,554,774 of CAJQUN010000010.1, forward strand.
AATCATAACAGGTGCATGAAATCATAACTAGTTCATGAAATCATAACTTGGTGCATGTAATTATGTAATTACACCTGGAGCATGTAATTACAACTGGTGCATTTTGTTATAATTGGTGCATGTAAATAATAACTAGTGCATGTAATTATAATTGTTGCATCATAATCATAACTGGTGCATGTAAATATAACTGGTGCATGTAAATTGTAACTGATGCATGTAATTATAACTGGTGCATGTATATAAAATTATACTGATGCATCTAATTATAACTAGTACATCGTAATTACACCTGATGCTTGTAATTATAATTGGTGCATGTAATTATATTTGTTGTATCAAATTATAACTGGTGCATCGTAATTACACCTGGTGCAAGTGTATTATAACTAGTGCATGTCATTATTCTTGGTGCATGTAAATTATAACTTGTGCATATAATTATAACTGGTGCATGTAATTATGTAATTACACCTAGTGCATGTAATTGTAACTTGTGCATATAATTACAACTGATACATGTATTTATAAGTGGTGCATGTAAATTATAACTAGTGCATGTAATTATAACTGTTGCATCATAATCGTAACTGGTGCACGTAAATTATAACTTGTGCATCTAATTATAACTGGAGCATCTAATTACACCTGGTGCATGTAATTATAAATGGTGCATCGTAATTACACCTGGTGCATGTAATAACAGATGCATGTAATTACAACGGGTGCATGTAAATTATAACTGGTGCATGTAAATTATAACTGGCGCGTGTAATTATAACTGTTGACTCATAATCATAACTGGTGCATGTAATTTATAAACGGTGCACGTAAATTATAACCGATGTAAAGGAAGATAGAGAATGCAAAAAAGAGAGAAAACGTAAAAAGGAGAGAGAATCCGAAAGAAAATAGAGAGAGAATCCGAAATGGAAGAGATAGAATGAAAAAGGAAGAGAGAGAAATCAAAAAATGGAGAGAGAGAATACAAAAAGTAATGGTACGTTTATTTTTTTTTTGTCCGAAGTGGACCTAAGTGATTTAATGTTTTTTTCCTGACTAGGTTGAACAATTTTTTACCATAGGAGAGCGCCCTGATTTTTTCCCATAAAAATTCTTGTGAAATATCGAAGGAATAAAGTAATCATTTGATTAAATTTACGTGCATTACATTGGGATAGCGTGCATGTACTATGGATTACGAGTACTTTTCGTCACATTTGGACGGCAAAATTAATTTGGAAAAGAGCCTCCGGCTTTTCTGGATTGGATAAGACCAACTTTGGATAGACTCAAGTTTAAATCACGTTTTGCCCACAAAATATACTCAAGCTAATCCCCTGGTTAAAATAAATTTGGAAAAAGGGATTGGGTTTAATTATTGATTATTTGATATTGATCGCATGGCTTGAGATCATTTTTGTTAAATTTAGCCAACTAATGTATTCAAATGACTCAATCCAATATATATATATATATATATACTAAGTCACATAATCCTCCTACCCCCCTCCACGCACTGGCGCTCCGGCCGCGAACTGGCGAACTCGATGCGCGTGCGGCGCATTAAGGCGACTTAAGAATTTCTAGTTCGCACTTTAAGAATTTCTAGTTCGCGCACTAAGATTTTATAATTCGCACACTAAGATTTCCTAATTCGCGCACTAAGATTTCCTAATTCGCGTATTAAGATTTACTAAGTCGCGCACAAAGTTACTAAGTCTTGTTAATCCTCCTAAATTCTTCGATTTTTTTTTTTTTGTAATTATAAAAACAATTCTTCGATTTTGGATTTAGATGAATTTTTATGGTTTCTTGGTATTTCGGGTTTGTAAGAAAATTATATTATATGGTAAATAAATAGATAATGAATTATGAAAAGACATAATAACATATGAAAGATTAAAATATGTGATAAAAGAAAGTATGATAAATCTGTGATTTTGTAACAATTTTGCGGAGTAAATAATAATAAATTTGATATCTTAGTTTTTTGCATGAAAATTAATAGAATGAACTTTATAAATAAAACGTTTATTTTTATTGAGTTAATTTAAATGTTTATATTAGTCATTTCATAAAGTAATAATATAAGTCTCCAGAAATAATATGAGTCATTTTTAATAAATTCATACTATTACCAAACATGTTGAAATAAATATGAACAATTTGGTTTCATTTTTCAAATTCGTTATTTTATATCTTAAAATAAAACAAAACTTTAATACTTCATTTCTATTTCTACAATATATTTTTCGGAGAATTCTTATTAGACGAACGATCAAATACAAGATTCAAATTACGTTGTATCACTGGCTATAACATTTTTGCAAAGCTGCAAATGTTAGATTCTTCAATAAAATCTAATTTTAATGTTTTTTAAGAATGGTAAAGCTGCAAACAGCAAAGTTGTTAAAAACTTCATATTGTAAATTTGTAAATAATATAATAATGATGTGAGTTTATTAAATATGATGTATATTATGTATGTTTAACTTCATTTCATCAGTGTGTATGTATATATATTTATTTATTTATTAATTTTTAATAGGCGCATTAAGGCACACCCGCACTCAATTTTTTTGCAAATTGACGCACTCACGCATCCGCATCCGCTCCCGCATCAGACTTATGTGACTTAGTATATACATCTACATTTTCACTAAATATGACCCGCATGATAAATTCAAGCGTTTTAACATTATTTTTGTAATATTACACATCCATCACCCACACAAGGATGAGCTATCACAGAAGAGAAATTGAGAACGACAAAGGATTGTAGTAAATAAATATTCTTCACCCTCATTTTTTTTCCATGTCTATTTGATATATTTTCTTTGATTATTGTCAGCAACACCTATACTACGATGGATGTGCCTGCAACTACGACGCAGAAAGAGCTGTACGCTCGTAGATTAGCAATATTCATTACCTAGTTTTGTTTAGATAAAATCAAAATTCAATCAAAATTCAATCAAAATTTTGGTAAAACAAGAAACTCAGAGCAGCTGGAACTACAAATCCAACCTTATTGTTCATCCATCTCAAACTCAACACACATTTTCTCCTTCAAAATTTGCAGGTGAGGGAAACGAAGGGTAAAACCGTTTTTTATTCGATTTGAGAGTTCAGGGTAAAGTAGCTTGGTCCAATTCCTTCAGCCGCCTATTAAGCCAACAGGAAGTAAGTCGACAAAGTCTCCCGTAGCTTGAATTAGTTTCCAAGAAAAGACACTAGAAATTGATGAAGTGGAAGCATAAGGAAGAAGAATGGGAAATAAGGGGAATTGTGGAAGAATAAGGAAGTAAAAATGAGTTACCTGGGGAAATGGCATGTGAAAATACATGTGGTGGAGAGGAGGTAATGAGAGATTAGCAGGAAATGAAACACTGGTAGCAATTTTTTGGAATACTAATTTTGGTAACATTTTACTGAACTCAAATTTTGGGGGAAAACTTTCTCTTTAAAGAGCTTAATAAGTTCTTCAAAAAACTTATCTTTTTCCTTTTCACAATATATCACTTTAAAGAGCTACTTAATAAGTTCGTAAAGTCAAATACTTCTGTATTCAAACTGGTTCATAATCATGACTCATACATATCCAGCAGCAAAAATCTCACACAGAAGTCTACCAAACTTAATCACAACAAAATCCATAAGGTTCAAAATGGTCATTCATTTTAAAGTACCATAATATCATTGTCAACAAAATGACTCAACCTTGAGAGCACATTACCATCTCGAATGTTCATCCAAACTACTCTGGGCGACTACCTAGCTTATGCAACAAGTGTGCTTGCGGTGGTTGACTCGCTGCATGATAAACTTACATCAATAATTTGCAACAAATTATAACAATAGATAATGAAGAAGACAAAGTAGTAAATGCAAATAGTTGAGAAGAATGAGAAAATACAACTACAACAACAATTACAGATAAACTGTTAGCTTCTGAAACTAAAACTACTTCAAACAAGCAATGACAAAGTTGGTGAAGCTACAAATATATTTTCTGACAAATAGAAGAGAACAAGTCTTTAGTCTATCGCTTGTTTCTTTTTTCTTTAAACACGCACCAGCGGGGACTAGAAGTTTGCCAATTTTACAAGAAAGAACCACATATATGTCGCTATTTCTTTAAAGTTCATAGGGAACATAATGAATCGATGAATATTTTCCAATTCACACCTCCTTTCAAGTTTTAACAGCATTAAAATTATTCAATCGCTTTGATTAACTAGTTTTGCACACACATCATCCTTCCATGTCTGAGAAAACAGCCTAAAATTTATTTATAGTTATGCCACATTGCCCATAGCATTGAAACCAGTACGCAATGTGCAGAAAATAAACACGTTAACTATGCCTAAATGGATGGCATCCACACACAATGAAGTCAAAAACAGATTAAAATATAATACAACCTCCTCCACAGTTTCATAATAATCTTGAAATTAAACAACAAACATTGGAAAACAAATTCACATAAAACTGCAATAAAATGTATGAACGAAGAGAAGGGAATTACTTTTTCCAGACAGACCGTGATATATTCAAAGATAAAATTAGTTTAGCAATTTAAAAAGTTCCTTTTAACATAGAATAAACTCAATGACTTTGGAATCACACAAACCATATAAATTAATTTCTAGCAAACTGCATTGAAAAGCAAAACAGAGTTAAGGGCATGGGAAATTACTATTTCCAGACAGGCGGCAGTTTCTTTGTTTTCTTGTAGTACCGAGCAAGGCGATGTATCCTGCTTTCCACCAAAATCAACCTGAATTTGGAGTCCTTATCCTTCCTGTTCCTCTCCAAATGCTTCCTGATTGCCACAGCCTTCTTTATCAGGTGGTATAAATCCTCCGGAATCTCAGGAGCAAGACCTGAAAATTTTGTTAACTTAACCCCATTAACAAATCAGTCACCATTTGTTCAGAATATAAATTTTGCAGCAAATATGCAGAATGAAATAATACCGTGAGCCTTGAGAATACGAAGGATCTTGCTACCAGTGACGCTCTTCACCTGAGCAATACCATTAGAATCACGAAGAATCACACCGATCTGAGAAGGCGTCATTCCTTTCTTTGCAAACTTACAGATATTCTCTTCAACCTTTTTAACCGATAGACAAATACATCCAGTTAATTCACAACATAGATGAAAAATAAACAAGCTTGTATGTGAAATTATAATTATATTTTTTTACAAACTTACATCTTGCGTGGAGATTTTGAGCCAGCTGGGAGGAGTTCTCTTGTATGGAAGGGCTGACGCGGAGATACCCTTGCTGAAATCCGATAAAACGGCGGAATTTTTTTTTTTAAAGAACACTAAAAAATATCAGGTTTATATTTGTGGATCGAAATAAAAACATAGAAGGCGTGGAGAGGAATACCCGTGGCTGTGCATACGACCCATTGTGGCGGAGGAAACGGCGGCTACGCTGAGCTGCGTTCACGGAATGAAGTTTCTGCACCGGAATGCTACAATCACTATCCCGTAAATACTGAGAAACGATTAGGGTTTCATTAGCTGAAAAGCCTAAATAAAGTCTGTCTTCGGTTTCATAGTTGGGCCAGCCCAAAATGATCGGGCCTTATAAAACGAAATGGGTAACGAGACAATCTCCCAATCGTATAACAAATGGTTTAAGCAAATAGAAATCTAACGATTCCACCGAAGTCTATCATTTAAAAAGTTATTAAATCTCTGGATTGAATACAATCTTCTTATACCAACGGATTTACAATTAATTTGGTGAAGCCGCAAATAAAATACCCAAACTACCCTATAATTTTGTTCACCAGCTAGTTTAAAAATAAACATCAGGGATTATACTGTCAATTTCTATGACTACAAATGACCTTTGCAAAAATAAAGCTATAGGTCAACTGTCATCCTCGTTGTTTTGGAACTCAGAGAGCCATGTACATGCAAGTTAGTTTGATATGCCAAGGGCAATAACTATGGTGTAGCATCAAATTTTCCGTACACGCACTATGTCTTTTATCCACCGGGTATAAAGTGTGTATTGGTAAAACTCACTATAGTAAAAGTGCCCAACCTTTTTTCTAGTTTCTCTCTTCCTTCATTTTCTTGGTAATAATCTGCACTCAATTGGAATGAATCTTGTATGAGATTTTGATGTTTTATATAAAGCAGGGGTGTATGTGGGTGGGTAGACAAGAAAAAATCACACAACTCACTACGTGAGCGTTTCTAAATTGTCAAACCGCAACTGCGTAACAAATATACAAAATTGTGTGGTGCGGGGAGGATGCAGGTGCAGGGGCGATGCGGGTGGGTGGCGGGTAGGGGTGAGCAAAACTTCGGTTTAATCGAAATAACCGACCGAACCAAATAAATTTGGAAATTCGGTTCGGTCAATTCGGAAGTTCGGTTTTATTTTTTTAAAATATCGGTTAAATCGGTTCGGTTATCAGTTTTGATTTTAAAAATATCGGTTAACCGATCTAACCGATTTTTATTATTTTTTTATTTTTTATATTTTTAAAATCATTTTTTTATTTTATTTTTATTTTTTTACATTTTTTTACGTTTTTCAAAAATATCGGTTAATTCGTTTACCTACCGAATTAACCGATATTTTATCGGTTCGATTTGTTCGGTTTCTTACAAAAGTTCGGTTTGTTCGATTTTGTAAAAAAAAATTGATTTTTTCGATTTCGGTTAATTCGGTTCGGTTGTTAACCGAATTAACCGAATGCTCACCCCTAGTGGCGGGGGGTTTGCCAATTACAATTAGTGCATTTTATCAGATCTTAAACTAAGGCATTTATTGTCGATGATAATAAAACAGGACTAAAATTAAATAAAATAATAGAGCAATATAAAATAATAAACATTTAAAAGCATGTGAACAAAAATATTATATGAATCATAATCATCGAATCATTTACAATTGAAAATTTAAGATAATTAAAGCGATATATCATCATTCATATTCCCCTAATTATATAAAACAAAATCATGTACTAAAACTAAAAATGTTATCTTACAATACTAAACAAAAATAATAATAAATTAAAGTCTCAAAATCTTCCGTAATTAAATTGAGATATCAAAACTTGAAGCATTTACTTGTAGAAAAGAAAATGTCAAATTCATAAGCACAAAAAATTAAACAACGATACATTTCTTCTTACTATAAGACAGAGTTCCAAAAATAAAAAATAAAAAAAAATATTTCTTGTTAGTTACAAGAGTAAACTCATCTAAAATCTTTAATCACAAAGTTTCTTTAACTTAACTCTCATTATCCATTATTCTATATTATAACTCATCAATCATACTTTTATCTTCACCATAACTCCCTATCCCACAACATTTTACATATTTGCCCTTATAAGATAAAAGAAATAAATTGCATGATACCCCCTAGAGTTTTAAATATTTTTCAAATCTCACCCAAAGTTTTACCATTTTTTTTCTAATAACATTTTCCTTCGCGATCCGTCTTCGTAAAATGGTATCAGAGCCTAGGTTTATTCTGGAAATACTATAATAATAACTTGAATATTTTGTAACATATACGGAGGAGACGATTCAAGAAAAAAGTATGGATCCGAACGAATGTTCGTGGTGCGAGTCATACAGTTGGTACTTCCAGAAATTGGAAGAATTAATCAATGATATCTGGCCGAAGCTAAACACTTCAACCAGAAATGAAAAATTCTACTAGATATTGGTGCTAGCCCAGCTAGCATATTCCAGTATCAAAAATAGGAGAATGTGGCGATGAACCTTTATAGGATGAACATCAAGCAACAATTCGAGTTAACCGAGGCCCAGGAGATAGATCATCATGAGCACAATCACATGATTACAGATCCCAACCCTCAATAGGATCCGGAACAGATGAATAGGATGGGAGAACCAACCTTTTGAGAAATCGAGTTGGATTATTCTAAGATATCCCAATATCTTAAAGAGATCCAGAAGACAGTACAGCGTTATGGATACCTTCAATACCATGTTCTTGCACAGGTCCAACAGATTCAAAGTCAGATGGAGATCATAATTAAACAACAGGAGAAAATTCTTGAGAATTTTTGAGATGTTCAAACCCGAATAAAGGAGTTGGAGTCAAGATCAAGTCTGACGGGAAGAAGACAATGAGGGTGGTTACCACCGTCCTATGGAACATAACCTCTTTTACACCAAAAAGGGAAGTGGAGGAGGTCTGAAGACCTTTGACGGAGACTGAGAAAATGATTACAGTCCTACAAGGAGAGCATGTACTTCCCACCAAGCAATGGAAAGAATCAACCTGGAAGGTCTACGTGATCTTGTTGATTCGTTTGCGGCATTGAATCTCGTAGAATTCAAGACGGGAGAACTTGTAACAAGACCTCCACCATAAGAAAATTTGGGGTCACACACTCCATCCGAAGGTGATCAAAATATGCCGCATAGGGAAGATTTCACCTTAGCAACTTTAGATCCCCCAGTTGGAACAAGGAACCGTTCCTGCAGGCCATATTTACATCAGACGCCTTACGGTAAATCTCAATTAGATCCAATCCATCCATATGGACTTATGCTCAACATGGATATCTTGGATTTCAAAAATCGAGAAATTCTTATTGATGAATGGGCTTCATCAATGAGAATAGCAGCATGAACACTTGATCTGAGTAAAGAATGATTCGTTACTTCTTAAAATGAGTTTGGAAGGATCAATCAAGATTGTCTGGGAAATGGGAGACCCAAGTACCAAAGAAGAAGTTTTAGCCGGAGAGTCCCTAAAAGAAATGATGGACAAGATGGCAAAATTCTTTAAAATTTGTTTCATTGGGATAAGCTACTTCGAAGGAATGGAGAAAGAGAAGGCTAAAAAATATAGGCAATCTCTAATTAGCCTAGAACTACATGATATCTGTTATGTAGACGAGTACGTCAAACTCTTTACAGAGCATAGATGGAAGGCAAACATAGAAGAAAAAGATGCAGCAGAACTGTTCTTTGCAAAAATATCGAGTCCACGGAGAGAAATGCTTATCCAGGAATAAACACCACATGCAATCGAGAAGGTGTCCAAGAGAATGTCATTTCTTAAGGTAAAGCTCGCGGAGTGGTGCTACCAAGCAAAACTCCAAAAGAATTACAAGAAGCTTAGAGAAATCAACAAAACAGATCATCTTTGTTGTACATGGATTGATATCCCTACAATCATTAAAAACTACCCCCAAATGCGAAAGATGATGTGATATCCGTAAATTATGGTGTTAATCCCGGAGTGATTATGATCCATAATGGATTTAATTGGGGTAATTATGAGATAATTACCATGTTGGGACTCCCGAGGATTTTAATCCGGTATCAGGATTGTAGATCCAAGGGTTGAGATTTTATTCTCATTGAAGTGTTGAACCTTGAGGTTGTATTAATAGTGGGATTTGGAGTTTGGGAACTTTGGTTTGATGTTTGAGATGTAATTGAGTGAGTGGGAGATAATTATTGAACACACTTGTCATTAAGAGTTTTGGTACGAGTAGGGGAGACTCGTGTTTTTGGAGCCTTTGTATTATATATACAAAGTGGACTCGATGTTCAATCATTTTTCCTTTCCCTCTCTCTCTCCCTTCCTCTGGCGCCTCTCTCCTCTCCCCATCTCTCCCCTTTCTCTTTTCTTCTCCCTTGAAGAAGAATCGTTGGTGGCCCGATTCTTGAAGGATTTTAGAGCAAATAGTTGGGTAATCTCCTTCCCCTCGCTTTTATCTTTGTTTTGGTTGTATTTTTTGTGAAGTTTGGTTATAGTTTGATTTGGGTTGGAGTTTTGGGGTTTTTGGAGAAATTGTTAAATTGTTGTATTTAGTGTTTTTATGGGTTTTAATGGAGTTTATGAAGTGTGGTGGTTGTTGGTAATTGTTGGTATGAGTTTGGGGAAGGATTTGAGGTGCGGAAAATGGTGACTTTTGAGTTTCAGGGTTCTACCGATTGATCGGTCCGTAGCGAAAAATGAAAAATTTGGGTTTTACCGATCGATCGGTAGAAGTTACCGATCAATCGGTAGAAGAATAGTAAAAAAAAACTTCTCCTTAAATTTTTAGAAGCTTGTATTGGTACATTGGTGATTAATTCTTGGATTTGAGATTTTTTTTATATATTGAGCATAATGGCTATACTATTGGAATGATGTTTAAATTATTAAAGGCTTTATTAATGAATGTCTATCATATTGTTGAATTCATGTAGAGTCTACTCAGACATCTGGTCAGAGAGAATGATAATTTGATATCAATCTTGAACAGTGAATTAACGTTCTAAATGTGGAACCTTAGAATTGAAGAGGATAAATACTTGAGTTAGATGATAATTCGAATGAACAAAGATGTTTGGCTTGTGGTTTAGTATATGGGGCATGCATAGAATAGATAATAATGTTGTTGATTTTGTTATCTTTTGTTGAATAATTATCATTGAATTGATATTCCATATAGATAATTCACAAGCCTCCGGTTGTCGAAAGTGACTTAATACGATTGACGACTTTAAGGTACATGTAACGTACGAGCATAATTAATATATTATTGTCATGTGCATGAATAATATTGTTGATGTCACGCCCCGAGACCGGAGCGCGTGACACCGGCGTTGAATCCAAATATGAAATTCGAATACAACAAGCCTCGTGTACAGATCTATGATAAAACCAGTCTATTTATTCCAAAATCAATAAATTGTCATTACAATTGATATTACAAAATACAATTGTCTCGAATTAAATCAAAGATGCGGAAGCGTAAATAAAATTAATAAATTTCCTTGAAGGTTCTTCGTGGATCATTATCTCCAAAATTGTTCTTGTTCTTCTTCCTAGATCTCTTCTTTTCGTCTTTGTCTGGGAGGGGAGGTAAGGGGGTGAGTGTTTGGGAAAACACCCAGCAAGTAGGGGCCGATTGAACATGGTAAAAATATACATATATTCATAGCAAAAATCCTTTAAATATTTCTTTGTCAAATCACATAGATCTAGGCATATAACACATTTCTTACTCATAAACACATAAATTTCACATATTCACATAACGACTTACTTGATTCAAAAGGTGGCTCCGCAAAGTCATTTCATTCATAATCATGTCACATACTTGTTAGATATAAAACATATTCTTCATATTTGATGTTCTCGAAAGTTTAAACATATATATATAGTTTTGAAAACGAATGGAATGATAGAAAAAATCCACTTACTTTCGAAGCGTGATTAAGCGAAATACAGGTTGTAGAAAGTAGCACAAAGTCTCATCTTTCTTTGCCTTGAAGGTTTTCGAAATGTGTGTGTGTGGTGTGAGTGCCAATTTTCGAAAATGATGAGTGGGAGGATAGGTTTAAGGCATGAGGTGTTTTTATGTAAGCTAATGTTGGAATTAGGGGGTGGAAATCCCATAATTTATGTCCTTCAATTGCAAAGATCAAGGTATGTCAAAAAAATGGTGTCTTGGTTGGTTACTGTTTTCTTGGAATGGAGTGGTGTGATTTTATAGGGAAATTAATTATATATCCATTTCTTTAGCCTTTTATTGACAAGATTGGGGTTAAATAATAATCAGATGTTATTATGATAATTATGATATTATTGATGTAATTGAATGGGTTAATGAATGGTCATTACCTTTCATAATTTGAGCAAACACAATTACAAAACTTTGGCATCTAATAAGTAAACCATTAATATCATTATATGGGATTGAATGAGCTTGAATGGTGGTTGAATGAGATTGAATGGTGGCAAGGTTTGAGTTAAGCACTTAAATGTCATTGAATGACTAATGTTAAGAATTGGGCAAGTCCATTGAATTGTTTAATTATGTACTTTCAAAATGGAGCCTCATTGGGTGCCTTTTTATGTAGGTTTAATGTAGGAATTATAGTGTAACTTTTATCTATTCATTGCAAGATTTAAGATTGGTTATTATTATTAATATTATTTTCAATGATTTCTTAATTATCTACAACTTTAAATTATTTAAAAGTTTACAAGCTAAAATCATATAACCTATGTATTATCTCTTACACAAACCCTAATAAATTAACTACTAAGTTATTTGCTTAAATAAGTGATTTAAAGTCCACAAGATTGAGTAATATAATTCAATCCATCCATAATACAAATCTATTATTTTTATTTACTTTTCAATGTTATATCGGTATCATGAAATTTGTTTGACCAAAATTTCGGGTCTTCACATCCCTCCCTCCTTATTGGATGTTTCGTCCTCGAAACTTGAGTCGACTTCAGAAATACATCACATAAGTACGTAACACATATCACATAGTGGCTTCTTTGGGTTCAAGAGGTGGCTCCCATGCGCATAGCACTTTGCTCATTGGATTCAAGAGGTGTCCCCCGTTATGTGTAGCACTTTGCCCCGTCGGTTCAAGAGGTGGCTCCCATATAACGTGGCACTTTGCTCCTCCGATTCAAGTGGTGGCTCCTATACACGTAGCACTTTGCCCCGCCAAGCCTTTACTTGTACATTTTCACAAAATCTCACAACGACTTATTGGATTCAAGAGGTGGCTCCCATGCGCATAGCACTTTGCTCATTGGATTCAAGAGGTGGCCCCCGTTATGTGTAGCACTTTGCCCCATCGGTTCAAGAGGTGGCACCCACATACCGTGGCACTTTACTCCTCCGATTCAAGTGGTGCCTCCTACACATGTAGCACTTTGCTCCGCCAAGTTCTTACTTTTACATAAACACGTCTTATACATAATCACATGGCAACTTATTGGATTCAAGATGTGGCCCCCATTATGTGTAGCACTTTGCCCCGTCGGTTCAAGAGGTGGCTCCCACATAACGTGGCACTTTGCTCCGCCAAGTCTTTACTTTCACATAAACATATTACAACTTATTGGATTCAAGAGGTGGCTCCCGCGTGCATAGCACTTTGCTCTTAAGGATCAAGAGGTGGCTCCCATGCATGTGGCACGCCCACATCATGTAGCACTTTGCCCCGCCGAATCAAGTGGTGACTCCTACACACGTAGCACTTTGCTCCACCAAGTCCTTACTTTTACATAAACATATGACAACTTACTGGATTCAAGAAGTGGCTCCCGTATGCATAGCACTTTGCTCTTAAGGATCAAGAGGTAGCTCCCATGCATGTGGCACGCCCACATCATGTAGCACTTTGCCCCGCCGAATCAAGTGGTGACTCCTACACACGTAGCACTTTGCTCCGCCAAGTCCTTACTTTCACATAAACATATTTTACTCTTAATCGCATGACAACTTATTGGATTCAAGAGGTGGCGCCCATTATGTGTAGCACTTTGCCCCGTCGGTTCAAGAGGTGGCTCCCACATAACGTGGCACTTTGCTCCGCCATGTTCGTACTTCCACATACACATATCTCTTATTTTTTTAGTTTAAATCATACTAAAACTTTTTAGAATTCAAACCACACACATACTTTCCATATTCGTGTGAATCTTTAAAGCATACTAAATGATTTCGAAAACAAAGAATGATGCATCTTAACTTTAGAAAAGTGAGCAAATAGAGTTCCGGGTTTCCACTTGGAATGAAGGTTTAAAGTTGTTGCGTAGGAGCGTAACCATGGAATAACACAATTCCAGATACATTCGAAGAGTAAATTAAATTTTTACTAATTAAACTGAGAGGTTCACCACGAAATCCTAAACAAAGAAAATCATCACTATGATACCCAAGATATATTCTTTATTATCCTTAAAAACTAGTCTATTGTTTCCGTCTCCTAAATCTCCTTCAACATCTTCCAGTATCACATGATCATCATCTTCCATCAGGAAATTTATCATAGACTGCTTGTAGGCGACTTCCTATGCCAATTCATTCCTCTCATTTATGAGGACTTGAATTTGAGTCCACATGTTCTCCCGATGCTCATTGAACTCCTGCTCGAAGAGTTCTAACTGTTGGCACTTATTAATGTGGACTTTCATAAGTGTTTTGTTGTCCTCTATCGCTTTTGTAAGTCGCTCTTCGGCACGATGATGGTGGTAGGTCATCCTTTGGGCCTTGTAATGGTAGTAATTGATTATATCCAACAACTCTGTCTTGCCTCGCATCTCCTTGTCTTGTAATATTTTAAATTCGGTTATCTCATGCTCATTCTTTTGTATCGAACTGTTTTGACCATGAGTCATCGCAGCCTAAGTCGTATCGAAAAAAAAATGTTATGGTGGATGAGGAATTGAAGGATGGGATTTCGTGAGTTAGAATTCTTTGAGGAGAAAAATTAGATCATCAATTGGTTCCGTTTCGGTTGCTGAATTTTGAAATTGACAAATGATTTTGCTTAGAAATGATGTGAGGGTAAATAACACAATTTTGATTGGAATAATCTGCTTCGGTGGTTCAAAAATCGAGGGCAAGAATTTGAGATATTATGATTTAAAAGGCGTGGATTGAGGCTTCAAGAATTCGATCACTCAAGGTTTGGAATTTTGAAATTGTTTGAGGGCTATTAATATACATGTTATGAGGATTCATAACCCAAATTTAATTTGAATTTGGTGTTCCGAGTTGTGTGAAATCGATGCCCGAAATTTTCGCAGATTAGGGTTCTAGGGGCGAGAATCTCGATCCGAAATTGAGTATCTTTCCTTGTTTGTGATTTCGTTTGGATAGAGGGCTTTTGTTTGACATGATATAAGGATCATAAACCCAGACTTTTATTTGAGATTGGTGTTCGGATTGAGAAGATATCGAATTTGGAAACTTTCAAAAATTTAGGGTTCTTGGGACGTAAACCGTGGTCCTCAATTGACGCCTTTGCTTTGTTTGGGAGTCGTTAAGAACATAGGGCTTTTATTACTGACATGATTTCGAGCAATATCCCGAAATAATTGGATTTTTGTGTTCGAATTGTCTGTCAAATCGAATGTTGAAATTTTGCAAAAATTAGGGTTCTTGAGCGTGATTTTAGGCTCAAAATCGGAGGTCTTCCCTTGTTGTTTATTTGAATTTTACAAAGGGCTTTTGATATATACGTCATGTGAAATACTAAAAACTGAGAAGTGGTATCAGAGCAAGGTCTTCTCAATTTTGAGAAATACTAAAAACTGATGGCCTCATTCAACAAGATTCCTATGTTCAAGAAAGATGAATACGATGACTGAAGAATACGTATGCAAGCACATCTGAGTGCTCAAGACGATGGAATGTGGTTCGTCATCACTGATGGACCAATGAAGATCATGAAGATCAACACATCAGCTGCTATTACTATTGGTGAACCTCAAATGGTCGAAGGACAGAGCATCCTGGACAACTGAGGAAAAGAAAAAAATAAATCTGGACAATGTGGCTAAAGATATATTGTTCAAAACTTTGGACAAAAACATGTTCAACAAAATCAAGATGTGTCCCACTGCTAAAGACATATGGGAAAAGATTGCTCAGTTGTGTGAAGGGAATGATCAAACTAAGGAAAACAAGCTCACCGTCGCTCTACAGAAGTTTGAAAACATCAAAACGATGTCCGGAGAAACTCTCAGTGAGTATGATGAAAGAGTGACTGGAATCATCAATGAGCTCAACAGCCTAGGTAAGATCTATCCAACAGAGAAGTCACCATAAATATCATGAGAGGTCTCCCAAGAGAATGTGATATAAAAACAATTGCCATGAGAGAATCCAAAGATTTAAACAAGATAGATCTACATGATCTATTTGCTGACTTAAAGGCATACGAGTTTGAACTAGGTTGGATTGAAGATGAACTTAGTACTAGTCAACCAAACAAAGCCCTTGATGCATCAGAATCTCTGTCCACCACAACAGATAACTCATGAACAAATATGCAATGATGCAATGGCACTGTTTGTCAAGAAGTTTGGAAAATTCATGAAAAAGAATCAGAAGAACCATCAATCTTATCCAAGGAAGCAGAACTTCAAAAGTATATCAGATGAGGATGATCGCGTCTGCTTCAACTGTCTTAAACCAGGACATTTTATCGCTGACTGTCCAAAGCC
Source organism: Haberlea rhodopensis (assembly GCA_907163345.1). NCBI lineage: Eukaryota > Viridiplantae > Streptophyta > Magnoliopsida > Lamiales > Gesneriaceae > Haberlea > Haberlea rhodopensis. Next base: position 11,570,783 of record CAJQUN010000010.1, read on the forward strand.
AAAGAAGGATGATAAGAAGAGAGGATCCAAGGACCATAGGAAGTCCAAGGAAAAGAGAAGATCATCCAGAAGGGACAGAGACCAGAAAGTACTGATGGCTGAAGAAAACAAGAGCAAATGGGCTGATTCAGAATCAGAATTAGAAGAATCTACCAGCTCATCCAGTGAGAGTGAAGATGAAGAAGTTCACTGTCTAATGGCCAATGATGACAGTGAGGTAAATGGCTCTAATCTCTCTGAATTTTCACATAATGAACTCATTAATGCATTACATGACATGATTAATGAGTATCAGATGCTATATGAGTCCTTCGAGAATTATAAGACTGAACATTCAATCCCAATGGAACATCAAAACAACAAACTTGATTGAGAACAATCAAAGGAGTTGGATTGCATAAGAGAAAAAGTAAGTCTACTCGAGAAAGAAATGGACGAAGCCAGATGTGCACACCAGAAACTCATTAAATTGGTTCGTACATGGAACGCATCAACTGCCAGAAAAGATGAGATGATTGAGTCAATAAGGCTTGATGGTGATACCGATATAGGCTACTCTGACAATGAAAGTAGCTTATCTGGTATCAAATCTCAAATGTGTCTAGAGAAGAACAAGGTTCAAACAATGAACTTTGTCAGATCCATAACAGTATATGAACCAAGTGAGTTGGTTAAGGAACCTGTGAAGCCAATACTCATCAAGGAACGGGCATCACACAAAGGTATCGGTTATGTTGAGCCAATAGAGAAAGTCAGACTGGGGCAAAAGTTCAGAAATGGACATAAGCTCACTGGTCAGGCAACTCGAGAGGCAAAACCCAACTGGTACTATAATTATATGCCTGTCCAGAAGAGGTATATGCTTCCTAACAGAAACCAAAGACGAAAACAACATGCATACACTCACTATCACATACATCACCCAAGAACACAATCACCACTGAAAGCACACACTGCACCATACACACACAAACCAATAAAGCTGATTCAGGTGTGGGTCCCCAAAGGACTAATCCGTTCCGGACCCAAGTAGGATTTGGTACCAACTGTAAACTTTTTGTTTTGACAGGAACCCAAGAAGAATCTTTCAGACTGGTATTCAGACAGTGATGTTCTCGACACATGATGGGAAACATCGAGCTGCTATCTGATATTACTCAATACACGTGTCCTAAGATCACCTTCGGTGATAATTCAAAGGGTAAGACCGTGGGCAAGGGTAAGATTGTCCATGGCAATATTATCATAAATGATGTGTTATTAGTTGAGAACTTATGCTATAATCTGATTAGTATAAGTCAATTATGTGATAATGGCTTTACCGTAGAATTTCACAAACACACTTGCTCTGTTAAATCATCTAATAGTAAAACCATGCTAGTAGGAATCAGAAATGGAACTACTTATAAGATTAACTGGAATCATGACCAACCTGATAATCCTACTTGTTTCATCGCTAATAATGATAATAAACATTGGCTATGGCATAAACGCTTGAATCATCTTAATTTCAAGACTATTTCTAGCCTATGTAAAAATGATTTAGTTATCGGTCTGCCTAAGATCAACTTTGCTAAGGATAAGACCTGTCAAGCTTGTCAAATGGGCAAGCAAGTCAGATCATCCTTTAAGAACAAGAATGACAAATCCTTCTCACGTTGCTTAGAATTATTGCACATGGACTTGTTTAGTCCAATACCAATAACAAGTTTAGGGGGAATGCGGTATACGCTTGTTATTATTGATGATTACTCACGTTTTACATGGACTATATTTTTTAGCAGTAAAGATCAGACCGGCCCGAAATTGATCAAGTTGTTGAAGCGCATTCATAACGAGAAATCCTCTGGGATATACAGGATTCGAAGCGACAAAGGCACTGAATTCTCATATCAAACTCTTGAATCCTTTCTAGATGACCAAGGGATCAAACATGAATACTCAGCAGCTCGCACTCCTCAACAAAATGGAGTTGCAGAACGACGCAACAGAACGCTCAAGAAAGCAGCAAGAACAATGCTTGCAGATTCTGGAATCTCTCAAAAGTTCTGGGTATCGGTCCATGATTAACAAGAAATTAAATGCTACACCGTATGAAGTATGGACAAATAACAGACCGACTATTTCATACTTTCATATCTTTGGCTGTAAATGCTATGTCCACAACAACGGTAAAAATCATTTAACCGCTTTCGAATCTGTCAGATGATGGAATATTCTTAGGATATTCATCTGTTAGCAAATCATTTCGTGTCTTCAATAATCGAACTCTAACCATGGAAGAGTCAATTCATGTAGTTTTTGATGAATTTTTTGATATTGAGAACCACAAGGAAATGATTCAAAATCAGATGGAAAATATCCATCTGGAAGCTAAGAGTGATGATGAGAATGCATTTAACAGGATAAGAGACAATCCACAAGAACCTGAAGTACCAGACAGACCGTAGAAGCCAATGAAGTTCTACCAGATCGTGCTGATATCTCTGATCCGATAGTAACAGATACCAACGTAAAGATCAATACTGAAGATATCAGCATTCTCCCTCCATCAGGATCAGATGTTCTCGAACCAAACTACCGATGGACTAAGAGGCATCGACCTGATCTGGTGATTGGAAGTCCATCTGCACCCATAAGAATTAGAGGACAGATGATGGATGAATTCACCCACGCTGCATTCATATCCAACCTGGAACCAAAACAGACTGACGAAGCTCTAGCTGACTATAACTGGATAGAGGCTATGCAAGAAGAGCTCAACCAATTTGAACAGATTCAGGTGTGGAGTTTAACTCCCAGACCAAGTGATCAGCCTGTTATTGCAACCAGATGGGTTTTTCAGAAACAAGCTAGATGTAAATGGCGTAGTACAGAAACAAGGCCAGACTGGTTGCCCAAGGTTTCAGACAAGAAGAAGGAATCGACTTTGATGAATCCTTTGCACCAGTTTCCAGACTAGAAGCCATTCGAATCTTTCTTGCATATGCTGCTTTTAAAGATTTCAAGGTATATCAAATGGACGTGAAGAGTGCATTTCTTACTGGCAAACTTCAGGAGGAAGTCTACATCGAGCAACCTCCTGGATTTCATAATCACTCATTTGCAGATCACGTATACTTACTGAATAAAGTAGTGTATGGACTTAAACAAGCCCTCAGAGCGTGGTATGACACTCTGTCCCAATTTCTTATGATCACAATTTCCAGATCGGCTCAGTAGATAAAACTCTATTTAAATTTATTAAGGGGGAACATACGTTGTTAATTCAAATTTATGTTGATGATATAATTTTTGGGTCAACTAACCCCAAGCTTTGTGAAAAGTTTTATAAGCTAATGCAGAGTCAATTTGAGATGAGCATGATAGGAGAATTATCATTCTTCCTGGGTCTTCAAGTCAAACCGCTCGATAATGGAATCTTCATTAATCAAACCAAGTACACCAAGGAGTTGCTTAAACGGTTTGGTATAGAGACTTGCTCAACTGCTTCAACTCCGATGAGTCCATCAATCAAGCTAGATAAAGACGAAGGGGGAACGTCAGTTGAGGTAACAATGTATCGGGTTCTAATCGGATCGCTGTTATATCTTACAGCGAGCCGGCCTAATATTATGTTTTCTGTTTGTATGTGTGCTAGATTTCAAGCTGACCCTAAACAATCTCATTTCATTGCTGCTAATGTATTTTAAAATATTTAAAAAGGTCTCAGAATGTTGGTCTCTGGCATCCAAACATTCTAACTTCAATTTGACTGGATATTCAGACGGTGACTATGCAGGGTGTAAGATCGATCGCAAGAGCACCAGTGGAACTTATCAATTCCTAGGTGAAAGATTGATCTCATGGTTGAAGCAAACGTTGATTGCCACATCCACAGCTGAGGCAGAATATCTCGTCGCCGGAAGCTGTTGCGCTCAATTGCTCTGGGTTCAACATCAGCTCAGAGACTTTGGCATTCAAGCTGCTGAGTTACCAATCTTCTGCGACAACACAAGTGCAATTGTTATCACATATAATCCAGTCTTGCACTCTCAAACAAAGCATATTGATATCAGACATCATTTCATTCGAGATCATGTTGTCAAAAAGGATATTCGGATCGAGTACATCCAACCGACCAGCAAGCTGCAGACATCTTCACTAAACCACTCCCCGAGGCTAAGTTTAATTAATTTCGTCAAATTCTTGGTTTAATAGATTTATAATGATATATTTGACGCTTGCTTTATTTTGTTTTTAAAGATTTAGTGTAAGCACAGATCGATAATACAATGGTCAGAAAGATACAGACATGTCCTGACTTTCAAACCGATCTCTATCGATCTGATCTTATCCTGTGATCTGTTTCAAAACACTATCAATCTTTAACATAGTAATATTTTACAGCCCGGACTGATCAAACTTTAACCGCCTTACTATTCGCTCATCCGGTCCGTTCAAAGTTGAATTTTTAAATATCAGTCATCGAGATACAGACACGTGTCTAATATCTCTTTACTAACCAGGCTGTACATCTCACTCACCATTTTACTTTAACATTTTACCGCCGTCTGCTTATTTTTTTCTAAAATCTCCTCTTAATTCCATATTCAAATCATCATCTTTCTAATGGCAACCATAACTCACAACTCGTTATCTGTTGAGTTTAATGCTATATACAGGATGGAAAATAAAGAAATGGTGTCCATTTTCAAGAATCTAGAATCTTCCGGACTACGGAAGTTCTTGGACTGCGGCACGGTGGTATATGAATCGACGATCAAGGAACTGTTTTCCAACGCCGTATCTCACAAGAATTCCATATCTTCTTCAGTGAATGGACAGACTGTGGAAATATCTCAGGAGCTGTTCATAGAGACGTTTGGATTTCCTACATCCGGAATGCCCGATTTCGCTAACTTATCCAGAGCCACTATGGAAGAGCTTCAACGCCGAGTATCAGTCTTCGGACTTACCCTCAGGCCGTCATTCAAAAAGAAGAAGATATTTTTCCACTTTCAAGTGCTCTGTGACATTGTCGGAAAGCCGCTGCTGGGCAAAGCTGGGAGTTTTGATGCGGTGACATCTGAGAAGTTCGGGGCGATGGCAGCTATACATTTTGGACTAAAGGTAAACTGGTCCTTCATCTTGTTTGGTGTTTTGCTGGAGACAATCACGTCCATGAAACAGGCTGTCTGCTTTGCCGTTCCTCTGAGCAAGCTGCTGGAGTCGTTGAATATCGAGATGGGGAAAGCTTCAACACTCAGTCTATTCAAGGTCATCAATCCTAAAGGACTGGCGTTGCTACGATCCAAAAGTGCTCCGCCAACTCCCAAGGATATTCCGACCGTCAAAATGGAGGTTGGTGCAGAACAGACAGCAGAAATTAAGACAACCAGGGCCAAACGAAAGCTGGTAGTCCAGAATGACTCTGATGAAACTCAGTCTGCTTTTACCACTTCATCCCCCGCCAAACCTCTACCGAAGAAGCCACAAACCCAAATCACCAAACCCCTGTCAACCCTAAACCCCAAACCCATATCTTCATTTCCTTCAACCAAAGCCACCATTGTATCCCAAGCTCCACTCCCAAAATCCAAAGCTCCACCTCAACCATCCAAAGCCCAACCTAAGGTGGTGACCCGAGTCCCATCCAAAATCTTAGCTATCAAGGGGATTGTAATCAAAGAATTGGGCGATTACACCCAGTCCGGAATTAAGCCCTCGTCTGTTGTTGGGAAGGGCAAAGCCGTCGTGACAGAGTCTGCACCCTCCAAGCCCAAGTCAGCTGCTCAAACAGCCATTGCCATGGAAGACGTAGAAGACAAAGTACAGGCTCTGACCTTCGTATTCGATGAATGGGTACAGTACAGAATAGTCAATCACTTCAGTCTGTTCTTTGGCAAACTCAAGCGGCTGCACAAAAATGGAACAGGAGGTCTTGAAAGGGACAGAAACAGACGATGTTCGCATTGCTGTGCATCGCAAAGCCAACTTTGATGTCACCAGCCCGACTGTCAAGGATGATAGTGCAGTCATCGCTCAGCTGGAGATGGATACTCTAAATCTTCATATGGCAGTCCGTCTGCATCGCCATCGGCTGAACATCTCTACCCCTCTTCCCAGTCCAGATCACCCAACTGCAAGCCAGACTGTGGTAGGGCATACCTCTGAGCCGGCTATTTTTGAGACAGCGGAGTAGCCACTGACTATTGCTCCGCTGCAGAGGCTGAGGAAATGGACGTACTGGTGGAATATCCTACTACTTCCATTTCATTTGTGTTCTCAGTCTCAGCAATTCAGACCAGCACACTAGACGCACTACAGACAGTTGTCCCACAAGACTTTGTCAATGTTGATCTAGTGGTGCCCAGCGTTGTTGCAGCTCTACAGATTGAGGAGCCCGTTGAACCAATCTCTACTCCAGATCAGTCTGTTGCAGACTTGGCATTTTTGCATCAATTCTCTTCGGATCTAGTGGACTTAGTCCGGTCTAACATTCGCCAATCTGCTGACTCTTCTGATGTGCCAACTGACAAAGGAAAAGAGCTGACTGTGTCACACGTTGAAGAAATTCCAGACTCCGTTGATGATGCTCCATAAGTAGTCAAGTCCCTTCAAGAATTATCTGATAACCTTATCTTTCTCTCCCAACGAGTAAGAGAAGTTCATCAAAGCCAGCGGACTACGTCTCTGGATTTTGACTCATTCAAGGACAAGATGATTACGAGCATCAACGGTATTCAGCGTGGTCTGAATGATTTGTTCTCTCAACAAGCTTCGTATAAGAACAGTCTGAGAAGAGAACAGATCGAGCTGGCTTCCGAGGTAAAAACTGTTGTTGCCAAATCCCTCATTGCTCAAGATAATCGCCTGGATGTTATTTGCGCCAAGCTTACGCAGATTGTGGACTTCTTTCTGGAGATTGCTGCTGACAAAAAGGGGGAAAAGAAGAAATAAATGGAGCCAGCACAGCAACTTATATAGAAGACATAGATAACTGCCTATAATAAATGACATATGTAAATGTATTCATCAGACATGTTCATAAAAAGTCTTTCAACCGAAAGTCTAAGTCTTATTCATTTATTTTGAATAGTTCATTAACTTTGAACAAAAAGACTTAATCGATAAATAAATAAAATAATCTACGGATTGGATGTATAGATAAATTCTATTTTTCCAATACCCATAGTTATCACACGTGAAGAGCGGATGTCTATTTGTCGATTGACCTTGAGCAAACTCATTTGCTAGATTAGCCATATAAAAATTTTGATTTAAAAACAAAAATCAAATGGCTCTGATACCACTTGTTGGAATCGAAGTGGGGGTGAATGAGATTCCTTGGCTACTTTAGCGTTTTAAAATGAGTTTGCAAAATAAAAGAGTTTGCGCTTGCGGAAGGCTTAAGTCAATCGATAAATAAATAAAATAAAGAAGTAAACAAATAAATAAATGCGTAATGAAATTAAAGCGGTAAATAACAAGAAGATTTTTATAGAAGTTCGGCAATGAATCGCCTACGTCTCCTCTTCCCGGTTAGATAACCTCCAACCGAGGTTCCACTAGAACAAATGATCTTGGCCTTGAGGGCTCCAAGTTAGCCACAACACACTCTTCCCGAGTACACAAAGCTCTTCACGAGCACAACACTCTTCACGAGTACACAAAGCTCTTCACGAGATACCAACACTCTTCATGAGTCTTCTTGGCCTTAAGGGCTCCAAGGATAGCCACGACACATGCACCAACTTTACTTGTTGATGACTTTACAATTTCCAACTTGCTTTGGTGTTGGAGGACCTTAGAATAACTCAACAAACACCTTCACGGTGTACCAACACGAAGAACACAAGACTCTAACAAAAAGAATAAATTACAAACTCCAATACAACAACAATGTATGGAGATTGCAATGCTATTTGAAATTTGACTTAGCAAAGCTTTGTAGAAGTTTGTAGGCTTGTTTCTTATCTTCAAAATGCTCCAAAGCATCAATATTTATAGTGTAGGAGGCCCCCTAGGCTCCTACTAGCCGTTGCTACACAAAAGGATGAAATCACTCATCGATCGCCTCAGCCATCGCATCAGGTGATCACCATCGCCACGCCCCAACGGTCAGCATAAATCACGCATCGCCTCAGGCGATGCCTGGATCGCCTCAGGCGATCAGTCCCACAAATTAAAGCCGTAGCCTCAGCTGCTCCAACTAATCCATCGCCTCAGGCGAAGTCTTCATCGCCTTAGGCGATCATGCCATCGCCTCGGACGAACTCCCCCTGCACGCGAGCCTCGGCGTCGCCTCTGTCGATGCGCGTGGTGATGCCTTCCTGGCAGCCATCGCCTGGGGAGATGATCACCATCGCCTGGGGCGATCCAGCCCACATTTTGCACATTCAATTTTCTTCAATTAATCCTCTTTTTAATCAATTAATCTGCACACTAAGTAGATACATTAGTATAACAAACACAAATTTTGTTGATCATCAAAACTCAAAAATAATCCGGAGATAAATTAAAGCATTAAACAACACGATGGGTTTAAGGCTCAACAATCTCCCCCTTTTTGATGATCACAAAACTTAATAAACTTGAATATGTAATATGCATGAAATGTGAGTAAACATGACTCCCCCTTAACAATTGCATAGCACATACAAGGTTACCAAGTAAAGCATAAAGCAAACAACTCTCCCCCTCAAACCATGCATACACAAGCTCTCCCCCTTAAACTATGCATGTATTAAGTTTCAAGTTTATCACAAAATTCTCCCCATTTTTGTGATAATCAAAAAGCACAAAATTTAAATAAACATAGCTCAATTATATGTTGCCACATAGTCATATTTTAACAATTTACTCATATCCTCATCAAGCATGTAATAAGCATAACAAGCCTAAGATTAAATCATTGAGAGGAACAACAAACATACGTTTAAGGCAATCAACAATGAATTCTAAACATTGCAAAGTATGCAAATGTTCTACCAAGAGTTCATGCACTTATGCCCAATAATCATTAAAATTTTTAAGGCATCATATGATAATAACATTATTAAGGTCATGATAGCAAAGATTTAGTATCCAAACACTAATAGCATGCTTAATCACATAATTTCACATAGCATATTCAAATTTGAATTTTAGGCACTTCAAGATATATACATAAAGAGATAAGCAAAAATTATGCAACAAAATAATTTATATGTGATATGCTAAGGGGTTATGCATTTTACTACCAATGAATATTGAGCTTCATATTTATTGGTCACAATTAATTTGTGCCAATTAAACTTTGAATAACTCTTCTAAAATGCATAAAATAATTTTACCTTCGATGACAAGAGTGTGTTCTTGTAATGCCTCGATTTGTTATGGCGTAATTTTGAATAATTACGGTACGATGTGGACTCGGGTTCGGGTTGAACCGAGGGTAATACTCACATACATGAAATGAATAGTAGATATATGACAAGGAAAGAAACATGATGAACAAGATGTAGTGCATAGAAATGACTTGAATGAAATCAAATGTAGTGGCATATCAAGCAACATGGACTAGTATGCATTTGAATTGAATTTCATATGCCTTTGCCTTTCATTTAAAGTTGCATTAGGATGTGAATTTGAGTTTGGATTTACATGTTATGGTAATTGGCATGGTATTATAACAAGTGGCTATATTAAGGGGATTAATGCACTTAAACTCACAATACACCATTTTACACCTACAAATCTCTACCAAGCTCCTCTCCATCTCTTTGAAGTTCCTCTTGGTTTAAGCTTGAAATTCATTTGAGAATTGAGCTAGGAAGTGAAGTGAAGTGAATTTATACAGTCTTGGTAAGGAATTTATAGTTTTGAACTTGAATTGTGTAGTTGGTAATGAAGTATGTGCATTGGCATATCAAGTATTCATATGTGAAATCATAACTTGTTTTTATGCCAAGATATTGATGCTATAATATTATAAACATGTTTATATGATCCTAAGGTTTTCATGAACTGTGGTTAAAGGATAGGAAATGAATTGTGTAAGAAATACCATGAAGAAGGTTGAAACTCGCCATGTTTGTTTTCTGAAACAGAGGAGGCAATCGATCGCTGCGTTTTAGGCAATCGATCGCCTATGGCTAAAAATGGGTAAGTCGGTGTTTGAGCGATCGATCGCTTCAAAGTAGGCAATCGATCGCCTCGAGGCAGTAGGTTTTTCAAAGGAGAGGCGGCCGATCGCTTGAAATTAGGAGATCGATCGCCGAAGATCAAAACGTTAGGCAATTGATCGCCTCAAAGCATGAGATCGATCGCCATGGTTAGGTTTTGAAAAATGTTATATTTTGTTGAGTTTGATTTTAATGCCTATTATAACATGATATATTATTGGCATTGTTGTAGCATCATCACAGGGGACAGGACAACGAGGCGGTTAGACATTGACGCCTGATTTACATCTTTTGCATCGCACGACAGGTACGTGTTGACGTACGGAGTATAGATATTATGTGATGATGATGTTATGGTTTTGTTATCATATGATTTATGTTATCGGTGTGTCATATAATTGGTAGTATCATATGCATGTGCATACATGGATTTCATATGATTGGGATGGATGCCTTGATAGATATGTGTATATGCTTTGGTGAGATCATTGCCTTGATAGATATGCCCGGGTTGGTATATGCTTTGGCTGGGATCGTTGCCACGATAGATATACTACATATGCTTTGGCTTGAGAGATATACGCCTGGTTTGGGTATAAGCTCTGGCTATTATCACAGATGAGTATGGTACTATGATATGTGCTGCTAATATGAAGATGTGATGGGGTTCCACTGATATATTGAGCTGAATAGGCATATCATTTGGGGCTCGTGATAATAGGGTGATTGTTGAGACATGTCATGACATAGTGCATTTGTGGATGCATGATACATAACATTCACGTTAGATGATTTATTGTGCTTTATCATTGATATTGATATTGTGTTTTGATATTGCACTGAGATAGTTGTTTATCTATACTCACATTTTGTGAATGTTTCTGTAGGGACTCATAGACGTGGGGAGACGGGATGTGAGTCATTTTCCGCTGCGAGCTGAACCACTGCTTAGGAGTTATCTTGTAGTAGGTTTTTGTTTGTACATGTGATGTATAGTTGGTTAGGTTTTGTAACAACTTAACTAGTAAGATACTCTTAATCAGTGCATGTTTTTACTTAATTCAGACTCACGTATGTATGCTTAATTGATACATAATGGATTAAGTAAAGAGGACCCCACAGTTCTTGTCATTGGTCCTATGCCCCGCGCCTCTTCTATAGTGGTGAATGAGATAATCTCATCCTTTGAGTTGCTTGTGCCTTCATCCTCCATCCCATGTTGTCCCTGCAAAACAAATTTACAATTGGAGGATCTTTGGTACCCATTTGATTTTTGGGTCCTTGAGGGTTAGCTTTCATTGGCTCCTTTGGAATCCATTCTACCCCTTGTTAGGTTGGTATTGGATTTTGGCAAACCTACATTTGTTTTTAGAATGACCATCTTTGCAACAATAATTTCAAGTAGGAGAATTATGCTTGGCTTTAGCTAACAAGCTTGAAAATGTTTTAGTTTTGCTTGAAAAGCCTAGTCCGGCTTTATCAAAGCTACAACGTTGCAAGCCAAGCAACTCATTCATCTTTAGACTACTCTCACTAAATTTGCAAAAAGATATCTTCAAGAAATTTAATTTATTTTTCAATGAATTATTTTCTTCATCTTTCTTGGCTACCTCAAGTTTGAGTAATTTGCTCATCTTGGTTTTGCCAAGAACATTGATAAGCTAACGATAAGAATCTAAAAGTTCATCAAAAGATGGTACATCATCATCGCTTTCATCTCCTTCATCATTTGTGTCATCTTTGGCCATGAGACAAAGATTTGTTCCTTCTTCATCAGAGTCACTATCACTCCATGTGGCTATGAGGGCCTTCTTCTTTCATTTGTCCGCATTCTTCTTCCTAGGACATTTGTTAGCATAATGACCTTTTTCTTGACAATTATAACAAGTTACCTCTTGTTTTGAATCTTGTTTGGTAGCACTAGAGGCCTTTGGTTTGTTATGTTTGTTGAAGAACTTCTTGAACTTTCTAGTAAACAAGATCATCTCTTCATCATCATCATCATCTTCTTCCTCGGATTGATCTTTCCTTCCAATCAAGGCAATCCCCTTTCTCATGGATCTATCATCCTCCTTTATTCCTTTCCTTGTCGATACTTCAAGTTCATGGGTCACCAATGTGCCATGAAGCTCATCAAGGTCATAAGATGCACTTTCTCCTTTGTTGGACTCGATGATGGCGGTTCTCTTTGCATCCCATTCCTTTGGCAATGCTCTTAGTGCTCTTCTCCATATTTGCTTTGGAGGATACTTCTGTCCAAGTTGAGCAAGCCCGTTTATTATTTGAGTGAGCCTTCTAAACATTGAATCAACCTCTTCTCCGGACTCCATCTCAAATGTTTCATATTTGAGTGCAATAAATCAATCTTGGTCTCCTTCACTTGATTAGTGCCTTCATGACAAATTTGTAATTTGTCACATATCTCCTTTGCGGTTGAGCACATTGAGATCCGGTTGTACTCCTTCATATCTAAAGCACAATATAAAATATTAATAGCTTTAGCATTTTGAGATATTAAAATCATGTCCGCTCTAGTGAAATCGTCCATTTCATTAGGGATACTTATTCCCCCAACTCCCTTTAAAGGAATATGTAGACCTTTCACTATGATCTTCCAAATGTCATAATCTACGGATTGGATGTATAGAGAAATTCTATTTTTCCAATACCCATAGTTATCACCCGTGAAGAGCGGATGTCTATTGGTCGATTGACCTTGAGCAAACTCATTTGCTAGATTAGCCATATAAAAATTTTGATTTAAAAACAAAAATCAAATGGCTCTGATACCATTTGTTGGAATCGAAGAGGGGGGGGGGGGTGAATGAGATTCCTTGGCTACTTTATCGTTTTAAAATGAGTTTGCAAAATAAAAGAGTTTGGCTTGCGGAAGGCTTAAGTCAATCGATAAATAAATAAATTAAAGAAGTAAACAAATAAATAAATGCGTAATGAAATTAAAGCGGTAAATAACAAGAAGAATTGTTATAGAAGTTCGGCGATGAATCGCCTACGTCTCCTCTTCCCGGTTAGATAACCTCCAACCGAGGTTCCACTAGAACAAATGATCTTGGCCTTGAGGACTCCAAGTTAGCCACAACACACTCTTCCGGGGTACACAAAGCTCTTCACGAGCACAACACTCTTCACGAGTACACAAAGCTCTTCACGAGCTACCAACACTCTTCGCGAGTCTTCTTGGCCTTAAGGGCTTCAAGGATAGCCACAACACATGCACCAACTTTACTTGTTGATGACTTTACAATTTCCAACTTGCTTTGGTGTTGGAGGACCTTACAATAACTCAACAAACACCTTCACGGTGTACCAACACGAAGAACACAAGACTCTAACAAAAAGAATAAATTACAAACTCCAAAACAACAACAATGTATGGAGATTGCAATGCTATTTGAAATTTGACTTAGGAAAGCTTTGTAGAAGTTTGTAGGCTTGTTTCTTATCTTCAAAATACTCCAAAGCATCAATATTTATAGTGTAGGAGGCCCCTAGGCTCCTACTAGCCGTTGCTACACAAAAGGCTGAAATCACTCATCGATCGCCTCAGCCATCGCCTCAGGCGATCACCATCGCCGCGCCCCAACGGTCAGCATAAATCACGCATCGCCTCAGCCATCGCCTCAGGCGATCAGTCCCACAAATTAAAGTCGTAGCCTCAGCTGCTCCAAATAATCCATCGCCTAAGGCTTTCAATGCATCGCCTCAGGCGATCATGCCTTGGCCTCGGGCGAACCCCCCTGCACACGAGCCTCGGCGTCGCCTCTGTCGATGCCTTCCTGGCAGCCATCGCCTGGGGCGATGATCACCATCGCCTGGGGCGATCCTGCCCACATTTTGCACATTTGATTTTCTTCAATTAATCCTTTTTTAATCAATTAATCTGCACACTAAGTAGATACATTAATATAACAAACACAAGTTTTGTTGATCATCAAAACTCAAAAATAATCCGGAGATAAATTAAAGCATTAAACACAACCATGCGTTTAAGGCTCAACACTACATTTATCATTCAGTTTTTATTACTCACAAATTCATCAGACTTATTCCGCACTATTATCAGTGTCTGTTGACTTGCAACTAATTGAGAAGCTACTGCAGTACTTAACAGTCCGTAGTAACAAAGAAAAATAGAATTTGAGTCAAGTGTTTATTCAACCCCCCACCCCCCTTTCTAAACACTTCTCCTATCCTAACAAATGTCAAAAGAGAAGTTGCTAACACGCTCTTATGGATTCATATTAGAGCCATTAGAGTAATCATCAGGGATACTTTCGAGGAAGGAATTGATTCGCCACTCAATCTGGCAATATTCGACAAAAGAATCGGGAACCTCAAAGATTATTGTTTGGGAGCAGTTGCGGGAAATTTTTATGCGGGAAAGATGGCTTTCAATATCTATCCTAGAATTGCATACATTTTGGGAGATCGGGATTTCAACAAGGTTCTAATTCTTCATCAAGATTTTAAAAGAAGTGATTTGATGAAAAAAGGGAATAGGCCTTACTCAATCACCTACAAGGTGTCATATGCACTCTCGAATACTCACCATTCAAAAGTATTCTTGATAAAAGAATTCATTGAAGTCCCCAGAATGTTCGAAGATTTCGCCAAAGCAGCATTGTCAGACATTATTGATACCCCGACAATAAGAGAGATCGACATGAGGATACAAGATCAACCTGTTCTGAACAGAAGCAGGAGCCTTATGATCGAGCCAAGAATGATGTATTTCCAACAGGATAGGTTAATCAGCAACTATCCGGGGGAAAATAGAAGGCAATCTCTAGCAAAATTCAGAAAATCCCTTATGTATTCAAAACAACAGGAAAGCTGAAATGCTCAAAAGGCTGGAGAGAAGTGCAGATAATTTTTGACATTACGGAGAAATATATATATTCTCAAGTGATGTCCTCTACTATTTGCAACAAGCTATAGTTGGCAGGTATCAAGAAAACCTTCAAATTGGTAAAATTGATCTAACAATTGTAGGTACTGCAAGAAGAATCCCAGAACAGCTTATTCCAGGGATTGAATTTCTCTAGGAACATAAACATTGTGAACGATTACAAGACGGAATGGAATTCAAGGTGGACGGAAAAAGATATAGGATCAAATGACCACTAGGCCATTCTCAATATACATCTATGTTGGGATGTTATATGTGAAATATCGGGCAGAATATTTTGCAGCCTACATTGATTCTGGAGCTGGAATACGTACTGTCAGGTGTGATATCTTCCCCAAAGAAGTTGGTGAAAATTTACCAGCCATTGACGGGAGAGATTTTTCAAAGCGGGTCATTATCCTTAATGAAGGAGTCCAGGGAGCGAAAATAATAACCGGAGGAGCAGGCGATACCCTATGGTACAAAGTCAAGACTCCACCTATTTATTTCCATGATACATGCGCTGATATGCTGCTAGGAAATAATTTTCTACAGATATTCAAACGATTCACTCAGGAGAACGAGTCACGAAGACTTATTTTCACAACCCTTTGTGATCATAAGATCATTGTCCAACAACTACGGGAAGCCTTTCACAAAAAAATCCCCATTAGTTTTTGCAGCAAGTGTGGTGATGAAGGAAAACTTCGACACCCAAAGATGAAGGATCAGCGGAAATTTGGAGAAGTAATCCTTCAGTTTCGACAACAAGGTCCTAGTGAAAATGACTCTCAAACTTTTGACTAGGTTAATATTATGTCTTTCAGAGAATAGGATGAGGAAGAAGTTACTCCAGAAACACTGTTGCTACTAAAAAAGGCATTACAGAAGAAGTTCCACAACCTAAAACTACCATCGAAGAGCAAATCACTCTAGAGGATGTAAAAATGAAAATTTGGAGGAACTACAACGAGGATCCTCTGGCATGGTGGAACAAGAATGAGCTCAAAGCTACTTTGAAGGTGAAAGTTGGAAAAGAAAATGAGTTCGTCAGGTCCAAAACAATCCCCATGAATATGGAGGATCGGGGGATATGCAGAATATACTTAAGGAACATCTTGACCTTAAGTTAATCTCAGCAGGTGTTTCTCCATATAGCAGTCCAAGATTACTTGTTCGGAATCACAGAGAAATCAAAAGAGAAAAGCCAAGATTATTAATTAACTACAATGGAATCAACGACATTTGGATGTCAATGTATATTTTATCCCAAGCAGAGAACATTTGGTGAATAGTATCAAGAATGCCAATGTGTTTTCTAAATTTGATTGTAAGTCTGGATTTTACCAGATTAAGATGGAGGAATCAAACAGAAAGTTCACAGCGTTCTCCACACCGCAAGGACATTATATATTGAATGTCATGCCAATGGGATTGTCAAATGCTCTCCAGATATTCCAAAGGAAGATGGATAATCTTTTTAAGGATTACTTCAGTTTCATGTTCGTGTATATTGATGGCATCTTCATTGCGTCAAGAAACATGAAAGAGCTTATTACACATTTAGAAATCTTTTCAGATATTTGCTACAAGGAAGGATTAGTGATATCCGAAAGGAAAACAGTGATTGCCACAAGACAGATCGAGTTCATCGGAATTGAGATCGATGAATATGGAATTATCTCACAAAATCATATTGTAAAAAAGGTGCAAGGATATCCTGGTCACCTTAAGGATTTAAAGCAACTTCAAAATTTTCTGGGAGTTGTTAATTTTGCTGGATTGTTCATCAACAATCTAGCAAACCACCGGAAGGTATTCAACCCACTACTCAAGAAAGATGTTAAGTTCGAGTGGAATGAAGATCACAGACGAGCTGTCAAACAGCTTAAATAAGTTTGCAGGAAACTACCAAAGCTTGCCATTCCAAACGACGAGGATGAACTGGTATTATATACCGATGTCAGTGATCATTGGTGGGTTGCAATACTTATGAAGGCCACACCAGAAGGAGAAGTGACATGCAGCGGTTTATTTGACAATAACGATGTTATCGGATGATTCTTAACACGAGATTGAGAGACACATTGCTAGCGATACCCTCAAACGAGTGAGGAATCTCATGGAAAACCTGGAGATCCTTGAACGAGACTTTGGGACAGTTTGTCTCAATGCTGAGGTCGCTGGATGGCTTCAACAAGCAAATCAGGAACTTGTTACTGATCACATACGAGCATATTTTCGGGACCATGAACGTTTGTTTGAAGTCTTGAAAGGGCCTATCCTCCAGGCCGCACATCCAACGGTGCAAAAATGAGTGTTTAGAAAACGGGGCTCATCTAACTTGGGGCAAGGGATTCAAGTACCCCTATCACGAGTGCTGTAGATGATGCATTCCTTGAGGATGTACAAGTTGTAGCGAATGTTGAGGGTCAGGTGTTATCACAATCTGAACCTTCAAGTCAACCCAACACCTCTGGGGTAAAGGAGGGAGAGTTGAACATTAGGCCAATGAGTGGCACTGCTAGGGTTCAAACTAATGATGATTTAGTTTCTTCACCTATACAGGATTACCAACGCACTTGGGAGAAACTAATAACCAGATGAGGAATCAACCCAGACAAAACTATTGTTGATATCTCCGAAAAATATCCGAGGGTTTGGATGAAGACATGAAGCCATCCAAACAAAGTTCAAGAATGGTATAATTTTGGAGCTCTTGCTTCGGTTTATATTGTTGCACCGGTATTCTCTGAAATTTCAAAATTAGCAAAATGATTCAGAGAAGTTGTTCACGAGACATGGGCCAATAATCCACCTTTGGCCAGAGGAGATATCTTGGAGTTGTATTTTTCAGTGCTGCTCCAGAACCAGCGAAGAAGGGCTTCATTGAAGCTTTTCATTTTATCAAGCTCAGACGACCAGATGGGAACGCCTTAAAAAATATGAGAATGGTGCTACCAGACGCATGCCAGTTTTGGCTAGAACAATCACATAAGATGAAGTTTCAACCAGACACGCTTGGGGTCTTTGGGTTTGTCTAACCGAGATGGACAAAGTAAAATAATAATTTAAGTTCTTTCAGAGTTCAGCCAACGGCACTTTCATGCTGAATTCCATGACGGGCATCAACGAGATTTGCTGAAGAACTCTTCGAAACAAAGAGAAGAATTCTTTGGGAAAACAAGATTCCGGCAGGAAAAGAAACTTATCGGAAATTCTGCAACATGGCACACATTGGTCGATCGATAGATCATATTTGCCAAGCATGCCCGGAGCAGAAAGAACCAGAATTCGGGAAAGGATTCCGATCCAAACCCGACAGATCAGAGCACGAAAAGACAAAAGACCTGCTGACAAGAGAGCCCGTTTTCCTAAAGCTCGGGGACCACAAAAACCAATAATGTAAAGACTCCCCGACAAAGGAAATGTGTGGACCATTAAAAATTAGTGCGATAACTGTTAAACGCATTCGGACAAAATAATGGACCACTCACAAGAAAAGTTGGCACACTCAGACAAAGATGCCAGACCACGTGAAAGTTAAGGCGCACTCAACAATTATCAAGATTTGGAATCCGAATTTCATGTTCGGATTTATGCCTATATGAAGGCACTCATTCAGGAAGCTAAGGACATCGAAAATTCTCCATAGTTTCCTGAGAACAAAAAATTGTAGTCTCCAAGCTTTGTAATCTTTTGACTTTCATAGCTTGGTAATATTTCCTTTCTTTCTTTTGTAATAGTTTGTAATATTGTTCTGTTTTTTAGTTTACGTGTTCTTGAGTCAAGCCTCATTGTTATTCGAGGCTAAACAAGCACGTCTCCTCCAAAAGGATACATTTTAATGTAATAGATATTATAAGTATTTCCAAAATAAAACGAAGGCTATTGCTCATCTATATCTCAGATTTCTTTAAATCTTTCTTATATCTTGATTATACCTTACGCCCTAAGGTAGGAAACGAATTAGGGATGCGCTGTGCGGTTTCCGAAGGAGTTGGATAACTGGTAGACTAACCTCGCCTAAGGGCTGTGGTTGGATGGTGAGGAGTCATTCGTAAAATAGTCTGGAGGTAGTAAGTTTTTGACCGGTGGATTTGCAACCCACCTCATCCGGTGATGTTATGGTCAAAATATATTTCGGTTTGTTAAATTTTATTGTAATACGGAAGCATGAAAAGTCCGTTATTTATTTTCACTTGTTCTTTGTATAAAGGAATTTTAGGGCTAAA
The DNA here is from genome assembly GCA_907163345.1 of Haberlea rhodopensis. Classification (NCBI taxonomy): domain Eukaryota; kingdom Viridiplantae; phylum Streptophyta; class Magnoliopsida; order Lamiales; family Gesneriaceae; genus Haberlea; species Haberlea rhodopensis. The sequence goes on from CAJQUN010000010.1 coordinate 11,590,075, forward strand.
AAATTCACCATGAACTGTGAGTCCTTTGCAAAAGTATGCTATTAGGTTCTCTCGAGATGACAGAAACTGAAGGATCTCATGTTCATTAAGGCCCTTGCATTTACGTAGCCTTATTAAGAGTTATTTTATTAGTTAAAATGGAATTTTGGGTGTTTTTGTAACAATCATAAAAGCTTTAAGGAGTTTTATGCAATTAAAGTAAGGGCTTTTAGTCTTTTGAGATTTATAGGGAGTTGGAATAAAGAAAAGAAGTATAGAAATGAGTTTAAATAAAGAATCTTTGATATATGGAGGAATGTTAAAATTATGTTTTGGTAGATGGATTTTAAGTGAGTTTACCCTTATTACAAGATAAATAAGGACAGAACTTGAATCAATAATTTTCTTTTTGATAAAATAAATATAAGTTATACTCTAAATAATACATAAAAAATTAGCAAATTGAAATATTGATGCTTAAAAAATTACAATTTGCAACTTAAATATTTAATTTTATAATTAAAGAAGTCTTAATATATCAAGATGCGGACGGATTGGATGTGTAGGCGGGTGGAAGTACAACAATCCACTATCCGCCCACATAAATACAGGTTACTTAATTTTTTAACCGCAACGCTTTTTTAAAAGTTAAAGCAGGTGGATACGGGTGGTGAATGTGGGTGAGTTGGGATGTGCGGCTTTTGTACACCCCTAAAAGCTTCTTTTTTTCAATAATAACTATGTTCTTATCGAAGAAACCCAAATAAGAGGGGGACATATACCTACTCTCCATTAGATACATGGGAATTAAGAGAACAAGTAACCAGATTAATTTACACCTACGAATGGATGGATACCCATTTTGTCAAGCCTCATTGCACCACGTGCGAGTCTTGGTAATTCAGCTTCTGAGGTGAAGATAATCCGATAGTCTGACTCGAAGCCAACTTTTGAGAATCATCTATTAAATTTGATAAATTATTTTAAAATACAATTAACATGTTACAAACTAGTCATGAGCAAACTTATTATATGCAGTTTTACTTGCACGGAGCCGAGGTGCCCTTTCCTCTCATACATCGGGAATGTGAATGCTCCTACAAACCTTTGAAGAGGCTAGGAAGGGTCCCGTAGGTAATCCTTAGATACACTTTCAAGTGCCAGAAAAGAGCTAGGGATGAATTTCCTTTTAAACCCGAAGCGAGATCGGAGTAGGAAGACCATGAGTGGTGAAGTTCTTTTCCCAAGCCGTCGAAGAACTGGTTGCGGTACCGGCGGAGCCTCGGGGGGAAGCTTGAGCACCTTCTTGTGTTGCTCGAGAGCATTTGTTGAGAATTACACGATATATTACATGTGTGCTCGTGGACGAAGTGTTCTTCATCGTCTATGACATAACAAGTCTGACTCATTGGTATTCACGTTATGCAGTCATTCATGTCCACCAGTCGTTAAGTATGGGGCTTTGTGCTACCACTATATAAAAAATTAATATTGTTACAATGCTAATATCTTTAATTTTTGGCATAGTGATAAGCGATGATCCTAACAATTGATGTGAGAACGATGTCATTGGTTCGAGTTTACTCAGAATCAATTTATGGGGTTTATTATTGGGGGAGAATGTTGGAAATTACAACTCATATCCTCTTTATATTCGTAGATGAAGTGTCACTCACCGTCTATAGTATAATAAGTCCGGCACATTGGCTGACACCCAAGTGGTGCAACCTCTCATCTCAATCTGTCGCTTGTTACGGCCTTTGCGCTACCACTATATAAGAAAATAAAGTTGCATATTTACTAACCACTATAGCTTTTAGCATAGTGGTAAGATATTGATCATAACATCATTATTTTCTCAAGCTTGAACACTCGGAGATCGAGTAATGGGTGCTTTTCTTTTTAAATATTAATTCAATTATTGTTTTATCTTTAATTTTATTTGAATTATATACTTCAACAACCATGAAATTTCTTGAGCCAAAATCAAGCTAAAAAATTATATTTGATAGAGCTCTATTTCAAGCTCAAATATTTTTTGCCCCCCCAAATGGAACTCCAATAACACTCACGATTGCAACACTGTCAGACAGTGGCCATGGAATCCAAGTCATCTTAAACATCCTGAAAGAGAGGTCCGTTATCAGGGTAGAAATCATGTTACACGTAATTCAAATCCTAAATTCTTATCTAATTATCATTATGGATACAGAATATCAGGGTGTGAAAAGACAACCAGCAGAATCACATTTTAAGACAAATATTCCCGGGCGGCACAAAGCACCACCATACAATAATTGAACTCTTTCATTAATTAGACATGATATTAGCCACGACTAAAAGAAGATTACTGATAACCGGTAATGAGATTAACAACCCCCGTGGATGAAATTATGATGACAAGTGAAGGTAAATAAAATGTTCTTACCTATCAGATATGAATGCAGTCAATGCGGTTGTGCCAGAGGATATGTCAAGAGGATATGTCAAGAGAACTACCAAAAGTAAATGCATAATCAGCCTTAAAAAATGCACTCTTGATTGTTTTTTTTCCAAACAAACTGGGAAAAAGGAGTCCTCAATTATGAACTTAAGAATATTATTCTTGATAAACGATGCTGCATCTGTACCTCCATGACAATCAAACACCTGCTCACGCAATGTTCGACTCAATAAACACAAAGAACAGGTAACAAGTGAAAGATTGGGTAATATAGTGGAAAAAGGAACCCAAATTTTGCTTCTTTATTATTCTAAGACAAAGTTTTTGAGTCTTGGATTCATTGGACCACGTCTCAAGATAATTAGTATTCAGCTACACACACCCGTAGAAAGCTCCAAATGAAGGGGAGCCTGCAATTTCATCTAAATGGTGAGTCAAGTTGTCTATGCAGATATGTTCATCCTCCATGTACTGCTTCGGCCCTTTCACAGCACAGCTTCCGGACCAGAAGATAGCTTGAAAACTTGAATTTATATCTGACCGTGACTCGATTCCCGACATTCCAAGCTCAAAATCTTTGAAAATATAAAATAGACAGCATTAGACCATCAGTAATGCATCAAACATGCAGAAAGGCTAAGGCATAACAGCAGTGGATGACTGGATTCTCTATTCAATTTTAGTGTCCAAGCACCAGTAAAGATTTTTTTATTTTTTTTAATTTGCTACTTCTAAAAGATACAGGCACTGCGCCCATCTTGTTATTGGTTGACTCAGATATGCAGCCTGCGGAATATGATAACACACATGTTTCTCAAGGAGAAATGGTTTCTCCTGCTTTATCCTTGTAGACAACCATGGAATCCTCCATGGCTGATAACAACCAAAGCCTGCCTCCAAATCCTTCACTCGGGCAATGGTGCAGACATTAGAATTTTCTTTTCCATATCTAGATGCTGCTAGCGATGACGAGAAGTTATTTACTTCCGTTTTCTCTGTCAAAGAAACATGCTACATTCAACCATAACAGCCATATTCTAGCATGCATTACACAGTACTTGACTTTCTCCATTGGATCAGAAATTTTGGAAATTTTTTTACCGCCTTTAAAGTTCACCTTGATTGGAAAATTTTCCTTAAGAAACCAATATGAAAATGATGAAAAAAAGTTGTTCCTCTTTCTATAGAGGAGTATACATGACTTTGGAATCACCAATTTTGGTATAGTGCAGATTGTCCATGGAAGGATTTCAAGGTGATCAACTTCATTACTAACAAGAGATGTGCTCAGTAAGGACATCATTCCTATTCTTTTCATACTTCCATACGAACTATGGTCTGTGGCTTGAATGATAAGAATCAAGGGCAACGCTTGAACTAATATTCTCAGGAATTAGTACTGCCTTATTAAAGTTGCCAAATTAAACAAAAAAAAGTATAATGCCATCAACTTGTTGACGAGACATCTGAAAGAAAATCTTAGTTTCACCAGGTAAAACCAGTATGCATTGTCAGAAAGCATTTATGGCTGATCAATCAGACCTCGCCCTCAATGTTTTGGAACTCAGAGAGCCAATGGAGGATAGTCTGTTGCTGCACCTAACCATTGATGTTGAAATCAATGGTGGGAAATTTTCCTTCCATGCACTATGTCTTTTATCCACCGGGTATAAAGTGTCTATATCTTGATAAAACTCTCTATAGTAAACGTACCCAACAATTTTCTAGTTTCTCTATTTCTTCATTTTCTTGGTAATAATCTGCACTACAATTGGAATGAATCTTGTATGAGATTTGATGTTTATATAAAGGCTTCTTTTGAAACTATTGACCTTCTACGGCTACCACACTGGTTATACCGATGGTTTCTATTCTAGTTTTCTGAATACAACATGGTTTCAACATTTTTATTAGCTTATTTATGGGCAAATTTTAAAGTAATCTAATCTATAGAAGGAGAAGGCTCCCTTTCTATGATTTCATTGAATGCCTCACAGACTATTCTTATAACATAAAACATTGATAATTTTGTAAGTATAAACTGAAATTGGGTTCTCAATAACGTCGGTTTTCTTGCACCAACGGAACCCCAAAAAACACATCGGCCAGTACAATTAATGACACGAGCATTATATCAAACACCATAGATGCATACTTGACCATCGTCCAAAAATCCAAATTTCCAGCAGAAAATAAGTTCCCCTGAGCCCGATATCAAACACCATATATGCATACTTGAATATCGTCCAAAAACACAAATTCTCAGCAGAAAATAAAAGCCCCCATCAAATTTAAAAAGGATTGGAAGTCTGTCAGACAACTGCAAGACCACCTCGAGCCACTGGGGACCCAAGAACGATCCTCTACTGATCCGAAGGCCCACGAGCCATGGAATTGTTAATCACGCTCTGATCCTGCAGTCATATCTCATCCACCAGACTTGGTTTCCTGTCTCCTTAGATTTCAAGGACACAGAGGTACGAGCCTATAGAACAGATCCTGTTCAAGTAAGGTCGTGACCATTGTCTGTTGTTTACTGTTATATAACATGATTATATGTTTATTAATTTGTCGATGTGGGAATAGTTCGTTTTGGTTAAAGGGATTTTTGTGCTAATTCATCTGATTTTGTCTATCTGTATTAAAAAAAGCACCCGTACAGTGTAGTAGGACCCATTAATTGCTCGTTACAAAAGCTTAGCAGGTTCTTAAAAATAAATTCAAAGTTATCCGTATCTAAAAATTTAAATATATTTGGGGGACTTGATTATAAATCCATAAAAGCCATTTTATGTTGGGAAAATTGCAAATATGTGCTGTTTACAGAAACTTATTACAAATAAATCTACAAAAAAAAACTTCTTACCAAAAAATACACTTAGGAGAAAATTATATTAACATAAGTCCAATTTTTTAACTATTGGTTTGAAAAGGTATTTTTTAGTTACCAAAATACCCTTTAGTTGAAAACATCCTAAACCTAATTTCAGATCTTTATTTTCTTTCTCATCCCGTCGCCCCACACCTTAAATTTTCTGTTGGAATTTTCCGGCGATTCTCAGATCATTATTTTCTTCATCATCTCGTCACCTCATCTAGTCGCTTCATCCCTACAAAGTATTTGCTAAAATGTTATGTACATGAAATATGTTTGAATCGAATCATCTAAATTTTCGTAGCATTTGGAATATTTTTGAATCGAAGAAGATCTCGAACTAGTCTGCAATATAATTTTCGGATCTGCTATGCGCATTTCATCGTGTGTGTGTGTATAATGTGTGTGTATGTGAATTATAAATTTGAATACCGATGCTACATTATAGATATCGGAAGTCTGTTGGTATGTTTTTTTTTTACTGGTGCATATGGATGAAGAAGTAAGGTATGCATTGGTGTCCGTGCTTGTTTGCTCATTTTCAAAATTTACAGTTTGACAGCAAGATGTTGCAATGAAGAAGATGACCCAGAGAAAAAATAACTGGTGCACGAAAATTATAAAAAGTAACTGGTGCACGAAAATATAACATTGGTGCACGAAAATCATAAAAAGTAATTGGTGCACGAAAATCATAAAATGTAACTGGTGCACGAAAATATAACATTGGTGCACGAAAATCATAAAAAATAACTGGTGCACGAAAATGATAAAAAAGTAACTGGTGCACGGAAATTATAAAAAAATAACTGGTGCACGAAAATGATAAAAAGTAACTGGTGCACGAAAATATAAAAATTAACTGGTGCACGAAAATATAACCTTGGTGCATGAAAATATAACACTGGTGCACGAAAATATAACCTTGGTGCACTAAAATATAACACTGATACACGAAAATGCAACACTGGTGCACTAACTTTGTGTAAATTTTCGTGCATCAGTAGCTGATTTTAATTTTCGTGCATCAGTTACTGATTTTTCGTGCATCAGTTACTGATTTTCAATCTTTTCGTGCACGAAAATGATAAAAAGTAACTGGTGCACGAAAATATAACCTTAGTGCACGAAAATATAACACTGGTGCAGGAAAATATAACCTTGGTGCACTAAAATATAACACTGATGCACGAAAATACAACACTGGTGCACTAACTTTGTGTAAATTTTCGTGCATCAGTAGCAGATTTTAATTTTCGTGCATCAGTTACTGATTTTTCGTGCATCAGTTACTGATTTTCAATCTTTTCGTGCACCAGTTACTTTAAAAAAATTTGTGCACCAGTTATTTTTTATAATTTTCGTGCACCAATTAATTTTTTGCTGGGTCATCTTCTTCGTTGCAAGTTTCAGACTGTAAATTCTGAAAATGAGCAAAGAAGCATAGACATCAATACATAATAATTAAAAAACCATAAATATATATATAGATATTTATTTATTTATTTATTTATAAATATACACTCTTACACACATATACACACATACTGGAATTGAAAAAAAAATCTGGAACATAATGATGAAACGAAAATCGAAGAGATGAAGAGAAAAAACTGTAAGAAACCGTAATTGACGAGAGAGATTTACGAGGAGATTTCGCAATGGTGAAAGAGATCGAACGAAATGCTGAAAGTAAGATATTGAAATTTTTTAGATTGCCGTATTTTCTTATTAAGGGCACTTTTGTCATTTTAACCTAAAGTTGACTTAAATGATTGCAAGTTTTTTTCCTGGACTAGGATGAATAAAGTTTTATAATTGGGTACCGACCTGAACTTTCCCCTTTTATGTTTATGATTTAGTCTCTATTAATATTTTTAAAACTCTGCACATCTTAGTTTTTTTTTTTTTTTTGGTTTCACTCCCTAATTTATGTTTTTTACTAAAATACCCTCTCTTCCATTTTTTCTCTTTCTTCCTCCAATCGTTTTATGTTTTCTCTTTTCTTCATTTAACACAATTTCTTCCATATTTTCTCATATTACCATTATCTTTCAAACCAAATGTCATATTTGGGTTCAAATCTTCAAGCCTCACATTCAGCCAATTAGAAATGCTTTCATGCCTTGCAATTCGAAAACATGCTGCACATTCAAACCTCCAAACTTTATGTCTTCAATCACGTCATAATAACAGAATTACACATTCGGGTTCAAATCTCCAAGGCGCATTCACGCCCCAGATGCAGGAGCCAAAGAATGAGAACTGAAGGCAGAAAATAAAAAACAGACCAGACCGATAAAGACAATGTCGATGTCAACCAGATCGATACAGACCAGATCGATGCAGGTCAATGCTGATCAAATCAGAGCTTATCAATTCAGACTAAGGTAACAAACTTCGTTCATCAGTCCGAATAATCAACGGCTATTTATTGAAGCATTTAATGTTGCATTTAAAGCTGAAATAGACCAAAAACTGAAGTTACCTTAAATGGTAAATAGACAAAGCAGATCTTATCTGACAAGCGTCGAAAGAACATACCAGAAAGGATAGAGTCTAAAATAGAAGATGCAGTTTGTTCAGAGGTTGACTAAAGTAGAGAGTTGCACGCAAAAGAAAATATTGTCGTTGACAGAAATGCATATATATAGGTGAAATTTAAATGCTCAACAGGGTGAACATAAGAGATACAACACGCATACGAAATCAACAATCAATCATTTTATTTGAGCATCCATTTGAGCAGAACACTATCATCGAAAGACTCCATCTTGTCGATCTGCTCAAAGTTGAAAGCACGTCTTATTGTTGTATTTGATCGCAGATCGATACAGACCAGATCGATGCAGATCAATGCTGATCAAATCAGAGCTTATCAATTCAGACTAAGGTAACAAACTTCGTTCATCAGTCCGAATAATCAACAGCTATTTATTGAAGCATTTAATGTTGCATTTAAAGCTGAAATAGACCAAAAACTGAAGTTACCTTAAATGGTAAATAGACAAAGCAGATCTTATCTGACAAGCGTCGAAAGAACATACCAGAAAGGATAGAGTCTAAAATAGAAGATGCAGTTTGTTCAGAGGTTGACTAAAGTAGAGAGTTGCACGCAAAAGAAAATATTGTCGTTGACAGAAATGCATATATATAGGTGAAATTTAAATGCTCAACAGGGTGAACATAAGAGATACAACACGCATACGAAATCAACAATCAATCATTTTATTTGAGCATCCATTTGAGCAGAACACTATCATCGAAAGACTTCATCTTATCGATCTGCTCAAAGTTGAAAGCACGTCTTATTGTTGTATTTGATCGCTTAAGGATCATTTGTGCTTAGAATAATTCACTCTATCAATTGTATTTGTTCTAAGATAGAAGAGTGAGTTCTTTGTAACTGTCAGACGATTATGCTGAACAGATTAAGAGACTATGAGTTTCAGTCTGGTAGTGGGGTAAATCCAGCTAAATCGGGGTTATACAACGGGATTGTATTACTCAAAGTCTTCTAGTGAATCCTTCCTTAATTGGAAGAAGGGGAGACGTAGAATGAATTACCTTCGAACTTCCAGAAACACATCCTGTCCATTTACATATCGCATTACTTCGTGTTTCAAAGCTATCAGACCAGTCTTGCTAACTAAGAATAGACCGATTCCGCACTCACACTATCAGTGGTATGTTCAGATTACTATTGATTAAGAAATATGTTTCATTTGCTAACCCAAGTGAAATCAATCCAGGAAAATCTAAAAAGATAAATTTTAGTAGAGTGTTTATTCACCCCCCTCTAAACACTCATTTTCGCTCCTAACAGTTTTTTTATTGTTGTCGCCATCTCAGATGGCGACAACATTATTTTATTGTTGTTGTCGTCATCTCAGATTGTGACATCAATAAAAAATATTTTTTTATTGATGTTTCCATCTGAACCCTAACCTTTTATATATACACACACGCCGCCTCAACCCCCCTTCCCAGTTTCATTTTCATCTACACAAGACGAAACTTCCCAGAGCAAAAATTGAGATCTTCCATTTCCAGTCCAAATTTCTTAATTATTTAAGGTAAGTTGGTTATATTTTGTTATTCTTTGATGTTAGATAAATTATATTTAATGTTAGATAAACTATGATGTTGATATAAATATTGGGAGTAGATTTTTTGATGGTATATTTTCGGACTATGTGGACGGTCAGAGGTTGGCGCCGGAGGGCGGCTGATTGGAGGCGGCCATGCGGCGGCCGGTGGGGCAAAGGAAATATCCATCTGAATATGGATCACACCGAACAATTCCCACTAACAAACTAGAAATCATATTTTTGTCCAGATTTGCATGATCGATCGATAAATCACTCAAAAGACAAGTGTGATAACCACCATACTTCGTTATTTTGAATAGTCCATTTTTTTACTCAATGAGGCGTGCAGAAACCATCTGCAAGGCATATCTAATGTACTATGTTTGCACACAACTTTCCATAATGTTTTTGTACTTTTGACAACAAGATACTCACGTTTTGCAATCCGTACAAAGTAATCCTTCACAATTGCATGAAGATGACATTTATCTTTAAATACCATACTCAGATGGATATTTCCTTTGGAGTAGTGTCGTGGAGAAAAATGGAATTGTTGGATAAAAGTCATGGTCATTTGTCGTGGTTGTGTCTGCTACATTAAATGACACTTCTTCAATATCAACATCATCATCATCAAACTCATCCTCAGATGGAATCCCCTCCGATTCAAACTAAATATCATCTCCAAAATCGGCAAAAATGTCTGCTAGTGACTCGGGAACAATATTTTCAGCAACTATGGGAGCATCATCTTGAATCCTAGAGGTAATTGATCTTTCTGTAACTAGTACAAATGGACAACTACAACTTGTTAGCATTTCTGTAATAAAATCATAAGCTCTTTGTTCTGTTTGTATATACATCTCCAAACAACTATGATTTTGTACATAATCCAATAGCCATGCTAAATTGTAATCACTGTCAACGGGAAAAATTATTTATTTCATCCTGGAACAATCACTGAATATATATTTTCAGAATGAATTGATTACGATTGATGCTAGTAATATCATATACGTCGTTCAATAACAGCAGATAATTAATAGTGCGAGATATTGTCATGCCTTTTGAAGGACCATGATAATATCTAACAGATTCTGAATCTTGTAATAATTCGCCTCCACAATGCAACAAAACTTTAATTGATATACCTTACAAAATAAAGACAAAATTTATAAATTAATACATGATATATAATGTTGTTAAAATTGATTATTTATATAACAACGTACCTGCAATATATCGACCGGAGGAAAGAACAAAGATTTAGATACAACAAAGTTTTTGATTTACGAATGCGATTTTGATACATGAATACTACGAACATTACACACGGTTATATTGAGGTGAATAATTTTATTGCAGTCGCCGTCTCAGATTAAAAAATAAAAATTTATGTCTTCATGTGCCGACATCGTTTTAAAAAGCATGTATGTTCTTTAATGTCTCACATACAAAGACCACTCATCGGTTGTGATAAATCATCAACCTTTACAATGGTATTCACTCTTCTATTTTGGCTCACAAATACAATGAATAGAGTGAATACAAAGGCACAAATGATCTCCTATCAGATCTGATACAGCAAGGTAAGAGGTGCCAAATGTTTGAGGAGTGCTCTTCATTTAGCAACTTTTGTCTTTTAAGTTCCTCAATTGAATCCCAAGTGGGTTTGCTTTGGAAGGCTTGGATTGATCTTCAATCAGCTGTTATTGAGCTTCCAAATCATGTATATATAGCCCCAAGTAATGATATATACGTTAGATACAAGAATATGTCCGTTGGAGAAGGTTCTGCACCATTCCCGAGCTTGCAACGATCATATTCTGGTTTCTGGGCTATTTGTATTTCGGACCGGATTGGCCGGATCAGCTTGGGCAGATCAGTCTGGACGGATCAGCATGGTAGATTAGTCTGGCAGATCAGCACGGTCATATCAGTCTGGTCCGGATCAGCACGGGCAGATCAGTCTGGTCCGGATCAGTCTGGACAATCAGCTTGATACAAAAACAGATTGATAAACTTGCTCTTTGATCTGTTGTTTGTAACTCTTGATTCTTTGATTTCTGGGCAAAGTGATCTACATGAAAGTTGTAGCCTTTCTCTTAGCTTTCCACGGAATCAAGAATCGCTCGATTTCGAGTTTGTATGAGAGAGTTATGCTCGAAATACGAGGCAATGCTCCTGCTGTCTGTTTGCTGGATGCAGCAGCACATGGCGTGACTTGCAGAAGCTTTTTGGCCATCTTAACGTCCGATTCAGTTTTTTACTTCCGACTATGACTTGTAGATCTTTGTCTTAGATTTCCAACCCATACTGAATCGTTCCGTTCCGATAAGCGAGCTAAGAGTTATGCGCACCAGACTGACAGTTGCTTGCTGAAACAGCTTGCTGTTTCTTCGCGGTTCAGCTCGATCTTGCAGGCGTCTTTTCTCCTTGATAACATTTGAACTAGCCGATCTGTTGTGAAATATGACTTTTAGTATTTTAAGTTGGCTGTTCAATCTCTTTGGAAGCACGCCATTTCGATATCCGAGCTATTAGATATGATCGAAACAATCCGCTCTGCCAGGATTTCAGTCTTGGTCCAGCTTGATATTTTCAAGCTACTTCTTTGTAATTCATCAAGCTCTTAAGTTATGATCTATGAACTGCACACTTGATGAAATATGTTAGCAACACAATAACAAGTTTTGTTAACATCAAAACCAAGATTATTCGGGTTTCCAAAACCCAACAGTATATTTGAGGGGTCGCTTCACCGTAAAATGACCCCTCATTTACAAGCGGCCATGGTAGCCGCCCAACGAGTGTGCGGCTGCTAATACATTGAGTGGCCGCTTCTAGAAGAGGCGGCCACTCAATATTTTTATATAATAAATATTATAATATATTATATTATTATTACTTTAATAAATAATATTTATTATATTACTTATAATATATACAACATAATAATATTTATTTATTATAATAATAATTTTATATAATTAATATTATATTATTATTTGGTATTAAAATGAGTTTGAAAAATTATTTTTTACATCCCATTAAATTATATTTTGACCTATAAAATATTTTGACCTCCATTTTTATGTTAAATTTTTTTTGCCCCATTCCTGATTTTGAATGAACAATGATATTGAAAAATGCTGAAACAAGTGACGTGCTATTTTATTGTTGTTATTGTTGATTTTATAGCGAATGTTGAGGATTGTTGAAATGAGCAGGGGCGGATGCGAGATTTCCAAGAAGGGGGCAAAAAAAGTTCACGTGTACTTAGTACCAAAATTATTATATGTCTCATACCAAGTTCACGTGTAATAAGTACCAAAATTTTTAGAATTAATGCAATTTATGACATGTATATTGACATCAAAAGTTCTCTTACACTGATACTGATGATCAGTTTTAAATTACATTTGGAGTTTAAACTGAATTTGCCCTAATAATAATCAGACATATATATAATAATATATAATAATAATCATAATATATATATATATATACATACATATATATAATAATAATTAATATATATATATATATATATATAATATTAGTTTAAAAAAAATTGAGTGACCCCTATTAGAATAAGTGGCCACTCAATATTATTATAATATTATAATATATTAATAAATATATTATTATAATATTAATATATTATAATAATATAAAAATTGAGGTGCCGGTTATTCTAATAGCGGCTCCTCAATTTTTTTTAACAAAAGTAATAAATTTTTAAAACTAATATATTATATATTAATATGTATATATATATATATTAATTATTATTATATTATTATATATGTATATATATATATATATGTATATTATGATTATTATTATATATTATTATATATATGTCTGATTATTATTAGGGCAAATTTAGTTTAAATCTCCAAATGCAATCTAAAATTGATCATCAGTCTCTGTGCAAGAGAATTTTTGATGTCAATCCACATATCATAAATCTCCACTGACATATTGAGCTGAGATAGACATATCATATTGGTCTGGTTATAACAGGATGAGGAATGAGACATGTCATGACATATTTGCATTTGATGATGCATGATACAGAACAATCACATTTGATGTTTAAAGTGCTTTATCGTTTATGTTTTTATTGATATCGCACTGGAATGGTTATTTATCTATACTCATGTTGTGTGATTGTTTCTGTAGGGACTCATAGACGTGAGAGGATGGGATTGTGAGTCTATTCCGCTGCGGGTTGAACCACTGCATATGAGTTGTACTAGTCTAGGTTGTTTTATGTTGTGTAAGTATTGTAACAACCTACATGAGTAAACTCTTAATCAGTGTATGTTTTACTTAATTCTTACTCACATATGTATAATAAACTGATACATAATGGATTAAGTAACGAGGACCCCACATTAGTGGTATCAGAGCAGTGGTTCGAGAACGGGGTGAACGAGGGTAGAGGAAGCGAATTAGGGAGATGCATATTCACTTGAAAGTATGTTATATCCTTTGTGTTGTATAGGATGTTATACTAACATGATTTATGTGTTGCTATATATTGTTGTTAACCCTTGTTTTGCAGTATGGTAGCATGAAATGGTAAGAATCCCTATGAATGTCACAAGTGATGTTGTGTGTGTACCTGTGATTGGTATACCGTTTTCTGTATTACCATTTGTCAGGGGGACATGAGATGTTTCTCTGGAGGCTTCCCAATCATTCAGTTGTGAACGATATGTATTTGATACGGAATTTGAGGAACAAGTTGCGGAGTGGTTGGAGCGTGGTGACCAAATTTTGGTATCAGCTCCATGTGCAAAGTCAGTCTGAATGAGACTGCGTGTGAAAACTGATGGTGGTATGGATGTCTTCCTATGGTGAGTTTAACTGACTACTTGTTCTGTGGTTGTCAGACAGTGATATGACGATGAGTTGTTGCTGATGACACATGATGTGAAAATGTTTGTGAGGATAACTGTCATTGTTATCTGGTGGATTGTATACAATCCAGGGGCAATAGCGGAAATGCCGAAAGTCAGTTTGTGTTTGAGTTGTGATATACACATGTGTGGACTGAATGTGAACTGTCACTTCTGAATGTGAACTATCACGTCTGAATATGAATTGTCAATTGAGGAGTTATTGGAGTGTGATGATTTGATCTTGGTTTTGGCAAGCTCAGTGTGTGTACACAGTACTATGGTAGAACGATGACTTTTGTACCGATGTGATCAGACAGCACATGTATCGCAAGTGAGTTTCATGTCCTATGATGTGTTGTGTTCATCAGAGGCAAGCGTTCGGTCATGAGACCACAGTATTGATGGTTATCTTTTCATTGTTGTTCTTTGGACAACATGTGTAAGGGGTTTAGGACATCAGATGTGTGTGTGTGGTTATTGTGCTGAACTCTATGTTTGTGGTGAATGATATGATAAGGAAAGCCGAACCGGGATATGGTGGAACTGAGATACACCGTTTGAGAGTTCGGTAATGATATGCCATAGATGCTGAGTACTGATAGAGCGGTGCAAAATCAGTGACAATGAGACTGTGAATCTGGGATGTCGTCAGATTATATTTCTAAGTCACTAGTATTCCGTGACTGGCATTATACGCGTTAGTTTCTCGTTCTGTTCTTGTTGACTTATGTGGCTAGGGAATAAAGGTCTGGATGGTGCTTTCGGGCTCGAGTTATTCCCTGTACTGCTTGTGAATGTGTTGTAGAGTTTGGGAGATGGGGAAACTGATACTCATCGTATTTGCCAGATATGATATATGGCGTACCGGACGATAGAGAATCGGTACTTGATCTTGTTACTGTTTGGTATGAGAATGGAATGTTATTGATTGGCGGGAGTTGTGTATCACAAGGTAACATGTGCCAATATAGTATGGTGACGATCATATCAAGACGATGGATACTGATACCAACATTCTAAATGTAGAAAGCAAATGAGCTAAATGCATGTCTCTATGGGAATTTATGAACGGAATGGATTATAATTATCTGTCTACGGCTGATATGAGCGGATGAAATGGAGTACGTCTGGTTGCAGAATGCATATTATGGCATCTGGTTCTATGGACTGCATCGTCGGATGTACTATATGTGTGCTCAGTGTATCTTGGCACTGAGTGAATTGATATGGACAGTGCATGTGTATAGAGTTGTCAGACAGAACATAGATAATCATATGTTATATGAATAAATATGACAACATTCTCATGAGATAGGATTGACATGTACTGGTTGACGCCGTTAGTATATGTGCGTATGATGCAGGAAGTAGAAGTGGGAAGAGGAGGTTCTCTTCGGTTCGACTGGACCAATGTGTGGAATGTGATCTGGTCCTTGACTATGTAGGTAAGGGAGAGTTAATTGGTTATACCTTCCAACATGTGGGCATGGAGGTATGACGACTTATATAAATTGTAACAGGAAATTCTTGGAAGACTTGAGATGAGAGTTATCTCAAGTCAGTGGTTGTATGTTTGATTTTTGACATCGCCAAATATAATTTCACATAGCAGTGTTGTTGGTAAGACCGATATGTCATGTACTGACATATGTTGTATTTGACGGGTTTCAAATTTGGTTGTGAATATAATTGAGATTGTTAATCAGATGAGCCGTTGTGATGGGGATTATGCTCCTCTATGGGATTGATTGTACATTGAGGAGGTGTTGGTGACTTGTATGCAACATTGTGGATCTGAATTGATTTGATCATACGATATTGTGGAACGATGACGAAAGAATGATGTTTGCCGGAGACTCATAATATGATTGATTTCATATGATTAGCGCAATAACGACTTTGCGTATTAATGTGGCAACTCTGGAATATGGCGGCATTGGAAAGATGCAATGTGAGAGGAATGAAAAGACATCTCTCATTTGAACATACGCTTGGAAATGTTATAGCATCGTTGGATGTACCAGTATGAGTGGTATGAATACATTATGATGAAGTTGTTTGGGAATATGGATACAAGGATAGAATTGAAGCGGCATACCTAAGATTCGTCGAATAAGAGTTCAACTTTGTAAATGGTTATGCATCATGTTTTTGTTTTCCATGTGTTGAGTTGTTTCCAATCTTTACAAGGACATGTACGTCGTATTGGCGATATTCAAGGTAAGGGAGTGAGTATGCTTGTCATAATCGATTTGGTTTGATTTCAGCGTACAACAGTTTGTGCTATGTTGATTTGTGGGAGGTGTTGATGACTCGTGTTGTGGGGTCCTCGTTACTTAATCCATTATGTATCAGTTCATTTATACATATGTGAGTTAGAATTAAGTAAAACATACACATGATTAAGAGTTTAGTTATGTAGGTTGTTACAAGTTGACATTTTACTATGTCAAAACTACACATCATATATACATAACAACAACCTAAACCAAAAATTCCTGAGCAGTGGTTCAGCTCGCAGCGGAATAGACTCACAATCCCGTCCTCCCACGTCTATGAGTCCCTACAGAAACAATCACACAACATGAGTATAGATACAAAACCATCCCAGTGCGATATCAATACAAAACCATCCCAGTGCGATATCAATACAAAACATAAACGATAAAGCACTATAAACATCAAATGTGATTGTCCTGTATCATGCATCATCAAATGCAATTATGTCATGACATGTCTCATCTCATATCCTCAACCTGTTATAACCAGACCAATATGATATGTCTATCTCAGCTCAATATGTCAGTGGAACTCTTTCACATCTTCATATTAGCAGCACATATCATAGTACCGTCCTAACATGTTATAACAGCCAGAGCATATACCCAACCGGCGTATATCTCTCATGCCAAAGCACATGTAGCATATCTATCGTGGCAACAATCCCAGCCAAAGCATATGCCAACACCGGCATATCTATCATGGCACCGGTCTTAGCCAAAGCATATACTACACATCTATCGTGGCATCCATCTCAACAATGTAATATCATGAATGCACATGCATATGATACGACTAATCATATGATCGATCGATCGCCACATCTCACCGATCGATCGACATACTGTTCTGTTCCATCGCGATCGATCGCCACTACCTCGCGATCAATCGCCAAAATGTTCTGTTGCTCACGATCGATCGCCATACTTTTCCCGATCGATCGCCACATACATTAACCGCCTTATATTTTTGCTCTGTCTCGGCGATCGATCGCCACAAGGCTAGCGATCGATCGCCGATGTCCAGAAAAATCAGAACATGGTGATTTTGAGCTTATCATCATGGTATATCTCCTACAACTCGAAAATCAATATTTAAACATGTCTCATGCAATCTCTAATAGCATATTAACATGTTTGTGTGATCATAGAACTCAATTGTTTACACCATAACTCAAATCAAACCAAACATCACCAATTTCCATGCTTTAACTTCAATTCCTCTTTTACTATCATACACAAGGATACAAAGCACCTAATCCTTACCAAAATGGTAGGAAGTCACTTCTCCCACTTTTCTATCTTGATAACCAAGTGCAAATCCAAGAAAAGATGACAAAACCAATAAGGGTTTGGAGAGGAGCTTGGTAGAGATTTGTAGGTGTAAAATGGTGTGAGTAGGTGTTTCAAATCTGATTTTTATTATATAACCATACTTTCAAATTCAACTCAAATTCAAAGGACATGCAACTCAACTCAAATGCACATGCTATCCCACTACACATTTCATGTCTCTTCCCTCTCTTGTATATAAAATAAGACATACATCAATATTTCAAGACCATAGATATATTTGTTCACAACTCACAATCTCCTATGTTTCTTATTTTATGTTACCTCATAGTAATCCATTCTTTTATTACATTGATCATTACTCGGTTCAATCCGAACCCGAGTCTACCTCGTACTGTAATTAATCATTATGACACCATAAACATATAACACATGTATACGTCAGATCGAGGCATGACATTTCTCCCCTACTCATTGAATTTCGTCATCGAAATTGCATATGCATAACATGCATATATATACATCAAATCAACAATCCTTTTACAATAAGATAAGAGACATGATCACATATGTAACATCATATTAATCACTTACCAACAGTATCATAAAAACTGTAAAGTCATACCATTAAATAACTCAGGATACTGCTGTATCATATGCTGCTCCGTCTCCCACGTTGTCTCCTCGACACCCCGTCGATCCCACTGTACCTTTATCATTGAAATCACTTTATTACGCAATGTCCGCTCAGCTCTATCCAGAATCTGTACTGGTCGTTCCACATACATCACGTCTGTATCCAACTGTACTTCAGATGGTGGCAATACATGACCCGGATCTGGTTCATATTTCCTCAACAGTGAAACATGAAACACATCGTGGATACTACTCAATGCTGGCGGTAGAGCTAAGCGATATGCCAACGTACCAATACGTTGCAACACCTCATACAGACCAACGTATCGTGGAGACAATTTTCCACGCTTACCAAATCGTACCACACCTTTTAAAGGTGAGATTTTCAAGAATACTCTATCACCAACTTGGAACTCAAGTGGTCTACGTCGCTTATTGGCATAAGCAGTCTGTCTATCTTGAGCAGCTTGTAATTTCAACCTGATCAGTTTTACTTTCTCCTCAATTTCACGTATCATTTCTGGTCCATGGAGTGCAGTCTGATCAACATCATCCCAATATAATGGCGATCTACATCGTCGCTCATATAATGCCTCAAATGGTGCCATCTGTATACTAGTTTGATAACTATTATTGTATGAAAATTCCACTAATGGCAATGACTCTTGCTATGAGTTATCAAACTATAATACACATGCTCGTAACATATCCTCAAGCGTCTTTATTGTACGCTCTGTCTGTCCATCTGTCTGAGGATGATAGGTTGTACTCAATCGTACGTCAGTCCCTAGCGCTGACTGTAATCCTTCCCAAAAATGAGAAGCAAATCTCGGATCTCTATCTGATACAATGGACACTGGTATACCATGTAGTCTCACTACATTTTTAATATATAATTGAGCCATCTTCAAATAAGTAAATGTCATACTGTAAGGTATGAAGTGAGCTACTTTCTTCAATCTATCAACAATTACCCAAATCGCATCAAAGCCAGAGGAAGTCCGTGGCAAATGGGTAACAAAATCCATTGTAACATGTTCCCATTTCCATTGAGGAATTTCCAAACTTCTCAATTCACCTCCTGGTCTTTGTCGTTCTGATTTTACTTGTTGACAGATCAAACACTGTTTCACAAAGTTCAACACATCCTGTTTCATGCGTTTCCACCAGAATTGGGTACGCAGATCTTTATACATTTTCTTTCCTCCAGGATGTATACTATAGCGACTGCAATGTGCGCGATGTAGTATTTCTTGACTTAATCCTAATGTAGCCGGCACTACCCAACATTTTCTGTACTTCAAAGTTCCATCACTTGTAAGTATAAACTGAGATGTTTGTCCTTGACCTATCATTTCCTTCATGTGCTGTACCTCATCATCAGTACCTTGTGCCATTCTGATTTTCTCAAAGATATCAGGTTCAACCAACAATGTTGATACCCGTACTGGCACTGAGTCTACATCAAACTTATAGCCCAATGTACAACACGATGTCAACAATGCTGATAAATGAATCATCTCATCAGCCGTAGAATGTACTTTCCGACTTAAGGCATCTGCTGTAAGATTAGCCTTTCCTGGATGATATTCAATCTCACAATCATAATCTTTCAACAGATCCATCCATCTTCTTTGCCTCATATTCAACTCTTCTTGAGTGAATTAAAACTTTAAGTTTTTATGATCAGTATATATGGTAAACGACGTACCATATAAATAATGTCGTCATATCTTCAAGGCAAAGACAATGGCAGCCAACTCTAAATCATGCACCGGATATTTCATTTCATGTGGCTTCAACTGGCGTGATGCATAAGCCACCAATTGTTTATTCTGCATCAATACACATCCTAATCCAAGTAATGATGCATCAGTATAAAGTGCAAACCTATCATGTTCTGAGGGAATGATCAACACTGGAGCAGTAGTCAACCGATGTTTCAATTCCTGAAAACTATGCTCACATGCGTCCGACCATCGAAATGGTACTCCCTTCTGTGTCAGCTGTGTAAGTGGTTTGGCAATCGCTGAAAATCCTTCAACAAATCGTCTATAATATCCTGCCAAACCCAAGAAACTACGAATCTCTGGCACAGAAGTGGGTGATGACCAATTCAACACTGCTTCTATCTTTCTCGGATCAACTGATATACCATCCTTAGAGATCACATGTCCCAAAAATCCGACACTGGTCAACCAAAACTCACACTTACTGAGCTTGGCATATAACTGATGTTGTCTCAATAACTGTAACACCAGATGTAAATGTTGGACATGGTCAGTTTCACTCCGAGAATAGATCAATATATCATCAATGAAGACAATGACAAATTGATCAAGGTAATCCTGGAAAACACGATTCATCAAGCTCATGAAGACAGCTGGAGCATTTGTCACCCCAAATGGCATTACTAGGAACTCATAATGTCCATATCGAGTTCTAAATGCTGTCTTCTATACATCTCCTTCCTTCACACGTATCTGATGATATCCAGATCTCAAATCAATCTTAGAATAGATTGTAGATCCCTGTAACTGATCAAACAAATCATCAATACGAGGAAGATGATATTTATGGTTACCTTGTTCAACTGCCTATAGTCAATGCAAAGTCGCATTGAACCATCCTTCTTCTTGACAAATAATACCGGAGCACCCCAAGGCGATACACTAGGACGTATGTACCCCTTGTCCAATAGATCCTGCAATTGAGTTTTTAACTCTTTCAATTCAGATGGTGCCATTCGATATGGTGCTCTTGAAATTGCAGAAGTACCAGGCACTAACTCAAAACCAAAGTCCACTTCTCGACTTGGTGGAAATTCAGGAATCTCATCTGGAAATACATTTGCATACTCTGCAACCACTGGTATATCCTCCACTCTTCTTTCTACTTTCTTATCTGTGACATCCACAGCATAAATGGCATATCCCGTATGTCCACGTTCTAACAAAAGAGACATTTTAAGAGCAGAGATCAATGGAATCTTAACACGTGATCCTTGTCCATAGAATATCCATTGATTTCCAGTATCAGACTGAAATCTCACTGTCTTTTGACAACAATCTACCATAGTTTTATATCTGCTCAACACATCAATACCCAGAATACAATTAAAATCCATCATGTCTAACACAATCAAATCGGCATGTATCCCATACTCAGCATCAAACTGAACAACACAATCAGATACACTCTGACAAGCCATTACAATAGTTCCCATGGGTGTCGAGACATACAGAGGCATCAATAGTGGAGACGAGCATATATGATACCGGTCAATAAAAGCTTGTGCAACAAATGAATGTGATGCACCCGTATCAATCAAAAGTAAAGCAGGATAAGTAAATAAACTACACTTACCCGCAATCACATCATCAGGAGCTGCCTCTGCTTGCTCCTTGTTCAGTGCATACACCTGAGCCTGAGGTGGTCCTGTTCTCGGTCCTCCACCAGTCCGTGGAATACCCTGTGGTCTCTGCTGCACTGTACTCTCTGATATATTCCCTCTCATCTGTTGTCCCCCAGCTTGAGGACAATCTCTAATCATATGATCGGTCCTCCCACAACGATAACAAACTGGAGTATCAAGTTGTGGACAATCTCATTTGAAATGTGGCCCTCCACATTTAAAACACTGCAATCCTCGACCACTGTTACTGCTACTGCCTTGGGACTGTCCCTTTGGACCTCGTTCATTACCCTTTCGCTGAACAAATCGCTTCCCACTAAATCTAGAAGAAGATGCACCTCCTCGTGATCCTTTGAACGGTTCTCCTCTAGGTCCCATACTCTCTGATGTAGGTGGTTGGGGTTGTCCTACATCCTTATATACACCAACTGCAATCTCAGCCATCTCAGCTCTCGTCAATGCTTCCTCATATGAAGTAGGGTTATTAGAAATCACCCTAAAAAACAACTCAGGCCTCAAGCCTTTCACAAACTGTCTGATCTTTGCCTTTGTGTTTGCAGCGACATGTGGTACATACCATAGTAATGAAGCATAATGTACCGCATAATCAGACACTGTCATAGATCCCTGTCTCAGATTGGTAAATTCATCCTATTTCCTCTGCCTTGCAGCAACCGAGAAATAATGATCAAGAAACTTCATTCTAAACACATCCCAATTAATTGTCTGTCCTTGAGCCCTCAGCTCAATCAATGTGGATTTCCACCACATCATGGCTTTCTTTGCCAATTGGAACTCTACCAACCGTATCCAAGCAGACTTGGCACATGGTGCTGATACAAAAATCTGTTCAATCCGTTCCAACCATTCCTCTGCTTGTTCCCCTGATTCGGTACCCTCAAAGCGAGGTGGTTGATAACTCAGAAATTGTGTCAAAGTCAGCTCCCCAGATAACAGTACATGTTCCACTGGCCCTTGCCCAAATGGTGGTGGTGGTACAGGCGCCACTCCAACACTTGCATTGCCACTCATGGCATCCCCAACCTCATCATGTGGTACTCTGTCTGCCATTACTGCAAATACAGGTTACCAACAACAAGAAATATATAAAGCATGTCAGGATAACATCATATGATGACTCATAACATGCTTTCAACGTATTAGGTAACTCTCTAATACCTTCCTCTACCCTTGTTCACCCCGTTCTCGAACCACTGCTCTGATACCATTAATGTGGGGTCCTCGTTACTTAATCCATTATGTATCAGTTCATTTATACATATGTGAGTTAGAATTAAGTAAAACATACACCTGATTAAGAGTTTAGTTATGTAGGTTGTTACAAGTTGACATTACTATGTCAAAACTACACATCATATATACATAACAACAACCTAAACCAAAAATTCCTGAGCAGTGGTTCAGCTCGCAGCGGAATACACTCAATCCCGTCCTCCCACGTCTATGAGTCCCTACAGAAACAATCACACAACATGAGTATAGATACAAAACCATCCCAGTGCGATATCAATACAAAACATAAACGATAAAGCACTATAAACATCAAATGTGATTGTCCTGTATCATGCATCATCAAATGCAATTATGTCATGACATGTCTCATCTCATATCCTCATCCTGTTATAACCAGACCAATATGATATGTCTATCTCAGCTCAATATGTCAGTGGAACTCTCTCACATCTTCATATTAGCAGCACATATCATAGTACCGTCCTAACATGTTATAACAGCCAGAGCATATACCCAACCAGCGTATATCTCTCATGCCAAAGCACATGTAGCATATCTATCGTGGCAACAATCCCAGCCAAAGCATATGCCAACACCGGCATATCTATCGTGGCACCGGTCTTAGCCAAAGCATATACTACACATCTATCGTGGCATCCATCTCAACAATGTAATATCATGAATGCACATGCATATGATACCACTAATCATATGATAACATACTCACATCATCATCACAACAATATACATATACTCGTACGTCAAAACGTACCTGTGATGCGACAAAAACGATATAAATTAGACGTCAATGTCTAACCGCCTCGTTGCTCCGTTCCCTGTGATGATGCTACAACAATACCAACAAGATATCATGTTATCAAAAGCATTAAAATCAAATTCTACAAAAATATAACATTTTTAAAAATTCAGACCCTGGCGATCGATCGCCACATCTCACCGATCGATCGACATACTGTTCTGTTCCATCGCGATCGATCGCCACTACAACGCGATCGATCGCCAAAATGTTCTGTTGCTCGCGATCGATCGCCATACTTTTCCCGATCGATCGCCACATACATTAACCGCCTTATATTTTTGCTCTGTCTCGGCGATCGATCGCCACAAGGCTAGCGATCGATCGTCGATGTCCAGAAAAATCAGAACATGGCGATTTTGAGCTTATCCTCATGGTATATCTCCTACAACTCGAAAATCAACATTTAAACATGTCTCATGCAATCTCTAATAGCATATTAACATGTTTGTGTGATCATAGAACTCAATTGTTTACACCATAACTCAAATCAAACCAAACATCATCAATTTCCATGCTTTAACTTCAATTCCTCTTTTACTATCATACACAAGGATACAAAGCACCTAATCCTTACCAAAATGGTAGGAAGTCACTTCTCCCACTTTTCTATCTTGATAACCAAGTGCAAATCCAAGAAAAGATGACAAAACCAATAAGGGTTTGGAGAGGAGCTTGGTAGAGATTTGTAGGTGTAAAATGGTGTGAGTAGGTGTTTCAAATCTGATTTTTATTATATAACCATACTTTCAAATTCAACTCAAATTCAAAGGACATGCAACTCAACTCAAATGCACATGCTATCCCACTACACATTTCATGTCTCTTCCCTCTCTTGTATATAAAATAAGACATACATCAATATTTCAAGACCATAGATATATTGTTCACAACTCACATATCTCCTATGTTTCTTATTTTATGTTACCTCATAGTAATCCATTCTTTTATTACATTGATCATTACTCGGTTCAATCCGAACCCAAGTCTACCTCGTACTGTAATTAATCATTATGACACCATAAACATATAACACATGTATACGTCAGATCGAGGCATGACACGTGTAGACGAGTTGTGAAATTCGCGAGAAAGGTAAGTTTGACGGCATAGTTGATACAAAGAAAGATGAGTATAAGAATTATTATCTGGAAATGTCATTTCTGGGTAACTGTGGTATCGAAGTATCTCAAAATGATCATGGGGAGTGAAGGATTTACTAAATTATAGAGGTCAATGACGCATGACTTATGCGATGTCCATTGATACTTAATGGTTGTCATTACAGAGTCATGTGCCTGAGGTTGGATAAACACGGCATGTCTGGTACACCGTGTTGATAGGGTGATGGTACCATGGTAAAACCACACTCTCATATGTTGGAGTATACTGTGATGACAGGGGAATAAACATGTATTGATGCTTCCATTCATTGTTATGAGTTGGCAACGTAGGGCTGTGTGCAAGTTGACATACTGAGATAGATGGAGATGTTTTCATCTGATACACTGTAGAATTGCATTGTAAAGCACACGTTGTTGAGATGTTAGAGCGATGATCATTCTGTTTACATCTAAACTAATGAGATAGTAGTTTGAACGTACTGAAGTACTGGACTTTGGTGAGATCAAGAAATGTTCACCACGTTGTGTGTTTGGAGAATTCTCTGTATAGATAAGAGTAGTATGCAAATACAATCTTCAAAGTTGATGTTTTATTCTATGACGTACTACATGGTATTGTTGGATAGTTCACTGATAAGTATGACATGTTGAATACATGTGTACACCAATTAACAACAATGAATAATGAAGTGGTGACATATTGATGACCGAATGTAAATGGGGTATGGTCACGGAGGTCACTCATTCTTGTTTTGGATTGTTGTTGGATAAGAGTACATGAAAACTGAGAATATATATATATGTCCATGACGTATGGCACAGTGTTTTGTGAAAGGGTCTTGTACAGATATATGGACTTGCAGTGATTGATATCTAGCATGTAGTTTTCTGACAGATATATGAATCATAATGTTCAGGGAGAGATAAATGTATTGTATGTGTATGACCTGATCAGTTCGGAATCTTACCGAGTGGAGATGGTCAGTTTTTAAGTACAGTAGTCCTTATGATATCAAGTAAGGGTAATAAAGACAATGGTAAAATTGTCGATGTGTATGACAGAGTAAGGATATGATACAGCAGAATCTGAAGTAATTGTCTGGTATGTTATTTACGTTTTGTTATACTGCAGGTAAGTAACTTTTACTTCGGCAAGTTGAATATGTTGAGTAAGTATTCCTTCTTACAGTATGAATGAGCATATATTGCAGATTAACTTGTTTTCATAATGCCTATTGTTGTCGATATGATTTTGTTTCTTGCCTTATTGCAATAGGGTTATTAGATTGAGTATCTGTTTATGTTGTGCATGGTCTATATATGCAATTTTGAGGACGAAATTCAATAAGTATGGGAGAAATGTAATGCCTCGATAGACGTATACGTATATGATATGGTTAAAGCGTAATGATGAAATAATTACGGTATGGTGTGGACTCGGATTCGGGTTGAATCGAGTAGGAATGATGACATGACTGATAGATCATGGGAAACAATGAAATTATGTTCATGTGTGATAAAGCAAGTATGGTATGACTTGGCATGACATAAGACCAATTGGATGGCATTACTAGACTTGTTATCATACATGCTTGATGTATATATATATCAACTTCATGGTTGTGGCATATATAGCAAGAGTACATGAGTGGTAGAGAGGATATGTAGTTGAACAATAAACCTACATGATTTGGTATGCATTTGAAGTGATATGAGAGTTGCATATACATGTGAATTGGCATTTGAATTTGCTAAGAATGTCATGTGCCTTTGCATTTCAGATTAGGCCAAGTATATAAAGTTGATTTCAGCTTGCAAGGCACATAATACACTACAATTCACCTAGTAAATCTCTACAAAGCTCTCTTCCAAACCCTTGCTCCTTATTGCTTTCTTTGCTTGGTTCTAGCTTGGAAGCATGTTCAACATGAAGTATGTGGTAAGGAGAAGTTGCATGCTCTACTTGATGTAGTTAGTTGGTGTCATAACTTAGTTATGGTGTTTGTTATGCAATTTAAGAAGCATGTGAATTGTTTGAAGGAACATGGAATTCAATGAATTGAGTTGTAATGCTATGGAAACATGTTTAAATGAAGGTAACATCCAAATATCATGTTTGAATGTGGATTTTCGAGTTGTAGGAGATACACCATGAGGATAAGCTCAAAATCGCCATTGTTCTAAAATTCTGTTGTCGACGGATCGATCGCTAGGATCGTACGTATCGATCGGTGAAACAGGGGATGTAAGGCGGTGTAGGTACTGATCGATCGCTGAAAGCGACCGATCGATCACTCAAATGCCATAGCATTTTTAAGAAATTCAGACTTTAAAGCGATCGATCGCTAGCTTCCGACCGACCGATCGCTAGGATTGTCTGTTTGGACCGATCGATCGCTAGAATGACCGATCGATCAGTAGACTTAAAATGTTATATTTTTATAACGTTTGATATTGATGCCTATGATAACATGATACATTATTGGCATTGTTGCAACATCATCACAGGGGACAGGACAACGAGGCAGTTAGACAGTAACGCTTACTTTATATCGTTTGTGTCGCAGAACAGGTACGTATTGACGTACGAGTATATGATATGATTGTGATGATGATGTGGATATTGTACCATATGATTGGTATGATGCTGATGTGAATATTGTACCATATGATTGGTGGTCATATGCATATACATTCATGAGATTCATTATGTTGAGAGGGATGCCGCGATAGATATGTTGCATATGCTTTGGCTGAGATCGGTGCCACAATAGATATGACAGTGTTGGGCATATGCTTTGGCTGGGATTGTTGCCACAATAGGTATGCTACATATGCTTTGGCATGAGAGATATACGCCGGTTGGGTATATGCTCTGGCTGTTATAACATGTGAGGACAGTACTATGATATGTGCTGCTAATATGAAGATGTGAGGAGGTTCCACTGACATATTGAGCTGAGATAGACATATCATATTGGTCTGGTTATAACAGGATGATGAATGAGACATGTCATGACATATTTGCATTTGATGATGCATGATACAGAACAATCACATTTGATGTTTAAAGTGCTTTATCGTTTATGTTTTTATTGATATCGCATTGAAATGGTTGTTTATCTATACTCATGTTGTGTGATTGTTTCTGTAGGGACTCATAGACGTGGGAGGATGGGGTTGTGAGTCTATTCCGCTGCGGGTTGAACCACTGCATATAAGTCTAGGTTTTTTTATGTTGTGTAAGTATTGTAGCAACCTACATGAGTAAATTCTTAATCAGTGTATGTTTTACTTAATTCTTACTCACATATGTATAATAAACTGATACATAATGGATTAAGTAACGAGGACCCCACATAATTCATCGGTCACGGGACCAAGGCAAGATTGGAGTCGAACTACGGAAACGTACGAGCATAGCCCTTTTATATAATTGCAACTGTTGAATGTACGGTACATTATATTGCAATAAATTGATAGACATTGGGAATTACTTGGTGCCGCTTTTGGGCGAGCAATGATTGGATGTTGTCGCCCTTGAGCGAACATCGGTTATGACGCCACTGCTGTTGAGCATGCGTGATATTATTGTAATTGTTGTGCATGAATAATATATGGTTGTTGCAATCACTTGATAGACATTGGAAATTATATGGTGCCGCTTATGAGCGAGCAATGATTGGGATGTTGTCGCCGTTGAGCGAACATCTATGACGCCGCGATTGTGAGCATTATTATGTATATATGGGTTGTATAAAGAAGGCAATGGCCTTCCTCTCTTCATTTATGAATTGCATGCAATTATTTATTGAATTGTTAAATGAACTGAGAACATGTTAGTGTATTATAATGGTGCATGATATGTATGTGGACTTGGTTGGGGAAAACTAGACATTATATGGAATAATGTAAAGAATTTTATTATTGGCATGATTTGCTATGATAACAAGTGGTTTTTCCCCTACATATATGATTACATGCACTAAATGCTTGGGTTAATACACTAATAATGGGTTAAGGGAATGGGGGTCCTTACACTGATAAAGTCATCTAACAGGTTCTTGGGTTTGAAACTTTGTTCATAGACCGAGTGGTTATACCATGTGTGGATGTAGGAGGTGCAATACATTGTTGCGCACCCGAAGAGTGAGAAGAGCTATGATCCATAGGTGAATCATGTTGTTGAAAAGTCTCTACTCCCACATTGTGAGGAGTTAAACAAGGATTAATAGGTGGAAATGATGAGGTTTGCACTGCTTGGATGGTGGGTGAACTAGTAAATTGGATAATTAGGGGGAGAGGAGTAGGGGAAATGTCGGAGGACTCAATGGAAGATTGGGAGTTCTTGACATAAGGGAAGAGACATTCGTCAAACACGACATGACGAGAGATATAAATTTTTCAAGTGGAGAGGTCGAGACATTTGTAACCATGGTGACCGTTACCATATCCCAAGAAGACACGCTTTGCTACGGTAGTCCAGTTTATGCTTGTTAAGGGGCGTATATTAGGCCAACAAGCACAACCAACACACATAAAGAAATAGGTAATCTAGTTTTCACTTATAGATGACCTCGAAGGGGCTGAAATGATTAAGAACAGGTGTAGGTAGGCGAATGATTATGTAGGTGGATGTGATGAAGGCATCTTCTTTGAATGGTAAGGAAAGGTTGGAGTGAGATAACAAACTGAGTCCAACCTCTACAATTTGACGATGACGTCATTCGACTGAACCCATTTGTTGATGAGCGTGTGGACAAGACAGACGGTGATCAATCCCATTTTGTTTGAAATAATTATGTAAGCGATGATACTCCTCACCCCAATCAGATTGAATAACTTTAATTTTGCGTTCAAAATGTTTTTCCACATAACATTGAAATTGCAAGAACACATTTTCAACATCAGATTTTAAGTTAAGTGGAAAAAGCCACAAAAAGTATGATCATCTAGAAAACTGACATAATAATGAGCACCTGTAGTGGATGCTACAACAGTTGGGCCCCAAACATCAGTAAAAATTAAATCTAAAGTTGCAGTCGATACATGAGACGATGAACTAAAAGGTAAAGCATGACTCTTAGCACATTGACAATCAGAACAAACTAAAGTTGTAGCCCTATTAATAACGGGAAAGGAACTACGTGAAAGAATGCAGCTAACAACTAGAGCAACAACATGACCAAAGTGCCGGTGCCAGTTTTGAATGGAAACATGGATAATGGAGTGGGTCTGAGGTGGAGGACGGTCCACAAGTATGCCTTCACATGAAAGTAAGATGCATGAAATTCAAAATAGACATTATTATCAATGCAGAAACGATGAACAGAGAGGAGGTTCCTTTGAATCTGAGGAACAAGAAGAATTTTATTAAGGACAAATGATAGAGAAGGGGTGTAAAGGTTTGTAGAACCTATGGAAAAGATGTGCAAACCTTGACCATTACCAACTTGGAGCTGATCCATGCTTTCGTAATCCAGTCGTTTGAGATTTAGTTGAGACATATCATTTGTGATATGATGAGTGGCCCCTGTGTCAACAACCCAATCATGATCCCGCGGGTTGGGAGTGGCAGCGACATGAGCTTGTTTATTCTGTGCTCTCGGATCTTGAAAATTATTGTCAAAGCGATAGTAGCAGCGCCTAGCAGAATGTCCTGGCTTTTCGCAAACCCGACACACAATATCGGAGTAATGTTGTGTATCATAGTGAGGAGATAACAAAGAAGCGCCACGAGGGTGATTGTTGCGCCCCCGTCCACGGAAACCACCACGACCCTGTTATTAGACTGTGTGAAATGCCTAGCGTTGTTCGCGTCGGGATGAATTGTTGGAACGGAAGAGTGATGCCGCAACAAATGTGATTCAGTAGCGATAAGGAGTGAATAAACTTTTGTTGACCTTAAACGCATTATTGAGTTTAATGCTTATTTAATCTCCAAATTATTTATCAGTTTTGATGATCAACAAAACTTGCATTTGTTGTACTAATGTGTCTACTTAGTGTACAGGGTTAGATGGAAAATTTGGTTGGGAAGACCAATGGAAAAGGACCCAAGTTATACAATGACATTTGCGAGTTCATAGGACAAGCGACGAATTTTATGAAGGAAGATATTGAGCTTGTACGAGAAGGAATGACATCTATGAACAAACAAAATAAGTGATCAACATGTGTGGAATGATGTTAGAACAATATTTTATGATGGGATGAAGACCCACAAACCAATGGTCCGTTGGTGGGCAAATTCGTATAGAAGCCAAATGGAGCGCAGTGAAGTGTTTTGATAATATCTCTTGGCTCGAAGATCTGAATGGCGTGAATCCAAAGAGGTTGGAAGTCACAGCAAGTGCAGATTGTAGCAAGGTTGGAGCGGCTGTAGAATTTTGGGCATAACTTATTCATACCTTAATGAAATTCGATGATTTTGGTGTCTACACGTAGCTAAGAGGATATGCTACAACTTTGATGTCCATAATTTCTCCTAGGAACGAGCTTAAGATGGTCGAAAAGTGCAAAGTTTGAGAGTGTTGAAATCTGGCAGATAGTTTCATGCGATCCGAGCCATCACCCCAGGCGATGCATGGAAAGCTTGAGGCGATCCAGAATTGTTCCTACGACCCAGGCGATGCATGGAACGCCCGAGGGTATCAAAATTATCTAATTGTTTGATTTCGGAAATAAGGGGATTTTGACACCTCACAAATTTATTTTGATTTTTTCTAAAATTTGCAATAACTAGCTTAAATGGTCTAAGTTTGAGGATATATGTCGATAATGAAATGTGGAGATAAATCTGCTATAAAAATATCAAATCGAGTGAAGAATATGATCCAAAGTGTTACAGTTTATGAAAGCTAAGGATGTAAACTGTAATTTCCAAACAATGATTGCAAAATGAAATTTAAACTAAACTATAGGATGATATTTGTAATTTTCTCGGACAATAATAACCTTGACCACATTACATAGCAGCATCCATCTCCAAACTCCATTGTTGCGTGGTGAAGCGAAGAGCTGTGCGAATTCATTCTCGTACCCCGCGTACATTCAAGCAAGATGATGAGAGGAAATCCCGCATATGAGTTTGATATTGAATTTGAGCAAAAACGTACTCGCTTGAGATCTAGATACATAGAATTGATAGAAATATTATTATTTATATGTACAAATACTAATATTGTTAAATTTATTTAATATATGTGTATCAAAAAAATTAATTAAAAATTAATATGAGCTTGAGCTAACAGCTAAAACTGATTTCACTTTCAACTATGATCATACGGGCTTCCACTTTCAACCACAACTAGAATAAACCACCAGAAGAAGATTTCAATTTCATCAACTGAACTGAAAAATAACAAATCCCAGTTTCGTACATATAATTTACAAGTTTTACACAACAGAAGAAAAACTCACAGGAAATGCAATGGTACCAGAAGTAACTCCTAACCTACAGTCACCTAAACAAGAAACAGAATAACTTCTTGTCGACAAATCATGCTCGACTTTGCTCTGTAAAGACGAGCAGTCCTCGCTATGTAAACGGGTCAGAAGAAGTGAGTCTAAAGCTTTCTACACCTAAGATAAAGATAGGCACATGATATATGATCAGCAAATTATTCAATGGCTTTGCTCCCCCGAAGCTTCACCGGTTAGCGAATGATTATTGTCAATGTCAGTAATCTTGGAACCTGGAATGGAGTTCGAAGAAGCCAAGTTGTAGTTCCCTTGGAAAGTAATGGAAGTGGTCGGATTCGGCTTCGGCCCATTATAGGCTACTTCACATCTTTCTTCAGAGATAGGGTTACTAGAGGAGGAGGGTCCGAATGTTAATGTGCGCTCGTATTTTGGTTTCTTGGGCCTCTGCTCTTGCTGGTGTCCGGGAAGAAAACTTCCGATCACAACCTGTTGCATTTGAAAGGTTCAAAAAAAGGATTTACACCTCAAAAGTCCACAGGAACAGGATGTTTGCATGAATAATTATTATGCAAATAACAAGATAAGCGAGTGCACATGGGAGTTGTAATATCCGGTCTCAATTCGAATCCTGGGAGAGGTTCGAATACCTATATAAGACAATATAATGAATTCTTCTAAGATGCATTTGGATCGAGGTATTTAAATTTATGATTTCAAATCTCATATGTGGAATATCAGACTACGAATGCTCATTCTTACCATCTATTAGGCCAAAAGTCATAAAAATTACATTTGAGAACAATTCTCATACCTGAACAGATCCTGCAGCCACTAGCATGCCAGCTAGACCTCCCCCCAGTACTCGACCATCTGGTCCGGCCAGAGAGATGCTCATTCCACCAGATCTAGTTTTTGTCAATCCATTATCATTCAGAATAAACGATCCTGTCAGAGAAAGAATCTCAAAATACCCCTGTAGAATGAACATACATGTTATTTAAAACTAAGGCATTGTATCCTGTATAAGATTCTTACTAGTGATAGATGAAACAATTCCATAGCCAAAAGTTTCATGTAAAGTGGGCGAAAGTATAACTCCGAAAACAAAGGATGGGAGGCGAAATCATACTTCTATATGTCTATATTTCACAATTTTACATGAATGAAAGATCAATGACATAACAACACTACCTCATATGTCAAAGTACCGCCAGAGGAATTAGATTGCCGCAGTGTAACATTTGAGATAGCGCCATTTGCAGCAAGAATGCAAATGGCTCTAGATCCTTGCTGAGAAAAGGACAGTATCTTCATACTAACATCCTGAAACAGATACATAAATAAAATATAGTCAAAAGTAAAATGGAATTGCTGTCCATTTAAGCATCCAATACGGATCATTTCAGACTCTCGGAAACACATGTATATAGGCGTGAATTACCGTAAGTTATTTCATTTGAGTTGGACGGTTTACTTTGATAAACAATAGCAACACGTTGCTTATACCTTTTTATGAATGACAATGTCTTAGCTCTTCCAAGATTCAATATAAAAGTCATAGTTCGAATGAAGTTTTTCCAAATGTCATAGTTAATAAGTTGGAATTGTACATATACTCTGAGGAAATACCATACAAGCTTAACACCTGACATTATTAAGTTTGAACATATACTTGGAAAATGATATTACAACTAGTTGCCAAATTATGACATCAATTACAGCTTCACACGTATAAAATTTTAAGAACTTCTATAGGATTTAATGACTAAAATATAGAAATTTTATAAAATCAATCAGAATTAAAAGAAAACATGAACTAAAAAGAGGAATAACAAATTTCTTTGGATAGCAGTTACCTCGCCTGCAGTAACAGTGATCACATGGGGCGTAAAACTTCCACCTACAGAATTTCCCATCGTTCCCCCTACAACATACCAAAAGATAAGATAAATCATTCAATTAAAAACAATATAAGCAAGCAACGGCTGCAAATTATTATTTTCGTATCCACGAGTACAAATAATGCACTTCCTATGTGGCTAGCATAAGTTACAAGATCAGAAATCATTAAAATATTTACTTTAACTTCCACACCAACTGCACAAACAAAATACAAGATCTCTACCGATCGTGCAATAATAACGGAAGTCCAAAGATTTCTTCCCCTCACCTTTGGATCTAGCAATCCATTTACAAAGTGGTGGTACTCACATAGTTGGATTCTACTGACGACATTGGAAAAACATTTAAAAAAAGATATTCTCAGTTTGACCTTTTTAGAAACGTGAATGGACATACCATTTCACAAAACAGATACAGTGCTCGATCGATCGAGCAAGGAGCTTGATCGATTGAGCTACTGTTCCAAAACACACAAATTTTTTCTGGCCCGCTCGATCGATCGAGCATTAATTTTCTTCACATTTTTCCAACAATCCTCCACATGAATTAATTAATGCAAGTATGCAACTTAGCGTTTTTAACAAACTATTATGGCATCTGGAGAGATAGCTTGCGGCTTTGAATCTTCCGTAGTAGTATTCAATCGGATTTACTTGACTTAATAGTGAACTTATAGTCTTGAACTATTTAGTCGTTGGTGTAAACCAAGACAATTGAACCCACACCATAATAATTCTAACATTTGTATTGGTTTCTTACGGTTGTGTCCGTTTTGGCCATGGACCACGCTTGGTTTCATAAGTGATTTTCATCTTTGAAGCGGCCACACTTCGCAGTCCGGTAGGTGATCTCCTACAAGAGTATCCCGCTATACTCCAACATATGCTTATATGTCTTAAGAATCATTAAAGGCCTTTTGCCTATTCTCGTACCCTTTTGCAGGCTACACCCCTTATCATAGGAATGGGCCGGAGATTAATTCTCCAAGGTGTTTATACAATCTCGTAGTTTGGTTGTCCCTTTTGAACCTAGATCTTAGGATCTCCAGTCACATAGGTTGGGTATCCACCACAAGATTTTAATTATGAGGTTTTTAATCCCATTCCCCTCGATAAACTTCCACATGATCTATCGGTTAACCACTTCATATGCGGATCCGTGGTTTCACATAATCACTCACGATTATGCCACTAGAGATCATTTTGTCATATAACACATTAAGTTGCATGCACATGATTTTTCTCTCACAACTTATAAAGTCACTCGGCCGAAGAAGATTTTATATGTTTTGCATAGAGAATTTTCCGCAACAGTATATCTTCAGTTTTGGTAATCACATTACCTCTTTTGTATCATTTTATCCTTTTAGGATATTTTCATCATCTAATTTTAAGCGTCGTTAACGCGTTATTTCTTACACAATTCGAGACCAATGAAATACTCAACTTTAATTCACAATTCATATTTAAGCGCATAGATTCTTAAAAAATTACAAGCTCAAGATTCTAATTCTTGTAAACTTTGAAATTTAAAAGCAAAGCTTAAAATTTGAAACTCGAATTAATCCTTGAGATTTCATTCTTCAAATGTCTTGGAAACTCTAATTCCAACCAATGTTCTTGATGCAAAAATGTCTCGTCAACATTGTTCTTTGTTACTTGATGATTTCTAAATTGCTTCCCCAATGAGCAATTCATCAATACACAAGCATACATATGCTTAGGTGTGTACACATTTGTCACACTCGTTGACCTTTTTGACAACATTATTTGTCAAACTCTTCATGTCTTTTATTTGACGTTTGTTATGATTTTACTTGGGCCTTCATATTTCTAGTTTAGCCAAGCACCCCCACATTTCAAATATTGTTGGAAACTCTATTTTCCTTCAATCACAAGGTTTTTCATCATTGCCTAAATGTGGTACTTAGTATGTGATTGACTCATAGAATTGCAACCTCCCACAACTTCGGGATATTCACAAATTGCACTGGCGTTCAAACTATCATGTTTCAAGTTCTAAGCGTTATCGTCTTACAAATCCAAATTCAAGATTTTATTTCTTGAAGATTTCGATTTAAGTATACTTGCTTATCAAAGTTGAAACTGGGATAATATTCTCAAACTCGGTTCACAATTTGCAATGCAATTTAAGCGCAATAACTTAGAAAACTTGAATTCAAGATTTTAAATCTTGCAAATTCATGTTATAAACGTACTAGCTTAGAAATTCAAAATGAACGAATTTGAGATATTACAACGCCTAGTCAAAATTTGTGTTATCACTTGTGTTTTAAGCGTACAAAGCTTAGAAATTCGACGTCAAGATTTTAAAATCTTACAAATTCAAGCTTAAGCGTCAAATTCTTAGACAACACAAGTATAATCTACTCACAATTTTTCCATAGCAAAACTCATTTTCTAAATTTTATTGCAATCTCATTCTTGAAGTGTTTAAACACCTCACTGGCCTCGTTTTTGCTTCATAGCAAAAAAGTCACAACAATATCATGTGCAAATATTGATAAAGTAACAAATTACTTTTCTCACATCTCTAGTTTCACTATCTTTCCATCACAAACATCATTGTGAGTAAATCTAGAGATGTTACGATTCTTCTAACAAATGAATGACGATTTTGTTAACTTAGTGCTCATATAAGCAATAAATTTAACATTACAATTTGTGCTGCGAACTATGGTTTAAATGATCCTAACAATCATGCCACAAACCATAAGATTCACTACAAGAAGTAATAGCATAAAATTTATTGCTTTTAACAAATATCGTCATTACATTTATTTAGAATCAATCCATTCTTGGAGTTTACAACTTTCAAAGATACACAATTTAATTTAAGCGGTAAGCGCTAGATCATCCAAACCAATTGAGAGAAGATCTTCTTCGGTCGCATTTACTTGATCCATAGCCTTCCCGCGATCGTCTTTATTGCGACAATCTTTCGCCATGTGATTGGGCTTTCCACATTTATAGCATTTTCCTTTGAACTTTTTCGCCTTGCCATTGTTGGAGACCGTACTGTCAAACTTACGCTTTGTTCCGGTTCTTTGTTCAACTAGGTTCGCCAGTGGTTCCATTTGAAACCTACCTGCCTTCCTCTCGGAAACTTTGTTGTCCTCCTCGATTCATAGTCGAACCACAAGGTCTTCAAGATTCATCTCTTTTCGTTTA
The DNA here is from genome assembly GCA_907163345.1 of Haberlea rhodopensis. Classification (NCBI taxonomy): domain Eukaryota; kingdom Viridiplantae; phylum Streptophyta; class Magnoliopsida; order Lamiales; family Gesneriaceae; genus Haberlea; species Haberlea rhodopensis. Next base: position 11,627,712 of record CAJQUN010000010.1, read on the forward strand.
TGCTTGAGATAATTCTTGAAGTGCTTCCATGATGGAGGCAATTTTTCAATCATGGCAGCCACTTGGAATGAGTCACTTAGAACCATATCCTCCGCATGGATTTCATTCATGATTGCTTGCAAATCTTGCACTTGCGATATCGCCGGCTTTGTATCAACCATTTTGAAATCCAGGAATCGCCCAACGAAGAATTTCTTCATGCCGGCATCCTCGGATCTATACTTTTTCTCCAAGGATTGCAACAATTCCTTGGATGTCTTTACTAGACAATACACATTGTATAATGTGTTGTCTAGTCCGTTGAGAATATAATTCTTGCATAGGAAATCGCTTTGATTCCACCCATCAACCACATCCCTCTTTTGGTTGTCCGTGTCACTCTCCATAATAGTAGGAGCATCCTCATTGAGGAACCTTGTCAATCCCAAGATTGTCAAATAGAACATATTTTGTTGCCATCGCTTGAAATCGTTCCATTGAACTTTTCAGACCTTTCACCATGATGAACGCGAGTCGTTGTTGCACTCGACGAAGCCATTTGTTGCTTATTATTGTCTTAAGATTGTAGTACAAAATTTATGGTGTGTATCTTAGGAAAGTAGCAAGCAAAAACAACAAATGGCTTTGTATAGAAATGTCGAGGCAAGATTTGGAACCTCTGTCCTTAAGGCAATATTGCCCTGCTACTGTACTAACGGTTTGCTTTGACAATTTGTATAGAAATGGCTTTGTATAGAAATGTCGAGGCAAGATTTGGAACCTCTGTTCTTAAGACAATATTGCCCCGCTACTGTGCTAACGGTATGCTTTGGCAATTTGTCTCCCAAGATACGACTATGATTTGTGATAGGAGCACTCCAAATCACAAATTCTTTAAACCACAAAGGTCTAAAAACGTTCAACCATAACAATGATGAAGACTCACAAAATTACTCAAATTTTAATGTTCAAATATGATGTGAATTTAGAAATTCCATCTCTAAAACAAGTGGGGTTATGTTATATATATATATAGTAAACCAAAAACAAGTCCGAATGTACACCATTTGGAGGCAATATATCGCCAAAAATCGCACGCCGAACGTGAATGGACATACCATTTCACAAAACAGATACAGTGCTCGATCGAGCAAGGAGCTTGATCGATCGAGCTACTGTTCCAAAACACACGAATTTTTTCTGGCCCGCTCGATCGAGCATTAATTTTCTTCACATTTTTCCAACAATTCTTACATCACCGTTTATGCACAATGGCACACAACAATTATACAGTATCACATCAGCTCAAAGACATTCCCAATAAACAAAATTGATTCTCAACAATTATCAGCATATATAGAGAGTTCCATAACACTTATTTTACTATATATATAAACTTGACCCCATATATAAGTAGATCTAGTTTCTTCACACTTGTAGCCGACAGATTTATCAGGGGTTAACAAAATTTATGCCTTTTTTTCCACAAGATTTTCACCCTCCATCTTCCCTCGTCCAAAATCCTTGGTCCACGCGTGACATGCAACAAAAATGATAACAGAATGATCTCACACAAGTTAGCAACAAAAATGATAAAATAACAATTTCATCATCCACACAACAGAGGCACAATAAAATCTTTACAAACCAACAAAACTACCAAAACCTCACACTTAAAATCATCATCGAAAATACCTGGACTTTTGAATTTCAACTTTTTTTTCTTCTTGAAAGAGTCACCACCTCTACCCAAACTCTGATTCCATGCTGAATAATCACCAGTAAGTGGAATTGAAGCCGAAATAGGCATAGGTGACAGTGCCACAATAGAACCATCTGGTGCATACTTTCTTGGCCTTCCCCTCTTCTTCTTCATCACCTCCATGGCCGCCGGTGCCGCTACACTTGCTGGAGGGACAGCCGACGCTGGCGCAGCAGTCGATCCACTAAATTGGCTCGAATTTTCCACTCTTGGCTCCACCCTGAAGCTCTGAGGAGCTTCAGCTCCTCTCACTGAAACTCCAGAGCCCATTAATCCTTCTTTTCCTTCCATTAATACCATAAACTATAACAGACACCTACAAAATCCTTAAACTCCTGGAGATTCTTAAAAACTAACCTCACTAAATATGGTAAAGATCGTATCTTTTTCACCTCAAACACGTGGGACTAACTGAGAAAACCACCTTTCTACAAAATTTACCCCAACGTAAAATCTTAAGAACAATACAAGGTAAAAAGATGATTTACACAGGAAATCTTACAAAAAACCCAGTTCAGGAACTCTGTAAATTTTGAAACCGAGATTTAGATTTAAAAATTCTATGATCATTCCAGTACAAGAGAGCTCCGCCTTAGGAAAATGTGGGCTAAAATTTTCTGAATCAGTTTTATTTTAATTTCAGTCGATACAGAGCAAGATCAGGATTGTGTCCATGAACAACAACTTGGAAAAAAATCAAAATCTTGGTGGGCGTCCGAAATTTTTTCCAGATGTAAAAATTGGGGTTTTACAAGAAAAAGCAGATAATGTCATAAGATAATGAAAAATAAGTAAAGTTGGAGAATAATAGGAATTTAAAATAATTACGAATAAATTAAATAATAAAAATAATAATTAAGTAAGTGGCAATATTTAAATTCAAAGTATTAATTGTGGTTAATAAAATGGTTTCAAATCCGTCTTGGAAATTTCGTAAATGATCATTTTTAAATATTAAAAACTATAAAATTTCTGTAATTCTTTTTTTTTTTTCTATCCGGAAATGGCAATTTAACTATTTAAAGCTGTAAAGTTATATTGGCTACTGTTTCAATATTTTCAACCTTTGACCACTTCTTTATCCTTTGAGGTCAAGAAAAGTTGACAAATGAAGAAATTCATTTGAAATTACCAAACTGGAAAGTAAAACCACTTCAAAATCTTTGTATGGATTTGATCCGAACACTACCTATGAACTAATTTAATGTGTTTGATACATTAATCTATATATATTTTATTTAAAATAAAAACATTCTATTTTAATATTGTATTTTGAGTATATAAATGAGGTAAAAATAACGTACATACAAATATTTCATTCGTTATACGATAACTTCATCAAATTTGATGCATAAACTATTATAAATTAGTAATTTTATGCACAATATGCGTTTATATTAGTTTTTTTTATTTATAAATTCAGCAAATATCATGAGCAAATATATATATATATATATATATATATATATATATATATATATATATATATATATATATATATATTGGTGTATAGCCAATATAAAATTTTGTGTACAACCAATATTTGGGGTGGGAATTGGGTTCGAGTTTTCGGGTCTAATATGATCAATTCATGTTTAGAAATTCGATCGGTTCGAGTCGGGATTCGGGTAGGGATTTGTTGAACATTTTATTTGGGCCGTATACACGATAAATGAATAACTTTGTTTTTAGGGTTTACAGTGTTCATTTACATTTCTTTATTTTCGTACTTTACACAAAACTCAAACTGAGCGGCTGCGCCTAAAAAGCAGACTACACTTTCCGTCTTTACCTCTCCCAGAGACCAGCGACAACGACCAGCGACTATCATACGCTCGTTCCCAACGACCCGCGTATGGCATACGCTCGTTCCCTCCCACCCCTACTTAGCCAACTTCTTCCGTGATTAAATTAAATACCCACAAATTATATTGTTTAAATTTAAATTTACTAGATCGTGAGCATCTGCTTTTATTAAATTTATATTTTCTTATATTGTGTAGTTGTTAAATAATTATTTTGTTTATTGGTTAATTGTTTAAACTTGCTGTCCGAAAAAGACGAAAATGTAATCTACATTTTGCCCAAAAAAGTTTGGGCCCCACTTGCTTTAGCCAATGGTTTGTTGACATGGAAACCAGTCCACGTTTATGATTGTATTTTACTTTTTCTACCAAAAACCTTGACCCAACGTGGTTTCTCGCTCGATTCCTTTTATATCGACAAGAGATCCTCAAATTATAATTATAATAGTGATAATAATAATAATAATAATAATAATAAATTATAATAATCATCCTAATAGTTTATTCAAATTTTATTTATAATTATTTGAAAAATTACAATTTACATCCCCAGCTTACATAAATTGTAACGATTTGCATCCTCTTAACTCGGTTTGTTTTTTTTATCGAAGATTCGTCACCATATAGTATGCATTACACTTATGTGAAGATGTCATAGTTGTATGTCAGGGATATAGTGCGATTACATGGTATTCCTATATCTATCATTTTCTGATCGAGATCCCAGATTTACTTCACATTTCTGGGAGGGATTACAGACTGCGATGGGGGACAGAAGTGAGATTGAGTACAACATATCATCCACAGACTGACGGCCCAACTGAGCGTACTATACAGACTTTAGAGGATATGTTACGTGCATATGTTATGGATTTTAAAACTACTTGGCCTGAATCAATACCACTGGTAGAGTTTGCATATAATAACAGTTATCAAACAACTATTCAGATGGCCCCATTTGAAGCATTGTATGGGTGACGTTGTAGGTCTCCACTACGTTGGGACGATACTGACAAGGCAACAGTTGGTGGACCTGAGATGATCCAAGACATGGAAGATAAAGTAAAATTAATTCAACAAAGAATAAAAGCAGCCCAGGACAGACATGTTGCATATGCAAACAAACGACGTCGACCCTTGGAATTTCATGTTGGTGATCATGTGTTTCTGAAAGTGTCACCTTTCTGTGGAACAGTGCGATTTGGTATACGGGGAAAATTATCACCGAGATATGTTGGTCCGTATGAGACATTACAGTGGGTTGGTTATCAATTAGCTTTACCTCATATCTGGTATTCATGATGTATTTCATGTATCTATGTTGCGGAAGTATGAGCCAGATCCGTCACATGTATTACAGCCGCTAGAGGTACATATGGATCCTGATTTATCTTATGTTGAACGCCCTATTTGTATTCTGGATCGGGCAGAACGAAAACTTCGTAGTAAAGTAATACCAATGGTAAAAGTTCAGTGGGAGAGACGAGGTGTCGAGGAGGCAACTTGGGAGACGGAGCGACATATGAGGGAGCTCTATCCCGACTTATTTTGATGGTATGTGTATTTATGTTTTATTTACATATGTTGATTAGTTGAAAATGTGATGCCTTGGAAATCATATAAAATTATAATTGAGAATTATGGCGTAAGCATGTGGTCAAATTGTAATTAAAATAATTGATGTGTCCAGAATAAATTGTTTATTGTAACACATGTTAGTATTTTGGTCATAACTTTCACATATGATATCTGAATTAAGCGAGTTAGCTGTCCACGCGAAGATACGAAAGATATCTATAATTTTTATGTTGTCTGTATTGTCAAAATATGAGTCAAAAGTGACGAAAATGTTCTTATAAGGTATGACACATGTCATCATCCTACGATGACACATGTCATACTTTAATAATATAATATTATAATATAAAACAAACATACTTGGTGGTTGTCATTCAGATTGTAATCGTGAGCATTGAAAGGTAGTCTGAAGGGTTTTCAGATTTACAAATAAAATAGCCCTGGTCAATCTGGTCGGGTTTTGATCAAAGAAGTTACATGTTTGGAATCAGCAAGATACTTCTCGAGGCACGGGACATCAGGAACAATCTAATCCTAATTAGTAATTATCAGGTAAATGTTGACGTATGAGCATGTATTGATATTTATATTGATGTTGTTATGATATAGTGATGATGTTAAATGCATGATGATGTTGAGGGTTGCTGAAATGAACGACGTGTTGTTATTAGTGTTGTTGATTGTGTCACAGTAGTAGGGGAGCGACGATGGGGTATAGTAGGCTTGGTGTTGCCAATATATCGATTATTTACAATGGGTCGCAATGATGATGCGACGATGGGGTATAGTAGGCTTGGTGTTGCCACTATATCGATTATTTATGATGGGTCGCAATGATGATGCGACGATGGGGTATAGTTGGCTCGGTGTTGCCACTATATCGTTTTGCACATCAGCTGTGATATAATTGAGATGATGATTGATGTATTATGATTTGATGTTGGATAATGGTATTACAGAAACAGTCAAGAAATCTTCGTATTATTCCTATTGATTTCAGGGAGTATTTCTGTTAGATTTTCAGCATGTTATACTGTTGATAGACTACTGTATGTTTATGCTTTTATTATTGCTGGTGTTTATGCTCACCCATTTTTGGGGGCTGTTTCTGTTGAAGCAGGTATCAGGCTTAGACGTTAGAGTTGGATACATGATTATGAGCTGTTAAGTCTGAGATGTCTAAGTCCTTGTCACTTACAATGAAGTTGTCATAGGATAATACACATGTTTCAACTAGTTGTGGCTCGCATATGAGCTTGTTTACATCTGTATATGGTTACTCTATGATTTGGTTATCCTGTGTTGATGCATGTGACTTATGTCATATTTAAATTGGGTAGACGTCATATATTTTTGTGAACTTATATATGTCATGTTGTGTGTTGTTGGGAGGTCCAATTACGGGGAGATTTTGTCAAAATGTTTTTATGCAAATGATGTCATGTGTTTTCTGTTTACGTGGTGACGTTTGAGGTGCCACATTTGTTGGTATCAGAGCCATGTTAGTTGTCTGGGATGGTTAAGAGTTTGGGGTTGTGTTATGGGTGTGGGATGTCAATATTTACTTGAGTATGTCTATGCATTGGTGTGTCTCGGTGTTATATTGATGTGATGGATTGAACACTAATTATGTGTGTGTTGATGCAAAGATTGTGATTTATTTAATACTGGATGATACTTGTTAAATGATATGTTTAACAATTGAATTTCCAGTATGGCAGCTAGAGAACCAGGATAACAGGGAGAAGAAATTGGGGACACAGTCAATATTAGTAGTACAGTTGTGCAGGTAAATCCTTTGCCACCACCACCTCTTATGGCTCAAGCATCAACAGGACATCTACTATTGCCGGGTGAGTTGAGTTTAGCACAGTTTATCAGTTATCATCCGCCTATGTGTTGGGAAAATATTTCTAAGTTTTGGTGATTACAAGACATCTACTTGATAGACATCTACCGGATGCACATCTACTGGATAGACATCTACCGGATGCACATCTACTGGATAGTCACCTACCGGACAAACATCTACCGGATGGACACCTACTGGATGGACATCTACCGGATGGACACCAACTGGACAGACATCAACTGGACAAACATCTACCGGATAGTCATATACTGAACAAAGACATCTACTGAGTACAGAAGAATGAACTACCAGTTGAAAGAAGAAAGCCATCAGAAGTCTAACCATCCAACAAGAGCACAAAGCAACAAGACAAAATAAGTACAACCTATTCTGACAAAGGTACAACATAGCACCGCACCTTGCTATATCTCTGCCACCATTAGCATCAGAATAAAAGAGCCGTTGCTAAACAAAATAGGAAAGAAGACAATCAGAATTTGGAATGGTAACAGAAACTGGATCTCTTCCAAATATAGACAAGTTGTCGTTAGACCAATAAGTCTATAAATACATCCAAGTGAAGAATTAAGATGCTAGCTGAACCATCTGATCAAACTAAAGAAAAACATCAACATCAAATCAAATCATCTCATTGATATTCTCTGAAGGTTCAGCAAGAGCAGAAAAGAACTACTACTATAATCTTGATAGATTAACTACAACTGAGTCTGCTGCTCGAAGAACACTCGAAGCTAAAACAGTTTATATCTTGTGTGAGTGTCATAGAAATCATTGTAAACAAATTAGGGATTTGTGATTACTAGGAGTTTAGGCCAAGCTGTGTGAGTGCTTAAGGAGGTTGTATACTACAAAGTGTAAACCAAACTCTTCTAGTGTAACCTTCCTACAAAGGAAGAAGGGGAGACGTAGAAGCGTTGTGCTTAAAACTTCCAGAAACAATACCTGTGTCATTTACTTACTGTAATTTACCATTCAGTTATCACTACTCACAAGTCCAGCAGACGTCTTCTGCACTATAATCAGTGTCTGCTGACTTGCAATATATTGAGAAGCTACTGCAGTACTTAACAGTCTGCAGCAAACAGAGTAAAATCGAAATTGAACCTAGTGTTTATTCAACCCCCCTTCTAAACACTACCCCGATCCTAACCAGTGGTATCAGAGCTTAGGTCTTCTCAATCTTGAGAATTACTAAAAACAGATGATCTCATTCAGCAAGATTCCAATGTTCAAGAAGGATGAATACGATGACTGGAGAATTCGTATGCAAGCAAATCTGAGTGCCCAAGATGATGACATGTGGTTCTTCATCACTGATGGACCAATGAAGACCATGAAAGTCAATACAGCAGCTGCCATTACTGGTGGTGAACCTCAGATGGTCGAGAATGACAGACCTCCTGGACAAATGAAGAAAAGAAAAAAGCAAATATTGACAATGTGGCTAAAGACATATTGTTCAAAACACTGGACAAAAACATGTGTAACAAGATCAATGCGTCCCACTGCTAAGGACATCTGGGAAAAGATTGCTCAGCTATGCGAAGGAAATGATCAAACAAAGGAAAGCAAGCTCACTGTCGCCCTACAGAAGTTTGAAAACATCAAAATGATGTCCGGAGAAACTCTCAGTGAATATGATGAAAGAGTAACCGGAATCATAAATGAACTCAATAGCCTTGGTAAGGATCTATCCAACAGGGAAGTCACCCTAAAGGTCATGAGAGGTCTCCCAAGAGAATGGGATGTAAAAACGATTGCCATGAGGGAATCCAAAGACTTAAACAAGATAGATCTACATGATTTATTTGCTGACTTAAAAGCCTATGAGTTTGAACTAGGCATTCGGATTGAAGATGAACCCAGCACCAGTCAACCAACCAAAGCTCTTACTACATCAGAAGCTCTGCCTACCACAACAGAGATGACTCCTGAACAAATATGCAATGATGCAATGGTGTTGTTTGTCAAAATATTTTGAAAATTTATGAAGAAGAATCAAAATACTTATCAATCTTATCCAAGGAAGCAGAACTTTAAAAATAGATCAGATGAGGATGATCGTGTATGCTTCAACTGTCTTAAGCCAGGACATTTTATCGCAGACTGTCCTAAACCAAAGAAAGATGATCAAAAGAGAGGATCCAAGGACTATAGAAAGTCAAAGGAAAGCAGAAGATCATCCAGAAGGGACAGAGACCAAAAAGTACTGGTGGCTGAAGAAAAGAAGAGCAAATGGGCTGATTCAGAGTCAGAATCAGAAAAATCCACCAGCTCATCCAGTGAGAGTGAAGATGAAGAAGTTCACTGTCTAATGGCCAACGATGACTGTGAGGTAACTGATCCTAATCTTTCTGAATTTACACATAATGAACTCACAAATGCATTGCAGGACATGATTAATGAGTATCAGATGTTGTATGAATCCTTCGAGAATTATAAGATCGAACAATCAATCCCAACAGAACAGCAAAACAACAAACTTGATTGTGAACAATCAAAGGAGTTGAGAAGCTTAAGGGAAAAAGTAAGTCGACTCGAGAAAGAAAGGGATGAAGCAACGTGTGCACACCAGAAACTCATTAAACTTGTTCGCACATGGAACGCATCTACTGCCAGAAAAGATGAGATGCTTGAGTCAATAAGGCTTGCTGGTGATCTTACCGGCATAGGCTACTCTAACAATGATAGTAACTCATCTGGCATCAAATCTCAACTGTGTCTAGAAAAGAACAAAATTCAAACAATGAATTTTGTAAGATCAAGGACAGTATATGAACCAAGTGAGTTGGTTAAGGAACCTGTTAAGCCAATACTCATCAAGGAACGGGCATCACACAAAGGTATCGGTTATGTTGAGCCAAAAGAGAAAGCTAAACCGGGGCAAATTTTAGAAATAAACATGGCCATAAACTTGATCGCTTTTATTTTAAACATTTATTTCCAATCTAGCGATTTTAGACCGCAAGTGCACGTTGTCAAGTTTTAGTACAGATAGGAAGAATACGGAAGAATAAGGACCACCATTTGCTGCTCCAGGTGGCGCATAGAGTTGGTTTGGCACTCCAAACTGTTCTCAGTTGATGCCATGAATCTTATTAAGGTATCCTCTAACTGAGTCGTGACATCTGCAGAACTATCTCTCCTTCTTCGTAATGTTCAAATAGTTGTGGCGTATCAATAGGGTAGCGTGGCTCCGGTGGGTATTGGTGGCTCCAACCCTACAGTGAAGGATTCCAATGCCACTGGTAGTCGAAGTTCGCCATATCATTAAACAAGTGCAATACACTGTCTTCATCTCTTTCAACCAAAGGACTTCCAGTTGCCAGTGCTCCGCTCAATACCCATTCTCGTGTATGTGCATCCAGTCCTTTGAAGAAATATTGCATGAGAGTATAGTTCGAAAAGTTGTGATACCGGAATGTGTTGGCCAATTCATTGAATCTCTCCCAAACAGCGTAGAACGGCTCGGAACGTTGTTAGGCAAAGCTTGTGAAGGCTTGTTGATGTAGCATCTACAAGTACCTCAAAAGACAAACAAAACAAAAACAAAAATAAATTTTTATATTATTTTTTTTCTCGAAAATTTAGAAAACAAAATAAAAACAATGGTTAAATTACAGTCAAAGAACCTAGTATGACATTACTAAAGTTAGTCCCCAGCAACGGCCCAAAAACTTGATCGCTTTTATTTTAAACAATTATTTCCAATCTAGCGATTTTAGACCGCAAGTACATGGTGTCAAGTTTTAGTATAGATAGGAAGAATACGGATTGTCAAACCCGCATGGACTAACAAACAAGTACCAAATAAGATATCTTTTAACTATATTTAACCTACGATAATTAATTAATAATTAAACTAAGCTAAATTAAACTACTCTAATCCAACCAAAATAATCGGCGATCACGAGAAAAGTCCACAAGAAAGAATTATCAGGACTATGATTCACCTAACCCAACTCTTACAATTCTTTTCTCCATACATCTCTAAGGTGACGGGTTTTCCGAATTTATTCAATATACTCTCTCGAGCTATATTAAATCTAACATCAAATTGCAACAACTAACTCTCGTTAACTTAATTAACAATTTAATATTGAATGCGCTTTATGAAAACCACTAACTTTGGATTAAACAACCCAAAGCTATCACTTGTATGTGATTTTATCTCTCGATCTCAATCTTTAACACACGGCATGAATTACTATATCGTATTATAATTTTATCTCTCGATCTCAATTATAATAAAATATCATTCAAATGGGGATCAATCCTTCAAAAGCATTAAGAACAATAACACATGCTCATAGAAGATGTATGAATTCAATCAATCAATAATATTAAAGGAAAAACAATGTTTAAGATATTTCTCAATCATCCAAAACACATTAAATCCAATAATAATTCAAAACAAATAATAGAAAAGTAAAATCAAACTCCCAAGTCGACTTCTTCGTTGATTCTCGATCCTTCCTTGCTTCTTTCTCGATCGTGCTCCTCGATTCTCTTGTTGGCTTGTTCCAATTCATAGGATGGAGAGGTGATGGTGGATGAAGGTGATATGGAATATGGAGGTGGAGGCTATTCGTAGGTTAAAAGTCTTCTCTTTGGTTGTTATTTCGTGTATATATATAAAGGAATAAGAATCAAGGACTTCCCTCTTGGACCCAAACTCTATAAGAAATTTATTTTCAGCAAATTCTTTCGGCCGATCGATCGAGATTGAGGCTCGGTCGATCGCCAATTTTCTGTCACCACCGATCGATCGAGATTTGTATCTCGATCGATCGAGATGCTTTTTTATTTTTTATTTATTTTCTTTTATTCTTTTATTCTTTTCCCGGCTTTGACGCGTTCGCTCTGTTTGATCATTTTTCATCATTTTTGGCTCATTTCCTATACTTTTATGCATTTCAACATTGATTCCTGAAATATAGAAATATATACCAAAAACCGTAAAATAATCTAAGAATCAACACGAAAATATATACATATCATAGCATAAATACATGTAATAATCAACCCTATCAGTCAGGCAACTTGAGAGGCAAAACCCAACTGGTACTATAATTGTATGCCTGTCCAGAAGAGGTATATACTTCCCAACAGAAACCAAAAACCTAAACAACATGCATACACTCACTATCATACATATCACCTAAGAACATCTTCATCACTTAATGCACACACATTTCAGGACACACACACCCAAACAATTCAGGGTTATACAAGTGTGGGTCCCGAAAGGACTAATCCTGTCTGGACCCAAGTAGGATTGGGTACCAATCATTTTATCGCTTTAATTGCAGAAATCTAGAATTCATCAAGTTCGGAGCTCAGATTGGTTTCTGGACAGTGGATGTTCTAGACACATGACAGGGAATGCGTGCTTATTATCTGAATTGGTTGACATCACTGGACCGAGAATAACTTTTGGAGATAACGCAAAAGGTAGAACCGTGGGTAAGGGTAAGATTATCTATGGTAATATTATTATTAAAGATATTCTGTTGGTTGAAAACTTATGTTATAACTTGATTAGCATCAGTCAACTCTGTGACAATGGTCACTCTGTAGAATTCAACCAGCACTCATGTACAATCAGATCTACTGATGGCAGTACATTGCTTGTAGGAAGAAGGCATGAGAACACATATAAAATTGATTGGAACCTTAATCAGCCTACCTCCTCTACTTGCTTTGCTGCCTTGAATATTTCCCAAAATTGGCTTTGGCACCAACGATGAGTCACTTAAACTTTAAAACTATTGCCAGTCTGCGTAAACTTGATCTAGTCATTGGACTGCCCCAAATAGAGTTCTCAAAAGATAAGATCTACTCAGCATGCCAACTTGGTAAGCAAATCAGATCCTCCTTTAAGAATAAAGGGAGTAAATCTTCTTCTCGGTGCCTAGAGTTGCTGCATATGGATCTTTTCGGTACTATACCAGTAACAAGTCTAGGGGGAATGGAGTATACCCTAGTGTTAATAGACGATTACTCTCGTTTTACGTGGGTCCTGTTTCTAAGTGGCAAAGATCAGGCTACTCCAAAGCTGATCAAACTACTGAAAAGAATAGACAAGATTCGTAGTGATAAAGATACCGAGTTTACCAATCAATCACTCGAATCATATCTAGATGACCTTGGTATTAAACACGAATACTCTGCTGCAAGAACATCAAAGCAAAATGGAGTTGCTGAGCGTAGGAACCGCACTTTGAAAGAAGCTGCGCGAACTATGCTTGCAGAATCAGATATTTCGCAGAGATTTTGGGCAGAAGCTGTTAACACAATATGTTATACGCAGAACGGATCAATGATTAATAAGCGAGCAAATAAAACCCCTTATGAGATCTGGAATGACAGTAAGCCAAATATTTCTTATTTCCATGTGTTTGGTTGCAAATGTTTTATTCACAACAATGGAAAGACTCATCTCACCGCTTTTGATGCCAAATCTCATGCTGGAATATATCTTGGATATTCTATAGTTAGTAAAGCCTTCAGAGTATTTAATAATAGAACACTCACTGTAGAAGAGTCTGTGCATGTAAAATTTGATGAATCTATTAATTGTACTACATCTGATCTGCAAATCAACAACTTGAGCAATCGACTGGAAATCACTTATATTGTTGAAAATGTTGATGATGAGATAGATTACAGAAGTAGAATCGACTGCTCTTTGGAACCAGAAGTTCCTGAAGCTCAAGCAGAGGAGTCTGCTGGTCAACAAGCACTGCATCCAGCTGACAATGACGCTGTTGTACATACCCCTGCTGCAGTAGATGGAACTAACAAAAAAGATGCGTCAATCAGATCTTCTGATCTACCCACTCATATTCGCCCAAATGAAGAAATCAATCCTCTTGGACCTCCGCTCCGGTGGATGAAGGATTATCCTCCCGAGCAGGTCATAGGTAACCCTGTTGCTCCTCTACGCACCAGAGGACAAATGATTAATGAATTCCTTCATACTGCATTCATATCTCACATAGAACCTAAAAAGATTGATGATGCAATGTTAGACCCAAGCTGGGTAGAAGCAATGCAGGAAGAACTAAATCAGTTTGAGCGAAACAAAGTATGGTATTTAGTACCACGACCACAACATCACACTATAATAGGTACCAAATGGGTATTTAGAAATAAATAGATGAAAATGGTGTAGTCATCAGGAATAAAGCAAGATTAGTTGCACAGGGCTACAGACAAGAAGAAGGGAATGATTTCGATGAAACTTTTGCTCCTGTAGCTCGACTAGAAGCAATTCGCATATTTCTTGCATTTGCTGCTTTTAAAGACTTTAAAGTCTATCAGATGGATGTTAAGTGTGCGTTTCTTAACGGCAAACTCCAGGAAGAAGTTTATGTTGAGCAACCTCCTGGATTTGAAAGCCATCAGCAGCCTTCTTATGTTTTTCGTCTAAACAAAGCTTTGTATGGTCTGAAGCAAGCCCCCGTGCATGGTAAGAAACTCTGTCAAAATATTTGACTGAGCATAACTTTACCATTGGCACGGTGGATAAGACCTTATTCAAATTCACAAAGGGTGACCATACTCTGATAGTTCAAATTTATGTTGATGATACTGCAAGAACTCCATGTTTTGCTGATATAATTGTTGGTGGCCCCATCGGAGTTCATGTCGTATCTCCTGCTACTCATGATGGAGGGATTCCATCGTAATTGAAGTAGGCACGGTAGCAACAGATGATGATGGTCCAGGAAGGTGGCTGATGCTGGGTCGTGGTTGTGCCATCCATCTGACTGTGGCTGGTGCAGGATGATCGACCACGAGTGATGCCTTCGGTGGAATGGCCTCTTATGCGGAATCCCAGCCAACTTCCGCATGCTTGCATAAAGAAGTGATCGTGGAGGGGCAGGGCATACTAGAAGTGGGAGGGCCGCGAATGTAGTTCCGGATGGCGGCCTCGACAAGACGTCCGAGATCGATCGTAAGTCCGGTAACTATGGCATATACCAGTATAGCTCGGTCCTTTGTGACTTCCGATGTGTGAGTCGATGGCATGACCCGAGCTACTATAAATGAAAACCAAGCCTTGGGCTCCTCCTTCAAATCCGATATCAATACAAGCAGTGGCTTTCCGTCGGCGTTCAGTCGCCACTGTGTTCCCTCTACACATATGGTTGACAAAATCGCATCCAAGTCAATATGATTCCGGCAATATATGGTATAGTCATCCTCCGGGATGTTGGGCATGTTATATAGCGCATTGATAGCCTGTGAATCGAAGAGAACTGGTTGTTGTCGCACAGAGGCAACGTTGGCTTCAATTTGGTGCTGTGCCCGGAGGTTGGGGTAGAACTCCCGGACTAAAGAAACCACAGCATCTCGTGGTCGGCGAACAAAAGTGTACCACTCTCGCCGGAGTGCCTCTTAGATCACAGCACAGCCGAGCTTGCTCGTGTCCATTCCCCGTTCCCGTATCAAATTTTTCTTCCGGTATACCGCATAAAACTTTGCAGCTTCATTACTTATGAACTTGGAGGAGTCAAACTCCTCAGGAGCGGGAACTGCCTGCTTTTGCTTGCGCTTCGGTGCCATCCCTAGAATCAAAGTTACCAACACCACTACCAACCAATACAATAAATAAAGCAAGCACAAATCCTCCAACCACCAATCCAAGTTAGGTTACAAACCCAACCACACAATAATCCACAAGGAGCTCGTCAATTCTCCCCCAAACTTAACAATATCATACAATTCCAACTTCACCAACTTACAATTCAAAATATTAAGAACTTGACACCCCAACACTTAATTGTCAATCAATTCATGGACCATGTATAGCAAAGCTAAAATACCTCAACAAATTTCGAAAATTTGTTAGTGATAGTCCTTAGCTTTCCATAGCTTCAAATTGGAGTGGAGGGTGCTCAAAAACTCCTTTTCCCTTGCTAATTCCTGTGAAAGATTGAGGCTTGATGTTAGAATTGAAGATATGTTTCGAAAATCTTGAAGAAAAATGAAGGATTGAAGATGGACCAGGGAAAGATTTGGCGAAAATTGGGGAATTTGGGGGAGGGTTTCGAGTGTGAGTGTGTGTACTGTGTGAAAAATGCTGATTCTGATATTTAAAAAATGAAATTTGGGACCTCGCGATCGATCGCGAATATTTGCCGATCGATCGTGAGAGTTTTCTGGAATGGGGCGATCGATCGCGAGTCATGGCGATCGATCACCAATTTAAAATTATAATTTTTTTTTAATTTTATCGGGACTTGGCGATCGATCGCGATGTTATGGCGATCTATCGCCAAAACACACTGCCCGGCAAATTTTTTTTTTTTTAAATCAACACTTTTTCTGTCGGGATTCGCTCGTCTCCACCCACTCTGCAAAAATGACACACGGAGTCAATCCTTGAAACAAAAGTTCAAACAAAAAAAATTCTAACTAAAAAATTTAAAAACGAAGAAAAAGGAGAAAAAATTGGTGTTCTTAATTTATAGTCCCAAGCTGGACTTTTTACCAACATCGATTTAAGAGTCAAAATGGACAACAGTAGGCGGACTGAAATCATGTCCATGATAGTGCTTCAGCCGCTGTCCATTGACTGTAAATGTGCCTTTTGTTGGATCGTTGATCTCGATCACACCGGATGGAAATACCCTTGTGATGGTGAATGGTCCTTGCCATCGAGACTTCAACTTACCTGAAAAAAGTCTCAATCTGGAGTTAAAAAGTAGGACCAAATCCTCTTCCTTGAAATCACGCTGGCTAAGCTTAGCATCATGCCATTTTTTTGTTTTATCTTTATAGATCTTGGCATTCTCATAAGCTTGGTTTCTAAACTCATCCATTTCATTTAAGTAGGAGTCGTTTTTCACCTGCAAAAGTTAAATCAAAATTCAGATTTTTTATTGCCCAAAATGCCTTGTGTTCTAGCTCTACAGGAAGATGACATGCTTTTCCAAAAACTAACCTATATGGTGATGTACCAATAGATGTTTTAAATGCCGTCCTATACGCCCATAAAGCATCATCTAACCTCAATGACCAATCTTTCTAGACGTATTGACCGATTTCTCCAAAATCCGTTTCACTTCTCTATTAGAAACCTCTACTTGTCCACATGTTTGTGGGTGGTAAGGTGTTGCAACCTTGTGGGTGACACCATATTTGCTCAAAAGCTTTTCAAAGAGTTTATTGCAAAAGTGTGATCCACCGTCACTAATGATTGCTCGAGGAGTGCCAAATCGAGTAAAAATGTTCTTTTTTCAAAAAATTTACCACTACTCTAGCATCATTAGTGCGTGAAGCTTCAGCCTCAACCCATTTTGAAACATAGTCCACAGCGACAAGTATGTAATAATTAGAACATGAAACTGGAAATGGTCCCATAAAATCTATGCCCCAAACATCAAATAAATCGCATTCAAGCATATTATTTAAAGGCATTTCATGTCTCCTAGAAATGTTGCCCGTTCTTTGGCATTTATCACAAGTGGATACATACCTGTATGCATCTTTAAACAAGGTAGGCCAGTAAAAACCCGATTCAAGTACCTTGGCAGCAGTTTTTGTTGGACCCATGTGGCCTCCTACCTCTCGGTCATGACAGTGGCTCATAATAGATGCCATCTCCTCCTCCGGTACACATCTCCTGATCATGTTGTCTGCACAAACTTTAAAAAACAATGGATCCTCCCACATGTAGTGTTTAACATCAGATAAGAATTTCTTCTTCTAATAGAAGGTCATTTGTGGGAGGATACCACTAACCAGATAATTTGCAAAATCGGCATACCATGGTAGTGCAAGAACTTGGAAAAGCTGTTCATCAGGAAATTTTTCATTGATTTCTTCCAGTTCATTATCATGTTTCTCCATCATATTATCAATCCTAGATAAATGATTCGCTACTACATTCTCAGCACCCCTCTTATCTTTAATTTCTAAATCAAACTCTTGCAATAAGAGAATCCATCGGATTAAACGTGGTTTAGCATCTTTTTTAGCAAGAAGATATTTAAGTGCCGAGTGATCAGTGTACACAATTACTTTTGATAGACAGAGATAAGAGTGAAATTTATCAAACGCAAATACTACTGCTAGCAGTTCTTTTTCAGTGGTGGCATAGTTTTGTTGTGCCTCATTTAAAGTTCTACTAGCATAGTAAATAGTATGAAATACCTTATTCCGTCTTTGTCCCAATACTGCTCCGACAGCTGTGTCACTAGCATCACACATCAACTCAAATGGCATATCCCAATCCGGTGCTACCAACACAGGTGTTGTTATTAACTTCTCCTTTAATGTCTCGAATGCCTGCATACAATCAGGATTAAAATCAAAAGGTGCATCTTTAGTCAGTAAATGAGAGAGTGGTTTCGAAATTTTTGAAAAATCTTTAATAAATCTCCTATAAAAGCCTGCATGGCCTAGGAAACTTCGAACCCCCTTCACTGATACTGGTGGAGGTAGTTCCTGTATCACCTGGATCTTTGCTCGGTCCACCTCCATACCCTTATGGGATATTTTGTGTCCCAAGACTATTCCCTCTTGTACCATGAAGTGGCATTTCTCCCAATTTAGTATCAAATTCGTCTCTTCACACCTTGTCAGTACTAAGTCAAGATTATTAAGCAAGCATCAAAAGAATCCCCAAAGACAGAAAAGTCATCCATAAAGACCTCTAAGAATTTTTCAACCATATCATGAAAAATAGACATCATACATCTTTGAAACGTTGCAGGCGCATTACACAATCCAAATGGCATTCTCCTAAAAGCAAACGTACCATAAGGACAAGTGAAGGTAGTCTTCTCTTGGTCCTCAGGTGCAATAGCTATTTGATTATACCCAGAATAGCCATCTAGAAAACAATAGAAATCATACCCTACTAGACGCTCTATCATTTGGTCAATGAATGGAAGGGGAAAATGGTCTTTACGGGTGGCGTCATTTAACTTTCTATAATCAATGCAGACGCGCCAACCTGTGACTGTTCTAGTAGGGATCAATTCATTGTTCTCATTTTTAACGACGGTCATACCTCATTTCTTGGGTACACATTGCACAGGACTAACCCATGCACTATCAGAAATGGGATAGATAATACCTGCATCCAGCAGTCTGATGACCTCAGCCTTCACCACTTCTTGCATCTTTGGGTTTAACCTGCGTTGTGGTTGAACCACGGGTTTGTAAGCATCCTCCATCAAGATTTTATGCATACAAGTTGATGGGCTTATCCCTCTTATGTCCGCTACCTTCCACCAGAATGCTTTCTTATGCTCTCTCAAAATCCTAAGTAGTTTGTCTTCATTTATACCTGTTAAAGAATAAGAGACAATTACAGGCAATGACTCACTATAATCTAAATAAACATACTTGAGATGAGCAGGGAGGGTTTTGAGTTCAAGAGTTGGTGGTTCTTCAATGGAGGGCTTTTGTGGCTTCATGTCCCTTTCTCCCAACTCGCCTAAGTTGTTCCGCACACGCCTATTATGGGGAATATTGGTGTTCAAATAAACGATAGTCTCTTTCAACTTGACGGTCTCGCCCAGCTTTTCAATGTTCTCTACCAAGCATGCTTCCAATTCATCCTTGTGTGTTCCCTTAAACACATTAGCAGATAACACATCAATAATATCAACACTAAAACACATATGCTCATCATGTGGGTGTTTTAAAGCTTTAAAAACGTTGAAAGTGACTTGATCCTCCCCTACACGGAGGATCAACTTCCCTTGTTGGACATCTATAAGTGCCTTTCCAGTAGCAAGGAATGGTCTTCCCAAAATCAGTGGCGTGTCAGCATCTTCTTCCATATCCAACACAAGGAAGTCTGCCGGGAAGATAAATCTATCGACCTTCACTAGGATATCTTCTATGATTCCTCGTGGGTATGTCACAGACCTATCTGCCAATTGCAAAGAAATCGTGGTCGGTTTTGGCTCACCAAGCCCCAACTTCCTGAAAATTGACAAAGGCATAAGATTAATACTTGCACCTAAATCACATAAAGATTTTGTGAATGAAATAGACCCAATTGTGCAAGGTATAGAAAAACTCCCTTGATCTTTCAACTTAGGAGGCAGTTTGTTTTGGACAACTGCAGAACACTCCTCAGTTAACTTAATCGTCTCATGTTCACCCAATTTCCTCTTATTCGATAGAATATCTTTCAAAAACTTAGCGTAGCTAGACATTTGAAGTAAAGCATCAGCAAATGGAATATTTATTTGTAATTTCTTAAAAATTTCTAAGAATTTAGCAAAACTAGCATCTACCTTTGCTCTTTTTAATGCAGCAGGAAATGGGGGAGGGATTTGTACCTTCTTGGGTGGTGCGATAGGAGTAGTGGTAGTAGTAGACTTACCATTTTCACGTGTCTGAATGTCATTCTCACCTTCCAACTCAACTACGTGCTCATCGTCCCGATCTTCAATCTGTGATCCAATTTCTTTTCCACTCGTCAATGAGATCGCCTTGGCTTGCTCTCGGGGGTTCTTTTCCGTATCACTTGGTAAGCTTCCTGGTGCTCTTCCCACTAACATATTTGCCATTTGCCCCATTTGAGTTTCCAAGTTCTTAATTGATGCATCTTTATTTTGCATCCTATTCTTCGTCATCGTCATGAACTTAGTTAGCAACTCTTCCATACTCGGCTTTGGTGGATAACCCGGTGGAGGTTGTGGATTCAAGACATTCTTTTGGTTTGACCAAGAGAAGTTCGGATGATTCCTCCACGGTTGGTTATAGTTGTTGGAGTATGAGTTACCCTGTGGTGGTCTATTTCCTACAAAATTTGCTTGTTCATTAGATAGCATAAAAGGGTTACCTGCCTGACATTCCGTGCTTTGATGGTTGCCTCCACATAAATCGCACGTGATCACTTGAGCTTGCATGGCTGTCATGCTCAAACTGTCCATCTTCTTTTTCAAAGCCTCCAATTGAGCTTGTATTGATGTCACTTCATCCACTTGATGCATCCCAATTGGTCTTTTGGGCACATTCCTTTCGGACTGCCACTGGTAACTGTTGGATGTCATCTCTTCCAAGAGTGTGAAAGCTTCCTCAGGTGACTTTCTCATAATGGTACCTCCTACTGCTGCATCAATCATGGATCTATTAGCAGAATATAGACCATTGTAAAATGTTTGTACCTGAAGCCAAATCGGAAGGCCATGATGTGGGCATCTTCGAAGTAGATCCTTGAAGCGCTCCCAAGCTTCATATAGAGTCTCCGGATCATGTTGCACGAATGTGGTGATATCATTGCGCATCTTAGCTGTCTTGGAAGGGGGAAAGTATTTTGATAGGAAGGCTTGAGCCATCCCCTCCCAAGTAGTGATCGATCCTGCAGGCAATGAATTTAACCAACTCTTAGCTTTATCATTTAAAGAAAAGGGAAAGAGCCGTAACCTGATGGCGTCGTCGCTGACGCCATTGTGCTTGAATGTGTCACATATCTCCAAAAAGTTGGAGATATGAGCATTAGGGTCATCAGTAGGCGATCCTCCAAATTGCACAGAGTGTTGAATCATCTGAATTATGGCAGGCTTGATCGCGAAGTTATTAGCCTGAATCCTTGGTCTTCTGATGCTAGACATGGTGCCTTGAAAAGATGGTTGTGCATAGTCCATCATGGACCTTATAATTGGCACTTCATCATTGTGTTGCTCATCATTCCCTCGATTATTCTCAGCCATCTCTCTTGTTTCTTTCCGAAGTCTTCTGCAAGTTCGTTAAATCTCTAAGTCGAGTGGCTCTAATATAGGTCTGTCACTTCGTAGCATGCACTACAAAGACAACTCCCTGCAAAATTAAACACAACGAAGGAAGAACAGTGATGAAATCGTATAAACCGTAATAAAAATAATTATAAAAGAAAAAAATGGCTAAATTATAGTCAACTAATCTCTTATGATATTACTTAAATTAGTCCCCGGCAACGGCGCCAAAAACTTGATCGCTTTTATTTTAAACAGTTATTTCAATGTAGCGA
This sequence comes from Haberlea rhodopensis, assembly GCA_907163345.1. NCBI lineage: Eukaryota > Viridiplantae > Streptophyta > Magnoliopsida > Lamiales > Gesneriaceae > Haberlea > Haberlea rhodopensis. The sequence continues at coordinate 11,649,695 of CAJQUN010000010.1, forward strand.
TTCTCTACCGCAAGTGCACGGTGTCAAGTTTTAATATAATGGTTTAAGAGTAAGGAGTGTCGTACCCATAAGGACTAGTAGTAATTACCACGTTCGATTAGAATTTCTATATTTAACCTACGATTATGAAATGATTATCAAACTAAATTGACTTAAACACAAAAATTAACCTAAACAGCAGTGATGGATAATTGAAGAGAATTTATAAACGAATTATCAAGACGTCGGTTCACCCATGTAATCCCCCAAAAGTTGTCTATTAATTAAGATTCAATGTTCTAGGGTGACGAGTTTTCCTATTTCATTCGTTATACCTTGGTCCGGTTATAACAAGTATAGCATTAATCTACAATAAATCACTCCCGTGTCTTTATTGAATAATTAATACCGAAAAACGCTTTGTGAAAACTACTAGCCTTCGATTTTGGTAAATCTATTGCTATCACACGTGTGCTAGATTTTACTTGGTCCGTCTCAACCTAAAACCCACGGCCTAATTTACTACGTCGTATCGTAATCTTCTATGGTCAATTCAATTACGATTACCAAAATCATGAAAAAGGTAGCTAATCTTTTACAAGCATTAAAAACATAAATTATGCGCAAAGATCATAGAAATTAAGTCAAAACCGTTAATTAACTCAAGGGTTCAAACATGGGATCCCCTATGTCTTGACAAATATCTTAGCCAACAACCATAATCAAATTATAATGCAAAAACATGTCTTTAAACAAATTTAACATCACAATCTGAAATAAAAAATAATCAAGTTCAGAAATACTAAGATAACGAGGATGTCGCTCCGTGCGTCGCTCCGTTCTTTCGTTCCTTGCGTTGCTCTTGCTCTTCAATGATTTGTGGTGGTGCTTTTGATGGAGGAGAGGCTGCTAGGTCTGTGTAAAAGTTGGCAAAAGTCTCCTAAAAATCGTCCCTAGGTCTGATATATATGGCCAAAATAATTGGGAAGGAGTCCCCCTTGAACCAAACATGGAAAGTCTTTATTTTTCCAAAAACTTCTCGCGGCGATAGATCTTCGTCTCCTCCGCGATCGATCTTCAATCTCTAGTGGACGTGATACCCAAATTAAACAAATCCGCGATCGATCTTCGTTCCCTCGCGATCGATCGCGAGTCTTCACTGTATATTGGCGATCGATCGCGAGTTATGGCCGATCGATCGCCAATGTCTTCTGTTCAACATCACTTTTTAAAGCTCGGCGATCGATCGCGATGTCATTGCCGATCGATCGCAAGCTGTATAAAAATTCATACTTCGAGATTTCAGTCCATTTTCTCACGTCTTCGCTCGGTTTGGTCATTTTTCAACATTATTAGCTTATTTCCTCCACTTTTATCCCGTTGGACCTAGATTCCTGAAATACACAAAAATATACCAAAAAGCGTAAAATCATCCAGGAATCAATACGAAAATCAATGCAAAACATAGCAAAAATAAGTGTAAAATTCACACTTATCAGTTGATGACATTATTTTTGGCAGTACTAATTCAAAACTTTGCGAAATTTTCTAAAATAATGCAGGATCAATTTGAGATGAGCATGATGGGAGAATTATCATTTTTCTTACGATTGCAAGTCAAGCAATCCAGTGACGAAATTCTGATAACTCAGTCTAAATATACCGAAGAACTACTGAAAAAGTATGGAATGAGTACCAGTTCAGCAGCCGCCACTCCAATGAGCTCATCTGCAAAACTCGACTTGGATAATTCAGGAATACCAGTCGAAGTAACAATGTATCGAGGCATTATCGGATCATTACTCTTTGACGGACAGCCGACCAGACATCATGTTTGCAGTTTGCATGTGCGCTCGGTTCCAAGCAAATCCCAAACAGTCACACTTCACGGCTGTCAAAAGGATCCTCAAATATCTGAAAGGCACTGAGAATGTCGGTCTATGGTATCCAAGAGACTCAACGTTTAATCTGATTGGATATTCAGATGCTGACTACGTTGGATGCAAAATTGACATAAAAAGTACCAGTTGATATTGTCAATTTCTTGGAGATAGATTAATCTCATGGGGTTGCAAGAAGCAGACATCCATAGCAAAGTCTACTGCAGAGGCAGAGTACCTTGCCACTGGAAGCTGTTGTGCTCAACTGCTTTGGATTCAACAACAACTGCGAGATTATGGCATTGAATCTACTGAGGCACCAATATTTTGTGATAATACGTCTACCATTGCCATCACATACAACCCGGTTCTTCATACTCGCACCAAGCATATTGACACCTGTCATCATTTCTCAGAGATCACGTTATGAAGAAAGAGATTCGGCTAGAGTACATATCTACCGAACAACAAGCAGCAAACATCTTCACAAAACCCCTACAGGACGCTAAGTTTTCCTATTTTTGAAATATTCTTGGATTAATTGAAATAAACCCTTGATTACTTTTATTTAAGTATGATGAATTCAGGGGGAATTACTTAGTAGAAACTGCATGAATCAAGGGGAAATTTCAGTTAGAATTTTATCTTGGTTATCTCAGCTCAACTGGTAAAACAATAGCCTGCTGTAGTAGATGCTTCCGTACCAGTAGGACTCTACATACCAGTAGATGTTACCTTACCAGTCGGACCCTACATACCATCAGACTTTACCAAGTATGCTTTGACAAAAATAACATTCGATAACTATTAACCTACTAGAACGTCGGAATTCAAATTTACTTTTATATAAAAATAAAATATTGCAATCCCGCCCAAATCCTGTCCTTTTATTTATTTTTTAAAATTTTTTAAATCGTTAGATAACCGCCACGTATCCATGTGTCCCCTCATCTACAGTACGATGTTACATCTACTCTCTCCTTTAACCGCCATTATTTTTCTTATTTTTCTTAGTCGTATCTTTTCCAAATTTACTGCGATAACTTTCTCCCCAGAAACTTTTACTCTGCAGAACTTTGTTTCTCTGAATCTACACCAAAAATGTCAAAGAATACACAGCCTAGTTTCATCACCAATGCTGTTCACGTGGATTTTCATTCGATTTCCACAACCCTAATGAAGATACAAAAGAAGTTTTTCACAAGCTGGATACATCTGGACTTCTGGTGATCCTCAATCAAGCTCCCACATTCTACAAAGAAGCTCTTCACGAATTCTTCGTCACTGCCAAAGTTATAGACGACTCTGTGGTGGCTTCCATCTCTGGTCAATCTTTTACCATTACTCAACTGGACTTCGCCACTCACCTTTGTCTTCCCTCTACTGGACTCACAGACTTCTCCACTGTTCCAATGGATGTTCGACAAGAAATGAGCACCATATTCTCCGACTCTGACGCTCGTCTTCGACGACCTCCGTTCAAAAAGATTTTAATGAAGAGTCATTTTCGCCAACTGGCTGATGTCATTTCCAAAGGTCTCCTGTGCAAAGCTAGATCCTTAGACGTCAACTGGTCGGTCGTTCTGTTTCAGGTTCTTACCGGACTAGTCACTCCAGAGAAGGGTCAATCGGGTTTTGCTCTCCCTCTGAGTAGTATTTTTGACAATAAACATATTCATGCAGGGGCCTCATCCACTCTTCTTCCAGGAAGACTTGTCACTGCTAAGTACATCCAGATTCATAGGCAACAGAGTGGTAGAGAGGTTGGTCTGACGAAGCGACGAACAACTCAAGTTGTAAGTGATTCAGAACAGGCAATATCCGAGTCCGCTGAGTCATCTTCTCCTCCTCCTCCTAAAAAGCCCAGGACCAGAAAAGGGGCTCCTCCTGCTCTCAAAAAGATAGTTACTGTTGCCGCTGATACCATCTCTACTGCAGCTCCAGCAGCAGTTACCACTACTTCTAGGGAGCCAAGTCCCAAAAATCCTCCACCAGAGGAACCAACTGCATCAGCTGCCTCTTTAGCCATGGTACTCTCTGCACCAGTAGCTCAACCTGACCACTCCTCCAAACTGGTGAGCTCTCAACAAGTCCCTGGCTCTATCAACTTTTGGAAGCCAAAGTCTACATGTTCTTATTGTCACCCGAAGGACACTACCACCAGAAAGGGAAAAGGAATTATGGAACCAGTATCCACCCCTGTAGCATTTGAAATACAAATGGTCATGGATGAAGTAGAAGCCAAGCTGAAGCCGCAGCCTGAGATATTTGATCGATGGGTAAAGACGCATCTAAACATTTGTTTTGATGACTTCACTCCCATTCTTGATCAAGCACGGGAAGATGAGAATCTCATCTTGGCCTATCTTCATACCACGGACACTGAAAAGAGTTTAAAGCTTCGTGATCTCTTCCGCATGATGAATTATGTGGGAGAACTTCAAGCTCTTGTTCATTTCAGGCTTCAGCAATTCAACATTGACTCAGGCACATCAAATCATGATCAGGCCATTCTAAATGCTCTAGGACCCAAGCTGGATATGGCTGAGCATGCTCGTCATGATCTTCGAATATCAACATGTCTACACTCCTGCTCTGCCATGTCAAGAGATGAAAGTCCAGCTCCTACTGACTTGGAGACAGCTCCTACTGCCTTGGAGATTGATTCTACCGCTGACCCGCTCATCACATTTGCTCAAGGTTCTATCAATGATCAACCCTTACAAATGCTGGATGTTGATCATGCAAATGTTGACACAATCATTCAGATTGTGGTTCATCAAGTTACCATCTCTTCAGGTAATGATGAACCCAGCGAGTCTTCATCACACTCTGCTGATCACACTCAGTCTTCTGCAGCTGAGCTGGAACATACTGCTACTAGCATGGATGCCATTGCTACCATCACACATGCTGCACCAATCACTGAAGCTATTGCTATGTTGACCACTGCTGATATTGAGGGTCCTCCCGGCGTTATCACCACTAATGCTGAAACCCAAACGTATGCCCTGGATCAATCTCTGTCATAGGATCCTCCCAAGGATTTCTTTGACTTCTCAACTCACATTCCTATGGAAGGACCACCCAGTATTGCTGATCAACTGAGGCATCTGTCCAATGCCATCTCTGATCTGGCCAGTGATGTCAACAAGCTCAAGCAGGAAGAATGCACTGCTACTCTTATTCTTGGGAGCCACCAGCAGCATACTGACTCTCAATTTCAGCAAGTTTATCGTGACCTTAATAGTCTGACGACTACAGTCACCAGGATCCAGACCTTTGTTGTGTATTCTTTTGCTGATTCGTTCTCTCGGATAGGGCAGGCTTGTCTTCAGATTACTCAGCAGAATGAATCTCTTCATACTGCCACCTCAATGGCACTTGAAGATAAAATAGAGGATGCCAAGAAAGTTTTATCGGAACAATTGGCACTTCACAGATCCAGGATTTGAGCAACGGTCTACCAGCTGCTCCTCAATCTACCAGATGCCTACCGGAGTCCAGCAGACCTGCTCCCCTGAACCAACGAGAATAGAATCCAGCTCAACGCTCATCTGCTGCAGCTGGAGCATCAAGTCGGTCAAGATCTCCCTCCGAGCAAAGGTCCCACAGTCCCCGACAACCTCATGCTGACACTCCACCCTCCACCCGTGACTACTCCCAGCATTGGCTAGGGCAAAAACTGTAACTTTTTATTGTCTTTTTGTGTTTACCATTATATGTTTATCAAAAATATTCATGGTGCTGTCAATTCTTCTCTATCTTTATCTGCACTCATTTACGCATGATATGACACTTCATACTGCAACTTGCTAGTTTTTCACTATAAATAGCATGCTAAGTTCTCTAACTCAACTCATCAATCATGCTACTCTTAACTGATCTTCTTAATAGTCTTGCAACTTTTTCTGCAACACATCTTCATGGGTTGATTACTTATCTAAATCAACCCTACATGGGTTGATTACTTATCTAACCCACGTTTGCTAGCTCCAGCTTCCTAGACCAGCCATGGTGTTCTCCACCAGCCTGGAATTTGAACAGCAGATACTTGGGTGCTGATGACAGAAAGGGGGAAGACAGAGAATTGTCATTGAAGACAGAGATCTTGATAAATGAACAGAGGACTACTTTGAAGATAACGTTGGTTTTCTAAGTTTTCTTTTGTTCTAAGCCACTCTGTATGCACTTTCTCTCCCCCCCTCTTTGTCAACAACCCTGAAACTAGATGGCTCGGATCATTCCATACTGGCTATGTTTCTTCATTTGGATAGGTTGTAGAAATAGGTTTGCTGAAAGATTTGTAAGATGTATTTTTTTGCTGAAAGATTTGTACTGTGTAATCAGAATTCATTTTATATAAAAATGACATTCTTTATTATGCTCAGTTTGGTTACTACTTGTAATCTGCTTATCTATCTAACAAATTGCAAGTCTACATATGTTTTGTCTCTAAGTCTTAACAGAAGTTGTTGTTCATATAATCAAGCAAGAGTCTCCAGTACTAAGTTTTGTCATCACCAAAAAAGGAGAAATTGTTGGGAAAACATTTCTAAGTTTTGGTGATTACAAGACATCTACTGGATAGACATCTACCGGATACACATCTACTGGATAGACATCTGTCGGATGCACACCTACTGGATAGTCACCTACTGGACAAACATCTACCGGATGGACACCTACTGAATGGAATCTACCAAATGAACACCAACTGGATGGACATCTACCGGATGGACACCAACTGGACAGACATCAACTGGATAAACATCTACCGGATAGTCATATACTGAACAAAGACATCTACTGAGTACAGAAGAATGAACGACCAGTTGAAAGAAGAAAGCCAGCAGAAGTCTAACCATCCATCAAGAGCACAAAGCAACAAGACAAAATAAGTACAACCTATTCTGACAAAGGTACAACATAGCACCGCACCTTGCTATATCTCTGCCACCATTAGCATCAGAATAAAAGAGCCGTTGCTAAACAAAATAGGAAAGAAGACAATCAGAATTTGGAATGGTAACAGAAACTGGATCTCTTCCAAATATAGACAAGTTGTCGTTAGACCAATAAGTCTATAAATACATCCAAGTGAAGAATTAAGATGCTAGCTGAACCATCTGATCAAACAAAAGAAAAACATCAACATCAAATCAAATCATCTCATTGATATTCTCTGAAGGTTCAGCAAGAGCAGAAAAGAACTACTACTAATTATGTGTGTGTTGATGCAAAGATTGTGATTTATTTAATACTGGATGATACTTGTTAAATGATATGTTTAACAATTGAATTTCCAGTATGGCAGCTAGAGAACCAGGATAACAGGGAGAAGAAATTGGGGACACAGTCAATATTAGTAGTACAGTTGTGCAGGTAAATCCTTTGCCACCACCACCTCTTATGGCTCAAGCATCAACAGGACATCTACTATTGCCGGGTGAGTTGAGTTTAGCACAGTTTATCAGTTATCATCCGCCTATGTGTTGGGAAAATATTTCTAAGTTTTGGTGATTACAAGACATCTACTTGATAGACATCTACCGGATGCACATCTACTGGATAGACATCTACCGGATGCACATCTACTGGATAGTCACCTACCGGACAAACATCTACCGGATGGACACCTACTGGATGGACATCTACCGGATGGACACCAACTGGACAGACATCAACTGGACAAACATCTACCGGATAGTCATATACTGAACAAAGACATCTACTGAGTACAGAAGAATGAACTACCAGTTGAAAGAAGAAAGCCATCAGAAGTCTAACCATCCAACAAGAGCACAAAGCAACAAGACAAAATAAGTACAACCTATTCTGACAAAGGTACAACATAGCACCGCACCTTGCTATATCTCTGCCACCATTAGCATCAGAATAAAAGAGCCGTTGCTAAACAAAATAGGAAAGAAGACAATCAGAATTTGGAATGGTAACAGAAACTGGATCTCTTCCAAATATAGACAAGTTGTCGTTAGACCAATAAGTCTATAAATACATCCAAGTGAAGAATTAAGATGCTAGCTGAACCATCTGATCAAACAAAAGAAAAACATCAACATCAAATCAAATCATCTCATTGATATTCTCTGAAGGTTCAGCAAGAGCAGAAAAGAACTACTACTATAATCTTGATAGATTAACTACAACTGAGTCTGCTGCTCGAAGAACACTCGAAGCTAAAACAGTTTATATCTTGTGTGAGTTCATAGAAATCATTGTAAACAAATTAGGGATTTGTGATTACTAGGAGTTTTGGCCAAGCTGTGTGAGTGCCTAAGGAGGTTGTATACTACAAAGTGTAAACCAAACTCTTCTAGTGTAACCTTCCTGCAAAGGAAGAAGGGGAGACGTAGAGCGTTGTGCTTCGAACTTCCAGAAACAATATCTGTGTCATTTACTTACTGTAATTTACCATTCAGCTATCACTACTCACAAGTCCAGCAGACGTCTTCCGCACTGTAATCAGTGTCTGCTGACTTGCAATATATTGAGAAGCTACTGCAGTACTTAACAGTCTGCAGCAAACAGAGTAAAATCAAAATTAAACCTAGTGTTTATTCAACCCCCCCCTTCTAAACACTACCCAGATCCTAACACTATGTTTGAGGGGACAGAATCTGGGGAGCAAGCAGAAGAATGGTTAGAAAGTATAGAACAGATTCTTATTACAGCTCCGTGTGCTAAATCAGCTTGGCTTCGTTTGGCGGAATTCCAACTTTCTAGGAAGGTGTATCTGTGGTGGAAGATGACTGAGACTGCATTGATAGCTCAAGGATCTACAGTAGATTGTGATGCATTCCGGACACGTTTTCTAGACAGGTATTTCACTATGGTTGCTAGACAGAGAAAAGAGAAAGAATTTGAAACTTTGAAGCATGGAAACTTGTCTGTATCAGAGTATGCATTTTAGTATTCTTCCTTATTGAAATATGTGCCGCATATAGCTACTAGTCCTCATGCCAAGATGCGACACTTTATTCAGGGATTGAGGATGGAAATATATGATCGAGTGTTGTCAAATAAACCTGTATCGTTCGAGGATGCACTGGAGCGAGCAGAATTAGCAGAAATTGTAGTACAAGCTTATGGTACTCTGACACAATCACAGCGGCCGAGTAGGGAATATTTGCGACCTTGGGGGGAGACATTTAAACTCCAGAAAAGGTTCTTCATCATCTGGACAACGACGTTTTGATTCACGTCGTACTGGAGATCGTAGTGTTGATTCCTCCTTCTGGTCAGGGACGAGGTAGTGGGTCGCAAGAGCTGAGATGTTATCGATGTGGAGGACCTCATTTGGTCCGAGATTGTACTCAGACTGATATTACTTGTTACGAGTGTGGAGGCATTGGCCATATGGCGAGACAGTGTCCGAGCCGTGGTAGTCGGCAGGATTCAAGATCTGGCTGAGGTAGTTCCTCCAAAGGTAGTTCGTCTGAGAGGACGGTAGTAGCAGCGGTTTGTACCTCAACCACCGGGAGGACAGACACGAGGACGGGGTTCTGGACCAACTCAGGGGCAGGTATATGCATTGATGAGGGAACAAGCAGAGGAAGCACGAGATTATGATAGTGGGTAAGTGTTATTTGTGTTATTATCCTGCTTTTATTCTTATTGATACGGGTGCTTCCCCTTCTTTTATTTCATTGAGAAATGTCATGCTGCATCATATGAGCTCTTCTCCCTTGTCTACAACTCTATCTGTCTCGACACCCGCTGGGAAAGATATGGTAGTTACATCAATGGTACCAAATTGTAGTATCGCATATGAGGGCAGTGAATTACGGGCTGATTTGATTATTCTTGATATACTTGATTTTGACGGAATTGTGGGTATGGATATTCTACGGAAATATCGGGATGCTGTTGATTGTTATTAGCGGATAGTGCATTCTGAGTCTGAGCAGGGAGAGCGGTGGACATTCTATGGGCAGGGTTCTCGTCCACGAATTCCATTAGTATCTGCTGTCAGAATGTCCAGATTATTGGAGCGTGGAAACGATGGATATCTTATTTATGCAGTTGATGTTACTGAAAAGAAAGAGGAAGTGAGAATAGATGATATACTTGTGGTTGCTGAGTTTGCTGATGTATTTCCTGATGAGATTCCAGGATTTCCACCGGTTCGTGAAGTGGAGTTTGGAATCGAGTTATTGCCCGGCACATCCCTATTTCTCGTACACCATATATGATGGCACCAGCAGAATTGAGGGAACTGAAAACTCAATTACAAGATCTTCTTGAAAAAAGGATATATACGTCCTAGTGTATCGCCTTGGGGTGCTCCGGTCCTATTTGTTAGAAAGAAAGATGGTTCAATGCGATTGTGAATTGACTACAGGCAGTTGAATAAGGTAACAATAAAGAATAAATATCCCCTTCCACGTATTGATGATTTATTTGATCAGTTGCAGGGAACCTCAATTTATTCAAAGATAGATTTAAGATCTGAATATCATCAGATAAGGGTTAGGGAGGAGGATATACAGAAGACAGTTTTTCGAACCAGATACGGACATTATGAGTTTCTGGTCATGCCTTTTGGATTAACAAACGCTCCAGCTATATTCATGAGTTTGATGAACCGGGTATTTCAACCTTATCTTGATCAGTTTGTTATTGTGTTCATTGATGATATTCTTATATATTCCAGAAGTGGGGAGGAGCACGTAAGGCATTTACGTGTCGTATTATAAATTCTTCGAGATAAGCAATTATATGCTAAACTCAGTAAATGTGGTTGGATAGGGTGGTATTTCTTGGTCACGTGATATCAAAAGATGGAATCTCAGTTGATCCAAAGAAGGTAGAGGCAGTGGTACAATGGTCTGCGCATACTTCAGTACCTGAGATTAGAAGTTTTCTCGGTTTAGCAGGTTATTATCGTCGATTTATTGAGGGATTTTCAAAGATTGCTAAACCAATGACACAATTGACCCAAAAAGGGGTGCAATTTCAGTGGTCTGAAGCATGTGACCAGGTTTCCAAGAATTAAAACACCGATTGACGACCGCTTTAGTGTTGACCATTCCAAAAGAAAATGAAAGGTTTGTTGTTTATTCTGATGCATCATTATAGGGTTTAGGTTGTGTCTTGATGCAAGATCGACATGTAGTGGCATATGCTTCGAGACAACTGAAACCTCATGAGACGAGGTATCCAGTACATGACTTAGAGCTGGCAGCCATTATCATTGCATTGAAGATATGGCGACACTATTTATATGGTACCTCGTTTACTATCTTTACTGATCACAAGAGTTTGAAATTCTTGTTTACTCAGACTGAATTAAGTATGAGGCAAAGAAGGTGGTTAGATCTGCTAAAGGATTATGATTGTGAGATTGAGTATCTTCCTGGTCGAGCCAATATCACTGCCGATGCTTTGAGTCGTAAAGTGAGTTGCACTGCTGAGGATATAGGCCACTTGTCAGCCTTGATGATGTCTTATTGTCATCTAGGCTATGATTTTGATGTATCTACATCTCTAGTTCATGTATAGACTCTTTTAGCTGCACCTGATATTTTTGGACGTATTTTTGAAGCGCAGAGAACATATGAGGATGTTCAACGGTGGAAAAGATTAGTTTTACAGGGGCAGGATTCTCGTTTCAGGATAGCAGATGATGATAGTTTGCGATTACATGATCGATGGGTAGTTCCTAATACACCTTGATTACGCCAAGGATTGCTACAACGTGCTCATTGTAGCAGCTATTCTATTCATCCTGGTGGCAAAAAGATGTATAGGGATTTACGTTCACAGCTTTGGTGGAAGAGGATGAAACGAGATGTGAATGAGTTTGTACTAAAATGCCTGAATTGCCAACAAATAAAAACTGAAAGAAGAAGACCAGGAGGTGAGTTGAGGAGTTTGGACATACCGACTTGGAAATGGGAACATATTTCGATGGATTTTGTGACTCATTTACCAAGAACTTCCCCAAGATATGATGCAATTTGGGTTGTTATCGATCGATTAACAGAAGTTGCTCATTTTATACCATATAGTATGCATTACACTTATGTGGAGATGGAACAGCTGTATGTCTGGTATTCCTATATCTATCATTTCTGATCGAGATCCCAGATTTACTTCACATTTCTGGGAGGGATTACAGACTGCGATGGGGACACAAGTGAGATTGAGTACAACATATCATCCACAGACTGGCGGCCCAACTGAGCGTACTATACAGACTTTAGAGGATATGTTACGTGCATATGTTATGGATTTTGAAACTACTTGGCCTGAATCAATACCACTGGTAGAGTTTGCATATAATAACAGTTATCAAACAACTATTCAGATGGCCCCATTTGAGGCATTGTATGGGCGACGTTGTAGGTCTCCACTACATTGGGACGATACTGACAGGGAAACTGTTGGTGGACCTGAGATGATCCAAGACATGGAAGATAAAGTAAAATTAATTAAACAAAGAATGAAAGCAGCTCAGGACAGACATGTTGCATATGCAAACAAACGACATCGACCCTTGGAATTTCATGTTGGTGATCATGTGTTTCTGAAAGTGTCACCTTTCCGTGGAACAATGCGATCTGGTATGCGGGGAAAATTATCACAGAGATATGTTGGTCTGTATGAGACATTACAACGGGTTGGTAGCGTGGCTTATCGATTAGCTCTACCTCCATCTTTATCAGGTATTCATGATGTATTTCATGTATCTATGTTGCGGAAGTATGAGCCAGATCCGTCACATGTATTACAGCCGCTAGAGGTACATCTGGATCCTGATTTATCTTATGTTGAACGCCCTATTTGTATTCTGGATCGGGCAGAACGAAAACTTCGTAGTAAAGTAATATCAATGGTAAAAGTTTAGTGTGAGAGACGAGGTGTCGAGGAGGCAACTTGGGAGACGGAGCGACATATGAGGGAGCTCTGTCCCGACTTATTTTGATGGTATATGTATTTATGTTTTATTTACATATGTTGATTAGTTGAATTTCGGGGTCGAAATTCGTTAAAGGGGGGTAGAAATGTGATGCCTTGGAAATCATATAAAATTATAATTGAGAATTATGACGTAAGCATGTGGTCAGATTGTAATTAAAATAAATCACATGTCCAAAATAAATTGTTTATTGTAACACGTGTTAGTATTTTGGTCATAACTTTCGCATACGATATCGGAATTAAGCTAGTTAGCTGTCCATGCGAAGATACAAAAGATATCTATAATTTTTATGTTGACTGTATTATCAAAATATGAGTCGAAAGTGACGAAAATGGTCTTATAAGGTATGACACATGTCATCCTCCTACGATGACACATGTCATACTTTAATAATATAATATTATAATATAAAACAAACATACTTGGTGGTTATCATTCAGATTGTAATCGTGAGCATTGAAAGGTAGTCTGAAGGGTTTTCAGATTTACAAATAAAATAGCCCTAGTCAATCTAGTCGGGTTTTGATCAAAGAAGTTACATATTTGGAATCAGTAAGATACTTCTCGAGGCACGGGACATCAAGAACAGTCTAATCCTAATTAGTAATTATCAGGTACGTGTTGACGTACGAGCATGTATTGATATTTATATTGATGTTGTTATGAAATAGCGATGATGGTAAATGCATGATGATGATGGGGGTTGCTGAAATGAACGACGTGTTGTTATTAGTGTTGTTGATTGTGTCGTAGTATTAAGGGAGCGGCGATGGGGTATAATAGGTTTGGTGTTGCCACTATATCGATTATTTACAATGGGTCGCAATGATGATGCGACGATGGGGTATAGTAGGCTTGGTTTGCCACTATATCGATTATTTACGATGGGTCGCAATGATGATGCGACGATGGGGTATAGTTGGCTCGGTGTTGCCACTATATCGATTTGCACATCAGCTGTGATATGATTGAGATGATGATTGATGGATTATGATTTGATGTTGGATAATGGTATTACACAAACAGTCAAGAAATCTTCGTATTATTCCTATTGATTTCAGGGAGTATTTCTGTTAGATTTTCAGCATGTTATAATGTTGATAGACTACTGTATGTTTATGCTGTTATTATTGCTGGTGTTTATGCTCACCCATTTTTGGGGCAGTTTCTGTTGAAACAGGTATCAGGCTTAGACGTTAGAGTTGGATACATGATTAGGAGCTATTGAGTCTGAGATGTCTAAGTCCTTGTCACTTACAATGAAGTTGTCATAGGATAATACATATGTTTCAACTAGTCGTGGCTCGCATGTGAGCTTGTTTACATCTGTATATGGTTGTATGTATTACTCTATGATTTGGTTATCCTGTGTTGATGCATGTGATTTATGTCATATTTAAATTGGGTAGACGTCATATATTTTTGTGAACTTATATATGCCATATTGTGTGTTGTTGGGAGGTCCAATTACGGTGAGATTATGTCAAAAAAAATTATACAAATGACGTCATGTGTTGTCTGTTTACGTGGTGACGTTTGAGGTGCCACATAATAAGATTCAAATAATTTCTACACTATATAATTTTAATCAAGGATCCATAATTGATGCCAAACAATTCAACATAGGAATAGTTTTCCAGTATTTTTTAAATTTATACTCAATTGGTTCGACAATACCTGTAAAAAACGGATCAGATCAATGTAATGCAAAACATTCAATAATTTCATAAATTTTATTCAAAAATATTGAAGAAGTTGGATAATAACAGCCCAAAAATAAATTGGTAGCATCATAAAAAGGTTCTAAAAAATTACAAATATTAGAAGCAATTTCCCAATCAGTTTCTTCAATATGAAAATGTTCGGCCATCCTTTCATTAAAAAATAAAGTGATCACATTTTTATAAGGTAAACATGCTTGCAACATTAAATATGTGGAATTCCATCTTTTAGGAACATCATAAGGAAAATCTTTATAATTCATACCATGAGAAATACATAAACTTTTGAAGTCTTGTGTTAGGATCGGACGGGAGTGTTAAGAGGGGGGTTGTGAATGAACACTCCTCTAAAATTAATTCTTATTGATTCCACTCAGGTTAGTAAATGAAATCTGTTTCTTAACCAGTACTTAAGCAGAATAGACCACTGAAATGAAAGTGCGGAAACGGTCTGTTCATAGCTAGTAAGAACGGTTGATGGCTATGAAATGCAAGATAGTGCGAAATGTAAATAGACGAGATATGTTTCTGGAAGTTCGAAGGCAAATCCTTCTACGTCTCCCCTTCTTCCAATCAAGGAAGGATTCACTAGAAGACTTTGAGTAATACAACTTTTTGTACAACCCCGATTTAGCTTTATTTACTCCACTGCCAGACTGAAACTCCTAGTTTCTCAATCTGTTCAGACACAATCTATCTGACAGTTACAAAGATATCACTCTTCTATCTTAGAACAAAATACAATTGAAAGAGTGGTTTTATACAAGCACAAATGATCCTTAAGTGATCAAAATAAAACAATAGGCTGTGCTTCTAATTTCGAGCAGATCAACAAGTTGAACTCTTTTGATGATAGTGTTCTGCTGAACTGAATGCTTGATAAAGTTGATTGAACTTTTATGCGTTTTTTAATCTCTCGTCTCTTGTCGATACTCTCTTGAGCTTTTGAAGTTGCACCTATATATAATCGTTTCTGCCAACGACAATAATTCCTTTTGTATGCAATTCTATACTCTGGTCAGTATCTGAACAACCTGCAGTCTTCTTCTTTAGGTATTTTCCTTTCTGGTCTGTCCTTTCGGCGCTTGTCAGATAGACTCTCATTTGTCTATTTACCATTTAAGATAATCTTCAGTCCTTGGTCTTGTTTAGCATTAAATGCACCATTAAATGCTTCAATAAATTACAGTTGATTATTCGGACTGAAGGCCGAAGCTTACTAACTTTGTCTGTTCTGATCTGATCTGCATCGAGCTGGTCTGAACTGATCTTGTTGATCGATCTGGATCTACGTCGATCTGGTCAGTCTGGTTTACAACGATCTGGTCTGTTTTGATATAGGCTTTATTGGTCTGATCTGTTTTGTCATAGGCTCGATCGGTCTGGTCTGTTTTGTCATCTTTAAAATCCGAAATTAACAAATTCCCCATTTTTGATGATGACAAAACCTAGATCCTTTATTTTTATTTTCCTTGTTCTTGTGGGAGTTAAGTTCAAAATAAATGAACTAACTGAACACTTTAGTGTTTTAAGGAGTTAAGATCGATTGAGTCTCTTAGTTCAAAGTAAATGAACAGACTGAGAAAATGAGATATTTATAAATACTTTGATGAATACATTAACTGATATTCATTACAAGTAATTTTTCTCGGCTGAGCTCTTATTTATTTCCTCGGCTGGCCTGACTTCTTTTCCCCCTTTTTGTCAGCAGCAATCTCCTGAAGGAAATCTACGATCTGCGTAAGCTGAGCGCAAATAGCATCCAGGCGAGTATCTTGAGCAAGGAGGGATTTGGCAACTGTAGTTTTTTACTTCGGAAGCCAGCTCGATATGTTCTCTTCTAAGACTGATCTTATATGAAGCTTGTCGAGAGAACAAATCATTCATACCATGTTGTATGTTATTTATGCTCTTTATCATTTTTTCCTTGAAAGAGTCAAAATCCAACGAGGTAGTCCACTGATTGTGGTGCACTTCTCCTACTCGTTGGGAGAGCGAGAGAAGGTTCTCAGATAGATCACGAAGGGACTTAGCCACCAATGGAGCATCGTCAAGGTAGTTTGATAAGTGTTCAGCAGGTGACATAGTCAGCTCAGTTTCTGCTACAATTGGTACAATAGTAGAGTCAGCTGGTTGGCGAGTGTAGGATCGGATGAATTCTACGAGATCAGTAGAAAATGCATGCAAAAATGCCACATCTGCAGCAGACTGATCTGGAGGAGTGATTTGTTCAGTGGGCTCTTCAATCTGTAGAGCTGCAACGATATTGGACACGACTAGATCAGCATCGACAACGTCTGGTGGAACAACTATCTGAGGTACATCTAGGGTGCCGGTCTGAACTTCTGAGACTGAACAAAATGAATGGAAGTGGTAGGGGATTCCAGCAATACATCTATTGCCTCAGTCTCTGCAGCAGGCGAAGCATTAGGAAGTGGCTGCTCCGCTGTCTCCATAATTGGTGGCTCAGAGCTTTGCTCTGCCACAGTCTTGCTAGCTGTTGGGTGATCCGGACTGGGAGCCGGAGTTGAAATGTTGAGCCTCTGGCGATGCATGCGAACAACCATATGGAGAGTGAGAATGTGTGGGGTCCTCGTTACTTAATCCATTATGTATCCATTAAACATATATATGTGAGTCTGAATTAAGTAATATACCATGCACGGATTAAGAGTTCATGCTAGTTAAGTTGTTTACAAGGTTATCAAAAACCTAACAAACTATACATATCATGTACATAAACAACCTAATTCAAAAGAACTCCTAGGCAGTGGTTCCCCTCGCAGCGGAAATCATGACTCACGCTCCCCACGTCTATGAGTCCCTACAGAAACATTCACAAGTGAGTATAGATAACAACTATCTCAGTGCAATATCAAAACACAATATCAATATCAATGATAAAGCACAATAAATCATATAACGTAACGTGAATGTTCTGTCTCATGCATCCACCAATGCACCATGTCATGACATGTCTCAACACATACCCTATTATCATGAGACTAAAATGATATGCCTATTCAGCTCAATATGTCAGTGGAACCACCTCACATCTTCATATTAGCAGCACATATCATAGTACCGTCCTCAAATGATAATAGCCATAGCATATATCCAAAAACCGGCATATATCGCTATATAGCATAACCGAGCATATACCCAAACCAGGTGTATATCTCTCTGTCACATAACCGAGCATATATCCAAACCAGGCATATATCTCTATGTCACATAGCCGAGCATATATCCAAACCAGGCATATATCTCAAATGCAGAACCGAGCATATACCCAAACCAGGCGTATATCTCACATACATATGATATCCATGAATGTACAAGCATATGATACTACCAATCATATGATAACAACATAAGACAATTCATATGATATCAATCTCATAACATCATCACACAATATCTATACTCTGTACGTCAATACGTACCTGTACTGCGACACAAACGAGATAAAGCAGTTGTCAATAGCTAAGTGCCTCGTTGTCCTGTCCCCTGAGATGATGCTACAACAATGCCAACAATATATCATGTTATCATAGGCCTTAAAATCTACAAAAATATTTGATTTTTCAAAATATTAACACTGGCGATCGATCGCCATCAGCACCGATCGATCGCCAAAACTCTCTGCCCCCTCGCGATCGATCGCAACAACTTGGCGATCGATCGCCAAAGTGCTCTGTTCATCGCGATCGATCGCGACAATTTCGCCGATCGATCGCCATCCAATTTCACCGCCTTAAAATGTTACTGTCATCGGCGATCGATCGCTCACTCGCACCGATCGATCGCCGATGCCCAGAAAAATGAGAGCATGGCGTTTTCAAGCTTATCTTCATGGTTCTTCTCCTCTAATTCATTTTAAACCATGTCAACCTGTTTCTTGCAATCTCTAGGAACATAATAACATGTTTCTATCATTAAAGAATCCAATTCATAGCATATACACATGTTATGATTCTCCACCTAAACATTTCATATGCTATTTCTCATATAGCAACACCAATGACAAAAACAAGTATAAAACCATGATTTTCTTACCAAGATGGTACAATTCCACTTCACACACCTTCCTAGCTCAAGTTACAAGTGAAATCCAAGCTTACACCACAAGAAAGTGGAAAGAGAAGGAGAGGAGCTTGGTAGAGATTTGTAGGTGTAAAATGGTGTGTTATGTGATTACACCTCCCTTATCCACTTAATATAGATCATTATTCCCTTAAGTCACTTGCTATCATACCATTTCAAGGTAATTACAAGTTAAGTAACATGTACATGAAATGAACCTCACATTCTATTGAAACTCTAATTCACATTAAAGTCATATGCATACTCAAATGCAAACTCATATGCACATATGGATGCACCTTCAACACTTAATCCATAATTCACATGTTTATAGTATGAATGTATTACACACCATGTTTCATGCCTTCTCATATTTCATTTCATATATGAATCAATTCATTCTTGGTTCCACTCGAACCCCCATTATCATATCGTCAAGTGATATAATTACACCATAATCATATCATACGTGTATTAAACAAATCGAGGCATTACAATTCTCCCCCACTTATTGAATTTCGTCCTCGAAATTGTAGATACATAATATGCATATCAAAATACGCAACTCAACAATACTACGATATGACAATAGGAAACATGATCATGTATGCAACACTACAGTATATATGTACCAACCGTAACATAAAACTGTAAAATCATACCAGTAAACAAATCCGGATACCGTTGCATCATATGCTGCTCCGTCTCCCACGTTGCCTCTTCGACACCCCTTCTGTCCCACTGTACTTTAACCATAGGAATCACCTTATTACGCAACCTGCGTTCAGCTCGATCTAAGATCATAACCGGTCGTTCCTCATACGACACATCTGTATCCAACTGTACATCAGGTAGCTGTAATACATGACTCGGATCTGGTTCATACTTTCTCAACAGTGAAACATGAAAAACATCATGAATACTACTCATTGCCGGTGGTAGTGCCAAGCGATATGCCAACGTACGAATACGTTGCAACACCTCATACGGACCAACATATCGTGGAGACAATTTTCCACGCTTACCAAACCGTACTACACCTTTAAAAGGTGAGATTTTCAAGAACACACGGTCGCCAATTTGAAATTCAAGTGGTCTACGTCGCTTATTAGCATACGCAGCCTGTCTATCCTGAGCAGCTTTAAGTTTAAATCGAATGACCTTTACTTTCTCTTCCATCTCATGAATCATATCCGGTCCATGCAAGGAAGACTGATCCACATCATCCCAATACAATGGCGATCTACATCGTCGCCCATACAAAGCTTCAAACGGTGCCATCTGTATACTAGATTGATAACTGTTGTTATAAGAAAATTCCACTAATGGTAACGAATCTTGCCAAGAGTTATCAAACTCTAATACACAAGCACGCAACATATCCTCTAGCGTTTGTATCGTACGCTCTGTTTGTCCATCTGTCTGAGGATGATATGATGTACTCAACCGCACGTCAGTTCCCAACGCTGTCTGTAACCCTTCCCAAAAGTGAGAAGTAAATCTCGGATCCCTATCCGATACAATGGAAACTGGAATACCATGTAGCCTCACTACATGTTGAATGTACAACTGTGCCATTCTCAGATATGTATATGTCATACAATATGGCACAAAATGAGATACTTTGGTGAGTCTGTCAACAATCACCCAAATAGCATCGCAACCAGAAGACGTCCGTGGCAAATGAGTCACAAAATCCATCGTGATATGTTCCCATTTCCACTGAGGAATTTCCAAACTATGTAATTCACCTCCTGGTCTTTGTCTTTCCGCTTTCACTTGTTGACAAATCAAACATCGTTTCACAAAACTCAACACATCCTGTTTCATACGTTTCCACCAAAATTGGGTACGTAAATCATGATACATCTTCTTTCCTCCAGGATGTATACTGTATCTACTACAATGAGCACGTTGTAGTAGTTCTTGGCGTAGTCCCAATGCAGCAGGTACTACCCAACAAGTCTTGTATTTCAAAACTCCATCCTCTGCAAGTACAAACTGTGATGTTTGTCCTTGACTTATCAGTTCTTTCCAATGTTGTACCTCATCATCAGTCGTTTGTGCCGTCCTGATTTTGTCAAAAATATCGGGTTCAACTAACAAAGTTGATACCCGTACCGGCACTGATTCCATATCAAAACCATAACCCAAAGTACAACAAGCAGTCATCAAAGTAGATAAATGAATCACCTCATCAGCCGTATGATGTACTTTTCGACTCAAGGCATCTGCTGTAAGATTAGCTCTTCCTGGATGATATTCAATCTCACAATCATAATCTTTCAACAGATCCATCCATCTCCGTTGTCTCATATTCAACTCCGCTTGAGTGAATAGAAATTTTAAGCTCTTATGATCTGTATATATGGTAAACGACGTACCATATAAATAATGTCGCCATATCTTCAATGCAAAGACAATGGCAGCCAATTCCAGATCATGTACTGGATACCGCATTTCATGTGGCTTCAACTGTCGTGATGCATAAGCCACTACATGTTTGTCCTGCATCAATACACAACCCAAACCAAGTAAAGATGCATCAGTATAAACTGCAAACCTGTCATGCTCAGATGGAATGATCAAGACTGGAGCTGTAGTCAATCGATGTTTTAATTCCTGGAAACTACGCTCACAAGCCTCTGACCATTGAAATGATACTCCCTTCTGTGTCAAATGTGTTAATGGTTTGGCAATCGCTGAAAATCCTTCAACGAATCGTCTATAATATCCAGCCAAACCTAAGAAACTACGAATCTCTGGCACAGAAGTAGGTGCTGACCAATTCAACACTGCTTCCACTTTCTTTGGATCAACTGATATACCTTCCTCTGATATGACATGACCCAAAAATCCAACACTAGTCAACCAAAACTCACACTTACTGAGTTTGGCATACAACTGATGTGTCCTCAACAATTGCAACACCATATGCAAATGTTGAACATGTTCAGCATCACTCCGTGAATAGATCAATATATCATCGATAAAGACAATGACAAATCGATCAAGGTATTCCTGGAAAACCCGATTCATTAAACTCATAAAGACAGCAGGAGCATTTGTCACTCCAAATGGCATTACTAGAAACTCATAATGCCCATAACGAGTTCTGAATGCTGTCTTCTGTATATCTCCTTCCCTCACACGTATTTGATGATACCCTGACCTCAAGTCAATCTTAGAATATATCCGTGATCCCTGCAACTGATCAAATAAATCATCAATACGGGGAAGAGGATATTTGTTCTTTATGGTTACTTTGTTCAACTGTCTATAATCAATACACAATCGCATTGTCCCATCCTTCTTCTTCACAAATAAAACCGGAGCACCCCAAGGCGATACACTAGGACGTATGTACCCCTTGTCCAATAAATCTTGCAATTGAGTTTTCAACTCTTTCAATTCAGTTGGTGCCATCCGATAAGGAGCCCGTGAAATTGCAGAAGTACCAGGTATCAAATCAATACCAAATTCCACTTCTCGACTCGGTGGGAATCCAGGTATCTCATCTGGAAACACATCCGCATATTCTGCAACCACTGGTATCTCCTCCACTTTCCTTTCTAGTTTCTGTTCAGTTACATCAAGGGCATAAATCAAATAACCCGCATGTCCACGTTCTAACAAATGCGACATTCGGATTGCTGATATCAAAGGAATCTTTGCCCTCGATCCCTGGCCATAGAATAACCATTGATTTCCAGTATCAGACTGAAATCTCACTATCTTCTGACTACAATCCACAACAGATTGATATTTACTCAATACATCAATGCCAAGGATACAATCAAAATCTGTCATGCCTAACACAATTAAATCAGCCTGTAGCCCATACTCAGTCTCAAACTGAATATCACAATCAGACACACTCTGACAAGTCATTACCGTAGTTCCCATGGGTGTCGAAACATAAAGAGGCATCAACAGTGGAGACGAGCATATATGATACCGATCAATAAATGCTTGTGCAATAAAAGAATGTGATGCACCAGTATCAATCAACAGTAAAGCAGGATAAGTAAATAAAGTACACTTACCCGCTATCACAGTATCAGGAGCTGCCTCTGCTTCCTCCCTGTTTAGTGCATACACCTGAGCCTGAGGTGTTCCTGTCCTCTGTCCTCCACCAGACTGTGGTACACCCTGTGGTCTCTGTTGTACTGTAGTTTCTGAAATGGGTCCTCTCCTCTGTTGTCCACCCACTTGAGTACAATCACGGATCACATGTCCGGGTCTCCCACAACGAAAACAAACTACTGGATTGAATTGAGGACAATCTCGTTTCAAATGTGGTCCACCACATTTAAAACATTGCACAGCACTTCCACTACTACTGCCTTGGAACTGTCCTTTCGATTTGCGATCACCCCCTTTTTGTGATCCAAAACGTTTTCCACTAAACCTAGATGAAGATGCACCACCTCGTGGTGATTTAAAGGAATCTCCTCTAGGTCGCATACTGTCAGATGTAGGTGGTTGGGCTTGTCCAACATCTTTATACACCCCTACCGCAATCTCAGCCATCTCAGCTCGAGTCAAGGCTTCTTCATAAGATGTAGGGTTATTGGACATGACCCTATCAAACAATTCAGGCCTCAATCCTTTCACAAACTGTCTAATCTTGGCCTTTGTGTTGACAGCAATATGTGGCACATACCGGAGCAAAGAAGAATAATGCACAGCATAATCAGATACTGTCATTGCTCCCTGTCTCAAATTGGTAAATTCATCCTCTTTCCTCTGCCTTGCAGCAACAGAGAAATAATGCTCCAGAAACTTTGTTCTAAACACATTCCAGTCTACTGTATGTCCTTGAGCTCTCAACTCAAGTACTGTGGACTTCCACCACATCATAGCCTTCTTGGCCAACTGATATTCAGCTAAACGTAACCAAGCAGTCTTGGCACACGGTGCTGATACAAATATCTGTTCTATACGTTCCAGCCACTCCTCTGACAGTTCCCCTGACTCAGTCCCCTCAAACCTAGGTGGCTGATAGCTCAGAAATTGTGTCAATGTTAATTCTCCAGGCAACAGTACCTGTTCCATTGGTCCTTGCTCAATCGGTAGTAGTGGCACAGGCGCCATCCGTACACTCGCATTGCCACTCATGGCATCCCCAACATCCTCATGTAACCCTCTGTCTGTCATAACTGTATAACAAGGGTTAACAAGAACATTCAAAAGTATATAACATGTTAGAATAACATCATATTCTAAAATCTAACATGCTATTATCCTTCTCAAAGTGTTTAGGTAACTCCCTAATACACTTCCTCTACCCATGTTCACCCCGTTCTCGAACCACTGCTCTGATACCACTAATGTGGGGTCCTCGTTACTTAATCCATTATGTATCCATTAAACATATATATGTGAGTCTGAATTAAGTAATATACCATGCACGGATTAAGAGTTCATGCTAGTTAAGTTGTTTACAAGGTTATCAAAAACCTAACAAACTATACATATCATGTACATAAACAACCTAATTCAAAAGAACTCCTAGGCAGTGGTTCCCCTCGCAGCGGAAATCATGACTCACGCTCCCCACGTCTATGAGTCCCTACAGAAACATTCACAAGTGAGTATAGATAACAACTATCTCAGTGCAATATCAAAACACAATATCAATATCAATGATAAAGCACAATAAATCATATAACGTAACGTGAATGTTCTGTCTCATGCATCCACCAATGCACCATGTCATGACATGTCTCAACACATACCCTATTATCATGAGACTAAAATGATATGCCTATTCAGCTCAATATGTCAGTGGAACCACCTCACATCTTCATATTAGCAGCACATATCATAGTACCGTCCTCAAATGATAATAGCCATAGCATATATCCAAAAACCGGCATATATCGCTATATAGCATAACCGAGCATATACCCAAACCAGGTGTATATCTCTCTGTCACATAACCGAGCATATATCCAAACCAGGCATATATCTCTATGTCACATAGCCGAGCATATATCCAAACCAGGCATATATCTCAAATGCAGAACCGAGCATATACCCAAACCAGGCGTATATCTCACATACATATGATATCCATGAATGTACAAGCATATGATACTACCAATCATATGATAACAACATAAGACAATTCATATGATATCAATCTCATAACATCATCACACAATATCTATACTCTGTACGTCAATACGTACCTGTACTGCGACACAAACGAGATAAAGCAGTTGTCAATAGCTAAGTGCCTCGTTGTCCTGTCCCCTGAGATGATGCTACAACAATGCCAACAATATATCATGTTATCATAGGCCTTAAAATCAAATTCTACAAAAATATTTGATTTTTCAAAATATTAACACTGGCGATCGATCGCCATCAGCACCGATCGATCGCCAAAACTCTCTGCCCCCTCGCGATCGATCGCAACAACTTGGCGATCGATCGCCAAAGTGCTCTGTTCATCGCGATCGATCGCGACAATTTCGCCGATCGATCGCCATCCAATTTCACCGCCTTAAAATGTTACTGTCATCGGCGATCGATCGCTCACTCGCACCGATCGATCGCCGATGCCCAGAAAAATGAGAGCATGGCGTTTTCAAGCTTATCTTCATGGTTCTTCTCCTCTAATTCATTTTAAACCATGTCAACCTGTTTCTTGCAATCTCTAGGAACATAATAACATGTTTCTATCATTAAAGAATCCAATTCATAGCATATACACATGTTATGATTCTCCACCTAAACATTTCATATGCTATTTCTCATATAGCAACACCAATGACAAAAACAAGTATAAAACCATGATTTTCTTACCAAGATGGTACAATTCCACTTCACACACCTTCCTAGCTCAAGTTACAAGTGAAATCCAAGCTTACACCACAAGAAAGTGGAAAGAGAAGGAGAGGAGCTTGGTAGAGATTTGTAGGTGTAAAATGGTGTGTTATGTGATTACACCTCCCTTATCCACTTAATATAGATCATTATTCCCTTAAGTCACTTGCTATCATACCATTTCAAGGTAATTACAAGTTAAGTAACATGTACATGAAATGAACCTCACATTCTATTGAAACTCTAATTCACATTAAAGTCATATGCATACTCAAATGCAAACTCATATGCACATATGGATGCACCTTCAACACTTAATCCATAATTCACATGTTTATAGTATGAATGTATTACACACCATGTTTCATGCCTTCTCATATTTCATTTCATATATGAATCAATTCATTCTTGGTTCCACTCGAACCCCCATTATCATATCGTCAAGTGATATAATTACACCATAATCATATCATACGTGTATTAAACAAATCGAGGCATTACAGAATGTCCATCTCCAGCTGAGCTATGACCGCACCGTCATCCTTGACAGTCGGGCTGGTGGCATCAAAATTTTCCTTCTTGGCTTGGATAAGTAGATTGGCAAGCCTCAGTCTGTGGTTTGCCCGGCACAGCTCCTTGCCATATACTGCACTGCGAACATCATTAGTTTCTGTCCCTTTCAAGACTTCTTGTTCCATCTTGTGCAGCCGCTTGAGTTTGCCAAAGAACACTGAAGTGATTGGCCGTTCTGTACTCGACCCATTCATCGAATACGACGGTCAATTCCTGTACTTTGTCTTCTACATCCTCCATGGCAATATCAATGGCCGTTTGAGCAGCTGATTTGGGCTTGGAAGGTGCAGACTCAGTCATAACGACTTTGCCCTTCCCAGCAACAGACGAGGGCTTAATCCCAGATTGTGTGTAGTCACCCAGTTCTTTGATGATGATTCCCTTGATAGCAGGGATACTGGTGGGGACTTGGGTCACAACCTTGGATATTGTGGGTGGAACTTTGGATGGTTGATGTGGAGCTTGGGATTTTGGGGGTGGAGCTTGGGATACAGTGGTTGTTTTGGTTGAATGAAAGATAGTTATGGGTTTAGGGTTTAAGGTTGCCAGGGGTTGTTGATTTGGGTTTGTGGCTTCTTTGGTGGAGGTTTGGTGGGGGATGAAGTGGTAGAAGCAGACTGAGTTTCATCAGAATCCGTCTGGACTACCAGCTTTCGCTTGGCCCTGATTGTCTTCATCTCCACTGCCTGTTCTGCACCAACTTCCATTCTGACAGTCAGAACATCCTTGGGAGTTAGCGGAGCACTTTTAGATTTCAGTAGAGCCAGTCCTTTAGGATTTATGATCTTGAATGGACTGAGTGCTAAAGCTTTCCCCAGCTCGATATACAAGGATTCCAGCAGCTTGCTCAGAGGGACGGCAAAACAGACAGCCTGTTTTGCTGAGGTGATTTTTTCTAGTAGAACTCCAAACAAGATGGAAGACCAGTTCACCTTCTGGCGAAAATATATGGCTGCCATTGCTCCAAATTTCTCCGATGTCAAAGCATCAAAGCTCCAGCTTTGGTTAGCAAAACCTTTCCGACGACGCCACAGAGCACCTGAAAGTGGAAGAACATCTCCTTCTTTTTGACTGATGGCCTGAGGGTAAGTCCGAAGACTGATACTCGGCACTGAAATTCTTCCATAGTGCCTCTGGACAAGTTAGCAAAAATGGTCATGCCGGATGTAGGAAGACCAAACATCGCAGTGAACAGCTCCTGAGAGATTTTGACAGTCTGGCCATTCACAGAGGAAGAGATGGAATTCTTTTGAGCCACGGCGTTTGAAAATAGTTCCTTGATCACCGATTCATAGAACATCGTGCCACACTCCAGAAATTTCCGAAGATAGGAAGATTCCAGATTCTTGAATGATATCATTTCTTGATCGTCCATTCTGTATAAAGCATGAAACACAACAGACAGAGAGTTGTGAGTGATAGTTGCCATTTGAGTGATTGTAAAGTAAATAGGAAAGATGGAAGGATTTTGAAGAGAGATAATCAGAATGCAGTAAATGAAAAAATGAAAAGTCTAAAAGAAATGTACAGCCTGATAAATAGGAGATGACAGACACGTGTTTGTATCTCGATGACTGATATTTCAAAATTCAAATTTTAACGGACCGGGTGAGAGAATAGTAAGGCGGTCAAAGTTTGATCAGTCCGGGCTGTAAATATTACTATGTTAAAGGTTTATAGTGTTTTGAAACAGATCACAAGATAATATCAGATCGATAGAGATCAGTCTGAAAGTCCGGACCGGTCTGTATCTTACTTACCATTGTATTATCGATCTGTGCTAACACTAAATCTTTAAAAAGAAACAGAATTAAGCAATCGTCAAATACAATAAGATAAATCTATTAAACCAAGAATTTGATGAAAATAATTAAACTTAGCCTCAGGGAGTGTTTTAGTGAAGATGTCTGCAGCTTGCTAGTCTGTTGAGATGTACTCGACCCGAATCTCCTTTTTGCCAACATGATCTCGAATAAAATGATGTCTGATATCAATATGTTTAGTTCGAGAGTGCAAGACTGGATTATATGTGATAGCAATTGCACTTGTCTTGTCGTAGAAGATTGGTGACTCAGCAGCTTGAATGCCATAGTCTCTGAGCTGATGTTGAACCCAGAGCAATTGAGCGCAATAGCTTCTAGCGACGAGATATTCTGCCTTAGCTGTGGATGTGGCCATTGATGTTTGTTTCTTGCTAAACCATGATATCAATCTTTCACCTAGGAATTGACACGTTCCACTGGTGCTCTTGCGATCGATCTTACACCCTGCATAGTCAGCGTCTGAATATCCAGTCAAATTGAAATTAGAATCTTTGGGATATTAGAGACCAACATTCTGAGACCCTTTCAAGTATTTAAGAATACGCTTAGCAGCAATAAAGTGGGATTGCTTAGGATCAGATTGAAATCTGGCACACATGCAGACGGAAAACATAATCTCTGGTCGGCTCGCTGTAAGATATAACAGCTATCCGATCAGACATCGATACATTGTTACCTCAACTGTCGTTCCCCCTTTGTCTTTATCTATCTTGATTGATGGACTCATTGGAGTTGAAGCAGTTGAGCAAGTCTCCATAACAAACCGTTTAAGTAGCTCCTTAGTGTACTTTGTTTGATTAATGAAGATTCCATTATCGAGCTGTTTTACTTGTAGACCCAGGAAGAAAGATAATTCTCTCATCATACTCATCTCAAACTGTCCCTGCATTAACTTAGAGAACTTCTCGCAAAGCTTGGGGTTAGTTGACCCAAAAATAATATCATCAACATATATTTGAACTAACAAAGTATATTCACCCTTAGTAAATTTAAATAAAGTTTTATCTACTGAACCAATATGAAAATCATGATCCAGAAGAATTGAGACAGAGTGTCATACCAGGCTCTTGAAGCTTGTTTAAGTCCATACAATGCCTTATTCAGTAAGTATACGTGATCTGGAAACGAGTGATTATGAAATCCAGGAGGTTGTTTGATGTAGAATTCCTCCTGAAGTTTGCCATTTAGAAATGCACTCTTCACGTCCATTTGATAAACCTTGAAATCTTTAAAGGCAGTATATGCAAGAAAGATCCGAATGGCTTCTAGTCTGGCAACTGGTGCAAAGGATTCATCAAAGTCGATTCCTTCTTCTTGTCTGAAACCTTGTGCAACCAGTCTAGCCTTGTTTCTGACTACTATGCCATTTGCATCTAGCTTGTTTCTGAAGACCCATCTGGTTCCAATAACAGACTGATCACTTGGTCTGGGAGTTAAACTGCACACCTGATTCTGTTCGAATTGGTTGAGCTCTTCTTGCATAGCCTCTATCCAGTTATAATCAGTTAAAGCTTCGTCAATTTGTTTGGGTTCCAGATTGGATATGAATGCGGCGTGAGTGAATTCATCCATCATCTGTCCTCTGGTTCTTATAGGTGCAGAAGGACTTCCAATCACGAGATCAGGTGGATGCCTCTTTGTCCATCGATAGTTTGATTCTAGAGCATCTGGTCCTGATGGAGATGGAATGCTAATATCATCAGTATTGGTCTTTATATTGATATCCGTTAGTATCGGATCAGCGACATCAGCTCGATCTGGTATAATTTCAGTGCCTTGCTCCGGTCTGTCTGATACTTCAGGTTCCGGTGGATTGTCTCTTGACCTGTTAACTGCAATCTCATCATCACGGTTAGCTTCGAGATGGATATTTTCCATCTGATTTTGAATTAATTCCTTGTGGTTCTTAATGCACAGTGATTCATCAAAGACTACATGAACTGACTCTTCTACAGTCAAGGTTCGATTATTGAAAACACGAAATCTTTACTTATAGATGAATATCCTAAGAATATTCCATTATCTGACTTAGCTTCGAATGCATTAAGATGATTCTTACCATTGTTATGGACGTAACATTTGCAGCCGAATACATGAAAGTAAGAGATAGTCGGTATGTTACCTGTCCATACTTCATATGGTGTTAAGTTTAACTTCTTGTTAATCATAGACCGATTCTATGTATAGCATGCAATATTGATAGCCTTTGCCCAGAACTTTTGAGATATACCAGAGTCAGCAAGCATTGTCCTTGCTGCTTCCTTAAGTGTTCTGTTCCGTCGTTCTGCGACTCCATTTTGTTGAGGAGTTCGAGCTACTGAGAATTCGTGCTTAATTCCTTGGTCTTCTAGAAAGGATTCAAGATTCTGGTTTGAAAATTCAGTGCCTTTGTCACTTCGAATCCTTTCTATACCAGATGATTTTTCGTCTGAACGCGCTTCAGCAGCTTGATCATTTTTGGGCCGGTCTGATCTTTACTGCTAAAAAATATAGTCCATGTAAAGCGTGAGTAATCATCAATAATAACAAGAGTCTACTGATGTGACTAGAAATAGCACATCTATTGCGCTTAATTGTCTACGATTTGGTATATTTTGATGGATAAATTGATACATATGCTACCTAATCGTATATTTGTGTAAATGTAGGGAAATGTTAAGAAATCAAGCTAAATGATGAAAGAATGAATAAAGTTGAAGAAAAGAGGAAAAAATCGGAATCCAAGACACATTTTGCTCCTTTCTCCTCAAATTTATATATGTTTGAGCCAAGTTTTGGAAATGTTGTCCATAAAAAAGTTGTATAACTTTGAGTTATCTTTGCGTGGACAGCTGATTCATTGAATTCGGAGTTCGTACGAGAAAGTTACGGCCAAAATACAAAACTTGTAAGTAATCCTTAGAGCATACAACGCAGCGGAATAAAATTTTTAGGATTACTAACACCGGATCTATACATAGGGATTCATATCGGATTAGAGAATACATAAGAGTCTCACCCTTGTAGCGTGTTTGAAGCAGAATCCACGGAGCAGCACCACGTCCTACGCCTTCTCCGAGTCACTAGCAAAACTCAATGAGTTTTGCCTCAACGGTATCCACACGATCAAATCGGGTGAAGGGAAAGTTTAAGAACAAGTTGCTAGACAAGTTCTTAAACCAATACACGAAGCACACTCGATTCTAAATCGAAAGGATGGCCGGAATTCACTCTAGCACCATTGACTACCAAGGAGCCGAGAGCTTTTGTGAGAGGCGGCCGAAATCCTTCTTTTTGTGTGTAGGTTGAATGATATGAAGTTATGTCTTACAATTAATCATAACCTTGTATTTATATTAAAAGGCTTTTAATTAAGGTTCAAGACTTTCTTAAAGTCTTATGGGCCCAAACCCATGATTTAATTAAAACCTTTTAATCACTTAATTAAGACTCTTCTTAATTAATTAATTCATCCAATGAATTTAATTTCCCTTCTCGATTTAATCTTTTGTGCGACCCGATAGGATCTTGTAATGTTGGCAGTGACATAAAATCTCATTTTATGTCGCAAGCATTGAGCGGTATCTAGCAACACATCAATGCTACCCAAATTACAAGAATGTCAATGACTCGACATAACCTTTAGAACTTGTGATAATATTAACCATGTAACTTAATCCCTTTGTCCTTTGTGTTTAGATTGAACACGAGTCATGGAATAGTCATACTCGTATATCCGGTCTTTATTTCTTGATCCCCAAGTAGAACTAGAATAAACGAATAAGCTCGATATCTCATATCGACTCATTCGAGCATGGCCATGCATTTTAGTTCTCACTTGATCAAGGGCCAAACACATCTCCTGTTATATAGGAGGGACAAATCCTATCTCGATCAGTCAACATCCCTCTACATAATTCGTAGTGTATCCAATAGTCGCCTTTATAGATTACCCTGTTACGGGTAACGTTTGACGATATCAAGATACATAACTCCTTATGTTGGGATCTCTGATGATCACAAGTCGTAAGGATTACATACATTATTATCACTATGAGAACTGCATATGACGATCATATAACTATCCATGTTGCATTCTCATGGTGGGTTTGTTCAGTACATCTTTCTCTAACATGTACCCATATGTTGATTTGATATCTCATATCAATGAACAATTCATCGATCAACACATACTAGTCTCTACGTATTATCATTATCCCTTTCATGATAATACTTGACTAGGAACATCTTTAAGAATAATACAATATTATTCTAAGGACATTAACATATATATTAATTCACAATGCACAGTTAAAAGAATAATATATAATAATGAATTGCCATTCATAAAACCATATTACAGAATATGTCACAAACAATCATCTAATGACTTGTCTTAGGGCATATCCCAACGAAACTCGCCAGAAACTTTGAAGACATACATAATTACGCCATTATGAAGCGTAATTACGCCAATGCTACGGCAATTAAAATTATGAAAATTGAAGACAGGCGTAATTACGCCACTTTGACGTGTAAATACGCCAGAAACGTGGGAAGCCATAATTTTGACACGTCATCAGGCGTCTTTACGCCATTTTCTGGCGTAGCTACGCCAGCAGAGTTTTGGAAAGTGTAAAGACTTGATTTCTTTCCTTCCCACATGGATTCTAACATACTCCATTAGCCTCCCTACATATAGAACTCAAAATTCAGACCTTTGAACAATCTAGATAGTTAGGGTAGAGTAGTTTAAGATAGTTTTACAATTTTCTTTCAATTTTGTTGAAGACGGCTACGAAGATCGAAACGAAGACGGGATTGACGACCTCGACGAGCGGAGATTGGATTAGTTTTCTCTCCTTTGTTTTTATTTATTGCTTTATCTTAGATTATGTCTAGTTAGTTGTAATTCTTGGTTGAGGAAGATAAATCCTTGGATTTTATTTATCTTGGGGAGATTCTTATGTTTTAATTATCAATTTTATTGAGTATCAAGAGTTTTTCTGATTTTATTGATATGATTGTTGTGTTTGTTTATTGGATTGACAGCCTAATAACTTGCATGAAATCTAATGCTAAATTAGATATCAAATACGGAATTTTTTGATCCCTCTAATTTACGAAGCAACTAAGATTTATTAAATTTCGCTTGTGAGTTTGTTAAATTCTTAGGAAGAACACTTGACTAGATTAAACATAGACGCTTGGATTATGTTGTTTAGCTTCATCGATCTCACTAGTTCATATGCTATCATCGATTTAAATCTTAATCGCTTGTATTTTGATTGATTGATTGATAAGTGTTAAACTAGAACGTTTGGGTTACTTAACTAAAAGTAAGGTGAGATAGAGCTTTGATTATTTGATTAAACGTCCAACGATGAATATTCATATGAAAAATTGAGTCTTTTGTGAATCGATGAAATAGATGATAATTCCAAGGAAGAGTCGACTGATACCAAGAATCACTTTCATTAGTTTAATCTTTAATTTTAATTTAAGTAGTATAATTCATTCACAACCCCATCTTTTATTGTTTTGATTTTGATTTTCATTAACACAAAGATTCACACCTCCTTGTGGGATCGATCCCTACTCACACTACTACATTATTGTTATCGATCTTGAGGATTGAGTGGGGTTAATTTGGGCGTATACGAGAAACGCTACCATCTGCCGCATTCCCCCTAAACTTGTTATTGGTATGTGACCAAACAAGTCCATATGCAATAGTTCTAAAAAACATGAGGAGGATTTGGCATTCTTGTTCTTGAAGGATGATCTGATCTGTTTGCCCATTTGGCAAGCTTCACAGATCTTATCCTTAGCAAAGTCGATCTTGGGTAGACCGATAACTAAATCATGTTTACACAGGCTAGAAATATCCCTGAAGTTAAGATGATTCAAGCGTTTATGCTATATCCAGTGTTTATTATCATTATTAGCGATGAAGCAAGTAGGATTATCAGGTTGAACACAATTCCAGTTAATCTTATAAGTATTCACATTCCTGATTCCTACAAGCATGGTTCTACCATCTGATGTTTTGACAGTGCAAGTGTGTTTGTGAAATTCTACAGCATAACCATTATCACATAATTGACTTATACTAATTAGATTATAGCATAAGTTTTCAACTAAGAGTACATCATTTATAATAAGGTTACCATGGGCAATCTTACCCTTGCCCACGGTCTTATCCTTTGAGTTATCCCCGAAAGTAATTTTAGGACCAGTGCATTGTGTGATTTTAGACAGCAGCTAGATGTTTCCCGTCATGTGTCGAGAACATCCACTGTCTAAGTACCAGTCAGACACTTGCTTCTGCAGTACCTATTATCAAACAAAATAAATGTTGGTACCCAATCCTACTTGGGTCCGGAACGGACCGATGAGCGTGGCTATGCCTTCATGGCTGCCATCGCCTGGGGCGATCCAGACCCGAATTTGCACACTTGATTTTCTTCAATCAATCCACTATTCAACCAAAAACCTGTACACTAAGTAGACACATTAGTATAACAAACACAAGTTTTGTTGATCATCAAAACTCAAAAATAATCCGGGGATAAATTAAGTATTAAACTCAACCATGCGCCGAGGCTCGCGCGCAGGGGGGAGTTTGCCCGAGGTGATGGCTTGATCGCTTGAGGCGAAGGCCTGAACGCCTGAGGCGATCGATGCTTTGCCTGAGGCGATCGATGCTTCGCCTGAGGCGATGGAAGATTTTGAACAGCTAAGGCTACGGCATTGATTTATGGAATTGATCGCGTGAGGCGATACATACATCGCCTGAGGCGATGCGTGTATTATGGTTACCGTTGGGGCGCGGCGATGGTGATCGCCCGAGGCGATGTCCGAGGCGATCGAGGAGTGATTCAAGCCTTGAGTGTAGCAACGGCTAGTAAGAGCCTTGGGGGCCTCCTACACTATAAATATGGATGCTTTGGAGCATTTTGAAGACAAGAAACAAGCCTACAAACTTCAACAAAGCTTTGCTTATTCAAATTTCATATAGCATTGCAATCTCCATACATTTGTGTTGTATTGGAGTTTGTGATTCTTTTCTTTGATGAGAGTCTTGTTTTCTTCGTGATGGTACACCGTGAAGGTGTTTGTTGATTTATTGTAAGTTCCTCCAACACCGATGCAAGTTGGAAATTGTAAAGTCATCAACAAGTAAAGTTGGTGCAAGTGTTGTAGCTATCCTTGGAGCCCTTAAGACCAAGAAGACTCGTGAAGAGCGTTGGTAACTCGGGAAGAGTTTTGTGTGGCTATCCTTGGAGGCCTTAAGGCAAAGAAGACTCGTGAAGAGTGTGGTGCTCGTGAAGTGTTTTTTGTACTCGGGAAGAGTGTGTTGTGGCTAACTTGGAGCCCTTAAGGCCAAGATCTTTTTCGTTCTAGTGGAACCTCGGTTAAAGGTTTTCTAACCGGGAAGAAGAGACGTAGGCGATTCATCGCCGAACTTTATAACAAATTCTCTTGTCTTTTATCGCTTTATTTCAATTACGCATTTATTTACTTCTTCATTCTATTTAGTTATCGATTGACTTTAGTCTTCCGCAGCGCAAACTCTTTTATTTGCAAACTCATTTTAAAAAGCTAAAGTAGCCAAAGAACCTCATTCACCCCTCTCTTCGGTTCCAACAAACACAATCGGTAAATAGATTATAAACAGAAGAAGAATGTGATTTTGGGAACCCACACCTGAATCAGCTTTAATGGCTTGTGTGTGTCTGGTGTGGTGTGTGCTGATCTGTTTCGGTGTTGTGTGTGAATGGAGGCCTTTGGTTCCTGTTAGGCAACCTATATCTTTGTTGGACCAGTTGTGAGTTGTGGTAGTTGGGTGGTCTTCCTTGCCTTAGATTCTGCACCTTTGAGTTTGGTCTGATAGACACAAAGCTCGCCGGTGCTTTTTCTTTGGCTTGGTCAACATAACCAATGCCCTTTCTCAAACCTTTATCCTTGAAGGAGATTCCTGTTTGAGTTATAGGCACTTCGGATTCATATATTGTGATGGAACTAACAAATGTCATTTGTTTGATTTTGTTCCTTTCTAGCAACAACTCAGATTCATCTTTGGTGCTTTTATTGGTGCCAAGCCTATGCCGGTGATGTCACCGACACTTCTTTGTACCTCTTGCAACTCCTCCAATGAGGCTCTTGATTTTGTCCATGTTTTGAAATGAGAAAGTTTAGCATTTTGTGTGCTAATTCTCTGATTTTCTTCATAGAGCTGTTCATATGAGATTTTCAGCTTATCCAGCTCGATCTTCAGACTGTTGCATTCACATAGCTTAGAACAGCTTGGTTTGATATGCTTGTCTGTTTGATCTTTGGCTTCAACTTTAATTTTCTCAAATGATTCAGCTAATAGACTGTAATCATTAGCCATGTCTTGTAGTGCAGACATGAGCTATTCTCGTGTGAATTCATTTGAGTCAAGGTCGAGCACCTTGTCTTTCTGCTTGTCTCCTCCTCTGTCATTAGGCATTGGATTTCCTAATCGCTTTCACTTGAAGAACATTCTGAGCTTTCTGATTCTTAGTCAGTCTGAGCCCACTTGCTGTTACCTTCCTCTGCTACCAGAATCTTTTGAGCCTTTCCGTGATGACTTTTTCGATCTTTGTAATGCTTCTTTTTCTTGTCATCACGATGCCTTTCTTTTTCATCTTTCTTCGGTCTGGTGCAATCTGCAATAAAATGTCCGGTCTTACCACAGTTGTAGAAGTCTGATCGTTAACAGTATCATCTTTTCTTGATTTATACTGATGAGAAGGTTTAAATTCCTTTTATTCTTTGACATGAGTTTAACAAATTTTTTGATGAACAATGACATAGCATCATTACTTATATGTTCGATAGATCGGTCTGTGGAGGGGGTGGACTGGTCTGGAATGGCTGCAAGTGACTTGTTTGGCTGAGAGGTGGATGGCTCTGCTTCACCTCTGGTGATCAGCTTAAACTCGTACGCCTTAAGATCAGCGAACAAATCATGGAGTTCGACTTCGTTCAGATCTTTAGACTCCCTCATGGCAATCGTCTTGACGTCCCATTCCTTTAACAATGCTTTCATCACCTTCAGAGCAATCTCTCTGTTGGAATATACCTTGCCCAGACCGTTCAGTTCATTGATGATGCCAGTAACTCGTTCATCAAACTCGTTTAGAGTTTCTCCAAGCTTCATCTTTATGCTCTCAAATTTTTGTAGAGCTAAAGTCAGCTTGTTTTCCTTTGCCTGGTCATTCCCTTCGCAGAGCTGTGCAATCTTCTCCCAAATTTCTTTGGCAGTGGAGCATCTTAATCTTGCTGAACATGTTCTTGTCCAAAGTTTTGAACAGGATGTCCTTGGCTACATTGTCTAGATTGGCTTTCTTTCTTTCTTCATTTGTCCAGGCAACCCTTTCTTTCTCGATCATTTGAGGTTCGCCACTTAACCCCCCCTAGTGCAGGATTTACTTTTAAAATTTTCATTGGTCCGTCTGTAATGACGTACCACATATCATCACCCTGAGCTGCCAGGTGAGCTTGCATTCTGATTCTCCAATCATCATAATCTTCTTTTGAGAACATGGAATCTTGTTGAAGGATGTCATCAGTCCATGTATTCTATTGATTAAGAATGCCTGCTCTGATACCACTTGTTAGGATCGGACGGGAGTGTTTAGAGGGGGGTGAATGAACACTCCTCTTAAATTATTCTTATTGATTTCACTCAGGTTAGTAAATGAAATCTGTTACTTAACCAGTACTTAAGCAGAACAGACCACTGAAATGAAAGTGCGGAAACGGTTTCTTCTTAGCTAGTAAGAACGGTTGATGGCTATGAAATGCCAGATAGTGCGAAATGTAAATAGACGAGATATGTTTCTTGAAGTTCGAAGGCAAATCCTTCTACGTCTCCCCTTCTTCCAATCAAGGAAGGATTCACTAGAAGACTTTGAGTAATACAACTTTTTGTACAACCCCGATTCAGCTGGATTTACCCCACTACCAGACTGAAACTCCTAGCCTCTCGATCTGTTCAGACACAATCTGTCTGACAGTTACAAAGATATCACTCTTCTATCTTAGAACAAAATACAATTGAAAGAGTGGTTTTATCTAAGCACAAATGATCCTTAAGTGATCAAAATAAAACAATAGGCCGTGCTTCTAATTTCAAGCAGATCGACAAGTTGAACTCTTTTGATGATAGCGTTCTGCTGAACTGAATGGTTGATAAAGTTGATTGAACTTTTATGCGTTTTTGAATCTCTCATCTCTTGTCGATACTCTCTTGAGCTTTTGAAGTTGCACCTATATATAATCATTTCTGCCAACGACAATAATTCCTTTTGTGTGCAATTCTATACTCTGGTCAGTATCTGAACAAGCTGCAGTCTTCTTCTTTAGGTATTTTCCTTTATGGTCTGTCCTTTCGGCGCTTGTCAGATAGACTCTCTTTTGTCTATTTACCATTTAAGGTAATCTTCAGTCCTTGGCTTGTTTAGCATTAAATGCACCATTAAATGCTTCAATAAATATCCGTTGATTATTCGGACTAAAGACGAAGCTTACTAACTTCGTCTGTTCTGATCTGATCTGCATCGAGCTGGTCAGGTCTGATCTTGTTGATCGATCTGGAACTACGTCGATCTGGTCAGTCTGGTTTACAACGATCTGGTCTGTTTTGATATAGACTTTATTGGTCTTATCTGTTTTGTCATAGGCTCGATCAGTCTGGTCTGTTTTGTCATCTTTAAAATCCGGAACTAACATCTTGTTTTCTAGCAACTGAACCATTCAGAATTTAAGAGTGATCTTTATTTTTTTCTAAATGAAGCTCAAGTGGTTTCAATCCATCTTGCACACACAAATTTAAAATATGACATGCACAACGAATATGAAAAAGATCACCATTTAAAATTGGTTTCAAATAAGTTTTTAATATAGTAATTGCAGCAGTATTATTAGTTGCATTATGAAATAGAGAAGATTTTATTACTAATATTATATTCATTAGTAACTTGCATAATGGC
The DNA here is from genome assembly GCA_907163345.1 of Haberlea rhodopensis. Lineage (NCBI taxonomy): Eukaryota > Viridiplantae > Streptophyta > Magnoliopsida > Lamiales > Gesneriaceae > Haberlea > Haberlea rhodopensis. The sequence goes on from CAJQUN010000010.1 coordinate 11,688,545, forward strand.
ATTAGAAATAACTCCACGCGTATGAGGCCAATCAATTTTTGTGAAACCTAAATTTTTTTTATGTAACACCCAGTTATCGTCAATCCAATGTCTCTTAGCACAGAGATATGATGCACTGCCAATATAAGTTGTCCAAATATCACTTGTTAGTCCTACTTTCGATGAAAGATTACCTAAATAGGTAATTAAATTTGCTTTATATTCATTAAAAATTGTGAATGCATCCGATTTAATAGTATTTCTTGAAAATCGTTTATGTTGACGTTGCAAACCTAAATGAATATAATTAGTGAATTTCGCATCATCCCCCATTGAAAAAGGTTTCTCCGCCCATACGATGTATTTTTAGCTAATTCTATCCTACCTCTTTCAACATTATAAGTGAAAATACCTAAACTTGAACTACTACTACCAGTACCGAATTGTGAAAGAGTAGTTTGGTTACCATCCGTTGGTTCTCTTTCATGTTTAGCCATGTGTCTTAGTAAATGACCTGTACCACCAGAAGAAGCATATGCATAATTTTTTTACATTTTTTACAAACTGCCCTTGATCCCTTTCCCTTAACATTTTCTACATCGAATAGTTGACATCCATTACTAGTTCTTTTTTTTTTAAGTTCTTCTACTTGATGATTGAATATTTGGTGTGCTTTCTTCATTTTCTTGAAATTGATCGATTTCATCATCATAATTCACATTATAAGATGAATCGGCCATTATGTATATAGACTATAATTATCTAATGCAACAAATATAAAAGTTACCATATATTTGCTAGGAGGAGTATTGGCTTTGTTGCTTGTGCTTGTATTGGCAAACGTAAGACGAACTTCTTTCTTCTTGTGAACAAATGAAAGTATAACGTGTCAAGTATATAGAGCTTTGAGATTGAGAGGATAAAATGTTTCCTCAACACACACATATATATAACAACAAAAAAAGTTTTTTTTTTTTAAAAAAGCCGTTCAACAGCACTTTTTTGACCGTTGGCCATTGGCGATCAATCGCCATTTATGTGGCGATCGATCGCCAAGCCCGTGTATAGCCTACTGCCTCTAGGCGATCGATAACCAAGCCCGTGCATAGCCTACTGCCTCTAGGTGATCAATCGCCACATAATTGGCGACCGTTCACTGATTTTAAAAAAAAAAGACAAAACAGTGTCGTGCAGTGCCGTGCCAGCCCACAGGTGGCATCCCTTGGCCCGGCACGGCCCATGTTCCAGGCCATGCTTGGCACGACACAGCACTGTAGCAAAACAGGTCGTGTCGTGCCGCTCCGCGTCGTGCCATGCCCGTGCCTGCCGCTCCGTTTGACATCTCTACATGGCAGCATCCATCTCCAAACTCCATTGCCGAGTGGTGAAGCGAAGAGCTGTGCGAATTCATTCTCGTACCCCGCGTACATTTCAGCAAGATGATGAAAGGAAATACCGCATATGAGTTTGAGATTGAATTTGAGCAAAAACATACTCACTTGAGATCTTGATACATAGAATTGATAGAAATATTATTATTTATATGTACAAATACTAAAATTGTTAAATTTATTTAATATATGTGTCAAAAAAATTAATTAAAAATTTATATGAGCCTGAGCTAATAGCTAAAACTGATTTCACTTTCAACTATGATCATACGGGCTTCCATTTTCAACCACAACTAGAATAAACCAGCAGAAGAAGATTTCATTTTCATCAACTGAACTGAAAAACAACAAATCCCAGTTTCGTACATATAATTTACAAGTTTTACACAATAGAAGAAGAACTCACAGGAAATGTAACGCTACCAGAAGTAACCCCTAACCTACAGTACCTAAACAAGAAACAAAATAACTTATTGTCGACAAATCATGCTCGACTTTGCTCTGTAACGACGAGGAGTCCTCGCTATGTAAACGGGTCAGAAGAAGTGAGTCTAAAGCTTTCTACACCTAAGATAAAGATAGGCACATGATATATGATCAGCAAATTATTCAATGGCTTTGCTCCCCCGAATCTTCACCGGTTAGCGAATGATTATTGTCAATGTCAGTAATCTTGGAACCTGGAATGGAGCTCGAAGAAGCCAAGTTGTAGTTCCCTTGGAAAGTAATGGAAGTAGTCGGATTCGGCTTCGGCCCATTATAGGCTACTTCATATCTTTCTCAGAGATAGGGTTACTAGAGGAGGGTCCGAATGTTATCGTGTGCTCGTATTTTGGTTTCTTGGGCCTCTGCTCTTGCTGGTGTCCGGGAAGAAAACTTCCTATCACAACCTGATGCATACGAAAGATTGAAAAAAGGATTTACACCTCAAAAATTCACAGGAACAGAATGTTTTCATGAATAATTCTAATGTAAATAACAAGATAAGCGAGGACGAGGGAGTTGTAATATCCGGTCTCATTTCGGATCCTGGGAGAGGTTTTTTATACCTGTATAAAACTATATAATGAATTCTCCTAGGATGCATTTGAATCAAGGTATTTAAATCTATGATTCAAATCCATGTTACTGATATGTGGAATATCAGACTTAGAATGCTCATTCTTACCATCTATTAGGCCAAAAGTCGTAAAAATTACATTTGGTAGCAATTCTCATACCTGAACAGATCCTGCAGCCACTAGCATGCCAGCTAGACCTCCCCCCAGTACACGATCATCTGGTCCGGCCAGAGAGATGCTCATTCCACCAGATCTAGTTCTTGTCAATCCATTATCATTCAGAGTAAACGATCCCGTCAGAGAAAGAATCTCAAAATACCCCTGTAGAATGAACATACATGTTATTTAAAACTAAGGTATTGCATCTCACTAGTGACAGATGAAACAATTCCGTAGCACAAGGTTACATGTAAAGTGGGAGAAAGTAAAACTCCAAAAACATAGGAAGGGAGGCGAAATCATACTTCTATATGTCTAACTTTTACAATTTACATGAATGAAAGATCGATTACATAACGCCACTACCTCCTAGGTCAAAGTACCGCCAGAGGAATTAGATTGCCGCAGTGTAACATTTGAGATAGCGATGCAGCAAGAATGCAAATGGCTCTACATCCTTGCTGAGAAAAGGACATTATCTTCATACCAACATCCTGAAACAGATAAATAATATTTAGTCAAGAGTAAAATTGGCCGTGAGACCCGCAATACAAAGAGTGGGATTGCTGTCCGTATAAGCAGCCAATATGGATCATTTTAGACTCTCGGAAACACTTGTATATAGGAATGACTGAATTACCATAAGTTATTTAATTTAAATTGGACGATTTACTTAATGCCAAGCTCAAAGTGATAAACAGTAGCAACACATTATTTATACCTTTCATGAATGACAATGTCTTGGCTCTTCCAAGATTCAATATAAAAGTCATACTTCAAACTTCCACCTACAGAATTGCACATCGTTCCCCCTACAACATACAAAAAGATAAGGTAAATCATTCAATTAAAAACAATATAAGCAAGCAACTGCTGCAAATTATTATTTTCGTATCCATGAGTACAAATAATACACTTACCATGTGGCTAGCATAAGTTACAATATCAGAAATCATTAAAAATATTTTCTTAAGTTCCACACCAACTGCACAAACAAAATACAAGATCTCTACCGATCATGCAATAATAACGGAAGTCCAAAGATTTTTTTCCCTCGCTTTTGGATCTAGCATTCCGTTTACGAAGTGGTGGTACTCACGTAGTTATGGATTCTACTAACGAATCATTGGAAAAACATCTAAAAAAATGATTTTCTGACTTCGACCTTTTTAGAAGATAAATTAGATAATGCTGTGTCATGTATTACCTTTCAGCTATATTGTCGCCTAAGTTGCACGTTTAGGAGTAGAAACGAAACTAGAAACAAGAACACGTGTTAATACATAAACCGAGGTAAGGACCCATGCTTAGAGGTGCTTTAATATTAACAATTCTGCATTACCAGGTTAATCCTGTCTTACTCAGAAGCCCAAGTCCACCTGTATCATGGGTCGAATCCACATATTTCTCGACCATTTTCTTAATTCTTACGTCATTTATGCACACAACAATTATACATTAAAAAGAGAAATGCTTGTTCTGTCACATCAGCTCAAAGACATCCCCAAAAACAAAATTGATTCTCAACAATCATGAATTATCAGCGTATATAAAGTTCCAGATTCTAAATGCGACACTTATTTTATGTTATAAATATAAACTTGACCCATATATAAGTAGATCTAGTTTCTTCACACTTGTAGCCAACATATTTATCAGGGGTTATCATGTATATTTTCTTCACAAGATTTTCACCTCGGTCGAAAATCCCTGGTCCACGCGTGACATGCAACAAAAATAATAACAAGAATGCTCTAACACAAGTTAGCAACAAAAAAGAAAAAAACAATTTCACCATCCACACAACATAATCACAATAAAAGTTATTTCATTACAAACCAACAAAACTACCAAAACCTCACACTTAATATCAGCAGCAACAACGGGTACCTGGACTTTTGAATTTCAACTTTTTTTTTCTTCTTGAAGGAGTCAACACCTCCACCCAAACTCTGATTCCATGCCGAATAATCACCAGTAAGTGGAATTGAAGCCGATATAGGCATAGGTGACAATGCCACAATAGAACCATCTGGTGCATACTTTCTTGGCCTTCCCCTCTTCTTCTTCATCACCTCCATGGCCGCCGGTGCCACCTCACTTGCTGGCGGGACAGTCGACGCCGGCGCAGCAGTCGATCCACTAAATTGGCTCGAATTTTCCACTCTCGTTGGCTCCACCCTGAAGCTTTGAGGAGCTTCAACTCCTCTCACTGCAACTCCAGAGCCCATTAATCCTTGTTTTTCTTCCATTAATACCCTAAACTATAACAGACATCTACAAAATCCTTAAACCCCTAGAGATCCTTAAAAACTAACCTTAGTAACTGAGAAAACCACCCTTCTACAAAATTTACCCCAACTTAAGAACAATAAAAGTAGAGACATGAATTACCAAGGAAATCTTACAAAAAACCCAGTTCGGGAACTCGGTAAATATTGAAATCCGAGATTCAGTCTTAAAAATTTTAAGATCATCGCAGTACAAGTGAGCTCCGCCGCAGGAAAATGTTGGCTAAAATTTTCTGAATCAATTTTCTTCTAATTCTGTCGTTACTGAGCAGATCCTGTCTCCATGAACTTGGAAGAAAAAACAAAATCTTGGTGGGAGTTCGAATTTTTTTTTAGATGTACAAAATAATGGAACACATTTAAATAGATATGACAACGGTTCAGAATTACTCGCTCGACGCTTTAAAAAAGCTTGATCCTTAATTTTAACTTTCGTAAGATGGTTTACGGTTACGGTTTTTGACCTTTTCATTTTTAAAAAAAAGTTAAATTAAATTTATAAGATTTTTTAATAAAATAAAGATTTTGAACCTTTTTTTTTTTTATGATGATCGAAAAAAAGAAGAAAATATAGTTAAACTTTTATAGATAATAGATTGAGAAAATCATATTAATATAACATATATTAAATTATCTATAAATTAATAATTATTAATTTATATATTCCAAAAGACGTAGGAACAACTTCCACCCCGAGAAAGAAGCTTAAAGGACCGAGATCTTTTATTGGAAAAGTGGCACTGAGTTGTTGAAACCTGTGAGACAAGTGTTTTGTTTGAACCTGTAATCAACATATCATCAACATAAATGAGTATACGAGTCATATATGTTTTAGTGCGTTGGATAAACATAGAGGTATCAAATTTGCAAGCTTGAAACCCCAGATTATGGAGTTTATCAGTGAGGCAAGAAAAACATGTCCGAGGAGCTTGTCGCAAGCCATACAAGGATTTGTGGAGTTTGCGTAGGTGTGTCGGGTATTGTGGATGAACAAATCCTGGTGGTTGTGACATATAAACAACCTCTTCCAAAATGCCATGTAAAAATTCGTTTTGGATATCGAGTTGACGAGCATCCCAATTATTTTGAATAGTCAGGGATAGAACAAGATGAATGGTTGCATGACGAACTATCGGACTGAAAGATTCACTTAAATCTAGCCCCTCTTGTTGATTAAATCCATTGGCCACTAACGAGTTTTGTAATTCTCGATGGAGCCATCAGCCTTACGTTTAATCTTATATATCCAACGGCAACCAACCACATTTGCATATAAAGGGGGTGAAACAAGAGACCGTGTGTCATTGTGTAAAAGTGCATCAAATTCCAAATTCATCGCAGCCCACCAATGAGGATATTTTGACGCTTCCATGAAACAAGATGGTTCAATGTGAAGTGGAGTAGTAGACATGAGCAAGGCCTTCAGAAGAGGGTACCTGATAAAGTCATCTAACAGTTTCTTGGGTTTGAAAACTTTGTTCATAGACCGAGTGGTTATACCATGTGTGGATGTAGGAGGTGCAATACGTTGTTGCGCACCCGAAGGGTGAGAAGAGCTATGATCCATAGGTGAATCATGTTGTTGAAAAGTCTCGTCTCCCGCACTGTGAGGAGTTAAACAAGGATTAATAGGTGGAAATGATGAGGTTTACATGGCTTGGATGGTGGGTGAACTAGTCAATTGGATACTTAGGTGGAGAGGAGTAGTGGAAGTGTCAGAGGACTCAATGGAAGATTGGGAGTTCTTGACATAAGGGAAGAGACATTCGTCAAACACGACATGATTAGAGATATAAATTTTTCCAGTGGAGAGGTCGAGACATTTGTAACCATGGTGACCGATACTATATCCCAAGAAGACACACGTTTTGCAACTTTAGTCCAGTTTATGCTTGTTAAAGGGGCGTAGATTAGGCCAGCAAGCACAACCAAACACACAAAGAAATAATCTAGTTTTCCCTTATAGATGACCTCGAAGGGGCTGAAATGATTAAGAACAGGTGTAGGTAGGCGATTGATTATGTAGGTGGATGTGATGAAGGCATCTTCCCAAAATGGTAAGGAAAGGTTGGAGTGAGATAACAAACTGAGTCCAACCTCTACAATTTGACGATGACGTCATTCGACTGAACCCATATGTTGATGAGTGTGTGGACAAGACATATGGTGATCAATCCCAGTTTGTTTGAAATAATTATGTAAGCGACGATACTCCCCACCCCAATCAGATTGAATAACTTTAATTTTGTGTTCAAAATGTTTTTCCACATAACATTGAAATTGCAAGAACACCTTTTCAACATCAGATTTTAAGTTAAGTGGAAAAAGCCACAAAAAATTAGAATGATCATCTCGAAAACTGACATAATAATGAGCACCTGTAGTGGATGCTACAGCAGTTAGGCCCCAAACATCAGTAAAAATTAAATCTAAAGTTGCAGTCGATACATGAGACGATGAACTAAAAGGTAAAGCACGACTCTTAGCACATTGACAATCAGAACAACACTAAAGTTGTAGCCCTATTAATAACGGGAAAGGAACTACGTGAAAGAATGCGGCTAACAACTGGAGCAACATCATGACCAAAGTGCAGGTGCCAGTTTTGAATGGAAACACGGATACTGGAGTGGGTCTGAGGAGACGCGTTATGAGATGAAAACTGGAATAAACCATTAGAGATTGCTGCGGTGGAGGACGGTCCACGAGTATGCCTTCACATGAAAGTAAGAGGCGTGAAATTCAAAATATACATTATTATCATTGCAGAAACGATGAACGGAGAGGAGGTTCCTTTGAATATGAGGAACAAGAAGAATTTTATTAAGGACAAAGGATAGGGAAGGGGTGTAAAGGTTTGTAGAACCTATGGAAAAGATGTGCAAACCTTGACCATTACCAACTTGGAGTTGATCCATGCCTTTGTAATCCTATCGTTTGAGATTTAGTTGAGACATATCATTTGTGATATGATGAGTGGCCCCTGTGTCCAATCATGATCCCATAGATTGGGAGTGGCAGCGACATGAGCTTGTTTATTCTGTGCTCTCGGATCTTGAAAATTATTGTCAAAGCGATAGTAGCAGCGCCTAGCAGAATGTCCTGGCTTTTCACAAACCCGACACAAAATATCAGAGTAACGTTGTGTATCATAGTGAGGAGATAACGAAGAAGCGCCACGAGGGTGATTGTCGCGCCCCCGTCCACGGAAACCACCATGACCCTGTTATTAGACTGTGTGAAACGCCTAGCGTTGTTAGCTTCGGGATGAATTGATGGAACGGAAGAGTGATGCCGTAACAAATGTGATTCAGTAGCGATAAGGAGTGAATAAACTTCTGTTGAGCCTTAAACGCATTGTTGAGTTTAATGCTTAATTAATCTCCAAATTATTTATCAGTTTTGATGATCAACAAAACTTGAATGTATTGTACTAATGCGTCTACTTAGTTTACAGGGTTAGATGGAAAATTTGGTTGGGAAGACCAATGGAAAAGGACCCAAGTTATACAATGACATTTGCGAGTTCATAGGACAAGCGACGAATTTTATGAATGAATATATCGAGCTTGGACGAGAAGGAATGACATCCATGAACAAACAAAATAAGTGTTCAACATGTGTGGAATGATGTTGGAACAATATTTTATGATGGGATGAAGACCCACAAACCAATGATCCGTTGGTGGGCAAATTCTTATAGAAGCCAAATGGAGAGCAGTGAAGTGTTTTGATAATATCTCTTGGCTCGATGATCCGAATAGCGTGATTCCAAAGAGGTTGGAAATCCAACTCAAAATTCTAGATTTCATATTCAAACATCTCAGTCCAATTCGGATTGCATCATGGAGCAAAATGGCATGGAAGTCACAGCAAGTGCAGATTGTAGCAAGGTTGAAGCGGCTGTAGAATTTTGGGCATAACTTCTACATACCTTAATGAAATTCAATGATTTTGGTGTACGTGTAGCTAAGAGGATATGCTACAACTTTGATGTCCACCATTTTTCCTAGAAACGAGCTTAAGATGGTCAAAAAGTGCAAAGGTTGAGAGTGTTGAAATCTGGCAGATAGTTTCATGCGATCCGGGCCATCACCTCAGGCAATCCGAGCCACGCGTGCTAACGCCGCACACCATCGACTGAAGTGATGGCACGGGCGCGTGCCTGGCGATCTGGATCACCCCAGGCGATGCATGGAACGCTTGAGGCGATCCAGAAATGTTCCTACGGCGTAGTTTTCAAGGGCGATCGCCCCAGGCGATGCATGGAACGCCCGAGGCGATCCAGAATTTTTCCCATGGCCTCGTTTTTATTAGGGATCGTCCAAGGCAATGGGGTGATCGCCTGAGGTGATCTGTGTGATTTTTCAAATATTTTGATCGTTAAGCTGAGGCGATCCAAGATAGTTTCAAGCGATGCATGAGCGATTTTGGCCTTAAATGTTGCTAATGGCTATTATGACCTTTGGGAGCCTCCTACACTATAAATATGGATAATTGGCCTCAAGTTGAAGACAAGAAACAAGAGGATACAATACAAGAAAGTTTTGTTCAATTAAATTCAATCTAGCATTGCAAACTTCATACATTTGTGTTGTATTGAGAGTTTGTAATTCATTTATTGTGTGAGAGCTTTGTTCTTCATTTTGTTACACCGTGAATGTATTATTTGAATCGTTGTAAGGTCATCCAACACCGACGCAAGTTGGAAATTGTATAAGTCATCAACAAGTGAAGTTGGTGCATGTCTGTGGCTATCCTTGGAGCCCTTAAGACCAAGAAGACTCGTGAAGAGTGTGTGACTCGGAAAGAGTTTGTTTGTGGCTAACTTGGAGCTCTCAAGGTCAAGATCAAAGTCTTTTAGTGGAACCTCGATTGGACGTTTTCTAGCCGGGAAGAGGAGACGTAGGCGATTCATCGCCGAACTTCTATAACAAATGCTTGTGTTCTTTATTGCTTTATTTACATTACGCATTTACTTTATTATATCTTATTGTTCATTGATCGATTGACTTGAAGTCTTCCGCAGCGCAAACTCGACTTTTGCAAAATCACTTTAAATCGCTAAAGTAGCCAATGAACCTCATTCAACCCCCCCCCCCCCTTTGGTTCCAACAACTTCTTCCAATGTAATAGAGTCTGGGCGTGAGTAGATGGAGGACACAAGGCTGTCATATTCATGACAAAGCCATGCGATGAATAGGAAATGGTGTCATCATGAGATAAACGTTGCCCAGCCATAACTAATTCATCGGCAAGTTTCTTGATTGACAAGAAGTAGTCATTAGCAGATTGGATCCCCTTCTTGGCTTTGGTAAGTTGTGTCTGAATTTTCATTGCGCGTGCCCAAGATTTAGAAGCGAAAATGGTCTCAATAGCAGACCACACAACATAGCAGGTGGTTTGGGAAGCCATCTGGGTCAGCACACTTTCAGTTATTGAAGACAAAAGTGTGCTCAATATGAGTTCATCTTGATGGGTCCAGAGGGCGAAGGCAGGGTTAGGGGAGTAGGTTGTGTCCCCAGTGGCAGAGGCTGTAGAGGCAATATGGGAAGGTGGTGGAAATATGGTGCCATCAAGGTAGCCAAATAAATCTAGTCCCTTGAAATAGGGCACGAGTTGAGCTGTCCAAAGGGGAAATTTATCAGCATTTAGTGGTGACAATGGAAGAAAGGGTAGTGATAGAGGTAGGTGAAGGGGATAAAGTTTCCGAGGTTGGAGAAGAGACGGTGGTGGACATATTTGACGTTAGTCTTTGGTGGCTCTGATACCATATAATAATAGAAGAAGATCTGGAAAACTTCTATTGAATTTTCATTAAAAGAACAATGGGTACAATCTGTGTTAAATAGAGTTTTAATCTATCCAACTCCTATATATAATGTGCATTTGAATACATGATAAGATAATACAACAAGTTGAATATATGATAAAGATAATGTTTGGTGTTATCCATATCTTTTGCATTGTTGCTTGAATCTGATTGTGTTTCTACAATGGATAGCCTACCAACTAAGTCTCTCCCCATGATCAAGTCCGATTACATATCTTTTGATACCTAGAAAGAAGGCTTACAAATCGTTCTTTTGGAGAGAATAAAGTCAAGGAAGATGGTGGTGGTGCGCTTCCGTGACTTGTGGGGCTGCTTGTTGGCGGATTTGGTGTTGGGAGGAAGGATTGTGGCCAACCGCCGGTGAAGATAGACGCAAAAGTGTTTTTTTTATACATACATGCACCGCGGTGAAGATAGACGCAAAAGTGTTTTTTTTATACATGCACCGCGGTGCATGTATTTTTCTCATGTGCAGTGGTGCATGTATTTTCACTAAAACGGTGCATGTATTTTTCTCATGTGCAGCGTTACATGTATTTTCATTGAAGCGATGCATCTATTTTTATCATGTGCAATAGTGCATGTATTTTCACTGAAGCAATGCATTTATCCTATGTTGGTCTAATTAATCCTTTTTCTTATTCTTTAAATACCCATGTTTTAACATGGTATAAGAGAATATATAAAACAAAAGGGGGCTAGTTGTGCTGGGCTTTTGCCCCGGTTAAGTTGATGCTACCCTCAAGGGTAGTGTCCTTGATGGGGCATCAACCATGGGATGTGAATATTCCCATCCACATTGGATGTGAATATTATCATCGAAGGGTGTTGCATATTCTTAAAGGCACAACCCTTAAGGTTAGCAACAACCCAAGCTTCTGCACCTAGCCTTCTTCATCGACGCGGGGCGGTGGTGCTGGGACACGCGGCGTTCGCTTTGCTTTTCCTTCCGCAAAGTGTTCGGGAAAATGAGATGAAAAGGAAGGATGCTAAATGAAAAATCTTGGGATCAAGATCTAAAAATTATTATATCTGTGAAACTAATATGTTACTAAAATAGGTTCTTCAAACTTTTGAACGACAATTATATATGAAGAAACTTTACTGATTTATATTACATTCCATTTTGTCTTTATGAAGGTACTGTTTATTCAAAGATTCTGACTTCTAAGCAATTAAATTCTTGGAAAAAGCCTATGGATCTTATTTGTTCTCTTGCTTTCTTTATTCGAAGGATCAAAAGTATGCTTTTTGATACATGCATCGTTTGAGTCTAGAGAGATATGTATCTCACATATACCGCTAGATTCAAACGGAGCATTTATTAAAATCAAATGCATTGCCTTGTTAAATTTCAAAAATTCTGTTTTTGATACATGCACTGCTTGAGTCAATGTTGAGCGTGATATACGTGCATCGGACTCAAGCGATACACATGACTCATGATGTGCATGTAAACGTTGTTTCAAAAAATGAATTAAAGTTAAATTTTACATGCTCGATCGATCGAGCGGGCCAAAAAATTGTTGCCTTCGTGAACAGTAGCTCGATCGATCGTTAGACTCAAGAGGTGCATGTATAAACAACAAATGGCTTCGTTGAGTGCAACAACGACTCCAGTTCATCATGGTGAAAGGCCTGAAAAGTTCAATGAGAACGATTTCAAGCGATGGCAACAAAAGATGTTGTTTTATTTGACAACGTTGGGGTTGGCAAGGTTCCTCAATGAGGATGCTCCTACTATTATGGAGAGTGAAACTGACAACCAAAAGAGGGTTGCGGTTGATGCATGGAATCAAAGCGATTTCCTGTGCAAGAATTATATTCTCAATGGACTGGACAACACATTATACAATGTGTATTGTCTAGTGAAGACGGCCAATGAATTGTGGCAATCCTTGGAGAAAAAGTATAGATCCGAGGATGCCGGCATGAAGAAATTCATCGTTGGGCGATTCCTGGATTTCAAAATGGTTGATACAAAGCCTGTGATAGCACAAGTGCAAGATTTGCAAGTAATCATGCACGAAATTCATGAGTAGGGAATGGTTCTAAGTGACTCATTCCAAGTGGCCGCCATGATTGAAAAGTTGCTCCGTCATGGAAGGACTTCAATAATTATCTCAAGCATAAACGAAAAGAGATGAATCTTGAAGAACTTGTGGTTTGCTTGAGAATCGAAGAGGACAACAAAATTTTCGAAAGGAAGGAAAATTGGCACCAACATGAAGCACGAGTGAACTTAGTGGAAAAACACGCCTGAACAAAGCGGAAATTTGACAGCATGGCCTCCAAATCTGGAAAGGCCAAGAAGTTCAAAGGCAAGTGCTACAACTGTGGGAAACCCAATCACATGGCAAATGATTGTCACAATAAAGACGATCGCGGAAAGGCTATGGATGAAGTAAATGGGACCGAAGAAGATCGTCACTCAATGGATTTGGATGATCTAGCGCTTACCGCTTAAATTATCTTTGAAAGTTGTAAACTCCAAGAATGCTGTGATTCTAAATAAATGTAATGACGATATTTGTTGAAAGCAATAAAATTTATGTTATTACTTCTTGTAGTGAATCTTATGGTTTGTGGAATGATTGTTAGGATCATTTAAACCATCGCATCACAAATTGTAATGTTAAATTTATTGCTTCTATGGGCACTACGTTAACAAAATCGTCATTCATAACATTAGAAGAATCACAACGTCTCTAGAGTTTACTCACAATGATGTTTGTGATGGAAAGATTGTGCAAACTAAAGATATGAGAAAAGTAATTTGTTACTTTATCAATATTTGCACATGATATTGTTGTGACTTTTTTGCTATGAAGCAAAAACAAGGCCAGTGAGGTGTTTAAACACTTCAAGAATGAGATTGCAATAAAATTTAGCAAATGAGTTTTGCTATGGAAAATTGTGAGTAGATTATAGTTGTGTTGTCTAAGAATTTGACGTTTAAGCTTGAATCTGCAATACTATAAAATCTTGAAATCGAGTTTCTAAGCTTTGTACGCTTAAAACACAAGTGATAAATCGAAGCCACAAATTTTGATTAGGCGTTGTAATATCTCAAATTGGTTCATTTTGAATTTCTAAGCTAGTACGCTTATAACATGAATTCGCAAGGTTTAAAATCTTGAATTTAAGTTTTCTAAGTTAGTGCGCTTAAATTGCAAATTGTGAACCGAGTTTGAGAATATTATCCAAGTTTCAACTTTTGTAAGTAAGAACGCTTAAATCCGAAATTTTCAAGAAATAAAAACTTTAATTTGGATTTGTAAGACGATAACGCTTAGAACTTGAAACATGAAAAATTTGAACGTCACCCGAAGTTGTGGGGTTGCAATTCTAGGATTCAATCACTTACCACATTTAGGCAATGACAAAAACCTTGTGATTGAAGGAAAAGAGAGTTTCCTACAATATTTGAAATGTGGGGGTACTTGGCTAAACTAGAAATGAAGGCAAAATTAAAGTCATAACAAACGCCAAATAAAAGACATGAAGAGTTTGACAAATCATGTTGCCAAATAGATTAACGAGTGTGACAAATTTGTACACACCTAAGCATATGTATGCTTGTATTGATGATAAGCTCATTGGAGAAGCAATTTAGAAATCATCAAGTAACAAAGGAAAAATGTTGACGATACATTTTGACATGTGTGCATCAAGAATAATGGTTGGAATGAAGTTTCCAAGACACTTGAAAATGAAATCTCAAGGATTAATTAAAGTTTCAAAGTTTAAGCTTTGTACTTATTTCAAGTTTGCAAGAAATATAATCTTGAACTTGTAATGCGCTTAAATATGAATTGTGAATTAAAGTTGGGTATTTCATTGGTCTCGAATTTTGTAAGAAATAACGCGTTAACAACGCTTAAAGTTTGATGATGGAAATATCCTAAAAGGATAAAATGATGCAAAAGAGGTAATGTGATTACCAAAATTGAAGATATAATGTTGTGGGAAATTCTCTATGCAAAACATATAAAGCTTATTCGGCCAAGTGGTTTTATAAGTTGTTAGAGAAAAATCATGTGCATGCAACTAAAATGTGTTGCGATAATACTATATGACAAATGATTTATAATGGCATAATCTTGAGTGATTATGTGAAATTGCAGATCCGCATATGAAATGATTGACCGAGAGATCATGTGAAAGTTTATCGAGGGGAATGTGGTTAAAACCCTATAATCAAAATCTCACAGTGGATACCCAACCTTGTTGACTGAAGATCCCAAGATCTAGGTCCAAAAGGGACAACTAAATTATAAGATTGTATAAACCCCTTGGAGATCAATCTCCAACCCATTCCTATGATAAGGGGTGTAGCCTGCGAAATGGGTACGAGGATAGGCAAAAGGCCTTAATGATTCCTAAGACATATAAGAATATGTTGGAGTATAGCAGGATACTCTTCTAGGAGATCACCTACGTGGGTGCGAAGTGTGGCCGTTTCAAAGAATGAAAAGCACTTATGAAACCAAGCGTGGTCCATGGCCGAAACGGACACAACCGTAAGAAACCAATACGAAGGTTAGAATTGTTATAGTGTGGGTTCAATTGTCTAGGTTTACACTAATGACTAAATGGTTCAAGACTATAAGTTCACTATTAAGTCAAGTAAATCCGATTGAACACTACTACGGAAGATTCAAAGCCGCAAGCTATCTCTCCAGATGCCATAATAGTTCGTTAAAAGCGCTCAATTGCATACATGCATTAATTTAATTCATGTGGGGGATTGTTGGAAAAAAATGAATTAAAGTTATTTTTTACATGCTCGATCGATAGAGCAAATTGCTCGATCGATCGAGCACTGTATCTGTTTTGTGAAATGGTATGTCCATTCACGTTTAGGGTGCGATTTTTGGCGATATAGTGCCTTCAAATGGTGTCCATTCGGACTCGTTTATGGTTAACTATATATACAACATAACCGCACTTGTTTTAGACAATGAAATTTCGAAATTCACATCATATTTGAAGATCAAAATTTGAGTAATTTTGTGAGTCTTTATCATTGTTATGGTTGAGCGTTTTTAGACCTTTATGGTTTAAAGGATTTGTGATTTGGAGCGCTCCGATCACAAATCATAGTCGTTCTATCTTGGGAGACAAATTCCCAAAGTAAACCGTTAGCACCGTAGCAGGTCAATATTGCCTTAAGGACAGAGATTCCAAATCTCGCCTCGACATTTCTAATACAAAGCCATTTGTTGTTTTTGCTTCCTACTGTCCTAAGATACACACCCATAAATTGTGAATGCAAATGTATTATACATGCACCACATGAGCCTAGCGGTGCATATGACTCATGTGATGCACCTTGTTAAAATTAGATGCTCCACTTTAATATATGCAAATGCACCATTGTGTTAATATGAAAAAAACATGTTGTTTATTCCAAACACCAAATCCAAGTTGCCAATTTTGTTTTCTTTGATTTGATTTATCCAAGAACAAAACAAAAAACACAAAAGTTAGAAATTAGGATCCCATTACAAGTTCCGGTTCAACCTCAAATCCTAGTTCCAGAAGCAGCCACCAAAAACAAAATGTAGCTCTCTACAGTGTGAATCCATTTCATAAGTGGTACTTTTCTACAGTAAATTTAATTTTTGCCTAAATTAAATTGATTATTGATTTTATAAGTGTACCTTTCTACAATTTTCTCTATTAACAAGTATCAGGTTCTTGAATGACTAAGAAAAGGAATTTCCAAAAATCCATCCATTCTATATTGTTCTCAATCATAATTTACATCATCTACTCTCAACAGAATGTTACGTCACCAAAAAATCCATATGGTCCGAAAGTCTTTTGTGGGTATATCGATTCAACTATCAAGTGTTCGTGGCCATTGTCGTTAAGATGCATTTTTGATTAAAGATTGTTATGAAGAATCTCTTCATGGCTTTGTTTTATTGATTGCATGTATCAAGAATGTCTTCTTCTCAGAAGACGTTGAGTTTGTATTCTCAGAAGAATCGTGTGTTTTCTATCCATCAAACTCGAACATCTAAAAATAATTTACAAATTATTTTTAGATTTTAGGATATGTAAGTTTTCAAAGTTGGTGTATTAGATAAAACGAGACAGATACAGTATAATAGTTGGATAAAAAATGTAAAATCTTATATTGACTCTCAGAAAATAATATATATCTAAATCAATATTCAACTATTAATACTATAAATGTATTCAACTATTAAGTTACAAAAATAAGTCAACATGATTTAATTAAATATATGGGGATTTATGTCTGAACATTTTTAAAATAGCTAATTTTAATACTATGTAGAAATTATTATTATTATTTTTTTTAAAAAAAGTAAAATTCTTGATATATGGTCCAATAATAGGATTTATATTTTAAGATTTTAATATCAATATAGTAAACATGTAAATACTATTTTAAATTGCATGCAACAAATAGCAACGATATAATATTTTAAAAGGAATATATATATGTCACCACCGGAGAGTAAGACCCATTGGGCAACCGCCAACAAGCATACTTCCTCTTACACATTGATAACCCTAAAATAGGATTCTTTTAATTCCCAGCCCATTTATTTGAAATCGTCGAAAAAATTCTGATCAATTGAATTGTACATTCAATCGGCAATTTTTTTTAAATCAATGATATTGCTGTAATTATTTTTTAAGTAAATTCTTTTTATGAAATTGTATATTACTTGCTTAATTAATAAAAACTCTTTTTTTTTTAAGTTACAAAAAATAAAAATAATAAAAGAAAGTATGAAAATGTATGGTTAAAAATTTATTTTGTTTTAGCACTTAATAAATCAATTTCTAAACAATTATCTATCCAAGGATCAAAATAAAATTGATCACATAGTTTTAATTACAATATTAAGTGATTAACGAAAATAATATTGCATAATATGAAATTTACTGTTTATTAAGCAGAATAACTTTTATGAACAAAGGATAGGGAATGAGTGTAAAGGTTTGTAAAATCTATGGAAAAGATGTGCAAACCTTGACGATTACCAACTTGGAGTTGATCCATGCCTTCATAATCCTATCGTTTGAGATTTAGTTGAGACATATCATTTGTGATATGATGAGTGGCCCCTGTGTCAACACTCCAATCATGATCCCACGGATTGGGAGTGGCAGCGACATGAGCTTGTTTATTCTGTGCTCTCGGATCTTGAAAATCATTGTCAAAGAGATAGTAGCAGGGCCTAGCAGAATGTCCTGGCTTTTCACAAACCGGACACACAATATCGGAGTAACGTTGTGTATCATAGTGAGGAGAAAATGAAGAAGCGCCACGAGAGTGATTATTGCGCCCCCGTCCACGGAAACCACCACGACACTGTTATTATACTGTGTGAAATGCCTAGCGTTGTTAGCTTTGGGATGAATTATTGGAACGGAAGAGTGATGCTGTAACAAACGTGATTCAGTAGAGATAAAGAGTGAATAAACTTCTTTCCAATGTAATAAAGTCCGGGCGTGAGTAGATGGAGGACACAAGGCTGTCATATTCGTGACAAAGCCATGCGATGACATGTGAAATGGTGTCATCATGAGATAAACATTGCCCAGCCATAACTAATTCATTGGCATGTTTCTTGATTGACAAGAAGTAGTCATTAGCAGATTGGCTCCCCTTCTTGGCGTTGGTAAGTTGTGTCCGGATTTTCATTGTGCGTGCCCAAGATTTAGAAGCGAAAATGGTCTCAATAGCAGACACACAACATAGGACGTGGTTTGGGAAGCCACCTGGGTCAGCACACTTTCAGTCATTGAAGACAAAAGTGTGCTCAATATGAGGTTATCTTGATGGGTTCAAAGGGCAAAGGTAGGGTTAGGGGAGTAAGTTGTGTCCCCGGTGACATAGGCTGTAGAGCCAATATGGGAAGGTGGTGGAAATATGGTGCCATCAAGGTAGCCAAATAAATCTTGTCCCTTGAAATAGGGCACGCGTTGAGCTTTCCAGAGGGTAAATGTATCAGCATTTAGTTTAATGGTGACAATGGAAGAAAGGATAGTGATAGAGGTAGGTGAAGGGGATAAAGTTTCTGAGGTTGGAGAAGAGATGGTGGTGGACATATTTGACGTTAGTCTTTGGTGGCTTTGATACATATAATAATAGAAGAAGATCTGGAAAACTTCTATTGAATTTTCATTAAAAGAACAATGAGTACAATCTGTGTGTTAAATAGAGTTTTAATCTATCCAACTCCTATCGATAATGTGCATTTGAATACATGATAAGATAATACAACAAGTTGAATATATGATAAAGATAATGTTTGGTATTATCCATAAATTTTGTATTGTTGCTTGAATCTGATTATGTTTCTACAATGGATAGCCTAACAACTACGTCTCTCCTCCATGATCAAGTCTGATTACATATCTTTTGAACCTAGACAGAAGCCTTACAAATCGTTCTTTTGGAGAGAATAAAGTCAAGGAAGATGGTGGTGGTGAGCTTCCGTGGGGGCTGCTTGTTGGCGGATTTGGTGTTGGGGGGAAGGATTGTGGCCAACCGCTGGTGAATATAGACGCAAAAGTGTTTTTTTATACATGCACCACTCTGTATGTAATTTTCTCATGTGCAATGGTGCATGTATTTTCACTAAAACGATGCATGTATTTTTCTCACGTGCAGCGGTAAATGTATTTTCATTGAGGCGATGCATGTATTTTGATCATATGCAATGGTGCATATATTTTCACCGAAGCAATGCATTTATCCTATGTTGGTCTAATTAATCCTTTTTCTTATTCTTAAAATACCCATGTTTTAACATGGTATAAGAGAATGTAAAACAAAAGGGGCTAGTTGTGCTGGGCTTCTGCCCCGGTTAGATTGATGCTACCCTCAAGGATGGTGCCATTGAGAGGGCATCAACCATAGGATGAGAATATTGCTAGAAACACTCCATTCAAGTGATTCATTTAGTGGATGTTAGTAACCACTTGTTTAATTGTTCATTTAGTGGTCCATTTATTCCACATTAAATTTATTAAATCTCCCAATGTCATAACATATGAAGTGTTCTATGATGGTTACAGCCTATAAATACTATGTATTTGGGTCCCTATGCCAACAATCTAATTAAGCCATAAAACACCATCTAAAGTGAGATTGTGAAGGCGTAGAAGAGCCAAAAACTAGAATTTCTTGTGAGCAAAAAGCAATGGCTGGAGGTATAATATTTATCCATTTTATTCCTCATTTGATCTAACAAAATGGTTAGATCGTTAAGAAATTACTTACAGTTGGTATCAGAGCGAGTATTACCTCCGCCTTGCTACGATTTTCTCCCTGCTGTGACTTGAAATTTTATTTTATGGAATTTCAAATCTTTGTTTTTTTTGTTGAAAAATAAGGTTGAAAAAGGTTAGGAATTGGGATTTTTGATATTTCTGGAAATTTAAACAAAAATTTCAAGTCCGAAAAATCCTGAATTTCTCGGGTTTCATCGGCTAGAGGTTGATGACAAACAATTTCCTATAAAGACTTTAATTATATAAAAATAATAATAATAATAAATAAATTATTAATTGGCCGACAATTATTTCTTATAACATTACTTAATGTTATAATTAAGTTTCAATTTAGGGTATTTAAATATGTATGCATGTGCATATGATTTTATGATTTAGTTTTTATGTGCTAAAATTATTTATTTGTTGTTTTTGTATGTATAATTTTTATTGTTTAATTATACATGCAATATCGGGTTAAATAATTTAGTACATTAAATTAAATTTGTTGTTCATATTGCTTAAAGTTTGTGCAAAATATATGCACATATTTTGTGAATTAAATGTTGTGTGATCCATATAATTTTAATTAATTAAAGAGTAGCCACAACATCTTTAATTATGCAAAATTATATATTAAGTGTTTTTGGATCACGTTATAACATTATTTGTAATTTGTCATATTTAATATAATAGATTTTCCCACATGAATTTTTATTATATTTGTATGATTAATTAGGATAGAATATCAAATTATTTTTTCTATTTACCAGAAGCAGCCACCAAAAAAAATGTAGCTCTCTACAATGCGAACCCATTTCATAAGTGGTACCTTTCTACAGTAAAGTTAATTTTTGCCTAAATTTAATTGATTATTGATTTTACAAGTCTACAGTTAATTAAACATATGGGGATTTACGTCTGAACATTCTTAAAATAGCTAATTTTAATACTGTAGAAATTATTATTATTATGTTTTTTTTTAAAAAAAAAGAAAAATTCTTGATATATTGTCCAATAATAGGATTTATATTTTTAAGATTTTAATATCAATATAGTAAACATGTAAATACTATTTTAAATTGCATGCAAAAAATAGTTCCTATGATATACCGGAGATTAAGACTCATTGGGCAACAACCAACAAGCAGACTTCCTCTTACACATTGATAACCCTAAAATAAGATTCTTTTAATTCCGAGCCCATATATTTGACATAGTCGAAAAAAATCTGATCAATTGAATTGTACATTCAATTGGCAATTTTTTTTAAATCAATGATATTGCTGTAATTATTTTTTAGGTAACTTTTTTTTATGAAATTGTATATTACTTGCTTAATTAATAAAAAATCTATTTTTTTAGTTACAAAAAATAAAAATAATAAAAAAAATATGAAAATGTATGGTTAAAAATTTATTTTGTTTTAGCAATTAATAAATCAATTTCTAAACAATTATCTATCCAAGGATCAAAATAAAATTGATCACATAGTTTTAATTACAATATTAAGCGATTAACAAAAATAATATTGCATAATATGAAATTTACTGTTTATTAAGCAGAATAACTTTTATGAACAAAATTATTAAACTCATACAAGAACTTCCAAAGCATAATTAAAAATTCTAAATAGTTCTTTAAATATATATATATATATATATATATATATATATATATATATATATATATATATATATATATATATATATATATACACAAATAGTTTCTCTGTGGGGACCAACATTCCCCTATCCTCTCTCTCCCTTAAGTCCTTAACAAACACTCACTTCAGTTACAGAAAGTTACAGAAACTCCATTAACGCTCCGACCAAAGCTCCAAGAAACAACACTGATCAAAGGCTCTCAGAATCCTCAAGGTAATCAGCATTTTGAATTATTAAACAACTATAAACACTTATACTTAATACATATATACAAGACATGTGGTTCTCACGGAGCGTGCGTAAAATACAAAACCATATATATATATATATATATATAATAACTAAGCGAGTAATGATAGTAATATATATATGTATTAGAAATACTTCATTGCCAAGTTTTGATTCATATTCATACTGCATTTTGGCTATATATATATATATATAATAACTAAGCGAGTAATGATAGTAATATATATATGTATTAGAAATACTTCATTGCCAAGTTTTGATTCATATTCATACTGCATTTTGGCTATATATTGTTATGATGATTGTATGTACATTTCTCCATGGCTGTTCTCTCCCATAAGTCCTTAACAAGCACTCACTTCATTTACAGAAAACTCCATTAACACTTCCAGGAACCAAGAAACAACAAGGATCAAAGGTCGCTCAGAATCCTCAAGGTAATCATCATTTTGAATTATTAAACAATTATAAACACTTATATGCATACATATATACAAGACCTGTGAGCCGGAGTTCTCATGGAGCGTGGGAAAATAATGTAACACAGATTTCGATGGTGATAATTGACACTGAGAATCAAATACAACCCTACTTTTCACTATGTCAAAAAGGGGGGGAAAAACCATCTAAAGTAAAATCAGATGTGATAAAAAACACGTAGTGCAAGGTTTGAGGTGAAAATTTTGGCAAGAGAGATTTCTTGGCTGATGCCTGCTCAAACTTCTTGGTAGACTATAGTTCTACTACACTCCTTGTAGAAACTATACAAAATGAAACTCTGATATGCTAATCCTGTAGCGCTCCTTAAAGCTCAACGTGTCAACCCCGACCCTTGTTCTCTGTATTAAATGCACCTACAAAGACAACCCCCAACACATGAGCACATCATAATTCATATTTAACACAATATGAATGTAAAACATAAATGCATAAATCATAACATAAAATACTTCCTGTATTTCCAATGCATTTAATACGCCCATTGGTTTGTCCATGTACCATAACCCATAATCAAATCATTATATGAAATTATGGCTTCTTAATTAAATGTCATGACATAACTTCACTTCTTAATCTTAAATCTTTCTTAGTCAGTTTATCATCAGTGTATTTTAATGCTTCTTACTTCTTAACTTCATAATGAGCGGTACTATCTCCCCCGCTTCATTATTTCATAACAAGCGGTACATTCTTCCCCGCTAGCGGTACCTTCTTCCCCGCTCTTCATACTAGCGGTACCTTCTTCCCCGCTTAGTATGGTATACCCCGCCTCCATGTGCAAGCCTTACTCCACATTTTTAGCGGTATAAGCGTAAGCATTAAAATCATCACTGGGATAACCCTGACTCGTGGAATACACACTCTTATTTCCACAACATAAACATGCAACAACAATGCATGACAATATGTATCATACTCTTAATGCACAACTTTGCATCTATCATGTGTCAAATAGACAAAAATAAAATACATGTTACCGTTGGGATGCCCGTACGTCGCTTACGTACCTTTCCAAAATATGGTGTATTGCAGGACTCTATCCCCTGCGTTGTGTGGCTACCTGTGATGGCTCTACACAAGTGTACAACACAATATTAGATGCCTCAATACCATCCAATACCGAAAACAAATCAAAAATAACAATTTGCCAAATTTTGTCATCTCGCGATCGATCGCCACTCAGCCCCGATCGATCGCGAGATGCTACTGCCTCTTTAACCAAAAAATTTAAATCAGCGATCGATTGCCCCTTTAATGGCGATCGATCGCCAAAGGCTACTGGACCTCTGCGATTGATCGCGCCTTCAGCGGCGATCGATCGGTAGCTCTGTGTTCTTCGCGATTTTTCCAGATTTCCGAACACTCATATTCATACCATTCAAACCAGCACATAAGATATACCACATGCCCAAACCAACATGCTAGTAGCTACAACGTACTACCGTGAGTGTAATCAAATCAAAGTTATACCCAAACTTAAACCCACATGCATGAAAATCACCCAACAATATCATTACCCATCCAAGCTCTTCTGAAAACAGGGTATCATTTTCCTTACCCAGATTTTCGAACACATACTTTCAAATCAATAAATCTACCACATAACACATATAACATGCTCAAGTAAACATGCTAGGAACTTCACAATAACACCTTAAATGAACTTGAATCGAAGGTTTACCAAAACCTAAACTAGCATGCCATTTTCACACCAAACCCATCACAACTCAACCAAAACATTAACCAAAAACAGGGTATGGTTCCTTACCCTTTTTGCTTCGATTTTTGGCAAGTTTCTTGCAAAGAAAATTGGAATCTCCACCTTCCTACTTGCTAAGCTGGAGCTGGATGATATTTTGGTGGAAAGGGGAGGAGTTTCAGACAAGGGAAGTGGATGGGGGAGTTGGGGAAAGAGGTATGGTTAGCCAGCCACTTGCAGCATGGGTCGGGGGGGGGGGGTTGGGTGTTGGGTGGTATGATGTGTTATGTTTTGGTCCCGGAATTTAGCACGATGCATTAAAATATCATCACATGATATTTTTAGTATTTTAAACAATAAAATACTTAAATTCCCATTTAAACATGCTACACCAAAACAATAAACACCCATCCCAAATAATTATGCCACAACCCAAATTCCCAACATATATCACATGCACCCTGAAATAAATTTCCCCAATATAATTAATTCCACCCAAGGAATTAATACCATAATCTTCATAACATGATTAATGTTTAAAATCACATAAACATTTCAGGGATATCACAATACTCCCCTACTTATAAGATTTCGTCCTCGAAATCAGCATGCACTTACCCATTATAATACAAAACATAAATCACATACCAGAAAATAGTTCTGGATAGTGCTGCACCATGTGTCGCTCCGTCTCCCACGTGGCCTCCTCGACACCCCTACGATCCCACTGAACTTTGACCATATGATTAACTTTGTTTCGAAGTCTGCGATCTGCCCGATCCAGAATCCTGATAGGCCACTCCACATAGGACACATCGGACTCTATCTGAACCTCAGAAGGCTGCAACACATGAGAAGGATCTGGCTCGTACTTCCTCAGCATAGACACATGGAATACATCGTGTATACCAGACAGAGAGGGCGGTAAAGCTAACCGGTAAGCCAGAGTACCAACACGCTGCAAGATCTCGTACGACCCCACATATCTCGGGGATAACTTCCCCCGCATACCAAACCGTACCACACCCCTGAAAGGTGAGATCTTCAGAAAGACTATGTCGCCCAACTGAAACTCCAACGGTCTTCGCCGCCGATTCACATACGCTGCCTGCCTGTCTTGAGCTGCTTTCATTTTCCTTCTGATCACCTTAACCTTTTCTTCCATTTCTTGGACCAACTCTGGTCCTCCGACCGATTTACGGTCCACGTCATCCCAATATAAAGGCGACCTACAATGTCTACCATAAAGAGCCTCAAAAGGAGCCATCTGTATGCTTGCCTGGTAGCTATTGTTATAAGAAAATTCTACCAAAGCCACTGAGTCCTGCCAAGAAGTATTGAACTCTAATATACATGCTCTCAACATGTCCACGAGTGTCTGGATAGTACGCTCTGTCTGGCCATCCGTTTGAGGATGATAGGCTGTGCTCAACCTCAACTCTGTACCTAGAGCTGACTGAAGACCTTCCCAAAAGTGAGATGTAAACCGCGGATCTCGATCAGACACAATCGAAACAGGGATCCCATGCAGTCTCACCACATCTCTGACATATAACTGAGTCATCCTCAAGTACGTGAAGGTTATACAATATTGAATCAAGTGAGCCACCTTAGTCAGTCTGTCCACGACTACCCAGATAGCATCAAAACCCGAAACAGTCCTCGGTAAGTGGGTCACGAAGTCCATGGATACGTGCTCCCACTTCCATTCTGGTATCTCCAAACTTCTAAGCTCACCACCAGGCCTCTGCCTCTCAGCCTTCACTTGCTGACAAATCAGACATCTCTTGACGAATGTAGTGACATCTTGTTTCATTCGCCTCCACCAAAATTGGCTACGTAAATCCTTATACATTTTTTTTCCGCCCGGGTGGATACTCATCCTGCTGCAATGAGCTTGCTGTAGTATTCCCTGATGCAACTCAGGCGTATTCGGAACCACCCATCGATCACCTAACCTCAAGGAACCATCCTCAGCCATCCTGAACTTCGACGACTGACCCAGACAAACCACTGTCAACCATCTCTGAACTTCTTCGTTAGTCTCCTGAGCCTTCCTGATGTGATAAAAAATAACAGGTTCAGCTAATAAGGTCAATACCTGTACCGGTGAAGCAGACACATCATAATCAAATCCCAAATGGCAGTAGGAGCCATCATAGCTGATAGACACATGGCATCCTCTGCTGTGCTCCTCACCTTCCGACTCAAAGCATTGGCTGTCAAATTTGCTCTTCCTGGATGGTATAGGATTTCACAATCATAATCCTTCAGCAAATCCATCCATCTCCTCTGCCTCATATTCAGCTCAGCCTGTGTAAACAAGAACTTCAGGCTCTTGTGATCAGTGAATATGGTAAATGAGGTACCATATAAGTAGTGTCGCCAGATCTTCAAGGCAAACACTATAGCTGCTAGCTCCAAATCATGGACTTGATACTTCGTCTCATGTGGCTTCAATTGTCTTGAAGCATAAGCCACAACGTGTTTATCCTGCATCAGCACGCATCCTAGACCCTGAAGCGATGCGTCAGTATAGAGAACGAATCCCTTGTTCTCCCTGGGAATTACCAAAACTAGTGCTGTAGTCAGTCTGTGCTTTAATTCCCGGAAACTCTGCTCACAAGCTTCCGACCAAAAGAATGGAACTCCCTTCTGAGTTAGCTGCGTCAATGGCTTGGCAATCTTTGAAAATCCTTCGACAAAGCGTCGATAATACCCTGCCAAACCAAGAAAACTCCGAATCTCAGATACTGTAGTAGGGGCAGACCAATCCATAACTGCCTCTACCTTCCTCGGGTCTACTGAGATCCCCTCTCGAGAGATAATGTGGCCTAAGAATGCTACGCTGCTCTGCCAGAACTCACACTTGCTGAGTTTGGCATACAACTGGTGATCTCTGAGGATCTGTAGCACTGTCTTCAAATGAATAGCATGTTCCTCTTCACTTCTTGAATAGACAAGGATGTCATCAATGAATACGATCACAAACTGATCAAGGTACTCCTGAAATACTCGGTTCATCAGGCTCATAAAGACTGCAGGGGCATTCGTCACCCCGAATGGCATCACCAAGAACTCATAGTGCCCGTACCGAGTTCGAAAGGCTGTCTTTTGTATGTCATCAGCCCTAACTCGTATCTGGTGGTAGCCTTACCTCAAATCAATCTTCGAATAAAGCTCTGTGCCCTGAAGCTAATCAAATAAGTCATCAATCCTCGGAAGGGGTTTGTTCAATTGACGGTAATCGATACATAGGCGCATCGAACCATCCTTTTTCTTCACGAACAAGACTGGTGCACCCCAATGCAATACACTAGGACGAATGTATCCCTTGTCGAGGAGTTCCTGTAACTGTACCTTCAGTTTCCTCAGCTCTGCCGGTGCCATCCTATAAGGAGCACGGGAAATGGCAGATGTCCCTGGCAGTAGCTCGATCTCAAACTCAACATCTCTGATCGGCGGAAACCTTGGAATCTCATCCGGAAACACATCGATGAATTCTGCAACCACTGGTATGTCCCCGATCCTTAATTCTTCCTTTTCCTCAGATACATCCACGGCATAATTGATGTAACCTGTATGACCGCGTTCCAATAACCGAAACATCTTAACCGCTAAGATCACTGGAATCCTTGGATGAGAGCCGTCCCCATAAAATGTCTTCAGAATCTAATACAAAATTTATGGGTGTGTATCTTAGGAAAGTAGTAAGTAAAATAACAATGGCTTCAAAACAAGTTTTATGTCGATGCGAGATGTGTAATCTCCGTCGTAATACAATATTACCCCGCTATGGCGCTAAAGGTTTGCTATGACAATTTGTCTTCCAAGACTCAACGAAATGACTTGTGATAGGAGCACTCCAAATCACAAGTCTTCAAAACACAAAGGTTCAAAGTACTCGAAAGAATAAACTTGAAGGACAAACAAATTGCTCTCAATTTAATAGTTCAATGAGAACGATTTCAAGCAATGGCAACAAAAGATGTTATTTTATTTGACAACCTTGAGTGAAAACGACAACCAAAAGAGGGATGCGGTTGATGCGTGGAATCAAAGCGATTTCACGTTCAAGGATTATATTCTCAATGGACTAAACAACACATTATACAATGTGTATTGTCTATTAAAGATGGCCAAGGAATTGTGGCAATCCTTGGAGAAAAATTATAGATCCGAGGATGTCGGCATGGAGAAATTCATCGTTGGACGATTCCTGGATTTCAAAATGGTTGATACAGAGCCGGTGATAGCACAAGTGCAATATTTGCAAGTAATCATGCATGAAATTCATGCGAAGGGGATGGTTCTACGTGATTCATTCCAGGTGGCCGCAATGATTGAGAAGTTACCTCCGTCATGGAAGGACTTCAAAAATTAACTCAAGCACAAATGAAAAGAGATAAATCTTAAAGACCTTGTGGTTCGCTTGAGAATCGAAGAGGACAACAAAATTTCTGAAATGAAGGGAAATTGGCACCAACATGAAGCACGAGTGAACTTAGTGGAAAAACATGCCGGAACAAAGCGGAAGTTTGACGTCATGGCCTCCAAACCTGGAAAGGCGAAGAAGTTCAAAGGCAAGTGCTACAAATATGGACAACCCAATCACATGGCGAAGGTTGTCGCAATAAAGACAATCGTGGGAAGGCTATGGATCAAGTAAATGTGACCGAAGAAGATCGTCTCTCAAATGATTTGAATGATCTAGCGCTTACCGCTTAATTGGATTGTGTATCTTTGAAAGTTGTATACTCCATAAATGGAGTGATTCTAAATAAATGTAATAGCGATATTTATTGAAAGTAATAAAATTTATGTGATTACTTCTTGTATTGAATCTTATGATTTGTGGCATGATTGTTATGATAATTTAAACCATAGTTCGCATCACAAATTGTAATGTTACATTTATTGCATGTGTGGGCACTAAGTGAACAAAATCGTCATTCATTTGTTAGAAGAATCGTAACGTCAGTAGAGCTAACTCACAATGATGTTTGTGATGGAAAGATTATGCAAACTAGAGATGTGAGAAACTTAATTTGTTACTTTATCAATATTTGCACATGATA
Source organism: Haberlea rhodopensis (assembly GCA_907163345.1). Taxonomy (NCBI): domain Eukaryota; kingdom Viridiplantae; phylum Streptophyta; class Magnoliopsida; order Lamiales; family Gesneriaceae; genus Haberlea; species Haberlea rhodopensis. The sequence goes on from CAJQUN010000010.1 coordinate 11,717,717, forward strand.
TTGTTGTGACTTCTTTTGTTATAGCAAAAACGAGGCCAATGAGGTGTTTAAACACTTCATTAATGAGATTGCAATAAAATTTAGCAAATGAGTTTTGCTATGGGAAATTGCAAGTATATTATACTTGTTTTGTCTAAAAGTCTATCTCTGGTAAGCAACTTGCCAAGAGCACCCAACCACAAAGTGAAGGCGTGCTTGGGCAGGATGCAAGACTTCCAAACAACTGTAGCCCACGGCACCCTAGGATTTCGACCCTTGAAGAAACGATATGCCTGATTGGCTTGACGCTTAAGCTTGACTCTGCAAGACTATAAAATCTTGAATTCGAGTTTCTAAGCTTTGTACGGTTAAAACACATGTGATAAATCAAAGCCACAAAATTTGGCTAGGCGTAATATCTCAAACTGCTTCATTTTGAATTTCTAAGCTAGTACGCTTATAACATGAATTTGCAAGATTTAAAATCTTGAATTCAAGTTTTCTAAATTAGTGCGCATAAATTGCAAGTTGTGATTTCAACTTTTGTAAGCAAGTACGCTTAAATCCAAAATTTTCAAGAAATAAAAACTTGAATTTGGATTTGTAAGACGATAACACTTAGAACTTGAAACACGGAAGTTTGAACGCCAGTGCACTTTGTAATATCCGAACTTGTGGGGGGTTGCAATTCTATGAGTCAATCACATACTAAGTACCACATTTAGGCAATGTCGAAAAACCTTGTAATTGAAGGAAAAGAGAATTTCCTACAATATTTAAAATGTGGGGGTGCTTGGCTAAAATAGAAATATGAAGGCCAAAGTAAAGTCATAACAAACGCCAAATAAAAGACATGAAGAGTTTGACAAATCCTGTGTCAAATAGATTAACGAGTGTAACAAACGTGTACACACCTAAAGCATAGATATGCTTGTGTATTGATGATATGCTCATTGGGGAAACAATTTAGATATAATCAAGTAACAAAGAAAAATATTGACGAGACATTTTGACGTATGTGCATCAAGAACAATTTGGAATTAAAGTTTCCAAGACATTTGAATAATGAAATCTCATTTTAAGCTATGCTCTTAAATTTCAAAGTTTACAAGAAATAGAATCTTGAACTTGTAATTTTTTGAGAATCTATGCGCTTAAATATGAATTGTGAATTTAAGTTGAGTATTTCCTCTGGTCTCGATTTTTGTAAGAAATAACACGTTAACAACGCTTAAAATTCGATAATGAAATATACTAAATTGATAAGATGATGCAAAAGAGGTAATGTGATTACCAAAACTGAAGATATACTGTTGTGGAAAATTCTCTATGTAAAACATATAAGCTTCTTCGGCCGAGTGGCTTTATAAGTTGTTAGAGAAAAATCTTGTGCATGCAAATGACAAAATGATCTCTAGTGCCATAATCACGAGTGATTATGTGAAACCGCGGATCCGCATATGAAATGGTTAACCGAGAGATCATGTGAAAGTTTATCGAGGGGAATGAGGTTAAAACCCTATAATCAAAATCTCATAGTAGATACCCAACCTTGTTGACTGGGGATCCCAAGATCTAGGTTCAAAATGGACAACTAAATTATGAGATTGTATAAACACATTGAAGATTAATCTCCAACCCATTCATATGATAAGGGGAGTAGCCTGCAAAATGGTACGAGGATAGGCAAAAGGCCTTTAACGATTCCTAAGACATATAAGAATATGCTGGAATATAACGGGATACTCTTCTAGGAGATCACATACGTGAGTGCGAAGTGTGGCCGTTTCAAATAATGAAAAGCACTTATGAAACCAAGCGTGGTCCATGGCCGAACGGACACAACCGTAAGAAACCAATACGAATGTTAGAATTGTTATTGTGTGAGTTCAATTGTCTAGGTTTATACCAAAGACTAAATAGTTCAAGACTATAAGTTCACTATTAAGTCAAGTAAATCCGATTGAATACTACTATGTAAGATTCAAAGCCGCAAGCTATCTCTCCAGATGCCATAATAGTTCGTTGAAAGCGCTCAATTGCATACATGCATTAATTAAATTCATGTGGGGGATTGTTGGAAAAGTAAATGAATTAATTGAATGCTCGATCGAACGAGATGGCTAGAAAATTCCGTATCCTTTGCTACTGGAGCTCGATCGATCGAGCTCCTAGCTCGATCGATTGAGCCCTGTTTTGATTTCGTAAAATAGTGTGTCCATTCACGTTCGGTGTGATTTTTCGTGATATAGTGCCTCCAAAAGGTGTTCATTTGGTCTTGTTTTTTGGTTTACTATATATACAACATATCCCTCACTTGATAACAACAAGATTTTCAAAAATCAACATCATATTAAAATATTAAATTGAGGGCAACTTGTTTGTTCTTCAAGTTTCTTCTTTTGAGTGCTTTGAATCTTTGTGGTTTGAGGACTTGTGATTTGGAGTGCTCCTATCACAAGTCATAGTCGTTGTATCTTGGGAGACAAATTGTCATATCAAACTGTTACCACCATAGCACGGCAATATTGTCTTATGGACGGAGATTACAAATCTCGCCTCGACATAAAACTTCTTTTGAAGCCATTGTTATTTTGCTTGCTACTTTCCTAAGATACACACCCATAAATGTCGTACTACAATTACTCGATGATATATAGTTGTATTAAATTAATTAGATAATATATTTTTTATTTCTCATAAAACATACAATTGCAGATTTAATTTATATTTATGCTATGAATTTTTATCGGTCACCATATATTGACTTAGTCAATTTAAATTTTGAGAGATTTTCTTAAAAAACATCCAACAAAGTATCATAATTGAGTTAATTTATAAATTTAATTTTTTAATTATGTTAGATTCTAAATATATTATTTTTTAATCTCATCATAAATCTAATTCTTTATTAGTTGCTTCCAATTTTATTGGTATTTGTCAACGAAGAAGAGAAAAATAAAATCAAAATTCCCTCCTACCCACAAACCTTAGCATAAAATGAAATTTAAAAAAGCCCACCAAATATTTGAACTCAAACGGAATTTTTCAGATTCAAAAATATCGTAAATCCAATACTACATGTATATATAGGGATTGGGATGTGGTAAGCCCAGTCTAACCCACACATGGATTCGCCACTGACCTAAAGGGAAAAACAGAAAAAACAATATCATAATTGTATTACAAAATCGACGACCAAGTATCAAAATTATTTGTTTCTTGATACCCCTAAATAATAACCACATGATAAGCTGACATGTTTCTGTCACTTCCTTGTGGCCTTTCAGAAGACCTCGCTTCTTTGTCCGACCTCTTTATGTAGGACTGACCTGTTTGTCCGACGTGTTGTGCCTCACCTGTTCGCCCTCCTTCAAATGTTACGGCGATCTCTTTTGGGACCCGAGCTACTTGGCCGAGTTCTTCTCATTCCCTGCATAATACGTGGGCGCAACAAGGGAACTGTGTCCCCTAAACTAGGCAAGTCCGTGATCCATGGAGTAGTATCTGTTGATTGTATTCACAAGATTTTAGTATATCCAGATAAGATTTGGATAAACATGGAAGGAGTCTTTGTTACATGGTAACTCCTAATTCTCCGCCTATAAATACCAGGTTTGGGGCACCAATTCAGGCATTCATAATTTCTTTCACTTACAAGTGTATATTTCTCGTATCCTCCCGCATGACTTGAGCGTCGGTGGCGACAGGGAGGTATTCCTTACATCTTATTGATATTGATTGAAGATCACACATTATGGTGATATCAATTGGCTCATTCGGTGGAAATTTGAGTTCAAGACGTTGATATGACTGGACGACGTGGACGTGGGCTTGGAATCAGGAGGAATTTGGGTGGAAGAGGAAGTCCTAGCATAGAAAATCATGATATCCCTCCATAACATGAAGATCAACCACCCCCTCCTATTAGGAACATGTGAGATCTGACTATGGAACAACTGGCACAGTTCATCAGTCAAGCCATGCCGACTACTTTTTCCAACACCAAGCTCCACCACCTCCGGAACCTAACCATGTTTCATTACCTCCAGAACCTAATCAATTTCAACCCCCTCCACAAACTAATCAGGCACCACCGCCTGTTCGACCAGAGCAGGCCCATGATCCTAATAGGGCGGTAGGTACCGATGCAAATACGCCAGTGGATCCTCCGCTGCTAGATCCAATGGAAGCTATATGGGGAGAGATAAGGTGATTGGTTCAACATCTAGGTGGCCGACCTCCAATGGCTAGGAGAGAAAGCCCCTTTTCACAAGCTATTTTAGGAGAAGAACTCCCACCAAATTTTAGACAACCTGCAGTGGTAGAATATGACGGAAGCACAGACCCGGAGGAACACCTCGGAAGATTTGAGAATGCTGCTTTACTGCATAGGTATTCCGATGAGATCAAATGATGTGTTTTCCTTACCACCCTTGTTAGACAACACATCAGTGGTTTAATCTACTTAAACCAAACACTATACATTGCTTTGAGGAATTCAGTTTGGCTTTTCTAAACCAATTCGCCTGCAGCAAGATGTATAAAAAAACTTCTCTGAGTTTGTTCACTACCAAGCAGAATGAACAGGAATCCTTGAGAGAGTTCATTCAATGCTTCAATGGGGGTGCCTTAGAGGTCCCCGCTGCAACAGTGATGCCCTTATTAATGCCTTCACACAAGGGCTTAAAGCTAGAGAGTTTTTTAAGTCATTGGTAAATAAACCCCCTTGCAGTTATGATGAATTTCTAGGGCGAGCTGAAAGGTATATCAATCTCAAAGATGCTCAGCAACAGGAAATGGCCGATCTAAGGCCATCAGAGAAGAAAGAAAAGTTAGAGTTAAGCAAGAAAAGACCGGCTGATAGGACCGACGAGGTTGGTCGACCTAGAAGCCAATTTGCTTCGCGTACATCTCTGTCCATGAGCTTGGAAGAGCTATGGAAATATGTGATGATAAAAGAAACTGGAAAGACCAAGGAAGTCAGATAAGGGTCCACATCTGCCTCCATCAGATAAGTACTATGGATTCCATAAAGAGTATGGTCATATAACTAATGAGTGCCAGAAGCTTGAAGATGAGGTATAAAGAATCATTAGAAGAGATTCTGAAATAAAACTCTCCTAACAAAGACTTAGTTACCTTAATGACAGAAGTCGATACAGAGGTAACAGAAGAGAAAAACACCACGTGGTGGCCGAATTAGATCTCGTGAGAGGGATATTCCTCCTAGAGAAACATATAATCAAAGAAGAAGGGTCGGGCAGGTGGAAAATAACCCTACCCGAGGAACAATCAATATAATCTCAGGAGGACCCACTGACGGGGACTCGGGCCGAGCTCGAAAAAGTCATGGCAGGAGATTGGAGAGTTTCGAAGTTGCGGAAGAGGTAATTCAAAGAGATGAGCCTATCATAAGCTTGGGGCCTAATGATCTGAAGGGTGTGGTAGCACCACACAATGATGCGCTAGTGGTTACTATAACCATAGCAAATTGTGATGTTTCAAGGATCTTTGTTGACACTGGGAGATCAGTTAATATTTTGTTCAAAGACACTTTAGATAAGATGCAAAAAGAAAGTACAAATTATGAGCATAGTACTACTCCATTATATGGATTCACAGGACATGCAATTCAACCACTTGGACAGATCACATTGCCCTTATCTATTGGTCATGGGATGTCACGCATAACAAAAATGATTGACTTCACAGTTGTGGATGCCCCTTCCTCATAATGCGATCCTGGGCTGACCTGCGATGGAAGACTTCAAAGCAGTAGCCTCTACCTACCATCAGAAACAAAAATTCCCCGTGGGCAGGGAAGTCAGAGTTGTATGTGGTGATCAGAAGACAGCCCGCCGTTGTTATGTGGAAGAGGTAAAAGAAGATGGAAAACGAGCTTGTCGAGAGGTCGGTTGTATTGAAAGACCTGGGTTTGATATTCCTATTGACAGAGAGCTCCCAAACACATGTAAATAGGTAAATGGTTAGAACCGCTCGTTCGACGGTTCAAAAAAACTCGATCCTTAACCTTAACTTTCGTAGACGGTTTACCGTTATGGTTTGACCTTTTCATTTTAAAATTGAATTTATAAGAGTTTTAAATAAAATAAAGATTTTGAACCTATTTTTCTCGATAATGATCGTAAAAAGAAGAAAATATAGTTAAACTTTTATAAATAGTATATTTAGATTGAGAAAATCATATTAATTTAACATATATTAAATTATCTATAAATTAATAATTAATAATTTATATATTCCAAAAGACGTAGGAACAACTTCCACCCCGAGAAAGAAGCTTAAAGAACCAAGATCTTTTACTGGAAAAGTGGCACTGAGTTGTTGAATTACCTGTGAGACAAGTGTTTTGTTTGAACCTGTAATCAACATATCATCAACATAAATGAGTATAATAGTCATATATGTTTTAGTGTGTTGGATAAACATTGAGGTATCAGATTTGCAAGCTTGAAACCCCGGTTACGAAGTTTATCAGTGAGGCGAGAAAACCATGTCCGGGGAGCTTGTCGCAGGCCATACAAGGATTTGTGGAGTTTGCATAGGTGTGTCGAGTATTGTGGATGAACAAATCCTGGTGGTTGTGACATATAAACAACCTCTTCCAAAACACCATGTAAAACTTTGTTTTGGATATCGAGTTGACGAACATCCAGAACAACCAGGGATAGAACAAGATGAATGGTTGCATGACTAACTATCGGACTGAAAGTTTCACTGAAATATAGCCCCTCTTGTTGATGAAATCCCTTGGCCACTAAACGAGCTTTGTAATGCTCGATGGAGCCATCAGCCTTACGTTTAATCTTATATATCCAGCGGCAACCAACCACATTTGCATATAAAAGAGGTGAAACAAGAGACCATGTGTCATTGTGTAAAAGTGCATCAAATTCCAAATTCAGCGCAGCCCACCAATGAGGATATTTTGACGCTTCCATGAAACAAGATGGTTCAGTGTGAAGTGGAGTAGTAGACGTGAGCAAGGCCTTCAGAAGAGGTACATGGTTCGGTGTGAAGTGGAGTAGTAGATGTGAGTAAGGCCTTCAGAAGAGGGTACCTGATAAAGTCATCTAACAGTTTCTTGGGTTTGAAAACTTTGTTCATAGACTGAGTGGTCATACCATGTGTGGATGTAGGAGGTGTGATACATTGTTGCGCACCCGAAGGGTGAGAAGAGCTATGATCCGTAGGTGAATCCTGTTGTTGAAAAGTCTCTTCTCCCGCACTGTGAGGAGTTAAACAAGGATTAATAAGTGTAAATAATGAGGTTTGCACGGCTTGGATGGTGGGTGAACTAGTCAATTGGATACTTAGGGGGAGAGGAGTAGTGGAAGTGTCGGAGGACTCAATGGAAGATTGGGAGTTCTTGACATAAGGGAAGATACATTCATCAAACACGACATGACGAGAGATATAAATTTTTCCAGTGGAGAGGTTGAGACATTTGTAACCATGGTGACCGATACTATATCCCAAGAAGACACGTTTTGCTACGGTAGTCCAGTTTATGCTTGTTAAAGGGGCGTAGATTAGGCCAGCAAGCACAACCAAACACACGAAGAAATATGTAATCTAGTTTTCGCTTATAGATGACCTCGAAGGGGATGAAATGATTAAGAACAGGTGTAGGTAGGTGATTGATTATGTAGGTGGATGTAACGAAGTCATCTTCCCAAAATGGTAAGGAAAGGTTGGAGTGAGATAACAAACTGAGTCCAACCTCTAGAATTTGACGATGACGTCATTCGACTGAACCCATTTGTTGATGAGCATGTGGACAAGACAGAATGTGATCAATCCCAGTTTGTTTGAAATAATTATGTAAGCGACGATACTCCCCACCCCAATCAGATTGAATAGCTTTAATTTTGCATTCAGAATATTTTTCCACATACATTGAAATTGCAAGAACACCTTTTCAACATCAGATTTTAAGTTAAGTGGAAAAAGCCACAAAAAATTAGAATGATCATCTAGAAAACTGACATAATAATGAGCACCTGTAGTGGATGCTACAGCAGTTGGGCCCCAAACATCAATAAAAGTAAATCTAAAGTTGCAGTCGATACATGAGACGATGAACTAAAAGGTAAAGCATGACTCTTAGCACATTGACAATCAGAAGAAACTAAAGTTGTAGCCCTATTAATAACGGGAAAGGAACTACGTGAAAGAATGCGGCTAACAACTGGAGCAGCAACATGACCAAAGTGCCGATGCCAGTTTTGAAAGGAAACACGATACTAGAGTGGGTCTGAGGAGACGCATTATGAGATGAAAACTGGTATAAACCATTACTGATATTGCGGCGGTGGAGGACGGTCCACGAGTATGCCTTCACATGAAAGTAAGAGGCATGAAATTCAAAATAGACATTATTATCAATGCAAAAACGATGAACAGAGAGGAGGTTCCTTTGAATCTGAGGAACAAGAAGAATTTTATTATGGACAAAGGATAGGGAAGGAGTGTAAAGGTTTGTAGAATCTATGGAAAAGATGTGCAAACCTTGACCATTACCAACTTGGAGTTGATCCATGCCTTCGTAATCCTATCGTTGAGATTTAGTTGAGTCATATCATTTGTGATATGATGAGTGGCCCCTGTGTCAACACTCCAACCATGATCCCACGGATTGGGAGTGGTAGCGACATGAGCTTGTTTATTCTGTGCTCTCGGATCTTTAAAATTATTGTCAAAGAGATAGTAGCAGCGCCTAGCAGAATGTCCTGGCATTTCACAAACCCGACACACAATATCGGAGTAACACTGTGTATCATAGTGAGGAGATAATGAAGAAGCACCACGAGGGTGATCGTTGCACCCCCGTCCACGGAAACCATCACGACACTGTTATTAGACTGTGTGAAATGCCTAAAGTTGTTAGCTTCAGGATGAATTGTTGGAACGGAAGAGTGATGCTGTAACAAACGTGATTCAGTAGAGATAAGGAGTGAATAAACTTCTTCCAATGTAATAAAGTCCGGGCGTGAGTAGATGGAGGACACAAGGCTGTCATATTCGTGACAAAGCCATGCGATGACATATGAAATGGTGTCATCATGAGCTAAACATTGCCCAGCCATAACTAATTCATCGGCAAGTTTCTTGATTGACAAGAAGTAGTCATTAGCAGATTGGCTCCCCTTCTTGGCGTTGGTAAGTTGTGTCCGAATTTTCATTGTGCGTGCCCAAATTTAGAAGCGAAAATGGTCTCAATAGCAGACACAGAACATAAGACTTGGTTTGGGAAGCCACCTGGGTCAGCACACTTTCAGTCGTTGAAGACAAAAGTGTGCTCAATATAAGGGTATCTTGATGGGTCCAAAGGGCAAAGGCAGGGTTAGTGGAGTATGTTGTATCCCCGGTGGCAGAGGTTGTAGAGGCAATATGGGAAGGTGGTGGAAATATGGTGCCATCAAGGTAGCCAAATAAATCTTGTCCCTTGAAATAAGGCTCGTGTTGAGCTTTCCAGAGGGTAAATTTATCAGCATTTAGTTTAATGGTGACAATGGAAGAAAGGATAGTGATAGAGGTAGGTGAAGGGGATAAAGTTTCTGAGATTGGAGAAGAGATGGTGGTGGACATATTTGACGTTAGTCTTTGGTGGCTTTGATACCATATAATAATAGAAGAAGATCTGGAAAACTTCTATTGAATTTTCATTAAAAGAACAATGAGTACAATCTGTGTGTTAAATAGAGTTTTAATCTATCCAACTCCTATCGATAATGAGCATTTGAATACATGATAAGATAATACAACAAGTTGAATATATGATAAAGATAATGTTTGGTGTTATCCATATATTTTGTATTGTTGCTTGAATCTGATTGTGTTTCTACAATGGATAGCCTACCAACTACGTCTTCCCCATGATCAAGTCTGATTATTTATCTTTTGAACCTTGACAGAAGCCTTACAAATCGTTATTTTCACTAAAACGGTGCATGTGTTTTTCTCATGTGCAGCGGTACATGTATCTTCATTGAGGCGATGCATGTATTTTGATCATATGCAATGGTGCATATATTTTCACTGAAGCAATGCATTTATCTTATGTTGGTCTAATTAATCCTTTTTCTTATTCTTGAAAGACCTATGTTATAACATGGTATAAGATAATGTAAAACAAAAGGGGCTAGTTGTGCTGGGCTTCTGCCCCGGTTAGATTGATGCTACCCACAAGGGTAGTGCCATTGAGATGGCATCAACCATAGAATGAGAATATTCCAATCCACATTGGATGAGAATCATCCAAGGGTGTTGCATATCTTTAAAGGCACAATCCTTAAGGGTATCAACAACCCAAGCTTCTGCCCCTAGTCTTCTTCATCGACGCGGGGTGGTGGTGCTGGGACACGCGGCGTTCGCTTTGTTTTTCCTTACGCAAACTGTTCGACAAAATGAGAAGAAAAGGAAGGATGCTAAATGAAAAATCTTGGGATCGCGATCTACAATGCGAACCCATTTCATAAGTGGTACCTTTCTACATTAAAGTTAATTTTTGCCTAAATTTAATTGATTATTGATTTTATAAGTCTACAGTTTAATTAAATATATGGGGATTTACGTCTGAACATTCTTAAAATAGCTAATTTTAATACTGTAGAAATTATTATTATTATGTTTTTTTTTTTTAAAAAGAAAAATTCTTGATATATTGTCCAATAATAGGATTTATATTTTTAAGATTTTAATATCAATATAGTAAACATGTAAATACTATTTTAAATTGCATGCAAAAAATAGTTCCTACGATATACCGGAGATTAAGACTCATTGGGCAACAACCAACAAGCAGACTTCCTCTTACACATTGATAACCCTAAAATAGGATTCTTTTAATTCCGAGCCATATATTTGACATAGTCGAAAAAAATCTGATCAATTGAATTGTACATTCAATCGGCAAATTTTTTTAAATCAATGATATTGCTGTAATTATTTTTTAGGTAACTTTTTTTTTATGAAATTGTATATTACTTGCTTAATTAATAAAAACTCTTTTTTTTTAGTTACAAAAAATAAAAATAATAAAAAAAAATATGAAAATGTATGGTTAAAAATTTATTTTGTTTTAGCAATTAATAAATCAATTTCTAAACAATTATCTATCCAAGGATCAAAATAAAATTGATCACATAGTTTTAATTACAATATTAAGTGATTAACGAAAATAATATTGCATAATATGAAATTTATTGTTTATTAAGCATAATAACTTTTATGAAAAAAATTATTAAACTCATACAAGAACTTTCAAAGCCTAATTAAAAATTCTAAATAGTTTCTTTAAATATATATATATATATACAAATAGTTTCTCTGTGGGGACCAACATTCCCCTATCCTATAAACTCTCTCTCCCTTAAGTCCTTAACAAACACTCACTTCAGTTACAGAAAGTTACAGAAACTCCATTAACACTCCGACCAAAGCTCCAAGAAACAACATTGATCAAAGGCTCTCAGAATCCTCAAGGTAATCAGCATTTTGAATTATTAAACAACTATAAACACTTATATTTAATACATATATACAAGACCTGTGGTTCTCACGGAGCGTGCGTAAAATACAAAACCATATATATATATATATATATATATATATATATATATATATATATAAGCGAGTAATGATAGTAATATATATATGTATTAGAAATACTTCATTGCCAAGTTTTGATTCATATTCATACTGCATTTTGGCTATATATTGTTATGATGATTGTATGTACATTTCTCCATGGCTGTTCTCTCCCATAAGTCCCACTCACTTCATTTACAGAAAACTCCATTAACGCTTCCAGGAACCAAGAAACAACAAGGATCAAAGGTCGCTCAGAATCCTCAAGGTAATCATCATTTTGAATTATTAAACAACTATAAACACTTATATGCATACATATATACAAGACCTGTGAGCCGGAGTTCTCATGGAGCGTGGGAAAATAATGTAACACAGATTTCGATGGTGATAATTGACACTGAGAATCAAATACAACCCCACTTTTCACTATGTCAAAAAGGGGGGGAAAAACCATCTAAAGTAAAATCAGATATGATAAAAAACACGTAATGCAATGGTTTGAGGTGAAAATTTTGGCAAGAGAGATTTCTTGGCTGATGCCTGCTCAAACTTCTTGGTAGTAGTTTCATTATCTTCTAAACTGGTTTGAATGAATAATCGTATCCACGAAGACGAGCTTCGCAACTTGGCCTGCATAAACAAATGTCCAGATGTTGATGTTAATTAGGATGTGAGAAGTTTGATGCCTAGGTGAAATTAGAGGCAAATGCGAGAGCTGCTTTCTTATGCTAGATATTTCTCCAACCAAGAATTGTGTGTCTATGGTCGAAACTTCGGATTCCGCAATACTAAAATATGTCTCTGATATCACCAAAATTTGCGATTACTTGCTGATATCAATAGAGAGGGGGTTCACCTCTCTTTCTCCTCCAACACTCAATATAACAGCAGGGATATCAGTAAATATCTTCTGCAATGACCTGAAAATACGAAGCAAAGGTGAGAAGGGTGCCGGAAGTTTTTCCGGCGGGTCCCCTCCGACGCTCAAGTCAGGCGAGAGAATATGAAGAGAATATATGCGGTAAGTGAAAGTAATTATAAAATTAGTCCTTAAATCGATACCCCAAACCTGGTATTTATAGGCGGAGACCTAAGAGTTGTATTGCAACAAGGACTCTTTCCATGTTTATCCAAATCTTACCCAGATATGTCAAGATCCTGAGAATATAATCAAATCCCTGATGTTAGACCAGAGGAAAAATACGACGCATTAGGTTTGCAGTTCGGTCCCTTTTGTGATCGCTATTTGAGAGTGCTTTATATAAGAGAGCTTGTTGCTCGTCTTCCACATTTAAAAGGAGTGTTGGCAGCGGACTTCATGAAACAAGGCGTTGTAGTCGTGGATGGAGAAGGGATTTCATTTATCAAAGGAGAGTTTGAAGACCATGGGAAGTTGGATGGTGATGCGAACAAGTTGAAGGATGATAAGAATGCCGTCACGGAGTTCCGGTGGGAGGATTATTTTGAGTCCCGGGTTAAACTCTGGATGGCACCAGAGGTGAAGTTGCCATTTTCCAGATTTTTAACCAGGAATGTGACGCTCGTTATGCATAGATTAAATGAAGCTTCTTCCAATGATGTAACCGCGGAGAATTTATTTGAAGAGAGGCAACGGTCTGAAGTTGCCATAAGGATCATGAATGAAGAAGCCACTGCTGACGACCCTGTTACATTTTCCACATTTCAGTTTTTTACTTGATCGAGGTTTGTAGATTCGCTGGTTCTAAGCGTTTTGTTCAATTTCCACGAATATGAAGACTTATGGATGTTTGTATTCATTTTATATCATGCTTAATATCACTATATTAACAAAAATGTTATCCGGTCAAATTCATTATTTGTGAGTAAATCCTCATGTTTTATCACTTTTTTGCATTAATCGGCATGTTATTAGCGAGAGAAGTGCTCCATGTATATCATAAATCATAGGATGTATGGATCACCCCTATGAGACATGAATATTATAAATGAATCATATGATAGCTAAACAACCCAACTTTTTAATTCAAAAAACATCACAGAATTTGAAATTGCACTCAACACACAAAGCGAATGGATATTAAGTACAGTGTCTGAGAAAAAAGAATCCGTCACAAGTCTGGAATCCCTCAAGATATTTTCATACACCGACCACATTTCTGAATACACAATCATGAACTTTTGTTCGAAAAATGTTCTCATTTTTTACATGTTACGCGCAAACTACTAGTTCTACATCAGCTTACCGAAGGTTCAACTATGAATCTGTGCCGGTGTTAGTGTGTTACCCTTCTTTAATGTCTTGTTCTTATTCTTGAATTAGTTACAGCATGCCAAATTTTACAATCATCAAACCATTGATAAGAATATTTATTGTATTTTTCATTTTATAAAAATTTATCTATCCAAGTATCAAAATAAAATTGGCAACATGGTATTAGTTGCAATATTAAGTGATTAATGAAAATTATATTGTATTATATTATTCTACAAGAACTTCCAAAGTGGAAATAAAAATTCCTATTATTTCTCTAAGTTATATTCCGCCCTTTTATTCATTATTAGATGCAATAAACCATAGTTGATCAGTAATTAATTTATTGAAAACTATCCTTAGTGTTAACAACATAACATTTCTGACCTGAGCAACTAGCAGACTCCACTCTCGCACACTGACAACCGAAGAGCTGCTGGGTAGGGGGGTGGGAGGGGCAGCCTAGGTAATATTCCCCCCCAAAAAATATGATAGGCTTTAAGCCTTAATCTGTATATATATTCACTGAAAAGAACAAAAAGAAAAGAGAAAGGTTGATTTGGTGGGGACCAACATTCCCCTATAAACTCCCACTCTCCCTAAACAAGCATTCAATATCTTTCCATTCTCGTAGACAGGGAAACAATGTGCCCAAATGCGACTTACGTAATATTTCATGACACAACCAACATCTACGCCTCCCTAAGAATCACATTGCAAGCCATTTGGCCACAATCTCGTACAATTCAACTGCGCTTTAAATGTTATGGATTTGTAATTGCTCGTTATTTTTTCTGACATTCGATTATACTCGAAATGAAACCCTCGATTGATATATATATATATATATATATATATATATATATAAAATATTGATGATGCCATGATGCTACCTTGAATTGTACAGGAATAGAATATACAATTTGAAAGTGGAAACAACTTTTGAAGAGAAAGAAGAGAGCTTATATAATGATCATTCCTTCTACGTAGAAACGTCCCTTATATATAGGAGTTATCCTTATCCTATATGGTATCAAATCAAATCGAGTCATCTATGGTATCAAATCGAGCCCCTTCTTTAATGTGATTGCAATCCCTTATGTTACGAGATATCATCCTAAAATAATAAGTCTCTAGATTGACTTGACCGGGTCATATTCTTAATTCGGATAAGGTCTGGCTATAGTCGTATTTTCACTTGGGTATCATGCCAAAAAATATCATCGAACTTTACATGAAAACCACGAATAAATCGGTTAGGGGGCGCCAGGATTATCTCGAACAAAGATGGAATTACATTTATGAAATTTTATTGAATCAAAATACTACATATAAAGGTTAGAAATACGATTTTCTTGATTTTTTAACACAATTTTCTAAATATTATTTTGAATTGGTGAAAACAAAATTTATCGAGCGGTTTTTTATTTACTTTTACATTTAGTCGGCAACTTGTTACAATTATAGGATGCACTAAATCAATCGATTACCATTAAAAAAAATTAAAAAAGATACACCAATCAATTAAATATCACTTATAAGATATATCAACAGTTAAATATCACAATCCATAAAAAAAGGATTTGAGATGAACAATTAAGTAAAATTTTTAGGTTTTCATAATGGATATGTCAAATATCCATTGAATGTCCCTTGTATAGATTAATATTTTATTTTATTAATTTATATATCTTTTAATCTTTTGTATATATATCTTTATTTTTTGAATATCGATCTCATTAATATATACGAAAAACAAAATATATATATATTATTATGCTCATTAATCATATTAATCTTCCCTAAATATAAACAGAGATTATTAGATTATATTTTAATAATTAAATTTGTTTGTAAAGCAATTTGCGAAAATTTGATTGGTTCACTAAGCAATTATTTTTTTTTTAAATTTTAAGTAGCATGAATAGTTAATTTATTTATTATGATATAAATTTTAGACCTAGTTATATTGATATCACACACTATTATCTAAAACAAAGGATTAATCCATTGTTCAAACCGTGGCACTTATATCCGTATCTATCCATTTTATGGATTAAAATACCGATCTATACATATCATATTCAAATAGTTAATTTATGTTTGAAAAGTAAATGAATTAATTGAATGCTCGTTGCTCGATCGATCGAGATGGCCAAAAAATTCGTATCCTTTGCTACTTGAGCTCGATTGATCGAGCCCTGTTTTGATTTCGTGAAATGGTGTGTCTATTTACGTTCGGGTACGATTTTTCGTGATATAGTGCCTCAAAAAAGAGTCCATTTGGACTTATTTTTTGGTTTACTATATATACAATATATCCCTCACTTGATAACAACAAGATTTTCAAAAATCAACATCATATAAAGATATTAAATTGAGAGCAATTTGTTTGTTCTTCAAGTTTCTTCTTTCGAGTACTTTGAACCTTTGTGTTTTGAGGACTTGTGATTTGGAGTGCTCCTATCACAAGTCATAGTAGTTGAATCTTGGAAGACAAATTGTTATAGCAAACCTTTAGCGCCATAGCGGGGTAATATTCATGATATCTAATCATTATACTAAGAACAAACGTCACCTCAGGTCGAGTACATGCTATAGCATCATAAGTTTACCAACATTCGAAACATAAGGTACCAATGCCATTGTTTTCTCTCTCTCATCATCAATCTTAGGGCTCACTGACCCCGAGATACGAACGCGATGATAAATCAAAAGGTAACTCAATTCTACTGTTTTATGCTAAACTCTTTTAGCACAGTGTTTATGCACGTAGATTGAGTGCTAAAGCATCCTCTTAGATCTATCCCGATAGATATTTATGCCAAGCATATCAGCTGTGCGGCTGTGTCACTCACATCTTTCATGGAGAAATTAGTAGATAACCATGCTTTAATCGATTAATCCCGTATCATTCACAATGAATAGAACATCATCGACTTAAAGCACTACAAATGTAACCGCGTTTCCATGTGTTATATCTTATGGTGATAATATGTAGATATATCATACTAATTGTTCGTAAGCTCACGATATTCAATAAAACATTCATTCTTAAAAATAGTGCTAATCATATTCGCGAATTTAAAAGAATATGATTATCTATCAAAATAGAAACAATGTATAATTAAATCCGGTACAAATAAACAATTTTTCAAATCAGTTCCAAACCAGTTCAATATTTAATATCAAAGAACTGTCTCAACAGCCTTTGCAGCAACTCTTGCTACAATGATTAGCCTCAAGTAGGTCTCGCCTTCCCAAAGCTACCTACTTCTTCTCAACATCTGTAACTAATTGCAGAGATGTGAGCACAATTGGTATCATATACCAAAGAAGTAAAATAAATATAGACATTAGTTTTAATATAAAGTATACACTTTCCAAAACACTTTTGGTCTAAGTAGTCCTTGGACTGTTCCTACCATTGGTAGGAGATGCAAAAAAAGAATGTTTCTCCTTTTGAATCAATGGCTCATGAGTTTCTAACATTTATATATATCAGTGATCTGCAGAGATGTGTATATTTGTATATACACAATTAACTAAGCTATAATGTGATATCATCTGGTGTTTGAGTACCCCTAGCGCTCTTCTTAATAAAATTTGGCTTAAGAAAAAAAATTAAGTTGTAACGTGTATACTGTTTATAATATTATAACTTAAATATCTATATATTAATTACGAGAACTTTTGTTTAAAAATTGATTTGTGCAAAGAGAAATTCGTCCTTATTGACTAAAACGTATATAAAGGTTTCCAGCTTTTTTGATCTATAAAGCTATTTTTTAGATTGAATTGAAAACTGTTGTTGGTATTCATTATTCTGGGTATAATCACTCGTTTTAATTAATGCATAGAAGTGAGATGGTAATAGATTGCATTTTGATTCACATGCATTTTTGTTACTTCATTTTAATTATAGATTTCATTTTAATCACGGAAGTGAACATCCAATTTAATCTCAACCATACTACAAACATGATTTGATTTGATGGAGTGAAGTTAAGTTATTGTAATAATTTTTTTTTATCCTTTACTCTTGTACCATAAACAAGACATCTTGACAAACAACAATGGCCGGTGAAGCTCGTATATATTTCGGCTCTATCCCCGATCACTTGATAATCTTCATTATCACCAAAATCGATGATGTAGAATCTCTATTCAACTGTTTTTTTCTGCCATTGATTTGAAGCCCTTGTTTTTCAAGTTATCGGATCCATTTCTGTCTGAATCACATCTACGCGAATCCTAACCCTGATTCATCATTTTTCCATCTGTTCATGTTTGGCCTCCAGGAAAATTAAACTTTCTAAGCAGATTTTCTTATGTTGAATCTGTAATTATTCGATTCTCTCTTCTTAATCATCAACGTGGTGACGACCAATAGATATCCGGGACTTTATGTAGGTAGATATGTGAGTCATTTATTTTATCATGCTTTACGTCAAAAATTGTGTTGCCTCATCTGATGAAGATGGTACAGACATTTGCATCATGCTAGCTCCAAATGAAGACCGAAATGAAAGAAGAAGTTAGACGCCTATGATTTGATGCTAGATCCCTTTTCTGATTTTCGCTTGAGAGTGTTATATAAGAGAGCTTCTTGTTCGTCTTCCTAATTTAAATTGAGTTTCGGCATTATTGTAGTTGTGGATGAAGATGTGGTTGCTTATATCAAAAGGGAATACACCATGAAGTTGGAAGATCCCTTCGAGGAGGATTTCATGGACTGGGAGGATTATGACCGCGAGTTGGAAGATGATTGCCAGTTGGAGGATGACGTGGACAAGTCGGAGGATGATGAGGATGCTGTCAAGATGGATGAGGATATGGATTCCCAGATTAAAATGTGGACGGCGGGGGAGGTGAACTTTCCATTTTCCAAATATGTAATGAGGAACGTGACGCTCGTTGTACAGATTAAATGAAGCTTCTTTCAATGATATAACGACGGAGAATTTATTTGAAGATAAGCAATGGTCCGAAGGTGTCATAAGGATGATGAATGAAGACTCCTCTTGTGACCGACCTACTACAATTTTCATATTTCATTTTTTTGATGATGAAGGTTTCTAGATTCATTGTTCTATCTCCATTTTGACCAAAATAAATTCTATGTTATATAATCTCAAGAAGCTTCCTTTAGTTTATACAAAACCAGCGTCACATTCCTCATTACAAATCTGGAAAATGGCAACTTCACTTTTGGTGTCATCCAGATTTTAATCCGGGAATCACAATTCCCAGCCAACTGGGCTAAATAATCCTCCAACCATAACTCCATCTTGACACATCCTCATCACCCATCCTTAAACTTGTCCAAATTATCCTCCAACTGCCAATCGTCTCCAACCTCTCTTTCGATATAAGCAATCCCTTCTTCATCCACAACTATAATGCCTTGTTTCACAAAGTCCAATACCGAAACTCCGTTTAAATTTGGAAGACGAGCAAGAATCTCTCTTATTTAACACACTCTCAAAGGAAATCAGAAAAGGGACCTAACAGCAAAACATATGCCAAACTTTTTCCTCTATTATTATATCAATTGGGGCTAGCATGATGCAAATGTCGGAACGTCATCCTCAAACGAGGCAACACAGTTTTCGGCGTAAAGCATGATAAACATATTTCACTCACATCTCTACCTACATAAAGGCCTGGATATCTGTTGGCAACAAGAGAAAATCGAAAAAAAACAGTTGAATATAAATTTGACGTCATCGATTTTGGTGAAAATAGAGATTATCAAGTGATCGGGGATAGAGTCGAAATATATACGAGCTTCAGGGATAAAAAAAGTTTATTACAATATCTTAACTTCGCTCCATCATATCTAATCATGTTTATAGTATGGTGGAGATTAAATTGGATGTTTACTTCCGTGATCAAAATGGAATCTATAATCAAAATAAAGTAACAAAAATGCAAATGCAATCGATAATCATTACTATCTTACTTTTATGCATTAATTAAATCGAGTGTGGTCATACCCAAAATAATGAAAACCAACAATAGTATTCGCTTCAATCTAAAGAAAATGGCTTCATTGATCAAAATAAGTACTTTTTAGTATATAAAAAAGAATTTCTCTTTGCACCACTCAGTTCAAACAAAAGTTCTCGTAATTATTATATAACTATTTAGTAATTATATTTTGATTATAATATCATCTTTATCCCTGCAATTTTAAAAGTGGGTCCCACTCCAATTAACTTTAATTTCAATTACCTCAATATTTTATTCATATTTTTAATAATTTATGTTTATCTGTAGAATAGCTTTAATTATAAATATTATACTAATTATTTATATAAAATATTACTTGCTTTAATCATAATATATAATATTTATATACTTTCATACTAATTTTATTATTATTTATACTTTAATTTAAATATAGCATTTATAAATATCATAATAATAATTATATATAATATTTATAAATTAATTAGCATTTTTTTGAAAGAGAAAGAAAAGAATTTGTACTTGCAATGTCATGTGTCATTGTAAATACAATTTCAAATGTTGAAAGCTTTGCACATTTGCAAGTGACCTTTTTATCCATGTAATCCCACTTGTAATTGCCACATTGGACTTGTAATTACCAATTTGCAATTTGTAAGTGGGATAAAGATGGTCTAACTCACGTTATAGCTTAATTTTTTCCGTAGGCCAAAATTTAGGATGAGCACTAATGGTGCTCAAACTCGAGATGATATCACATTACAGCTTAATTAATTGTCCATATAAGAATATACACATCTATGTTGATCAATGCTATATATAAAAAACTATTTTTATCTCACATATAGCATAAAAATTCACTTCTGCAAAACACTATATAGTTTTTGTTACCCACCAAGCTTAAAAGACACATGCAAATATTCAAATCAAAATCAGCCTTGAGAAAGAAATTTTGCTTATCACTTATGAATTTAAATATTGAAAATTTTCAGAATTTCTTATCATTGAATTTTTATTGTGACTTGTGTTTATTATATTTATTACGATTATTTATATTTTTCAACTAATTTGGTTACTAGTTTTTGGGCTGTTGGAGATGCAAACCGATTTTATGGTTTTATTGCTAGCTTTAGCGACTTTGATTCGACGCTATGTTCTTTCTTATGTAAGTGATGTGCAGTATATTCTGTCGTAGGCTTCTTCTTATTTTAATTTTGGTAAATAAATTCCTTTTAAAATATTAGATCATGGGAACTATTTTTAAGACGTAAATCCCCATATATATTATTTTTTGTGTTGAATATATGATTTTACATTTTCTATATAATCATTATACTATATATAATCGGAAAAAACTAGATATGACAACTCTTCAATTGGTTGCAGATTTTGATTTTATATTCAAAATGTTGAAAACTCATGAGTCAATGATTCAAAAAAGAAACATTCTTTTTGATCTCCTAACAGTGGTAGGCATGGTTCAAGGCTAAAGAAGAAGAAATGGTTTCGGACTTCAAAAGACGAAAATTTATTAGGAAAAAACTATCATTCACAAATGAGTGTCAACTCTTAATTAACTCTTATTTTTTTTAGATAGGTACCATTTTGACTTATTGCATTGTAAATGGACAAAACTATCATTCACACTCATGCCTGTACATTTTTAATTCTATAACTAATCACCTAATCTTCTAACTTAAACCTCGTATTAAATTTTATTACTCTGACTGGCCACTTCTTTAGATAGCAAATAGTACATGAATCAAATATAATTTTTTTTTATATTTTTAGAAAAATTGTTTTTATCTATACGGTAAATTGGGAATAAATACCAAGCCACAATGTTTGCTTTTCATTCAGTCCCTAGTCAGAAAATCTTTTTTTTTTTAACTCTCTGTTTCATAAAAAATTCTTATTACATATAATAATATTGCAAATCTCCATTTTACCCTTTTGGATTTGGAATCCTGTCTTGCTAAAATCTCTTCCTGTTCCTTTTTTGAAAAAAATATGTTCCTGTAAAGATTTTGAGCTTCAATCCTACGCATTGAGATATTTCTGGATTTTGAATGGCCATGAGCTCGACATTTTAATATTTTTCAATACTTGTTTTCTATTTTATTATTTATGTTTTATCAAAAAAAAAAAAAATCCATCGCCTTCCTCGTGAGTAGAGTTAGGTATGGTTCTGATATACCAAAAACTCAGAAAAATTATGGTGGAGGAAAAGTACAATATGAAGAACCCAACGGTGAAGAGGATTTTGCAGGAGCTCAAAGAGATGCAATCCAACCCTATGATGATTTCATGAGCCTTCCTCTCGAGGTATGATTTTTGGAGAAATGAATTGCAGATCAACGTTTATGCTGTATTTTGTTATTTACTTTTCTCTTGCTTGGAAGATAATTTTTGTTATTTTTATGAGCTTATAAATCTTAATGGTGGTTTTTTATTCTTTTTGTTGTTTTTCACTTCACTTGGAAGTTCGATTTGGTTTACTTGTTTACGTTTAAAGTATAAGGAATTCGATTATTTTATACTTTATGTTGTATTTTGTTATTTACTTTTCTAACTTCTCTTTTTAGGCGCATGATTGAAATGTAAATCCTGAATCCTCTTTTTTCCTATTTTGTTGATCGTGTCCAAAGCATAATGATTTCTTCTTCGTTTTTCTATTGAATGGAAGTTTGCAATCGGGGGACCCAAGGATTCGGAGTTTGAGTGGGAATTAACCATGGAAGAATATTCGGAGTTTGAGGGGGGAATTTACCATGGAAGAATTCAGTTACCTGCTGAATATCATCCTATAAAGTCTCCTTCATTTATGTTGTTGATGGTACTTGGGTTGTCTCATTATATAGTTCATTATTATGAATGAAGAATGTATCTTCTGTTAACTATAGGTGTATTGATTTTGTTGTACGTAGCTTTAAGTTTCTTACTTTATTAAAATTGATAAGCAAAACGATCATACAGGGTAATAAACATAATTCACTCACATCTCTATCTACATAAATGTCTGGATATCTGTTGGAAAATCGAATAATTATAGATTCAATGGAAGAAAATCTGCTTACGAAGTTTAATTTTCCTGGTGGCCAAACAGGAACAGATGGAAAAGATGAATCAAGGTTGAGATTCGTGTAGATGAGGTTTGGACAGAAATAGATTCGTTGACTTGAAAAACAATGGCTTTCAAACCGATGGCAAGAAAAAAAACAGAGAAATTTGACGTTATCGATTTTGGTGAAAATAGAGTTTATTAAGTGATCGGGGATAGAGTCGAAATATATACGAGCTTCAGGGATAAAAAAAGTTTATTACAATATCTTAACTTCGCTCCATCATATCTAATCATGTTTGTAGGATGATGGATATTAAATTTGATGTTTACTTCCGTGATCAAAATGGAATCTATAATCAATATGAAGTAACAAAAATGCAAATGCAATCTATAATCATTACTATCTTACTTTTAAGCATTAAAAATCAAGTGTGGTCATACCCAGAATAATGAAAATCAACAATAGTATTCACTTCAATCTAAATAAAATGACTGCATGGATCAAAATAAGTATTTTTTAGTAAATAAAAAAAGAATTTCTCTTTGCACCACTCAGTTTAAACAAAAGTTCTCGTAATTATTATATAACTATTTAAGTAATTATATTTTGAATACGTAACATTGGCTTTGATACCAATTGTAGGATCAAGCGCTTGCCGCTTTACCAAAAGCTATAGCTGATGGTAACAGTGCAACTCAAATCTTTTAAACCGTACAGCAGCATAAGCACCATGTTTTCGATCGATAACAAAGATGACAATTGTTGTACCTCAACATACAACTCCATGACATGTTATATATAAATCTATTTGGCAACATATCAAATTGTATATATCATTACTATATACTAAAATAAGCTAAGATGTGAACTATCTATTCCAGATAGATTCATATATAAGTGTAAAATAGATAGTTTATATCTTAGCATATTTAGCATTACTTTAACATTTAGTATATAATAATGATATATATAATTTGATATGTTTACAAATAAATCCATATGCAATGGCATGAATAACTTTTGATGAGCTTTCTATAAATATAATGGTATTACATAAGCTAATTTGTGGTACGATATATTCTAATTTGTGGTGTTATATAATCTAGTTGTGATATTATATAAGTTAATTTATGGTACTATTTAACATTAATTTGCGGCACTATATAATATAATTTGCAGTACTAGATAAGATAATTTGTGGTACTATTTATACTAATGATGATACTACTTAAGGTAACATGTGATACTACATAATCTAATTTGTGGTACTATATATGCTAATTTATGATACTGTATATACTAATTGATGGTATTACTTAATTGGAGTCCGAATTTTTTTTTTAGATGTACAAATTGGGGTTTTGCAAGAAAAATCAAAACAGATAATAATTTAATAATGAAACACATGTGAATAGATAAGACCATGGTTCAGAACCACTCGTTCGACAGTTCAAAAAAGCTCGATCATTAACTTTAACTTTCGTAGACGGTTTACGGTTTGACCTTTTTATTTTTTAAAAAAGTTAAATTGAATTTATAAGATTTTTTAATAAAATAAAGATTTTGAACCTATTTTTTATCGACAATGATCGTAAAAACGAAGAAAATATAGATAAAAAGAAGCAGACTTCCTCCTACACATTGATAACCCTAAAATAGGATTCTTTTAATTCCCAGCCCATATATTTTAAATCGTCGAAAAAAATCTGATCAATTGAATTGTACACTCAATCGGTAATTTTTTTTAAATCAATGATATTGCTGTAATTATTTTTTAGGTAATTGTTTTTCTATGAAAGTGTGTATTACTTGCTTAATTAATAAAAAAACTCTTTTTTTTTTATGAAATTGTATATTACTTGCTTAATTATGAACAAAATTATTAAACTCATACAAGAACTTCCAAAGCGTAATTAAAAATTCAACATAATTTCGTTAATATATATATATATATATATATATAGTTTCTCCGAGGGACCAACATTCCCCTGTGCTATAAACTCTTTCTCCCTAAAGTCCTTAACAAACACTCACTTCAGTTACACAAAGTTACAGAAAACTCCATTAACGCTCTAACCCAAAGCTCCAAGAAACAACACTGATCAAAGGCGCTCAGAATCCTCAAGGTGATTAGCATTTTGAATTATTAAACAACTATAAACACTTATATTTAATACAATATATAAGACCTGTGAACCGGAGTTCTCACGGAGCGTGCGAAATATATATATATGTATATATATATATGTGTATATATATGAATAAAAAATAACTAAGCGAGTAATGATAGTAATATATATATGTATTAGAAATACTTCATTGCCAAGTTTTGATTCATATTCATACTGCATTTTGGCTATATATTGTTATGATGATTGTATGTACATTTCTCCATGGCTGTTCTCTCCCTTAAGTCCTTAACAAGCACTCACTTCATTTACAGAAAACTCCGTTAACGCTCCAACCCCAAGCTCCAAGAACCAAGAAACAACAAGGATCAAAGGTCGCTCAGAGTCCTCAAGGTAATCATCATTTTGAATTATTAAACAACTATAAACACTTATATGCATACATATATACAAGACCTGTGAACCGGAGTTCTCATGGAGCGTGGGAAAATAATGTAACACAGATTTCGATGGTGATAACTTGACAATGAGAATCAAATACAACCCTACTTTTCACTATGTCAAAAAGGGAGGAAAAAAACCATCTAAAGTAAAATCAGATGTGATAAAAAACACCTAGTGCAATGGTTTGAGGTGAAAATTTTGGCAAGAGAGATTTCTTGGCTGATGCCTGCTCAAACTTCTTGGTAGTAGTTTCATTATCTTCTAAACTGGTTTGAATGAATAATCGTATCCACGAAGACGAGCTTCGCAACTTGGCCTGCATAACAAATGTCCAGATGTTGATGTTAATTAGGATGTCATAAGTTTGATGCCTAGGTGAAATTAGAAGCAAATGCGAGAGCTGCTTTCTTATGCTAGATATTTCTCCAACCAAGAATTGTGTGTCTATGGTCGAAACTTCGGATTCCGCAATACTAAAATATGTCTCCATAAAGAAAAGTTGTTGAAGCCAAAATCAACCAATTACTTAAGCGGGATTTAAGTAGTTGATGATATCAGACTAATTAGAAAGCCTTTTTTTTTTAATTGTTTCAGCTGTTGTAAGGTAGCCCAAAAATAATAACCGTACTTCAGCATGACAACATGGCAACCCACATTGATCGGGTGATAGATAACAAAGTCTACTCAAGATCAATTCAATAAAATATATGAGGTTTGCTTATAAGGGAACCTCTTACCCAGACTCCAGTAACATGTCAGAAATTACTTTTTCCTAAAGTTTTAGTTAATGAGAGATGGACCAATAATATTTAAACTTTAATAAGTTATATATTGTTCTGATGATGAATGTAAATCTCTCCATGGTTGTATATAGTGTTTGCATGTGAGATAAAAATAGATTTATATTTAAGTTATTGTAATAATTTCTTTTTTACCTCTACTGTTATACCATGGATTATATTGAACCATCTCTTCCTGTTTGGCCACCAGGAAAGTTAAACTTCTTAAGCAGATTTTCTTGTATTGAATCTGCAATCATTCGATTTCATCCCGTTGATCATCATCCTGGTGACGGCCAACAGATACACACGCCTTTATGTAGGTGGAGATGTGAGTCGGTTGGCTTTATCTTGTTGTACGCTGAAAACTGCGTTGCCTCATCCGAGGATGATGATACAGACATTTGCACCATCCTAGCCTCAGTTGATGTTAGACCAGAGGAAAAATACGACGCATTAGGTTTGCAGTTAGGTCCTTTTGTGATCGCCATTTGAGAGTGCTTTATATAAGAGAGCCTGTTGCTCGTCTTCCACATTTAAAAGGAGTGTCGGCAGCGGACTTAATGAAACAAGGCGTTGTGTTGTAGTCGTGGATGGAGAAGGGATTTCATATATCAAAGGAGAGTTTGAAGACCATGGGAAGTTGGATGGTGATGCGAACAAGTTGAAGGATGATAAGAATGTCGTCAGGGAGTTCCGGTTGGAGGATTATTTTGAGTCCCGGCTTAAACTCTGGATGGCACCAGAGGTGAAGTTGTCATTTTCCAGATTTTTAACCAGGAATGTGACGCTCGTTATGCATAGATTAAATGAAGCTTCTTTCGATGATGTAACCGCGGAGAATTTATTTGAAGAGAGGCAATGGTCTGAAGTTGCCATAAGGATGATGAATGAAGAAGCCACTGCTGACGACCCTGTTACATTTTCAAGATTTCAGTTTTTTACTTGATCGAGGTTTGTAGATTCGCTGGTTCTAAGCGTTTTGTTCAATTTCCACGAATATGAAGACTTATGGATGTTTGTATTAATTTTATATCATGCTTAATATCACTATATTAGCAAAAATGTTATCTGGTCAATTCATTATTTGTGAGTAAATCCTCATGTTTTATCACTTTTTTGCATTTAATCGGCATGTTATTAGCGAGAGAAGTGCTCCTTGTATATCATAAATCATAGGATGTATGGATCACCCCTATGAGACATGAATATTATAAATGAATCATATGATAGCTAAACAACCCTACTTTTTAATTCAAAAAACATCACAGAATTTGAAATTGCACTCAACACACAAAGCCATATAATGGATATTAAGTACAGTGTCTGAGAAAAAAGAATCGGTCACAAGTCTGGAATCCCTCAAGATATTTTCGTACACCGACCACATTTCTGAATACACAATCATGAACTTAGGTTTTGTTCGAAAAATGTTCTCATTTTTTACATGTTACGCGCAAACTACTAGTTCTACATCAGTTTACCGAAGGTTCAACTCTGGATCTGTGCCGGTGTTAGTGTATTACCCTTCTTTAATGTCTTGTTCTTATTCTTGAATTAGTTAGCAGGCCAAATTTTACAATCATCAAACCATTGATAAGAATATTTATTGTATTTTTCATTTTCTAAAAATTTATCTATCCAAGTATCAAAATAAAATTGGCAACATGGTATTAGTTACAATATTAAGTGATTAATGAAAATTATATTGTATTATATTATTCTACAAGAACTTCCAAAGTGGAAAAAAAAATTCCTAATATTTTCTCAAAGTTATATTCCGCCCTTTTATTCAGTATTAGATGCAATAAACCATAGTTGATCAGTAACTAATTTATTGAAAACTATCCTTAGTGTTAACAACATAACATTTCTGACCTGAGCAACTAGCAGACTCCACTCTCGCACACTGACAACCGAAGAGCTGCTGGGTAGGGGGTGGGAGGGGCAGCCTAGGTAATATTCCCCCCCAAAAAATATGATAGGCTTTAATCCTTAATCTGTATATATATCCACTGAAAAGAACAAAAAGAAAAGAGAAAGGTTGATTTGGTGGGGACCAACATTCCCCTATAAACTCCCAATCTCCCTAAACAACATTCAATATCTTTCCATTCTCGTAGACAGGGAAACAGTGTGCGCAAATGCGACTTACGTAATATTTCATGACACAACCAACATCTACGCCTCCCTAAGAATCACATTGCAAGCCATTTGGCCACAATCTCGTACAATTCAACTGCGCTTTAAATGTTATGGATTTGTAATTGCTCGTTATTTATTCTGACATTAGATTATACTCGAAATGAAACCCTCGATTGATATATATATATATATATATATATATATATATATATATATATATATATATATATATATATATATATATATATATATATATATATAATATTGATGATGCCATGATGCTACCTTGAATTGTACAGGAATAGAATATACAATTTGAAAGGGGAAACAACTTTTGAAGAGAAAGAAGAGAGCTGATATAATCATCATTCCTTCTACGTAGAAACGTCCCTTATATATAGGAGTTATCCTTATCCTATATGGTATCAAATCAAATCTGTCATCTATGATATCAAATCGAGCCCCTTCTTTAATGTGATTGCAATCCCTTATGTTATGAGATATCATCTTAAAATACTAAGTCTCTAGATTGACTTGACCGGGTCATATTCTTAATTCGGATAAGGTCTGGCTATAGTCGTATTTCCACTTGGGTATCATGCCAAAAAATATTATCGAACTTTACATGAAAACCACGAATAAATCGGTTAGGGGGCGCCAGGATTATCCGAACAAAGATGGAATTACATTTATGAAATTTTATTGAATCAAAATACTAAATATAAAGGTTAGAAATACGATTTTCTTGATCTTTTAACACAATTTTCCAAATATTATTTTGAATTGGTGAAAAAAAAATTTATCGAGCGGTTTTTTATTTTACTTTTACATTTAGTCGGCAACTTGTTACAATTATAGGATGCACTAAATCAATCGATTACTATTAAAAAAAATTAAAAAAGATACACCAATCAATTAAATATCACTTATAAGATATATGAACAGTTAAATATCACAATCCATAAAAAAAGGATTTTAGTTGAACAATTAAGTAAAATTTTAAGGTTTTCATAATGGATATGTCAAATATCCATTGAATGTCCCTTGTATAGATTAATCTTTTATTTTATTAATTTATATATCTTTTAATCTTTTTATATATATCTTTATTTTTTGAATATCGATCTCATTAATATATAATAAAACAAAAAAAATATATATTATTATGCTACATTAATCATATTAATCTTCCCTAAATATAAACAGAGATTATTAGATTATATTTTAATAATTAAATTTTGTTTGTAAAGCAATTTGCGAAAATTTGATTGGTTCACTAAGCAATTATTATATTATTATTTTTAAATTTTAAGTAGCATGAATAGTTAATTTATTTATTATGATATAAATGTTAGACCTATTTATATTGATATCACCCACTATTATCTAAAACAAAGGATTAATCCATTGTTCAAACCGTGGCGCTTATATCCGTATCTATCCATTTTATGGATTAAAATACCGATCTATTCATATCATATTCAAATAGTTAATTTATGTTTGAAAAGTAAATGAATTAATTGAATGCTCGTTGCTCGATCGATCGACATGGCAAAAAAATTCGTATCCTTTGCTACTTGAGCTCGGTTGATCGAGCCCTGTTTTGATTTCGTGAAATGGTGTGTGTATTTACGTTCAGGTGCGATTTTTTGTGATATAGTGCCTCAAAAAGAGTCCATTTGGACTTATTTTTTAGTTTACTATATATACAATATATCCCTCACTTGATAACAACAAGATTTTCAAAAATCAACATCATATAAAGATATTAAATTGAGAGCAATTTGTTTGTTCTTTAAGTTTCTTCTTTCGAGTACTTTGAACCTTTGTGTTTTGAGGCCTTGTGATTTGGAGTGCTCCTATCACAAGTCATAGTCGTTGAATATTGGAAGACAAATTGTCATAGCAAACCTTTAGCGCTATAGCGGGGTAATATTGTATTACGACGGAGATTACAAATCTCGCATCGACATAAAACTTGTTTTGAAGCCATTGTTATTTTACTTACTACTTTCCTAAGATACACACCCATAAATTTTGTATTACAATCTTAAGACAATATTCGAAAACAAATGAGAACGATTTCTAGCAATGGCAACAAAAGATGTTATTTTATTTGACAACCTTGGGGTTGGCATGGTTTCTCAATGAGGATGCTCCTACTATTATGGAGAGTGAAAACAACAACCAAAAGAGGGATGCGGTTGATGCGTGGAATCAAAGCGATTTCACGTGCAAGGATTATATTCTCAATGGACTAAACAACACATTATACAATGTGTATTGTCTAGTAAAGACGGCCAATGAAATGTGGCAATCATTGGAGAAAAATTATAGATCCGAGGATCTCGGCATGAAGAAATTCATCGTTGGACTATTCCTTGATTTCAAAATGGTTGATACAGAGCCGGTGATAGCACAAGCGCAAGATTTGCAAGTAATCATGTATGAAATTCATGTGAAGGGGATGGTTCTACGTGATTCATTCCAGGTGGCTACAATGATTGAGAAGTTGCCTCCGTCATGGAAGGACTTCAAGAATTATCTCAAGCACAAACGAAAAGAGATAAATCTTAAAGACCTTGTGGTTCGCTTGAGAATCGAAGAGGACAACATAATTTCTGAAATGAAGGGAAATTGGCACCAACATGAAGCACGAGTGAACTTAGTGGAAAAACACGCCGGAACAAAGCGGAAGTTTGACGTCATGGCCTCCAAATCTGGAAAGACGAAGAAGTTCAAAGGCAAGTGCTACAAATATGGACAACCCAATGACATGGCAAAGGATTGTTGCAATAAAGACAATCGTGGGAAGGCTATGGATCAAGTAAATGTGACCGAAGAAGATAGTCTCTCAAATGATTTGGATGATCTAGCGCTTACCGCTTAATTAGATTGTGTATCTTTGAAAGTTTTATACTCCATGAATGGAGTGATTCTAAATAAATGTAATAGCGATATTTGTTGAAAGTAATAAAATTTATGTGATTACTTCTTGTATTGAATCTTATGATTTGTGGCATGATTGTTATGATAATTTAAACCATAGTTCGCATCACAAATTGTAATGTTACATTTATTGCATGTGGGCACTAAGTGAACAAAATCGTCATTCATTTGTTAGAAGAATCGTAACTTCTGTAGAGCTAACTCACAATGATGTTTGTGATGGAAAGATTGTGCGAACTAGAGATGTGAGAAAAATAATTTGTTACTTTATCAATATTTGCACATGACATTGTTGTGACTTTTTTTGTTATAGCAAAAACGAGGCCAATGAGGTGTTTAAACACTTCATTAATGAGATCGCAATAAAATTTAGCAACTGAGTTTTGCTATGGGAAATTGCAAGTATATTATACTTGTTTTGTCTAAAAGTCTATCTCTGGTAAGCAACTTGCCAAGAGCACCCAACCACAAAGTGAAGGCGTGCTTGGGCAGGATGCAAGAATTCCAAACAACTGTAGCCCACGGCACCTTAGGATTTCGACCCTTGAAGAAACGATAGGCCTGATTGGCTTGACGCTTAAGCTTGACTCTGCAAGACTATAAAATCTTGAATTCGAGTTTCTAAGCTTTGTACGCTTAAAACACAAGTGATAAATCGAAGCCACAAAATTTGGCTAGGCGTTGTAGTATCTCAACCTGCTTCATTTTGAATTTCTAAGCTAGTAAGCTTATAACATGAATTTGCAAGATTTAAAATCTTGAATTCAAGTTTTCTAAGTTAGTGCGGTTAAATTGCAAGTTGTGATTTCAACTTTTGTAAGTAAGTATGCTTAAATCCGAAATTTCAAGAAATAAAAACTTGAATTTGGATTTGTAAGACGATAACACTTAGAACTTGAAATACGGAAGTTTGAACGCCAGTGCAGTTTGTAATACCCGAACTTGTGGGGGGTTGCAATTCTATGAGTCAATCACATACTAAGTACCACATTTAGGCAATGACGAAAAACATTATGATTGAAGGAAAAGAGAATTTCCTACAATATTTAAAATGTGGGGGTGCTTGGCTAAAATAGAAATGTGAAGGCCAAAGTAAAGTCATAACAAACGCCAAATAAAAGACATGAAGAGCTTGACAAATCCTGTGTAAAATAGATTAACGAGTGTGACAAATGTGTACACACCTAAAGTATAGATATGCTTGTGTATTGATGATATGCTCATTGGGGAAACAATTTAGATATAATCAAGTAACAAAGAAAAATGTTGACGAGACATTTTGACGTATGTGCATCAAGAACAATTTGGAATTAAAGTTTCCAAGACATTTGAATAATGAAATCTCATTTTAAGCTTTGCTCTTAAATTTCAAAGTTTACAAGAAATAGATTATTGAACTTGTAATTTTTTGAGAATCTATGCGCTTAAATATGAATTGTGAATTTAAGTTGAGTATTTCCTTTGGTCTCGAATTTTGTAAGAAATAATGCGTTAACAATGCTTAAAATTCGATGATGGAAATATCCTAAAAGGATAAGATGATGCAAAAGAGGTAATGTAATTATCAAAACTGAAGATATACTGTTGTGGAAAATTCTCTATGTAAAACCTATAAGCTTCTTCGGCCGAGTGGCTTTATAAGTTGTTAGAGAAAAATCTTGTGCATGCAAATGACAAAATGATCTCTAGTGGCATAATCACGAGTGATTATGTGAAACCGCGGATCCGCATATGAAATGGTTAACCGAGAGATCATGTGAAAGTTTATCGAGGGGAATGGGGTTAAAACCCTATAATCAAAATCTCATAGTGGATACTCAACCTTGTTGACTGGAGATCCCAAGATCTAGGTTCAAAAGGGACAACTAAATTATGAGATTGTATATACACATTGGTGATCAATCTCCAACCCATTCATATGATAAGGGGTGTAGCTACAAAGTGGTATGAGGATAGGCAAAAGGCCTTTAGCGATTCCTAAGAAATATAAGAATATGTTGGAATATAGCGGGATACTCTTCTAGGAGATCACCTACGTGAGTGCGAAGTGTGGCCGTTTCAAAGAATGAAAAGCACTTATGAAACCAAGCGTGGTCCATGGCCGAAACGGACACAACCGTAAGAAATCAATACGAATGTCAGAATTGTTATGGTGTGGGTTAAATTGTCTAGGTTTATACCAAAGACTAAATAGTTCAAGACTATAAGTTCACTATTAAGTCAAGTAAATCCGATTGAATACTACGTAAGATTCAAAGCCGCAAGCTATCTCTCCAGATGCCATAATAGTTAGTTAAAAGCGCTCAATTGCATACATACATTAATTTAATCATGTGGGGGATTGTTGGAAAAGTAAATGAATTAATTGAGTGCTCGATCGATCGAGATGGCCAGAAAATTCCCTATCCTTTGCTACTGGAGCTCGATCGATTGAGCCCTGTTTTGATTTCGTGAAATGGTGTGTCCATTCACGTTCGGTGTGATTTTTCGCTGATATAATGCCTCCAAAAGGTGTTCATTTGGTCTTGTGTTTGGTTTACTATATATACAACATATCCCTCACTTGATAACAACAAGCTTCTCAAAAATCAACATCATATAAACATATTAAATTGAGAGCAATTTGTTTGTTCTTCAAGTTTCTTCTTTTGAGTGCTTTGAACCTTTGTGTTTTGAGGACTTGTGATTTGGAGTGCTCCTATCACAAGTCATAGTCGTTTTATCTTGGGAGACAAATTGTCATATCAAACTGTTAACACCATAGCACGGCAATATTGTCTTATGGACGGAGATTACAAATCTCGTCTCGACATAAAACTTGATTTGAAACCATTGTTATTTTGCTTGCTACTTTCCTAAGATACACACCCATAAATGTCGTACTACAATTACTCGATGATATATAGTCGTATTAAATTAATTAGATAATATATTTTTTATTTCTCATAGAACATATAATTGCAGATTTAATTTATAATTATGCTATGAATTTTTATTGATCACCATATATTGACTTAGTCGATTTAAATTTTGAGAGATTTTCTTAAAAAACATCCAACAAAGTATCATAATTGAGTTAATTTATCAATTTAATTTTTTAATAATGTCAGATTCTAAATATATTATTTTTTAATCTCATCATAAATTCTAATTCTTTATTAGTTGCTTCCAATTTACTGGTATTTGGCAAAGAAGAAAAATTGAGAAAAATAAAATCAAAATTCCCTCCTACCCACAAACCTTAGCATAAAATGAAATTTAAAAAAGCCCACCAAATATTTAAACTCAAACGGAATTTTTCAGATTCAAAATATCGTAAATCCAATACATGGGCTAGAGAAATAATATTATATCAAGCCCAACAATACATGTATATATAGGGATTGGGATGTGGTAAGCTCAGCCTAACCCACACATGGATTCGCCACTGACCTAAAGGGAAAAACAGAAAAACAATATCATAATTGTATTACAAACTCGACGACCAAGTATCAAAATTATTTGTTTCTTGATACCCCTAAATAATAACCACATGATAAGCTGACCTGTTTCTGTCGCTTCCTTGTGGCCTTTCAGAAGATCTCGCTTCTTTGTTCGACCTCTTTATGTAGGACCGACCTGTTGGGCCGACGTGTTGTGCCTCACATGTTCGCCCTCCTTCAAATGTTACGGCGATCTCTTTTGGGACCCGAGCTACTTGGCCAAGCTCATCTCATTCCCTGCATAATCCAACATGAATATACTCATAAACCAAAATATAAAATACTCTCTTGAATCACTCATTCACTGCCTCTCCGTTACTCTCACTCATGTGCCTTCTTTTCTTTCTTTCTTCTCCCCACCTGCTGCCATGTCTTCATGCTCATTATATAGATGTGTAGATGGTCCACTTGTTCAGCAAGTTACCATCTGTTTACTGGCTAGTATTCAGGTTGCTCATAACTATCCTCAACTGTCTTGGCAAGCTACTGGAACATATTCAATTAATTTGATATATCATCACTCCAACCATGTGACTTAATTTTGATTTAATAAATTTATACATATTTATTCAATCATCCATACCATATCCTCCTCATATATTGAACATGCTCAATGTTCATTCAACCAGCCACTCGATGATTACACTCCCGAACAACCGATGGCATTGAGGCGTATCCAAGATTGAAGTCTCCTACTCATTCTTCCCTGAATCTGCAGCTTCATATGGCTTTAATCTCACCCTCGAAGCTCCACCCTGATCCAAGTACCCCCTTCTCTACTCCAATAGATTCTAAAGTACCATTTCTTCTTGGAATTCTCTTCCTATAATCCAATGATGTTAAGAACTCCCCAAGAAATACCCAGCCCCTTCCTCAATCTATTGAGTTTTTTTCAAGAACGGATATGTATCCCCATGCTCTGGATATACCTCAATGTACTTCCATGGGAGGAATTTTTCATTGATATTCAAAAAAGAATACAAGGCACCAAGTACATGAATTCATCTATGCTTTACAAAGGACACATATGTGAACTCAATCATAAAAGACCAAGCCTCCAAAAAACTCTCTTGAATCACTCATTCATTGCCTATCCCTCACTCTCTCTCATGTGCCTTCTTTTCTTTCTTTTCTTCTCCTCACCTGCTGCCACATCTTCATGCTCATTATATAGATGTGAAGATTGTCCACTTGTTCAGCAAGTTACTATCTGTTTACTGGCTAGTCATCAGGTTGCTCATAACTATCCTCAACTGTCTTGGCAAGCTACTTGAACATATTCAATTAATTTGATATATCATCACTCCAACCATGTGACTTAATTTGGATTTAATAAATTTATACATATTTAAAAATCTCGACCTTATCAACTTATTCAATCATCCATACCTTATCCTCCTCATATATTGAACATGGTCAATGTTCATTCAGCCGGCCACTCGATGATTACACTCCAAAACAACCGATGGCATTGAGGTGTATCCAAGATTGAAGTCTCCTACTCATTCTTCCCTGAATCTGCAGCTCCGCATGACTTTAATCTCATCCTCGAAGCTCCACATCGATCCAAGTATCCCCTTCTCTACTCCAATAGATTGTAGAGCATCATTTCTTCTTGGAATTCACTTCCCATCATCCAATGATGCCAAGAACTCCCCAAGAAATACCCAGCCCCTTCCTCAATCTATTGAGTTTTTCAAGAACGGATATGGATCCCCATGTTCAACCTCGACTCATCATTCCAGGCGTTTGAAAAACCTTTCTACATAATTAATTCCATGACCCACTTTGTCAATTGTCAATGAATTTCAGATTGCGTTACTACCTCACAAGCATATTGAAATTCACAATGCAATATCCTAAACATCTATTGCAGGAAAACACGCACACAGCTCCTTACAGCCACTACCCGAAAATCCTGAAAAACAGCTCATCTTGCTTTTGGAAACTGCCGCTCTCTCTGTTATGGAACTTCAAGTCTCTCTCAGAACTCCAAGAAGATTTCTCGCCCCTTACTATTCTTCTTTCAGAAACTGCTCACCACCATTTTCTCCGCCAAAGAAAATCGCACGCCTTCTTCAAATCTCCAAGAAAGCTTATGCCCCCGCTGCAATCTTCTGTCGCTTCAATCCTTTGGCAGCAACTTCCGTTTCTTGATCGCATTTATTGTCGTGGTCGTTCCCACGAACAGCGCCACTTGCTATGAATTGGACACCACCAATTCCCGATCAAGAAAACATTTGCACGCCAATTGAACCAAAGCTCACACCGTGCACTTGACCAACAGGAACTTCAATGCACTCGTACAAATGACGGCACAATCGCAATGAACATACAATCTTTCAGGTAGATTGTAAGGTTCAAACAAGTATACAAGGCACCAAGTACATGAATTCATCTATGCTTTAAAAATGTCTAGCATTTGAACTCAATCATACAAGATCAAGCCTCCAAAAAACTCTCTTGAATCACTCATTCACCGCCTCTCCCTCACTCTCTCTCACGTGCCTTCTTTTCTTCTCCTCACCTGCTGGCGTATCTTCATGGTCATTATATAGATATGTAGATTGTCCACTTGTTCAGCAAGTTACCATCTATTTACTGGCTAGTCATCAGGTTGCCCATAACTTCCCTCAACTGTCTTGGCAAGCAACTGGAACAGATTCAGTAATAACTCCAACCATGTGACTTAATTTGGATTGAATAAACTGATATATATTTAACAGAAACATAAACCTCAGTATCTTTTTAATACTTTTTAATTTTAATGAGAGTCAGAAACTACTAAAAAAAATAGATTTTGTGGCGCCAATAAGCTTCACGAGGTTGAAATAGTGACATTTTTTCGTTAGTGACGCTTGCTTATAGCGTCTCATAGGTGAGTGTATTCTACAAGAACTTCCAAATTGGAAATAAAAATTCCTATTATTTTCTCTAAGTTATATTCCGCCCTTTTATTCATTATTAGATGCAATAAAACATAGTTGATCAGTAATTAATTTATTGAAAACTATCCTTAGTGTTAACAACATAACATTTCTGACCTGAGCAACTAGCAGACTCCACTCTCGCACACTGACAACCGAAGAGCTGCCGGGTAGGGGGTGGGAGGGGCAGCCTAGGTAATATTCCCCCCCCCCCCCCCAAAAAAAAAAAAAAATGATAGGCTTTAAGCCTTAATCTGTATATACATCCACTGAAAAGAACAAAAAGAAAAGAGAAAGGTTGATTTGGTGGGGACCAACATTCCCCTATAAACTCCCACTCTCCCTAAACAGATTAAGCCTTAATCTTTAAGCCTTAATCTGTATATATTTATTATGATATAAATTTTAGACCTAGTTATATTGATATCACCCACTACTATCTAAAACAAAGGATTAATGGATCAAACCGTGGCACTTATATCCGTATCTATCCATTTTATGGATTAAAATACCGATCTATTCATATCATATTCAAATAGTTAATTTATGTTTGAAAGTAAATGAATTAATTGAATTCTCGTTGCTCGATCGATCGAGATGGCCAAAAAATTCGTATCCTTTGCTACTTGAGCTCGATCGATCGAGCCCTGTTTTGATTTCGTGAAATGGTGCGTCTATTTACGTAAGGGTGCGATTTTTCATGATATAGTGCCTCAAAAAAGAGTCCATTTGGACTTATTTTTTGGTTTACTATATATACAATATATCCCTCACTTGATAACAACAAGATTTTCAAAAATCAACATCATATAAAGATATTAAATTGAGAGCAATTTGTTTGTCCTTCAAGTTTATTCTTTCGAGTACTTTGAACCTTTGTGTTTTGAGAACTTGTGATTTGGAGTGCTCATATCACAAGTCATATCGTTGAGTCTTGGAAGACAAATTGTCATAGCAAACCTTTAGCGCCATAGCGGGGTAATATTGTATTACGACGGAGATTACAAATCTCGCATCGACATAAAACTTATTTTAAAGCCATTGTTATTTTACTTACTACTTTCCTAAGTACACACTCATAAATTTTGTATTAGAATCTGAAGACAATATTCGAAAAAAATGGCTTCGCCGAGTGCAACAACGACTCAAGTTCATCATGGTGAAAGACCTGAAAAGTTCAATGAGAACGATTTCAAGCAATGGCAACAAAATATGTTATTTTATTTGACAACCTTGAGTGAAAACGACAACCAAAAGAGGGATGCGGTTGATGCGTGGAATCAAAGCGATTTCACGTTCAAGGATTATATTCTCAATGGACTAAACAACACATTATACAATGTGTATTGTCTATTAAAGACGGCCAAGGAATTGTGGCAATCCTTGGAGAAAAATTATAGATCCGAGGATGTCGGCAGGAGAAATTCATCGTTGGCCGATTCCTGGATTTCAAAATGGTTGATACAGAGCCGGTGATAGCACAAGTGCAATATTTGCAAGTAATCATGCATGAAATTCATGCGAAGGGGATGGTTCTACGTGATTCATTCCAGGTGGCCGCAATGATTGAGAAGTTGCCTCTGTCATGGAAGGACTTCAAAAATTATCGCAAGCACAAATGAAAGAGATAAATCTTAAAGACCTTGTGGTTCGCTTGAGAATCGAAGATGACAACACAATTTCTGAAATGAAGGGAAATTGGCACCAACATGAAGCACGAGTGAACTTAGTGGAAAAACATGCCGGAACAAAGCGGAAGTTTGACGTCATGGCCTCCAAATCTGGAAAGGCGACGAAGTTCAAAGGCAAGTGCTACAAATATGGACAACCCAATCACGTGGCGAAGGATCGTCGCAATAAAGACAATCGTGGGAAGGCTATGGATCAAGTAAATGTGACCGAAGAAGATCGTCTTTCAAATGATTTGGATGATCTAGCGCTTACCGCTTAATTAGATTGTGTATCTTTGAAAGTTGTATACTCTATGAATGGAGTGATTCTAAATAAATGTAATAGCGATATTTGTTGAAAGTAATAAAATTTATGTGATTACTTCTTGTATTGAATCTTATGATTTGTGGCATGATTGTTATGATAATTTAAACCATAGTTCGCATCACAAATTGTAATGTTACATTTATTGCATGTGTGGGCACTAAGTGAACAAAATCATCATTCATTTGTTAGATGAATCGTAACGTCTGTAGAGCTAACTCACAATGATGTTTGTGATGGAAAGATTATGCAAACTAGAGATGTGAGAAACTTAATTTGTTACTTTATCAATATTTGCACATGATATTATTGTGACTTCTTTTGTTATAGCAAAAACGAGGCCAATGAGGTGTTTAAACACTTCATTAATGAGATCGCAATAAAATTTAGCAAATGAGTTTTGCTATGGGAAATTGCAAGTATATTATACTTGTTTTGTCTAAAAGTCTATCTCTGGTAAGCAACTTGCCAAGAGCACCCAACCACAAAGTGAAGGCGTGCTTGGGCAAGATGCAAGACTTCCAAACAACTGTAGCCCACGGCACCCTAGGATTTCGACCCTTGAAGAAACGATAGGCCTGATTGGCTTGACGCTTAAGCTTGACTCTGCAAGACTATAAAATCTTCAATTCGAGTTTCTAAGCTTTGTACGGTTAAAACACATGTGATAAATCGAAGCCACAAAATTTGGCTAGGCGTTGTAATATCTCAAACTGGTTCATTTTGAATTTCTAAGCTAGTACGCTTATAACATGAATTTGCAAGATTTAAAATCTTGAATTCAAGTTTTCTAAATTAGTGCGCATAAATTGCAAGTTGTGATTTCAACTTTTGTAAGCAAGTACGCTTAAATCCGAAATTTTCAAGAAATAAAAACTTGAATTTGGATTTGTAAGACGATAACACTTAGAACTTGAAACACGGAAGTTTGAACACCAGTGCACTTAGTAATACCCGAACTTGTGGGGGGTTGCAATTCTATGAGTCAATCACATACTAAGTACCACATTTAGGCAATGACGAAAAACCTTGTAATTGAAGGAAAAGAGTACAATATTTAAAATGTGGGGGTGCTTGGCTAAAATAGAATATGAAGGCCAAAGTAAAGTCATAACAAACGCCAAATAAAAGACATGAAGAGCTTGACAAATCCTGTGTAAAATAGATTAACGAGTGTGACAAACGTGTACACACCTAAAGCATAGATATGCTTGTGTATTGATGATATGCTCATTGGGGAAACAATTTAGATATAATCAAGTAACAAAGAAAAATGTTGACGAGACATTTTGACGTATGTGCATCAAGAACAATTTGGAATTAAAGTTTCCAAGACATTTGAATAATGAAATCTCATTTTAAGCTATGCTCTTAAATTTCAAAGTTTACAAGAAATAGAATCTTGAACTTGTAATTTTTTGAGAATCTATGCACTTAAATATGAATTGTGAATTGAAGTTGAGTATTTCCTCTGGTCTCGAATTTTGTAAGAAATAACGCGTTAACAATGCTTAAAATTCGATAATGAAAATATCCTAAATTGATAAGATGATGCAAAAGAGGTAATGTGATTACCAAAACTGAAGATATACTGTTGTGGAAAATTCTCTATGTAAAACATATAAGCTTCTTCGGCCGAGTGGCTTTATAAGTTGTTAGAGAAAAATCTTGTGCATGCAAATGACAAAATGATCTCTAGTGCCATAATCACGAGTGATTATGTGAAACCGCGGATCCGCATATGAAATGGTTAACCGAGAGATCATGTGAAAGTTTATCGAGGGGAATGAGGTTAAAACCCTATAATCAAAATCTCATAGTATATACCCAACCTTGTTGACTGGAGATCCCAAGATCTAGGTTCAAAATGGACAACTAAATTATGAGATTCTATAAACACATTGGAGATCAATCTCCAACCCATTCATATGATAAGGGGTGTAGCCTGCAAAATGGTACGAGGATAGGCAAAAGGCCTTTAACGATTCCTAAGACATATAAGAATATGTTGGAATATAACGGGATACTCTTCTAGGAGATCACATACGTGAGTGCGAAGTGTGGCCGTTTCAAAGAATGAAAAGCACTTATGAAATCTAGCGTGGTCCATGGCCGAACGGACACAACCGTAAGAAACCAATACGAATGTTAGAATTGTTATTGTGTGAGTTCAATTGTCTAGGTTTATACCAAAGACTAAATAGTTCAAGACTATAAGTTCACTATTAAGTCAAGTAAATCCGATTGAATACTACTATGTAAGATTCAAAGCCGCAAGCTATCTCTCCAGATGCCATAATAGTTCGTTGAAAGCGCTCAATTGCATACATGCATTAATTTAATTCATGTGGGGGATTGTTGGAAAAGTGAATGAATTAATTGAATGCTCGATCGATCGAGATGGCTAGAAAAGTCCGTATCCTTTGCTACTGGAGCTCGATCGATCAAGTATCAAAATTATTTGTTTCTTGATACCCCTAAATAATAACCACATGATAAGCTGACCTGTTTCTGTCGCTTCCTTGTGGCCTTTCAGAAGACCTCGCTTCTTTGTCCGACCTCTTTATGTAGGACTGACCTGTTTGGCCGACGTGTTGTGCCTCACCTGTTCGCCCTCCTTCAAATGTTACGGCGATCTCTTTTGAGACCCTAGCTACTTGGCCGAGCTCTTCTCATTCCCTGCATAATACGTGGGCGCAACAAGGAAACTGTGTCCCCTAAACTAGGCAAGTCCGTGATCCACGGAGTAGTATCTGTTGATTGTATTCACAAGATTTTAGTATATCCAGATAAGATTTGGATAAATATGGAAGGAGTCTTTGTTACATGGTAACTCCTAATTCTCCGCCTATAAATACCAGGTTTGGGGCACCAATTCAGGCATTCATAATTTCTTTCACTTACAAGTGTATATTTCTCGTATCCTCCCGCCTGACTTGAGCGTCGGTGGCGACAGGGAGGTATTCCTTACATCTTATTGATATTGATTGAAGATCACACTTTATGGTGATATCAATTGGCGCATTCTGTGGAAATTTGAGTTCAAGACGTTGATATGGCTGGACAACGTGGACGTGGGCTTGGAATCAGGAGGAATTTGGGTGGAAGAGGAAGTCCTAGCATAGAAAATCATGATATCCCTCCATAACATGAAGATCAACCACCCCCTCCTATTAGGAACATGTGAGATCTGACTATGGAACAACTGGCACAGTTCATCAATCAAGCCATGCGGACTACTTTTT
The DNA here is from genome assembly GCA_907163345.1 of Haberlea rhodopensis. Taxonomy (NCBI): domain Eukaryota; kingdom Viridiplantae; phylum Streptophyta; class Magnoliopsida; order Lamiales; family Gesneriaceae; genus Haberlea; species Haberlea rhodopensis. The sequence continues at coordinate 11,760,681 of CAJQUN010000010.1, forward strand.
TCCAACACCAAGCTCCACCACCTCCGGAACCTAACCATGTTTCATTACCTCCAGAACCTAATCAATTTCAACCCCCTCCATAAACTAATCAGGCATCACCGCCTGTTCAACCAGAGCAGGCCCCTGATCCTAATAGGGCGGTAGGTACCGATGCAAATACGCCAGTGGATCCTCCGCTGCTAGATCCAATGGAAGCTATATGGGGAGAGATAAGGTGATTGGTTCAACATCTAGGTGGCCGACCTCCAATGGGTAGGAGAGAAAGCCCCTTTTCACAAGCTATTTTAGGAGAAGAACTCCCACCAAATTTTAGACAACCTGCAGTGGTAGAATATGACGGAAGCACAGACCCGGAGGAACACCTCGGAAGATTTGAGAATGCTGCTTTACTGCATAGGTATTCCGATGGGATCAAATGATGTGTTTTCCTTACCACCCTTGTTAGACAACACATCAGTGGTTTAATCTACTTAAACCAAACACTATACATTGCTTTGAGGAATTCAGTTTGGCTTTCAATCTCAAAGATGCTCAGCGACAGGAAATGGTCGATCTAAGGCCATCAGAGAAGAAAGAAAAGTTAGAGTTAAGCAAGAAAAGACCGGCTGATAGGACCGACGAGGTTGGTCGACCTAGAAGCCAATTTGCTTCATGTACATCTCTGTCCATGAGCTTGGAAGAGCTATGGAAATATGTGATGATAAAAGAAACTGGAAAGACCAAGGAAGTCAGATAAAGGTCCACATCTGCCTCCATCTGATAAGTACTATGGATTCCATAAAGAGTATGGTCATATAACTAATGAGTGCCAGAAGGTTGAAGATGAGGTATAAAGAATCATTAGAAGAGATTCTGAAATAAAACTCTCCTAACAAAGACTTAGTTACCTTAATGACAGAAGTCGATACAGAGGTAACAGAAGAGAAAAACACCACGTGGTGGCCGAATTAGATCTTCTGAGAGGGATATTCCTCCTAGAGAAACATATAATCAAAGAAGAAGGGACGGGCAGGTGGAAAATAACCCTACCCGAGGAACAATCAATATAATCTCAGGGGGACCCACTGACGGGGACTCAGGCCGAGCTCGAAAAAGTCATGGCAGGAGATTGGAGAGTTTCGAAGTTGCGGAAGAGGTAATTCAAAGAGATGAGCCTATCATAAGCTTTGGGCCTAATGATCTGAAGGGTGTGGTAGCACCACACAATGACGTAGGAACAACTTCCACCCAGAGAAAGAAGCTTAAAGAACCAAGATCTTTTACTGGAAAAGTGGCACTGAGTTGTTGAATTACCTGTGAGACAAGTGTTTTGTTTGAACTTGTAATCAACATACCATCAACATAAATGAGTATAATAGTCAAATATGTTTTAGTGTGTTGGATAAACATTGAGGTATCAGATTTGCAAGCTTGAAACCCCAGATTACGAAGTTTATCAGTGAGGCGAGAAAACCATGTCCGAGGAGCTTGTCGCAGGCCATACAAGGATTTGTGGAGTTTGCATAGGTGTGTCGAGTATTGTGGATGAACAAATCCTGGTGGTTGTGACATATAAACAACCTCTTAACACCATGTAAAACTTCGTTTTGGATATCGAGTTGACGAACATCCAGAACAGCCAGGGATAGAACAAGATGAATGGTTGCATGACTAACTATCGGACTGAAAGTTTCATTGAAATCTAGCTCCTCTTGTTGATGAAATCCCTTGGCCACTAAACGAGCTTTGTAATGCTCGATGGAGCCATCAACCTTACGTTTAATCTTATATATCCAGCGGCAACCAACCACATTTGCATATAAAAGAGGTGAAACAAGAGACCATGTGTCATTGTGTAAAAGTGCATCAAATTCCAAATTCAGCGCAGCCCACCAATGAGGATATTTTGACGCTTCCATGAAACAAGATGGTTCAGTGTGAAGTGGAGTAGTAGACGTGAGCAAGGCCTTCAGAAGAGGTACATGGTTCAGTGTGAAGTGGAGTAGTAGATGTGAGTAAGGCCTTCAGAAGAGGGTACCTGATAAAGTCATCTAACAGTTTCTTGGGTTTGAAAACTTTGTTCATAGACTGAGTGGTCATACCATGTGTGGATGTAGGAGGTGCGATACATTGTTGCGCACCCGAAGGGTGAGAAGAGCTATGATCCGTAGGTGAATCCTGTTGTTGAAAAGTCTCTTCTCCCGCACTGTGAGGAGTTAAACAAGGATTAATAGGTGGAAATGATGAGGTTTGCACGGCTTGGATGGTGGGTGAACTAGTCAATTGGATACTTAGGGGGAGAGGAGTAGTGGAAGTGTCGGAGGACTCAATGGAAGATTGGGAGTTCTTGACATAAGGGAAGATACATTCATCAAACACGACATGACGAGAGATATAAATTTTTCCAGTGGAGAGGTTGAGACATTTGTAACCATGGTGACCGATACTATATCCCAAGAAGACACGTTTTGCTACGGTAGTCCAGTTTATGCTTGTTAAAGGGGCGTAGATTAGGCCAGCAAGCACAACCAAACACACGAAGAAATATGTAATCTAGTTTTCGCTTATAGATGACCTCGAAGGGGATGAAATGATTAAGAACAGGTGTAGGTAGGTGATTGATTATGTAGGTGGATGTAACGAAGTCATCTTCCCAAAATGGTAAGGAAAGGTTGGAGTGAGATAACAAACTGAGTCCAACCTCTAGAATTTGACGATGACGTCATTCGACTGAACCCATTTGTTGATGAGCATGTGGACAAGACAGAATGTGATCAATCCCAGTTTGTTTGAAATAATTATGTAAGCGACGATACTCCCCACCCCAATCAGATTGAATAGCTTTAATTTTGCGTTCAAAATATTTTTCCACATACATTGAAATTGCAAGAACACCTTTTCAACATCAGATTTTAAGTTGAGTGGAAAGCCACAAAAAATTAGAATGATCATCTAGAAAACTGACATAATAATGAGCACCTGTAGTGGATGCTACAGCAGTTGGGCCCCAAACATCAATAAAAGTAAATCTAAAGTTGCAGTCGATACATGAGATGATGAACTAAAAGGTAAAGCATGACTCTTAGCACATTGACAATCAGAACAAACTAAAGTTGTAGCCCTATTAATAACGGGAAAGGAACTACGTGAAAGAATGCGGCTAACAACTGGAGCAGCAACATGACCAAAATGCCGATGCCAGTTTTGAAAGGAAACACGATACTAGAGTGGGCCTGAGGAGACGCATTATGAGATGAAAACTGGTATAAACCATTACTGATATTGCGACGGTGGAGGACGGTCCACGAGTATGCCTTCACATGAAAGTAAGAGGCATGAAATTCAAAATAGACATTATTATCAATGCAAAAACGATGAACAGAGAGGAGGTTCCTTTGAATCTGAGGAACAAGAAGAATTTTATTAAGGACAAAGGATTGGGAAGGAGTGTAAAGGTTTGTAGAATCTATGGAAAAGATGTGCAAACCTTGACCATTACCAACTTGGAGTTGATCCATGCCTTCGTAATCCTATCGTTTGAGATTTAGTTGAGTCATATCATTTGTGATATGATGAGTGGCCCCTGTGTCAACACTCCAATCATGATCCCACGGATTGGGAGTGGCAGCGACATGAGCTTGTTTATTCTGTGCTCTTGGATCTTGAAAATTATTGTCAAAGAGATAGTAGCAGCGCCTAGCAGAATGTCCTGGCTTTTCACAAACCCGACACACATTATCGGAGTAACACTGTGTATCATAGTGAGGAGATAATGAAGAAGCACCACGAGGGTGATTGTTGCACCCCCGTCCACGGAAACCACCACGACACTGTTATTAGACTGTGTGAAATGCCTAGCGTTGTTAGCTTCGGGATGAATTGTTGGAACGGAAGAATGATGCTGTAACAAACGTGATTCAGTAGAGATAAGGAGTGAATAAACTTCTTCCAATGTAATAAACTCCGGGCGTGAGTAGATGGAGGACACAAGGCTGTCATATTCGTGACAAAGCATTGCGATGACATATGAAATGGTGTCATCATGAGATAAACATTGCCCAGCCATAACTAATTCATCGGCAAGTTTCTTGATTGACAAGAAGTAGTCATTAGCAGATTGGCTCCCCTTCTTGGCGTTGGTAAGTTGTGTCCGAATTTTCATTGTGCGTGCCCAAGATTTAGAAGCGAAAATGGTCTCAATAGCAGACACAGAACATAAGACGTGGTTTGGGAAGCAACCTGGGTCAGCACACTTTCAGTCGTTGAAGACAAAAGTGTGCTCAATATAAGGGCATCTTGATGGGTCCAAAGGGCGAAGGCAGGGTTAGGGGAGTATGTTGTGTCCCCGGTGGCAGAGGTTGTAGAGGCAATATGGGAAGGTGGTGGAAATATGGTGCCACCAAGGTAGCCAAATAAATCTTGTCCCTTGAAATAGGGCTCGCGTTGAGCTTTCCAGAGGGTAAATTTATCAGCATTTAGTTTAATGGTGACAATGGAAGAAAGGATAGTGATAGAGGTAGGTGAAGGGGATAAAGTTTCTGAGGTTGGAGAAGAGATGGTGGTGGACATATTTGACGTTAGTCTTTGGTGGCTTTGATACCATGTAATAATAGAAGAAGATCTGGAAAACTTCTATTGAATTTCATTAAAAGAACAATGAGTACAATCTGTGTGTTAAATAGAGTTTTAATCTATCCAACTCCTATCGATAATGTGCATTTGAATACATGATAAGATAATACAACAAGTTGAATATATGATAAAGATAATGTTTGGTGTTATCCATATATTTTGTATTGTTGCTTGAATCTGATTGTGTTTCTACAATGGATAGCCTACCAACTACGTCTCCCCCATGATCAAGTCTGATTACATATCTTTTGAACCTAGACAGAAGCCTTACAAATCGTTATTTTCAATAAAACGGTGCATGTATTTTTCTCATGTGCAGCGGTACATGTATTTTCATTGAGGCGATGCATGTATTTTGATCATATGCAATGGTGCATATATTTTCATTGAAGCAATGCATTTATCCTATGTTGGTCTAATTAATCCTTTTTCTTATTCTTAAAAGACCCATGTTTTAACATGGTATAAGAGAATGTAAAACAAAAGGGGCTAGTTGTGCTGGGATTCTGCCCCGGTTAGATTGATGCTACCCACAAGGGTAGTGCCATTGAGAGGGCATCAACAATAGGATGAGAATATTCCAATCCACATTGGATGAGAATCATCCAAGGGTGTTGCATATCTTTAAAGGCACAACCCTTAAAGGTAGCAACAACCCAAGCTTCTGCCCCTAGCCTTCTTCATCGACAAGGGGTGGTGGTGCTGGGACACGCGGCGTTCGCTTTGTTTTTCCTTACGCAAACTGTTCGAGAAAATGAGAAGAAAAGGAAGGATGCTAAATGAAAAATCTTGGGATCGCGATCTAAAAATTGTTATATCTGTGAAACTAATATGTTACCTAAAGCAGGTTCTTCAAACTTTTGAACGACAATTATATATGAAGAAACTTTACTGATTTATATTACCTTCCATTTTGTCTTTATGAAGGTACTGTTTATTCAAAGATTCTGGCTTCTAAGCAATTAAATCTTGGAAAAAGCCTCTGGATCTTATTTGTTCTCTTGCTTTTCTTTCTTCTAAGGATTAAAAGTATGCTTTTTGATACATGCATCGTTTGAGTCTAGAAATATATGTATCTCAAAGATACCGCTAGATTCAAGCGGATCACTTATTAAAATCAAGTGCATTGCCTTGTTAAATTTCAAAAATTCTGTTTTTGATACATGCACCGCTTGAGCCTAACGTTGAACGTAATATACATGAATCACATGAGTCTAGCGATGCATGTGACTCATGTGATACACCTTGTTAAAATTAGATACACCACTTTAATATATGCAAAATGCACCATTGTGTTAATTTGAAAAGTTGCCAATTTTGTTTTCTTTGATTTATCCAACAACAAAACAAAAATCGCCAAAGTTAGAAATTAGGATTCTATTACAAGTTCCGGTTCAACCTCAAATCCTAGTTCCAGAAGCAGCCACCAAAAAGAATGTAGCTCTCTACAATGCGAACCCATTTCATAAGTGGTACCTTTCTACAGTAAAGTTAATTTTTGCCTAAATTTAATTGATTATTGATTTTATAAGTCTACAGTTTAATTAAATATATGGGGATTTACGTCTGAACATTCTTAAAATAGCAAATTTTAATACTGTAGAAATTATTATTATTATGTTTTTTTTTAAAAAAGAAAAATTCTTGATATATTGTCCAATAATAGGATTTATATTTTTAAGATTTTAATATCAATATAGTAAACATGTAAATACTATTTTAAATTGCATGCAAAAAATAGTTCCTACGATATACCGGAGATTAAGATTCATTGGGCAACAGCCAACAAGCAGACTTCCTCTTACACATTGATAACCCTAAAATAGGATTCTTTTAATTCCGAGCCCATATATTTGACATAGTCGAAAAAAATCTGATCAATTGAATTGTACATTCAATCGGCAAGTTTTTTTAAATCAATGATATTGCTGTAATTATTTTTTAGGTAACTTTTTTTTTATGAAATTTTATATTACTTGCTTAATTAATAAAAACTCTTTTTTTTTTAGTTACAAAAAATAAAAATAATAAAAAAAAGTATGAAAATGTATGGTTAAAAATTTATTTTGTTTTAGCAATTAATAAATCAATTTCTAAACAATTATCTATCCAAGGATCAAAATAAAATTGATCACATAGTTTTAATTACAATATTAAGTGATTAACGAAAATAATATTGCATAATATGAAATTTACTGTTTATTAAGCAGAATAACTTTTATGAACAAAATTATTAAACTCATACAAGAACTTCCAAAGCGTAATTAAAATTTCTAAATAGTTTCTTTAAATATATATATATATATATATATATATATATATATTATATACCACATATAAGCCTTGAAGGAGTTACTGTTCCAATGAACAGTAACTCTTCCCTTTTTTCCCTTTTTTTTTCTTTTTTTTTGTTATATATTTTTGTTATTTATTATTTGTTTTTTTATTTCCTTTTTCTTTAGTTTTTCTTTATTTTTGTATTTTTTATAAAATTTTTGGCATGATAAATTTCTGATAGATTGCAGGTCGTCGATTTTGCTTGTTAATGTACATTTTGATTTTTTGCTTACCTACGACTTATTGCTAATATATGGTATTATATTTGTTCAAATATTCCCTTAACGTATAAGGAGATTATATCAAAACCCTTGACCCAATAGTGCATCCTCTTACCTCAATTTTTAAAAATTAAAATGTTTTCTTTTTTTTTTAGAAAAAAACTTGTTGATTTTGTCAAGTATGAACTAAAAAAAAAGATAGTTCAAAATAGATTTTTGTCGTGACAAACTTTAATAATACTTTTTTATGTGAACTTATTTAAAAAAAAGTGTTAAAAATAAGTTTTCGTTGTGGCAAACTTTAATAATAATTTTTTATAAAATATTCGGCATAATGAATTTTTGGTAGATTACAGGTCGTCAATTTTGCTTGTTTGTATACATTTTGAGTTTTGGCTTACCTACGACCCGTTGCTAATATGTGAATATTATCGGTTACCTTTGATATGACGTTTGTCATCAAATTTTCCCTTCATGTACAAGGAGATTATATCAAAAAAATTAGAAAATATTAAATTATAATAATTATATGTTACTTGTTGATAATAATTTGGGACGTCACATTTACATTCATTTTGTCAGAAAGTATATAAATAATTACAAAAGTAAGATGACTAATTAATCATGAGGCCATAGCAAGTAATATAAGAGCAATATCCTAAAATAACAATGCAACTATAACAATGAATATAAACTATAATTCCTCTTATGAGATGCTCGCTACTGCTATGAGAAACCGAACATATCTGCATTATGAAATGAACCATCGTCATTTTGAAAACTCTTGCGAACAACTTTTGATTGGTTTTTTGGAGTTCATTGAGATTTACTTTTATTGTTATATCTGATGCCATTGATAGGCTTAGATTTTGAGTGTTTTTAACTGTAATTTCTTCCTACTTTTCGTATTTTTTCCTGGATGATATTATGTTTTTTGGTGTTTATTCGTTTATTTCAGAAAATAGATCGGAAGTGGAAGAAATGAGCTTATATGAAGATAACGGGCGAAATCGAGGCGAGAAAGAACTAAAATTGAGGAAATGAGAATTTCGGAATCTCGATCGATCGAGATTTACTCTCGATCGATCGAGCCAGGCAGAGAGTTGAGCATCAAAGAATTTCAAGTCTCGATCGATCGGTACAAATTTCCGATCGATCGAGCGAGGCAGTGACTCCAGAGCAAATTTTATTAAAGTCTCGATCGATCGGTGGAAAATCTCGATCGATCGAGCGAGACAGTGAGTTTCAAAAGCTGGCATGAACAGTGCACCGATCGATCGGTAGAAAATCTCGATCGATCGAGACGCGAAATCCTGAAGATTTTATTTTCCTTTTTTATCGTGATTGTGAGAGGTTTTAAGCGGGAGCTGATTCATTTCAAAGAGGGAGAGCATATCAGACGATTTTTCTGGACAAAAGAAGAGCCCTAGCCGCCGCCCAACCGCCGCCAAGGAGATCCGTTCTTCCGGTTCTTCGCCCGAGCCAAACCAAATCCATTCCGGAGTGCAAGGAAGGAACAAGAGAAGAAATCACGGTGCAACGCACGGATTCATCCACCGTTTATCGTATTTCTAAACTTTAATTTATTTGATTTTCAATTCCATTTGATGTTTTTGAGGTCGAGAGACAATAAAACTCTTATGTATTTGATTTGAATTAAATTTAGTTTATATTATTGAGTTTTAGTTTCGTTGTGGTTGATTATTGATTCATTGGTATTTGAGCGCATTGATTGTTATTGTTCATAAATTAATTGCTTGTGTAGATCAAAGTCTAGCTAGCTTTGATTGAATTTGAGGGTTACAGCCGAGATCGAGAGATAACGTTGTAACACGCTCCATTAATTTATGATGTATGTTACGATTGAGATCGAGAGATGATATCGCATACGTGAGAACTTGGAATCGAGAGATTTAGAGTTATACGGTTTGATAATTTATGCAACTTTGAATTAGTAAATAGGTGCACGAGAGTGACTTATTCTAATTTATTGTTAGTTTCTTTACAACTCGAGAGAGTGTATTGAATAATAGCGAAAACCGTTCACCTTTAAAATCAATTGGTTGATAATTTGAGAATTCCATTGAATCATTAGAGATAACATAATTGAACGACGAGCTCGGTAATTTTCTCGAGTAACTTACATTTGCATTTCCGGAACCATTCTATTCATTGTTTCTAGTTTAATCTTTATTCTTAGTTTAAGTTTGCTTTAGACAATCACATTTGTTAATCGTAGGCTAAATATAATTTTATTAATCTTATTTGGTACTTATACGTTAGTCCCTGTGGATTCGACAACCCGTACTTAATTTTCACTATACTAAAACTTGACAACCGTGCACTTGCGGTAGAATCGCTTCACACTAATCTTTGAAATAAATCTTTTGTTTAAAAATAAAGCGGTCAGCCATCTACTACTGCACTTTCGTAGATGATTTTTGTTTAGAGAGTCTATTGGGCCCTACAAGGATATCATATGCCAACTCTTGCTATGATGTACTATTGGGGAAGACTTTTGTTTACTCCAACATATTTGATTTTATATATGTACGATTTTGTATGTTCAATGCGTATGAACCATCTTTTTATTCTCTAGAACTGTCTGTTGAACTTGTGTCGGACGCTTTATTGGACATATATACCAGATTATAAGCTCACTGGTACCGCGCCTTGCGTGGTGCCAAATTAACTAATATATATATATATATATATATATATATATATATATATATATATATATACAAATAGTTTCTCTGTGGGGACCAACATTCCCCTATCCTATAAACTCTCTCTCCCTTAAGTCCTTAACAAACACTCACTTCAGTTACACAAAGTTACAGAAAACTCCATTAACGCTCCGACCAAAGCTCCAAGAAACAACACTGATCAAAGGCTCTCAGAATCCTCAAGGTAATCAGCATTTTGAGTTATTAAACAACTATAAACACTTATATTTAATACATATATACAAGACCTGTGGTTCTCACGGTGCGTGCGTAAAATACAAAACCATATATATATATATATATATATATATATATATATAATAATAATAACTAAGCGAGTAATGATAGTAATATATATATGTATTAGAAATACTTCATTGCCAAGTTTTGATTCATATTCATACTGCATTTTGGCTATATATTGTTATGATGATTGTATGTACATTTCTCCATGGCTCTTCTCTCCCATAAGTCCTTAACAAGCACTCACTTCATTTACAGAAAACTCCATTAACGCTTCCAAGAATCAAGAAACAACAAGGATCAAAGGTCGCTCAGAATCCTCAAGGTAATCATCATTTTGAATTCTTAAACAACTATAAACACTTATATGCATACATATATACAAGACCTGTGAGCCGGAGTTCTCATGGAGCGTGGGAAAATAATGTAACACAGATTTCGATGGTGATAATTGACACTGAGAATCAAATACAACCCTACTTTTCACTATGTCAAAAGGGGGGGGGGGGGGGGGGGGAACAATCTAAAGTAAAATCAGATGTGATAAAAAACACGTAGTGCATGTATTTTTCTCATGTGCAGCGGTACATGTATTTTCATTGAGGCGATGCATGTATTTTGATCATATGCAATGGTGCATATATTTTCACTAAAGCAATGCATTTATCCTATGTTGGTCTAATTAATCCTTTTTCTTATTCTTAAAAGACCCATGTTTTAACATGGTATAAGAGAATGTAAAACAAAAGGGGCTAGTTGTGCTGGGCTTCTGCCCCGGTTAGATTGATGTTACCCTCAAGGATGGTGCCATTGAGAGGGCATCAACCATAGGATGAGAATATTGCTAGAAACACTTCATTCAAGTGATTCATTTAGTGGATGTTAGTAACCACTTGTTTAATTGTTCATTTAGTGGTCCATTTATTCCACATTAAATTTATTAAATCTCCCAATGTCATAACATATGAAGTGTTCTATGATGGTTAGAGCCTATAAATACTATGTATTTGGGTCCCTATGCCAACAATCTAATTAAGCCATAAAACACCATCTAAAGTGAGATTGTGAAGGCGTAGAAGAGCCAAAAACTAGAATATCTTGTGAGCAAAAAGCAATGGCTGGAGGTATAATATTTATCCATTTTATTCCGCATTTGATCTTACAAAATGGTTAGATCGTTAAGAAATTACCTACAGTTGGTATCAGAGCGAGTATTACCTCTGCCTTGCTACGTTTTTCTCCTTGCTGTGACTTGAAATTTTTATTTTATGGAATTTCAAATCTTTGTTTTTTTTTGTTGAAAAATAAGGTTGAAAAAGGTTAGGAATTGGGATTTCTGATATTTCTGGTAATTTAAACAAAAATTTCATGTTCGAAAAATCCTGAATTTCTCGGGTTTCATCGGCTAGAGGTTGATGACAAACAATTTCCTATAAAGAATTTAATTATATAAAAATAAAAATAATAATAAATAAATTATTAATTGGTCGACAATTATTTCTTATAACATTACTTAATGTTATAATTAAGTTTCAATTAAGGGTATTTAAATATGTATGCATGTGCATATGATTTTATGATTTAGTTTTATGTGCTAAAATTATTTATTTGTTGTTTTTGTATGTATAATTTTTATTGTTTAATTATACATGCAATATTGGGTTAAATAATTTATTACATTAAATTAAATTTGTTGTTCATATTGTGCAATTTATATGCACATATTTTGTGAATTAAATGTTGTGTGATCCATATAATTTTAATTAATTAAATAGTAGCCACAACATCTTTAATTATGCAAAATTATATATTAAGTGTTTTTGGATCACATTATGACATTATTTGTAATTTGTCATATTTAATATAATAGATTTTCCCACATGAATTTTTATTATACAATCTGTGAATTTCTCTGATGTTAAGTGTGATATTCGTGAACTAAAGGGTGATAACTATAAAGTTTGGAAGGAGAGAATTCTTTTTCATTTAGGGTGGATGGACATTGATTATGCCATAAGGAAAGACGAACCACCTCCGATTAATGAAATCAGCATTCCTGATGAGGTTTATCTTTATGAAAAATGGGAGCGATCTAATCTTCTCTGCGTAATGTTCATAAAGACTAAAATCTCTGTTGGTATTTGAGGTTCCGTCGAAGAACATAAAAATGTCAAGGCTCTACTGAAGGCTATAGATGAGCAGTTTGAGACTTCAGATAAAGCACTAGCCAGCACCCTAATTATGAATTTTTCATCCATGAGGATCACTACTGTGAAAGGTGTGCGTGAGCATATAATGCAAATGAGGGACATTTCGGCTCAACTAAAGACTCTTGAGGTTGAGATGTCTGAGTCTTTCCCTGTGCATTATATTTTGAACACTCTTCCAAGTCAATATGAACCCTTTAAGATATCCTACAACACACATAAGGATAAATGTCAATTAATAAACTTACGACCATGTGTGTTCAAGAGGAGGGAAGATTGACCATGGAAAAGAGTGAAAGTGTGTTTATGGCAACGGAAAGAAAGGACATAAACCAAGCCAAATGGAAAGGGAAAGGTAAAATACCGCCCCACGATGGAATCAAAAAGGAATCTAAGTGTTTCTTCTGTAAAAAGAAGGGACACATGAAGAAAGATTGCACCAAATTCAAGAAATGGCTTGAGACAAAAGGTAAACCAATCTCATTTATCTGTTATGAATCTAATATGGTTGATGTTATTTATAACACATGGTGGATTGATTCTGGTTCTACAATCCATATTTCGAATACCTTGCAGGGTATGCGAAACCTAAGGAAACCAGTGGAAAGCGAGCAATGCATTTATTCAGGAAATAAGATGCGCTCACATGTGGAAGCTGTTGGAACATGCAGTCTAGTTCTAAACAGTGGTTTTATTTTGAATTTAGAAAAGACATTTTAGTTTTTCTAGGAATTTAATTTCAGTTTCAAGACTTGTACCGTTTGGTTATTCCTTTAAGTTTTCAGAAACATCTTTCAGTTTATATTATAAATATGATCTTGTTGGGAATGGTACTGATGGGCTTTTCTCTATTGATTTACAAAATAATGCTACTTGTGATACTATGCATGTTTACACTGGTATAGAACGATGTGTTATGAATGAGGATTCCTCTATTGTGTGGCACCGGAGATTGGGTCATATCTCCATAGATAGGATTAAGATATTAGTGAATGATGGAGTACTTAGTACTTTGGATTTTATTGATTTCAGTACTTGTGTGGACTGCATTAAAGGAAAGTAGACCAACAAGTCCAAGAAAGGTGCTAAGAGGAGTACAGACATATTAGAGATCATACATTCAGATATTTGTAGTCCACTAATGGACTCGCATGGTCCAAGATATTTCATCTCTTTCATTGATGATTATTCACGATATATGTATATCTACTTGCTTCATAACAAGAACGAAGCACTAGACGCCTTTAAAGTTTTTAAGTCCGAAGTAGAGAAACAATGCGAAAAATCAATTAAAATCGTGAGAACAGATAGAGGTGGAGAATACTATGGTAGATACACTGAGGATGGACAAGCACCTGGTCTATTCGAAGTTTCTTCAAGAGCATGTGATAGTTGCCCAATACACTATGTCTGGTTCTCCGGACCAAAATGGTGTAGGGGAAAGAAGAAACCGAACTTTAATGGACATGGTGAGGAGTATGCAAAGTAACCCCAAGCTTCCTGAATCCTTGTGGACTGATGCTCTTAAAACGACAGTGTATATATTAAACCGAGTTCCAACTAAGGTTGTCCCAAAGACACCATTTGAATTATTCAAAGGTTGGAAACCAAGTTTGCGACATATACGTGTTTGGGGATGCCCATCTGAAGTAAGAGTTTATAACCCACAAGAGAAGAAACTAGACCCAAGGACCATTAGTGGATATTTCATTGGATATGCCGAAAAGTCTAAGGGTTATAGATTCTATTGTCCATCTCATAGCACTAGGATTGTGGAGTCAAGAAATGCAAAGTTTCTTGAGAATGACTTGATTAGTGGGAGCGATCAATTTCAGGACATTGTTTCTGAAAGAAATCATATTGACGCTCAAACTTCCACTCCAAGTGATAGATTGATTATCATTCGCAACACTCCTCAAGTTCAAAAGGGTGTTGGACAACCAATCATTGAAGTTCCACAAGCTGCTGATAATATTCCAATAGATCAAGATGTTCAAGAATTGCCAGAAATTATTGAACATCCAGTTGAACAACATGATCCTGAGGAAAATGTTGATACAACATTAAGGAGATCTGCTAGAGTAAGAAATCAGCAATACCTAGTGATTATGTTGTATATTTACAAGAAACGGACTATAATGTTGGAGCCGAAAACAATCCTGAAACGTTTTCACAAGCCATGAGTTGTAAAGAATCAAGTTTATGGTGATGCCATGAAAGGTGAGTTGAATTCTATGGCATCTAATGGAGTCTGGGATCTTGTTGAGTTGCCTGATGGTGTAAAAGCCATAGGATGTAAATGGGTCTTTAAAACAAAGAACTCAAAAGGCAACATTGAAAGATATAAAGCAAGACTTGTCGCTAAATGATTTACTCAAAAGGAAGGAATCGACTACAAGGAGACCTTCTCTCCTGTATCAAAGAAAGATTCACTTCGTATCATCATGGCATTAGTTGCACATTTCGATTTGGAGTTGCAACAAATGGATGTGAAAACAGCTTTTCTAAATGGAGATCTAGAGGAAGAGGTTTACATGAAACAACCAGATGGATTTTCCTCTAGTAGTAGTGAGCAATTGGTGTGCAAGCTCAAGAAATCTACATATGGATTGAAACAAGCTTCCCTTCAATTGTATTTGAAATTTCATGATGTTACCTCTTCATTTGAATTTGTAGAGAACATTATGGATCAATGTATATACCAGAAGGCCAGTGTGAGTAAGATTTGTTTCCTTATTCTGTATGTGGATGACATTTTACTTGCAACCAAAGATAAGGGTTTGCTACATGAGGTGAAACAATTTCTCTCTAACAACTTTGATATGAAAGATATGGGCGATGCTTCTTATGCCATAGGCATTAAGATATATAGAGATAGAATTCAAGGAATCTGGGCCTATCTCAAGAGACATATATCAACAAAGTTTTAGAGAGATTTTGGATGAAAGATTGTTCACCAAGTATAGCTCCCATTGTGAAGGGTGACAGTTTCAACTTGAACCAGTGCCCAAAAAACGATTTTGAGAGGGAACAAATGAAGAACATTCCTTATGCTTCTGCCGTTGGAAGCCTAATGTATGCTCAGGTCTGCACAAGACCTGACATTGCATTTATTGTTGGGATGTTAGGAAGATATTAGAGTAATCCAGGTATGGACCACTGGAGAGCTGCGAAGAAAGTAATGAGGTACCTTAAGGGGACCAAAGAGTACATGCTTATGTATAGACGGACCGATAATCTGGAAGTGAATGGCTACTCTGATTCGGACTTCGCTGGCTGTGTTGATTCACGGAAATCAACATCAGGATACATTTTTATGTTTGCTGGTGGAGCTGTATCTTGGAGAAGCGCAAAGCAGACATTGACTGCTACTTCCACTATGGAAGCTGAGTTCGTATCTTGTTTTGAGGCTACATCACATGGTGTATGGAGAAGAGTTTCATTTCTGGACTTAGAGTCGTTGATTCGATCTCTAGGCCTTTGAAAATGTATTGTGATAATCCGGCTGTCGTTTTTATGGCTAAGAATAATAAAAGTGGTAGTCGAAGCAAGCACATCGACATCAAGTATCTTGCCATAAGAGAACGTGTTAGAGATAAAACAGTGGTTATTGAACACATTAGTACCGAATTAATGATTGCTGATCCTTTGACAAAAGGCATGCAACCACTAAAATTTAAGGATCGTGTAGAAAGAATGGGACTTGGTTCCTCTATGTAAATTTCGTTATAAGAACGAATGTTTGTGAAATGTTGGAAGTAGTCCGCATCGCTTGATTGATGAACTGTGCCAGTTGTTCCATAGTCAGATCTCACATGTTCCTAATAGGAGGGGGTGGTTGATCTTCATGTTATGGAGGGATATCATGATTTTCTATGCTAAGACTTCCTCTTCCACCCAAATTCCTCCTGATTCCAAGCCCACGTCCACGTCGTCCAGCCATATCAATGTCTTGAACTCAAATTTCCACAGAATGCGCCAATTGATATCACCATAAAGTGTGATCTTCAATCAATATCAATAAGATGTAAGGAATACCTCCCTGTCGCCACCGACGCTCAAGTCAGGCGGGAGGATACGAGAAATATACACTTGTAAGTGAAAGAAATTATGAATGCCTGAATTGGTGCCCCAAACCTGATATTTATAGGCGGAGAATTAGGAGTTACCATGTAACAAAGACTCCTTCCATGTTTATCTATATACTAAAATCTTGTGAATACAATCAACAGATACTACTCCGCGGATCACGGACTTGCCTAGTTTAGGGGACACAGTTCCCTTGTTGCGCCCACGTATTATGCAGGGAATGAGAAGAGCTCGGCCAAGTAGCTCGGGTCCCAAAAGAGATCGCCGTAACATTTGAAGGAGGGCGAACATGTGAGGCACAACACGTCAGCCAAACAGGTTGGTCCTACATAAAGAGGTCGGACAAAGAAGCGAGGTCTTCTGAAAGGCCACAAGGAAGCGACAGAAACAGGTCAGCTTATCATGTGGTTATTATTTAGGGGTATCAAGAAACAAATAATTTTAATACTTGGTCGTCGAGTTTGTAATACAATTATGATATTGTTTTTTTTGTTTTTCCCTTTAGGTCAGTGGCGAATCCATGTGTGGGTTAGACTGGGCTTACCACATCCCAATCCCTATATATACATGTATTGTTGGGCTTGATATAATATTATTTCTCCAGCCCATGTATTGGATTTACGATATTTTTGAATCTGAAAAATTCCATTTGAGTTCAAATATTTGGTGGGCTTTTTTAAATTTCATTTTATGCTAAGGTTTGTGGGTAGGAGGGAATTTTGATTTTATTTTTCTCAATTTTTCTTCTTTGACAAATACCAATAAAATTGGAAGCAACTAATAAAGAATTAGAATTTATGATGAGATTAAAAAATAATATATTTAGAATCTAACATAATTAAAAAATTAAATTGATAAATTAACTCAATTATGATACTTTGTTAGATGTGTTTTAAGAAAATCTCTCAAAATTTAAATCGAGTAAGTCAATATATGGTGATCGATAAAAATTCATAGCATAAATATAAATTAGATCTGCAATTGTATGTTTTATGAGAAATAAAAAATATATTATCTAATTAATTTAATACAACTATATATCATCGAGTAATTGTAGTACGACATTTATGGGTGTGTATCTTAGGAAAGTAGCAAGCAAAATAACAATGGCTTCAAAACAAGTTTTATGTCGATGCGATATTTGTAATCTCCGTCCATAAGACAATATTGCCGTGCTATGGTGGTAACAGTTTGATATGACAATTTGTCTCCCAAGATACAACGACTATGACTTGTGATAGGAGCACTCCAAATCACAAGTCCTCAAACCACAAAGATTCAAAGCACTCAAAAGAAGAAACTTGAAGAACAAACAAGTTTCTCTCAATTTAATATTTTTATATGATGTTGATTTTTGAAAATCTTGTTGTTATCAAGTGAGGGATATGTTGTATATATAGTAAACCAAAAAACAAGACCAAATGAACAACTTTTGGAGGCACTATATCGCGAAAAATCACACCGAACGTGAATGGACACACCATTTCACGAAATCAAAACAGGGCTCAATCGATCGAGCTAGGAGCTCGATCGATCGAGCTCCAGTAGCAAAGGATACGGAATTTTCTAGCCATCTCGATCGATCGAGCATTCAATTAATTCATTTACTTTTCCAACAATCCCCCACATGAATTAAATTAATGCATGTATGCAATTGAGCGCTTTCAACGAACTATTATGGCATCTGGAGAGATAGCTTGCGGCTTTGAATCTTACATAGTAGTATTCAATCGGATTTACTTGACTTAATAGTGAACTTATAGTCTTGAACTATTTAGTTTTTGGTATAAACCTAGACAATTGAACTCACACAATAACAATTCTAACATTCGTATTGATTTCTTACGGTTGTGTCCGTTCGGCCATGGACCACGCTTGGTTTCATAAGTGCTTTTCATTCTTTGAAACGGACACACTTCGCACTCACGTATGTGATCTCCTAGAAGAGTATCCCGCTATATTCCAACATATTCTTATATGTCTTAGGAATCGTTAAAGGCCTTTTGCCTATCCTCGTACCATTTTGCAGGCTACACCCCTTATCATATGAATGGGTTGGAGATTGATCTCCAATGTGTTTATACAATCTCATAATTTAGTTGTCCATTTTGAACCTAGATCTTGGGATCTCCAGTCAACAAGGTTGGGTATCTACTATGAGAATTTTGATTATAGGGTTTTAACCTCATTCCCCTCGATAAACTTTCACATGATCTCTCGGTTAACCATTTCATATGCGGATCCGCGGTTTCACATAATCACTCGTGCTTATGGCACTATAGATCATTTTGTCATTTGCATGCACAAGATTTTTCTCTAACAACTTATAAAGCCACTCGGCCCAAGAAGCTTATATGTTTTACATAGAGAATTTTCCACAACAGTATATCTTCAGTTTTGGTAATCACATTACCTCTTTTGCATCATCTTATCAATTTAGGATATTTTCATTATCGAATTTTAAGCGTTGTTAACGCGTTATTTCTTACAAAATTCGAGACCAGAGGAAATACTCAACTTAAATTCACAATTCATATTTAAGCGCATAGATTCTCAAAAAATTACAAGTTCAAGATTCTATTTCTTGTAAACTTTGAAATTTAAGAGCATAGCTTAAAATGAGATTTCATTATTCAAATGTCTTGGAAACTTTAATTCCAAATTGTTCTTGATGCACATACGTCAAAATGTCTCGTCAACATTTTTCTTTGTTACTTGATTATATCTAAATTGTTTCCCCAATGAGCATATCATCAATACACAAGCATATCTATGCTTTAGGTGTGTACACGTTTGTTACACTAGTTAATCTATTTTACACAGGATTTGTCAAACTCTTCATGTCTTTTATTTGGCGTTTGTTATGACTTCACGTTGGCCTTCATATTTCTATTTTAGCCAAGCACCCCCAAATTTTAAATATTGTAGGAAATTCTCTTTTCCTTCAATTGCAAGGTTTTTCGTCATTGCCTAAATGTGGTACTTAGTATGTGATTGACTCATAGAATTGCAACCCCCCACAAGTTCGGGTATTACAAAGTGCACTGGCGTTCAAACTTCCGTGTTTCAAGTTCTAAGTGTTATCGTCTTACAAATCCAAATTCAAGTTTTTATTTCTTGAAAATTTCGGATTTAAGCGTACTTGCTTACAAAACTTGAAATCACAACTTGCAATTTATGCGCACTAACTTAGAAAACTTGAATTCAAGATTTTAAATCTTGCAAATTCATGTTATAAGCGTACTAGCTTAGAAATTCAAAATGAAGCAGTTTGAGATATTACAACGCCTAGCCAAATTTTGTGGCTTCGATTCATCACATGTGTTTTAACCGTACAAAACTTAGAAACTCGAATTCAAGATTTTATAGTCTTGCAGAGTCAAGCTTAGTCAAGCCAATCAAGCCTATCGTTTCTTCAAGGGTCAAAATCCTAGGGTGCCGTGGGCTACAGTTGTTTGGAATTCTTGCATCCTGCCCAAGCACGCCTTCACTTTGTGGTTGGGTGCTCTTGGCAAGTTGCTTACCAGATTTGGAGGCCATGACGTCGCGTGTTTTTCCACTAAGTTCACTCGTGCTTCATGTTGGTGCCAATTTCCCTTCATTTCAGAAATTTTGTTGTCCTCTTCGATTCTCAAGCGAACCACAAGGTCTTTAAGATTTATCTCTTTTCATTTGTGCTTGAGATAATTTTTGAAGTCCTTCCATGATGGAGGCAACTTCTCAATCATTGCGGCCACCTGGAATGAATCACGTAGAACCATCCCCTTCGCATGAATTTCATGCATGCTTTCTTGCAAATATTGCACTTGTGCTATCACCGGCTCTGTATCAACCATTTTGAAATCCAGGAATCGTCTAACGATGAATTTCTTCATGCCGACATCCTCGGATCTATAATTGTTCTCCAAGGATTGCCACAATTCCTTGGCCGTCTTTAATAGACAATACACATTGTATAATGTGTTGTTTAGTCCATTGAGAATATAATCCTTGAACGTGAAATCGCTTTGATTCCACGCATCAACCGCATCACCATCTTTTGGTTGTCGTTTTCACTCAAGGTTGTCAAATAAAATAACATCTTTTGTTGCCATTGCTTGAAATCGTTCTCATTGAACTTTTCAGGTCTTTCACCATGATGAACTTGAGTCGTTGTTGCACTCGGCGAAGCCATTTGTTTTCGAATATTGTCTTAAGATTGTAATACAAAATTTATGGGTGTGTATCTTAGGAAAGTAGTAAGTGAAATAACAATGGCTTCAAAACAAGTTTTATGTCGATGCGAGATTTGTAATCTCCGTCGTAATACAATATTACCCCGCTATGGCGCTAAAGGTTTTCTATGACAATTTGTCTTCCAAGATTCAACGACTATGACTTGTGATAGGAGCACTCCAAATCACAAGGCCTCAAAACACAAAGGTTCAAAGTACTCGAAAGAAGAAACTTGAAGAACAAACAAATTGCTCTCAATTTAATATCTTTATATGATGTTGATTTTTGAAAATCTTGTTATCAAGTGAGGGATATATTGTATATATAGTAAACCAAAAAATAAGTCAAATGGACTCTTTTTTGATGCACTATATCAAGAAAAATCACACCTGAACGTAAATAGACACACCATTTCACGAAATCAAAACAGGGCTCGATCGATCGAGCTCAAGTAGCAAAGGATACGAATTTTTTTGCCATCTTGATTGATCGAGCAACGAGCATTCAATTAATTCATTTACTTTTCAAACATAAATTAACTATTTGAATATGATATGAATAGATCGGTATTTTAATCCATAAAATGGATAGATACGGATATAAGTGCCACGGTTCGAACAATGGATTAATCCTTTGTTTTAGATAATAGTGGGTGATATCAATATAACTAGGTCTAAAATTTATATCATAATACATAAATTAACTAGTCATGCTACTTAAAATTTAAAAATAATAATAATAATTGCTTAGTGAACCAATCAAATTTTCGCAAATTGCTTTACAAACAAAATTTAATTATTAAAATATAATCCAATAATCTCTGTTTATATTTAGGGAAGATTAATATGATTAATGTAGCATAATAATATTTTTTTTTTTGTTTTTCGTATATATTAATGAGATCGATATTCAAAAATTAAGATATATATACAAAAGATTAAAAGATAAATAAATTAATAAAATAAAAGATTAATCTATACAAGGGACATTCAATGGATATTTGACATATCCATTATGAAAACCTTAAAATTTTACTTAATTGTTCAACTCAAATCCTTTTTTTATGGATTGTGATATTTAACTGTTCATATATCTTATAAGTGATATTTAATTGATTGGTGTATCTTTTTTAATTTTTTTTAATAGTAATCGATTGATTTAGTGCATCCTATAATTGTAACAAGTTGCCGACTAAATGTAAAAGTAAAATAAAAAACCGCTCGATAATTCTTTTTTCACCAATTAAAAATAATATTTGGAAAATTGTGTTAAAAAATCAAGAAAATCGTATTTCTAACCTTTATATTTAGTATTTTGATTCAATAAAATTTCATAAATGTAATTCCATCTTTGTTCGGATAATCCTGGCGCCCCCTAATCGATTTATTCGTGGTTTTCATGTAAAGTTCGATAATATTTTTTGGCATGATACCCAAGTGAAAATACGACTATAGCCAGACCATATCCGAATTAAGAATATGACCCGGTCAAGTCAATCTAGAGACTTATTATTTCAAGATGATATCTCATAACATAAGGGATTGCAATCACATTAAAGAAGGGGCTCGATTTGATACCATAGATGACTCGATTTGATTTGATACCATATAGGATAAGGATAACTCCTATATATATAGGGTGCGCTTGGTTGCTGTGACAGGATAAGTGATGGATAGATTAAAAAGTGGATAATGTATTGATAAATAAAGTAACGGATAAACTATAATATGTTCAGTTCGTATGATTAGTAAATTATGATAAGTAATTTTGTGTTTGGTGTAGTTGATAATATGTGGTAAAGATTAATTTTATTTGTAAAATGACAAAACTACCCTTGAATAGATTTTGCACTTATTTCTATTAATTTATAATTAAATTTTAGTTAATCAAATTACATTTATTTATTTAATTTAATTATTAATAAAATATTATAATGAATTAAATAGTATGTACAAAATTTTCAAAAATATTATAATAAATAATATAAAATTAATTTGAACTTTTAAGTTAATCTCAAATTATAATGAATAAATGTGAATCAAATGAAATTTATTTCGAACCAATTCAATCTGAAAATATACCCGAGCATTATCCAAATATGAAAAATATAAAAACCTGCTATAACATTTTCTAAACAAGTCTCACTACATCATTAACAATGCAAAAATCGGTGATTGACGATTATGAGTATAGTGGATAATTTACACTGTGTACAAAACAATAAGGTCCAAATACTCTTTCATTTCATATAATTTACACATCCATAGTTGTAAACACTTATTGGTGCAAAGTCTTCCATTTGCAACAAAAAAACAAATTGATAACCATTGCTAGAAGATGGTTACTACACACGATTCAATAAATTCTTTATATTCTATTTTCACTCCACAAGTTTAGTGTTTAAGAATTGAAGTAATAACCATGGAAGCAGTTGATGTGAAACATAGAAAGAACCAACAAAAAAAGATTATAAATTCGATATACTATACTAACAATGGAGGGTAAAAGTGAAGTTTGACTTGGACAATATGGGGAAAAGGCATCTGACTATAATTGTAGCTTCATTTTGATGAAAACAAAAGACATCTGAGTTCATGGGGAAGCTTGCAGACTTCTTCCAATCCATAGGTTTTCTATTTCCTGCATTAGAATCAACTTTCATAAAGCAACTTATATTTGCCAGAATAGGCACTCTTGTGCTACCTCACTCTGGCTCGTAGTCACCGGTTGATTGGTATGAAGAAGATTTCGATGATTTCCTTCCGATGCCTAGTCTCACTTCGAGAAATCCCTCGCCGTCTCCACCGTCGGCGCACTCCACTGTGCCCAGTGAAATAAAATTACATCAAAATGCAAAATAATGAAATTCATTTATAAACCCATCTAAAATTTGAAATTATGTAAGAGTGCAGAAACACTCTAAACATGCTTCATTTTCCACTAAAAATGGCCCGGCATACGCAACTTATCGTTACGCAAAACATGAAATTGCACACCGATTAACTCTGCGAACACCACAAAATATATAGGGAGATGTAGCTTCTTATTGAGATTTACCTTAAGCAACAACCGATTATCCTGGGGTGTGGTTCTGGAACAAGAAATCATGCTTTCTTTCTCACTAGCCTTCAGCTGCAGAAAAAAATTTCCTACAAGAAAATCATGCGGCTGGATATGAAAAAGGAGGAGGAGAAATAGGGTTAATCTGATAAGGGCAAGAACATAATTTCCACATGTTATCAATTTTACCGTACAAAAGTGGATACACAATCACAGAATGCACGTGGGATCTGTTTTCAAACTTGTACAGTGTTTTTTTGCACTTTTCCCGGGCCTTCGAGATTAAACAATGAGACAAACATGAGTTTAGTAAGCAATCCTTCCTTAATCCATCAAACCAAACACTCCCATAAGAGACGTTTCTACGTAGAAGGAATGATGATTATATCAGCTCTCTTCTTTCTCTTCAAAAGTTGTTTCCCCTTTCAAATTGTATATTCTATTCTTGTACAATTCAAGGTAGCATCATGGCATCATCAATATTATATATATATATATATATATATATATATAATACATCAATCGAGGGTTTCATTTCGAGTATAATCGAATGTCAGAATAAATAACGAGCAATTACAAATCCATAGCATTTAAAGTGCAGTTGAATTGTACGAGATTGTGGCCAAATGGCTTGCAATGTGATTCTTAGGGAGGCGTAGATGTTGGTTGTGTCATGAAATATTACGTAAGTCGCATTTGGGCACATTGTTTCCCTGTCTACGAGAATGGAAATATATTGAATGCTTGTTTAGGGAGAGTGGGAGTTTATAGGGGAATGTTGGTCCCCACCAAATCAACCTTTCTCTTTTCTTTTTGTTCTTTTCAGTGAATATATATACAGATTAAGGCTTAAAGCCTATCATATTTTTTGGGGGGGAATATTACCTAGGCTGCCCCTCCCACCCCCCTACCCAGCAACTCTTCGGTTGTCAGTGTGCGAGAGTGGAGTCTGCTAGTTGCTCAGGTCAGAAATGTTATGTTGTTAACACTAAGGATAGTTTTCAATAAATTAATTACTGATCAACTATGGTTTATTGCATCTAATAATGAATAAAAGGGCGGAATATAACTTAGAGAAAATAATAGGAATTTTTATTTTCCACTTTGGAAGTTCTTGTAGAATAATATAATACAATATAATTTTCATTAATCACTTAATATTGCAACTAATACCATGTTGCCAATTTTATTTTGATACTTGGATAGATAAATTTTTATAAAATGAAAAATACAATAAATATTCTTATCAATGGTTTGATGATTGTAAAATTTGGCCTGCTGTAACTAATTCAAGAATAAGAACAAGACATTAAATAAGGGTAACACACTAACACCGGCACAGATCCAGAGTTGAACCTTCGGTAAGCTGATGTAGAACTAGTAGTTTGCGTGTAACATGTAAAAAATGAGAACATTTTTCGAACAAAACCTAAGTTCATGATTGTAAATGTGGTCGGTGTATGAAAATATCTTGAGGGATTCCAGACTTGTGACCGATTCTTTTTTCTCAGACACTGTACTTAATATCCATTATATCGCTTTGTGTGTTGAGTGCAATTTCAAATTCTGTGATGTTTTTTGAATTAAAAAGTCGGGTTGTTTAGCTATCATATGATTCATTTATATTATTCATGTCTCATAGGGGTGATCCATGCATCCTATGATTTATGATATACATGGAGCACTTCTCTCGCTAATAACATGAGGATTTACTCACAAATAATGAATTTGACCAGATAACATTTTTTCTAATATAGTGATATTAAGCATGATATAAAATGAATACAAACATCCATAAGTCTTCATATTCGTGGAAATTGAACAAAACGCTTAGAACCAGCGAATCTACAAACCTCGATCAAATAAAAAACTTAAATCTGGAAAGTGGCTTCTTCATTCATCATCCTTCTGGCAACTTCAGACCATTGCCTCTCTTCAAATAAATTCTCCGCCGTTACATCATCGGAAGAAGCTTCATTTAATCTATGCATAACGAGCGTCACATTCCTGGTTAAAAATCTGGAAAATGACAACTTCACCTCTGGTGCCATCCAGAGTTTAAGCCGGGACTCAAAATAATCCTCCCACCGGAACTCCGTGACGGCATTCTTATCATCCTTCAACTTGTTCGCATCACCATCCAACTTCCCATGGTCTTCAAACTCTCCTTTGATAAATGAAATCCCTTTTCCATCCACGACTACAACGCCTTGTTTCATGAAGTCCGCTGCCAAAACTCCTTTCAAATGTGGAAGACGAGCTACAAGCTCTCTTATATATAACGCACTCTCAAACAGAGATCACAAAAGGGACCGTACTGCAAACCTATTGCGTCGTATATTTCCTCTGGTCTAACATCAACTGAAGCTAGGATGGTGCAAATGTCTGTATCATCATCCTCAGATGAGGCAACGCAGTTTTCAGCGTACAACAAGATAAAGCCAACCGACTCACATCTCCACCTACATAAAGGCGTGGGTATCTGTTGGCCGTCACCAGGATGATGATCAACGGGATGAAATCGAATGATTGCAGATTCAATATAAGAAAATCTGCTTAAGAAGTTTAACTTTCCTGGTGGCCAAACAGGAAAAGATGGTTCAATATAATCCATGGTTGGGATTAGAGTAGATGGGATTTTGACGGAAACGGATCCGGTAACTTGAAAAACGATGGCTTCAAATCGATGGCAGGAAAAGAAACAGTTGAACAGAGAGTCGATGTCATTGATTTTAGTGAAAATATAGATTATCACGTGATCCGGTATAGGATCGAAATACATACGAAGTTTGGAATCAACGGCCATTGTGGTTTAGCAAGATCACCTATGCATGGTATAACAGTAGAGGTAAAAAAGAAATTATTACAATAACTTAAATATAAATCTATTTTTATCTCACATGCAAACACTATATACAACCATGGAGAGATTTACATTCATCATCAGAACAATATATCACTTACTAAAGTTTAAATATTATTAGTCCATCTCTCATTAACTAAAACTTTAGGAAAAAATAATTTCTGACATGTTACTGCAGTCTGGGTAAGAGGTTCCCTTATAAGCAAACCTCATATATTTTATTGAATTGATCTTGAGTAGACTTTGTTATCTATCACCCGATCAATGCGGGTTGCCATGTTGTCATGCTGAAGTACGGTTATTATTTTTAGGCTACCTCACAACAGCTGAAACAATTAAAAAAAAAAGGCTTTCTAATTAGTCTGATATCATCAACTACTTAAATCCCGCTTAAGTAATTGGTTGATTTTGGCTTCAACAACTTTTCTTTATGGAGACATATTTTAGTATTGCGGAATCCGAAGTTTCGACCATAGACACACAATTATTGGTTGGAGAAATATCTAGCATAAGAAAGCAGCTCTCGCATTTGCTTCTAATTTCACCTAGGCATCAAACTTCTGACATCCTAATTAACATCAACATCTGGACATTTGTTTATGCAGGCCAAGTTGCGAAGCTCGTCTTCGTGGATATGATTATTCATTCAAACCAATTTAGAAGATAATGAAACTACTACCAAGAAGTTTGAGCAGGCATCAGCCAAGAAGTGTCAATTATCACCATCGAAATCTGTGTTACATTATTTTCCCACGCTCAATGAGAACTCCGGCTCACAGGTCTTGTATATATGTATGCATATAAGTGTTTATAGTTGTTTAATAATTCAAAATGATGATTACCTTGAGGATTCTGAGCGACCTTTGATCCTTGTTGTTTCTTGGTTCTTGGAAGCGTTAATGAAGTGAGTGCTTGTTAAGGACTTATGGGAGAGAACAGCCATGGAGAAATGTACATACAATCATCATAACAATATATAGCCAAAATGCAGTATGAATATGAATCAAAACTTGGCAATGAAGTATTTCTAATACATATATATATTACTATCATTACTCGCTTAGTTATTATATATATATATATATATATATATATATATGGTTTTGTATTTTACGCACGCTCCGTGAGAACCACAGGTCTTGTATATATGTATTAAATATAAGTGTTTATAGTTGTTTAATAATTCAAAATGCTGATTACCTTGAGGATTCTGAGAGCCTTTGATCAGTATTGTTTCTTGGAGCTTTGGTCGGAGCGTTAATGGAGTTTCTGTAACTTTCTGTAACTGAATGAGTGTTTGTTAAGGACTTAAGGGAGAGAGAGTTTATAGGATAGGGTCCCCACAGAGACACTATTTGTATATATATATATATATATATATATATATATATATATATATATATATATATATATATATTTAAAGAAACTATTTAGAAATTTTAATTACGCTTTGGAAGTTCTTGTATGAGTTTAATAATTTTGTTCTTAAAAGTTATTCTGCTTAATAAACAGTAAATTTCATATTATGCAATATTATTTTCGTTAATCACTTAATATTGTAATTAAAACTATGTGATCAATTTTATTTTGATCCTTGGATAGATAATTGTTTAGAAATTGATTTATTAATTGCTAAAACAAAATCAAGTTTTAACCATACTTTTTTTTATTATTTTTATTTTTTGTAACTAAAAAAAAGAGTTTTAATTATTTAAGCAAGTAATATACAATTTCATAAAAAAAAAGTTACCCAAAAAATAATTACAGCAATATCATTGATTTAAAAAAAAATTGCCGAGTGAATGTACAATTCAATTGATCAGATTTTTTCCGACTATGTCAAATATATGGGCTCAGAATTAAAAGAATCCTATTTTAGGGTTATCAATGTGTAAGAGGAAGTCTGTTTGTTGGCTGTTGCCCAATGAGTCTTAATCTCCGGTATATCGTAGGAACTATTTTTTGCATGCAATTTAAAATAGTATTTACATGTTTACTATATTTATATTAAAATCTTAAAAATATAAATCCTATTATTGGACAATATATCAAGAATTTTTCTTTTTTAAAAAAAAACATAATAATAATAATTTCTACAGTATTAAAATTAGCTATTTTAAGAATGTTCAGACGTAAATCCCCATATATTTAATTAAACTGTAGACTTATAAACTCAATAATCTATTAAATTTAGGCAAAAATTAACTTTACTGTAGAAAGGTACCACTTATGAAATGGGTTCGCATTGTAGAGAACTACATTCTTTTTGGTGGCTGCTTCTGGAACTAGGATTTGAGGTTGAACCGGAACTTGTAATAGAATCCTAATTTCTAACTTTGGCGATTTTTGTTTTGTTGTTGGATAAATCAAAGAAAACAAAATTGGCAACTTTTCAAATTAACACAATGGTGCATTTTGCATATATTAAAGTGGTGTATCTAATTTTAACAAGGTGCATCACATGAGTCACATGCATCGCTAGACTCATGTGATTCATGTATATTGCATTTACATGCACATCATGAGTCATGTGTATCGCTTGAGTCATGTGCATGTATATTACGTTCAACGTTAGGCTCAAGCGGTGCATGTATCAAAAACAGAATTTTTGAAATTTAACAAGGCAATGCACTTGATTTTAATAAGTGCTCCGCTTGAATCTAGCGGTATATGTGAGATACATATATTTCTAGACTCAAACGATGTATGTATCAAAAAGCATACTTTTGATCCTTAGAAGAAAGAAAAGCAAGAGAACAAATAAGATCCAGAGGCTTTTTCCAAGATTTAATTGCTTAGAAGCCATAATCCTTGAATAAACAGTACCTTCATAAAGACAAAATGGAAGGTAATATAAATCAGTAAAGTTTCTTCATATATAATTGTCGTTCAAAAGTTTGAAGAACCTGTTTTAGTAACATATTAGTTTCACAGATATAACAATTTTTAGATCGCGATCCCAAGATTTTTCATTTAGCATCCTTCCTTTTCTTCTCATTTTCTCGAACAGTTTGCGTAAGGAAAAACAAAGCGAACGCCGCGTGTCCCAGCACCACCACCCCGCGTCGATGAAGAAGGCTAGGGGCAGAAGCTTGGGTTGTTGCTACCCTTAAGGGTTGTGCCTTTAAAGATATGCAACACCCTTGGATGATTCTCATCCAATGTGGATTGGAATATTCTCATCCTAGTGAGGAGATAATGAAGAAGCACCACGAGGGTGATTGTTGCACCCCCGTCCACGAAAACCACCACGACACTGTTATTAGACTGTGTGAAATGCCTAACGTTGTTAGCTTCAGGATGAATTGTTGGAACGGAAGAGTGATGCTGTAACAAACGTGATTCAGTAGAGATAAGGAGTGAATAAACTTCTTCCAATGTAATAAAGTCCGGGCGTGAGTAGATGGAGGACACAAGGCAGTCATATTCGTGACAAAGCCATGCGATGACATATGAAATGGTGTCATCATGAGATAAACATTGCCCAGCCATAACTAATTCATCGGCAAGTTTCTTGATTGACAAGAAGTAGTCATTAGCAGATTGGCTCCCCTTCTTGGCGTTGGTAAGTTGTGTCCGAATTTTCATTGTGCGTGCCCAAGATTTAGAAGCGAAAATGGTCTCAATAGCAGACACAGAACATAAGACGTGGTTTGGGAAGCCACCTGGGTCAGCACACTTTCAGTCGTTGAAGACAAAAGTGTGCTCAATATAAGGGTATCTTGATGGGTCCAAAGGGCGAAGGCAAGGTTAGGGGAGTATTTTGTGTCCCCGGTGGTAGAGGTTGTAGAGGCAATATGGGAAGGTGGTGGAAATATGGTGCCATCAAGGTAGCCAAATAAATCTTGTCCCTTGAAATAGGGCTCGCGTTGACCTTTCCAGAGGGTAAATTTATCAGCATTTAGTTTAATGGTGACAATGGAAGAAAGGATAGTGATAGAGGTAGGTGAAGGGGATAAAGTTTCTGAGGTTGGAGAAGAGATGGTGGTGGACATATTTGACGTTAGTCTTTGGTGGCTTTGATACCATATAATAATAGAAGAAGATCTGGAAAACTTCTATTGAATTTTCATTAAAAGAACAATGAGTACAATCTGTATGTTAAATAGAGTTTTAATCTATCCAACTCCTATCGATAATGTGCATTTGAATACATGATAAGATAATACAACAAGTTGAATATATGATCAAGATAATGTTTGGTGTTATCCATATATTTTGTATTGTTGCTTGAATCTGATTGTGTTTCTACAATGGATAGCCTACCAACTACGTCTCCCCCATGATCAAGTCTGATTACATATATTTTGAACCTAGACAGAAGCCTTACAAATCGTTATTTTCACTAAAACGGTGCATGTATTTTTCTCATGTGCAGCGGTACATGTATTTTCATTGAGGCGATGCATGTATTTTGATCATATGGAATGGTGCATATATTTTCACTAAAGCAATGCATTTATCCTATGTTGGTCTAATGAATCCTTTTTCTTATTCTTAAAAGACCCATGTTTTAACATGATATAAGAGAATGTAAAACAAAAGGGGCTAGTTGTGCTGGGCTTCTGCCCCGGTTAGATTGATGCTACCCACAAGGGTAGTGCCAGTGAGAGGGCATCAACCATAGGATGAGAATATTCCAATCCACATTGGATGAGAATCATCCAAGGGTGTTGCATATCTTTAAAGGCACAACCCTTAAGGGTAGCAACAACCCAAGCTTCTGCCCCTAGCCTTCTTCATCGACGCGGGGTGGTGGTGCTGGGACACGCGGCGTTCGCTTTGTTTTTCCTTACGCAAACTGTTCGAGAAAATGAGAAGAAAAGGAAGGATGCTAAATGAAAAATCTTGGGATCGCGATCTAAAAATTGTTATATCTGTGAAACTAATATGTTACTAAAACAGGTTCTTCAAACTTTTGAACGACAATTATATATGAAGAAACTTTACTGATTTATATTACCTTCCATTTTGTCTTTATGAAGGTACTGTTTATTCAAAATTCTGGCTTCTAAGCAATTAAATCTTGGAAAAAGCCTCTGGATCTTATTTGTTCTCTTGCTTTTCTTTCTTCTAAGGATCAAAAGTATGCTTTTTGATACATGCATTGTTTGAGTCTAGAAATATATGTATCTCACATATACCGCTAGATTCAAGCGGAGCACTTATTAAAATCAAGTGCATAGCTAATTTTAATACTATGTAGAAATTATTATTATTATTTTTTTTAAAAAGTAAAATTCTTGATATATGGTCCAATAATAGGACTTATATTTTAAGATGTTAATATCAATATAGTAAACATGTAAATACTATTTTAAATTGCATGCAAAAAATAGCAACGATATAATATTTTAAAAGGAATATATATATCACAATCGGAGAGTAAGATCCATTGGGCAACCGCCAACAAGCATACTTCCTCTTACACATTGATAACCCTAAAATAGGATTCTTTTAATTCTGAGCCCATATATTTGACATAGTCGGAAAAAATCTGATCAATTGAATTGTACATTCAATCGGTAATTTTTTTTTAAATCAATGATATTGCTGTAATTATTTTTTGGGTAACTTTTTTTTTATGAAATTGTATATTACTTGCTTAAATAATTAAAACTCTTTTGTTTTAGTTACAAAAAATAAAAATAATAAAAAAAAGTATGAAAATGTATGGTTAAAAATTTATTTTGTTTTAGCAATTAATAAATCAATTTCTAAACAATTATCTATCCAAGGATCAAAATAAAATTGATCACATAGTTTTAATTACAATATTAAGTGATTAACGAAAATAATATTGCATAATATGAAATTTACTGTTTATTAAGCAGAATAACTTTTATGAACAAAATTATTAAACTCATACAAGAACTTCCAAAGCGTAATTAAAATTTCTAAATAGTTTCTTTAAATATATATATATATATATATATATATATATATATATATATATATATACACAAATAGTGTCTCTGTGGGGACCCTATCCTATAAACTCTCTTTCCCTTAAGTCCTTAACAAACACTCATTCAGTTACAGAAAGTTACAGAAACTCCATTAACGCTCCGACCAAAGCTCCAAGAAACAACACTGATCAAAGGCTCTCAGAATCCTCAAGGTAATCAGCATTTTGAATTATTAAACAACTATAAACACTTATATTTAATACATATATACAAGACCTTGTGGTTCTCACGGAGCGTGCGTAAAATACAAAACCATATATATATATATATATATATATATATATATATATATATATATATATATAAAATAACTAAGCGAGTAATGATAGTAATATATATATGTATTAGAAATACTTCATTGCCAAGTTTTGATTCATATTCATACTGCATGTTGGCTATATATTGTTATGATGATTGTATGTACATTTCTCCATGGCTGTTCTCTCCCATAAGTCCTTAAAAGGCACTCACTTCATTTACAGAAAACTCCATTAACGCTTCCAAGAACCAAGAAACAACAAGGATCAAAGGTCGCTCAGAATCCTCAAGGTAATCATCATTTTGAATTATTAAACAACTATAAACACTTATATGCATACATATATACAAGACCTGTGAGCCGGAGTTCTCATGGAGCGTGGGAAAATAATGTAACACAGATTTCGATGGTGATAATTGACACTGAGAATCAAATACAACCCTACTTTTCACTATGTCAAGGGGGGGTGGGGGGGGGGGGGGGGGTGGGGTAAACAATCTAAAGTAAAATCAGATGTGATAAAAAAACACGTAGTGCATGTATTTTTCTCATGTGCAGCGGTACATGTATTTTCATTGAGGCGATGCATGTATTTTGATCATATGCAATGGTGCATATATTTTCACTAAAGCAATGCATTTATCCTATGTTGGTCTAATTAATCCTTTTTCTTATTCTTAAAAGACCCATGTTTTAACATGGTATAAGAGAATGTAAAACAAAAGGGGCTAGTTGTGCTGGGCTTCTGCCCTGGTTAGATTGATGCTACCCTCAAGGATGGTGCCATTGATAGGGCATCAACCATAGGATGAGAATATTGCTAGAAACACTTCATTCAAGTGATTCATTTAGTGGATGTTAGTAACCACTTGTTTAATTGTTCATTTAGTGGTCCATTTATTCCACATTAAATTTATTAAATCTCCCAATGTCATAACATATGAAGTGTTCTATGATGGTTAGAGCCTATAAATACTATGTATTTGGGTCCCTATGCCAACAATCTAATTAAGCCATAAAACACCATCTAAAGTGAGATTGTGAAGGCGTAGAAGAGCCAGAAACTAGAATATCTTGTGAGCAAAAAGCAATGGCTAGAGGTATAATATTTATCTATTTTATTCCGCATTTGATCTAACAAAATGGTTAGATCGTTAAGAAATTACTTACAGTTGGTATCAGAGCGAGTATTACCTCTGCCTTGCTACGTTTTTCTCCTTGCTGTGACTTGAAATTTTATTTTATGGAATTTCAAATCTTTGTTTTTTTTGTTGAAAAATAAGGTTGAAAAAGGTTAGGAATTGGGATTTCTGATATTTCTGGTAATTTAAACAAAAATTTCATGTTCAAAAAATCCTGAATTTCTCGGGTTTCATCGGCTAGAGGTTGATGACAAACAATTTCCTATAAAGAATTTAATTATATAAAAATAATAATAATAATAAATAAATTATTAATTGGCCGACAATTATTTCTTATAACATTACTTAATGTTATAATTAAGTTTCAATTTAGGGTATTTAAATATGTATGCATGTGCATGTGCATATGATTTTATGATTTAGTTTTATGTGCTAAAATTATTTATTTGTTGTTTTTGTATGTATAATTTTTATTGTTTAATTATACATGCAATATCGGGTTAAATAATTTAGTACATTAAATTAAATTTGTTGTTCATATTGCTTAAAGTTTGTGCAATTTATATGCACATATTTTGTGAATTAAATGTTGTGTTATCCATATAATTTTAATTAATTAAAGAGTAGCCACAACATCTTTAATTATGCAAAATTATATATTAAGTGTTTTTGGATCACATTATGACATTATTTGTAATTTGTCATATTTAATATAATAGATTTTCCCACATGAATTTTTATTATATTTGTATGATTAATTATGATAAAATATCAAATTATATTTTCTATTTACCCACAGGAATTAGGGAAATGAACATAATTTGATAGTTTTATCATATAGTTATTATGAATCTAATTGAGTAAGACCTTAGCCCACAGGCAAGTTTTACGTCAGTAGATTCATATATTTTTAAGCATGATTTACATTGGTAAAATATGAATTATGTCAATTAGTCTCAAATTTTGGATTCTAAGCATGTATGGTGATTTTTATGCAGTTATACAATCTGTGAATTTCTCTGATGTTAAGTGTGATATTCGCGAACTAAAGGGTGATAACTATAAAGTTTGGAAGGAGAGAATTCTTTTTCATTTAGGGTGGATGGACATTGATTATGCCATAAGAAAAGACGAACCACCTCCGATTAATGAAATCAGCATTCCTGATGAGGTTTATCTTTATGAAAAATGGGAGCGATCTAATCTTCTCTGCGTAATGTTCATAAAGACTAAAATCTCTGTTGGTATTTGAGGTTCCGTCGAAGAACATAAAAATGTCAAGGCTCTACTGAAGGCTATTGTTAGTTCCGGACCTTATCGATGAGATTTTAAAGATGACAAAACAGTTCAGACCGGATCGATAGAAATCAGATTGACCAGATCGATCGGACTCAACAGAGCAAGATGGCAAAGCATTTCAGACCGGATCGATGGAAATTAGGCATACCAGATCGATCGGACATATCAGAGCAAACTGATAAAGAATATTGCATATCAGACCGGATCGATGGATTCCAGACTGAATAGATCGATGCTTCAGATCGATCTCAACCTTTATCAGATCAGAGCAGTCAAGGATACATAAAGGATGGCTTCTCAGTCCGAATCATCAACGGATATTTATTGCAGCATTTAATGCTGCAATTAATGCTACAAAGGACCAAAGACTGAAGATTGCCATAATAGGTAAGAAGACAAAGAAGAGCTTACCTGACAGTCGCCGAAAGCATATACCAGAACGGCAAGTATCCTGAAGAAGAAGACTGTAGCTTTCTCAGAGTTTAAAAAGAGTCATAGCTGCACATTAAGGGAAACAATGCCGTTGCCACCTTCAACTATAAAAGGATGCAACAAACAGATGCAAAAGACTCTTGACTCTACAACTCACGCTGATCAATTGAAAAATATACAAGAAAGCAAAACAGCACACGCTTACAAAGTTCAGAAGCTTTCGAGCTGAAGTTATTTATTTAAGCGCAATTACTTTGTAACATTTGATCATTGTAGGATCACTGTGCGCATTGTGTATTGAAAAATAGAAGTGAGCAACATATTGTAACTGTCAGACAGAGTGTGTCTGAGCAGGTTGAGTGACTAGGAGTTTCAGACTGGTAGTGAGGTAAATCCAGCCTGAATCGGGTTTGTACAACAGGATTGTATAAATCAAAGTCTTCTAGTATAAACCTTCCTTAAGTGGAAGAAGGGGAGACGTAGAAGGATTACACCACCTTCGAACTTCCAGAAACATATCCTGTGTCTTATCATTCTGCACTTAGCCATCGAGCTGTTCTTACTTACACAAGAGCAGACCGTTTCCGCACTTACTTATTAGTGGTCTGTTCTGTTCAAAGAGTTGATTAAGTAACAGATTTCTTTCACTAATCACAAAGAAATCACAAGGGATAAATTTTGTAAGGAGTGTTCATTCACCCCCCCCCCCCCCCTCTAAACACTCCGGACCGATCCTAACAAGTGGTATCAGAGCAGGTCATCTTAATCAGCACAAAGAATATTAAGCTGATGGCATCATTCAACAAAATCCCCATGTTCTCAAAAGAAGATTATGATGACTGGAGAATCAGAATGCAAGCTCACCTGGCAGCTCAGGATGACGACATGTGGTTCGTCATCACCGATGGACCAATGAAGATCCTAAAAATAAATACAGCAGTCGCCACTACCAGTGGAGAACCACAAATGGTAGAAAAAGACAGATCCCTCTGGACGAATGAGGATAGAAAGAAAGCAAACCTCGACAATGTGGCCAAAGACATCTTGTTCAAAACTTTGGACAAGAACATGTTCAGCAAAATCAAAATGTGCTCTACTGCCAAAGAAATTTGGGAGAAGATAGCACAGCTATGTGAAGGCAACGACCAGACCAAAGAAAACAAGTTAACTGTGGCTCTTCAAAGATTTGAGAGCATAAAGATGAAAAGTGGTGAAACTCTAAATGAGTTTGATGAAAGAGTCACCAGCATCATAAATGAACTGAATGGTCTGGGGAAGGAATATTCTAACAGAGAGATCGCTCTGAAAGTAATGAGAGCTCTGCCAAAGGAATGGGATGTAAAGACCATTGCCATGAGGGAATCAAAAGACCTTAACAAGGTTGAACTTCATGATCTGTTTGCAGATCTCAAGGCCTATGAGTTTGAACTAATAAGCAGAGGTGAAGCAGAGCCATTCATCTCTCAACCCAACAAGGCCCTGGCAGCCATCCCAGACCAGATCGCTTCAACATCAGACCGATCTGCTGAACAGATGAGTAACGATGCTATGTCATTATTTATAAAGAAATTCGGTAAATTTATGTCTAAAAATAAGAGGAACTTCAAACCCTCTCATCATTATAAATCAAGAAAAGATGATACTGTTAACGATCAGGCTTGCTACAATTGTGGTAAGACCGGACACTTTATTGCAGACTGCACCAGACCGAAGAAAGAAGAAAGGAAAGAGAAGCATCGAGATGATAGAAAGAAGAAGCACCACCAAGACCGCAAGAATCATGGAAAATCCCAAAAAGTCTTAGTTGCTGAGGAAGGAAACAGCAAATGGGCTCAGACTGATTCCGATTCAGACAGCTCTGAATATTCTTCCAGCGAAAGCGAAGAAGAGGTTCAATGTCTGATGGCAGATGAAGAAATGAGTCAGACAGATGAGGTATTCGAATTTGAATCAAATGATTTTACACGAGAAGAGCTCATGTCCGCACTGCAAGACATGGCAAATGATTATAGGATCTTAGCTGAATCATTTGAGAAGAATAAAGCCAAAATCAGTACTCAAATGGATGAGCACAACAAACCAAGCTGCTCTGAGCAGGGTGAGTGCAAAAATCTCCAGAACGAGCTGAATAAGCTGAAAATCTCTTATGATCAGCTCCATGAAGAAAATAAGAGAATTAGCACACAAAATGCTAAGCTCTCACATATATTCAAAACATGGACAAAATCCAGAACATCCTTGGAAGAATTACAAGAAGCTCAAAGAAATGTCGGTGATTTCACCGGCATAGGCTTTGACACCAAAGAATGCACCAAAGATGAGTCTGAGCTGTTGCTGGTAAAGAATCAAGTCAAACAAATGACATTTGTTAAATCCAGCACAGTATATGAAACTGAAGCACCTAAGATTCAAACAGGAGTCTCTTACGTGAATCAAAATTTGAGAAAAGGGATTGGTTATGTCAACCAAGCCAACGATAAGGCACCAGCAAGATTTGTGTCTGTGAGACCAAATCCAAAAGTGCAAAATCTAAGGCAAGGAAGACAATACAATTACTATAACTCAAAACCGATTCAACGAAGATATAGACTACCTTATGAAAATCAAAGGTTTTCACAGCGCACACATTATCACACACAACATCGAGACAGACCAGCACATAGCACACCCTACACACACAAGCCACTAAAGCTGATACAGGTGTGGGTTCCCAAAGGGCTAATCCGTTCTGGACCCAAATAGGATTGGGTACCAACAATAAATATGTGTGATGACAGGTACAGAAGAATCTCGCATCAGATTGGTACTTGGACAGCGGGTGCTCTCGTCACATGACTGGAAACATCAAGCTGCTGTCTGAAGTCACAGAATGCACTGGACCCAAGATCATCTTCGGAGATAACTCAAAGGGTAAGACCGTGGGCAAGGGTAAGATTGTCCATGGTAACATTATTATCAATGATGTGCTGTTAGTTGAAAATCTGTGCTATAATCTGATTAGTATCAGTCAACTCTGTGATAATGGTTATGCTGTAGAATTTCATAAACACACTTGCACTGTTAAATCATCAGACGGTATAACCATGCTCGTAGGAATCAGGAATGGAAACACATATAAGATTAACTGGAATCATGCTCAACCTGATAATCCTACTTGCTTCATCGCTAACAATGATAATAAACACTGGTTATGGCATAAGCGCTTGAATCATATCAACTTTAAGACCATTGCTAGCCTGTGTAAACATGATTTAGTTATCGGTCTGCCCAAGATCGACTTTGCCAAGGATAAGATCTGCGAAGCTTGCCAAATGGGCAAACAGATCAGATCATCCTTCAAAAACAAGAATGCCAAATCCTCCTCCCGCTGTTTAGAATTACTGCATATGGACTTGTTTGGTCCTATACCAATAACAAGTTTAGGGGGAATGCGGTATACTCTTGTTGTTATTGATGATTACTCACGCTTTACATGGACTATATTTTTGAGCAGTAAAGATCAGACCGGTCCGAAGTTGATCAAGCTGCTGAAACGCACTCAGAACGAGAAATCATCCAGCATAGACAGGATTCGAAGTGACAAAGGCACTAAGTTTTCAAATCAGAATCTTGAATCCTTTCTAGAAGATCATGGAATCAAGCATGAGTTTTCAGCCGCCAGAACTCCTCAACAGAATGGAGTTGCAGACGAAGAAACAGAACGCTCAAGGAAGCAGCAAGAACAATGCTTGCTGATTCTGGAATCTCTCAAAAGTTCTGGGCAGAAGCTGTAAATACTGCTTGCTACACTCAAAACCGATCTATGATTAACAAGAAGCTGAATCTCACTCCATATGAAATATGGACTGGTAACAGACCATCTGTTTCTCACTTTCATGTATTTGGCTGTAAATGCTTCGTTCACAACAATGGTAAGAGTCATCTTACAGCATTTGAAGCTAAGTCAGATAATGGTATATTCTTAGGATATTCATCAATTAGCAAAGCTTATCGAGTGTTTAATAATCGAACTTTAACTGTAGAAGAATCTGTTCATATAGTTTTTGATGAATCATTATGTGTTGAGGGCAACAAGGATTCAATTCAAAATCAGATGAAAAATATCCATCTCGAAGCTAACAGTGATGATGAGATTGTAGCTAACAGGTCAAGAGACAATCCACCAGAACCAGAAGTGCCAGACAGACCGGATCAGGCCATTGAAGCTTCTTCAGATCGAGCTGATCCAGATGCTCCTGACTCAAATATTAAAGTAGATGCAGATCATGCTGCTACTATTCATCCGACCGAACCAGACAATCCAGAGTCAAGCTATCGATGGACTAAGAAGCATCCACCTAATCTAGTGATTGGTAGTCCGTCTGCACCAATTAGAACCAGAGGACAGATGATGGATGAGTTCACTCATGCTGCTTTCATCTCAACTCTGGAACCCAAGAAGATCGATGAAGCTCTGACTGACTTCAACTGGATTAAAGCAATGCAAGAAGAGCTTAATCAATTCGAACAAAATCAAGTTTGGAGTCTAACTCCCAGACCAAGCGATCTGCCTGTTATTGGAACCAGATGGGTTTTCAGAAATAAGCTAGACGCCGATGGAACTGTGGTTAGAAACAAAGCAAGACTGGTGGCACAGGGATTCAGACAAGAAGAAGGAATCGACTTCGATGAATCATTTGCACCAGTCGCCAGACTTGAAGCAATCCGAATCTTTCTTGCATATGCTGCCTTTAAAGACTTCAAAGTATATCAGATGGACGTCAAGAGCGCCTTTCTTAATGGAAAGCTTCAGGAAGAAGTCTACATTGAGCAACCACCTGGATTTCAGAACCATTCGTATCCTAATCATGTATATCTACTGAATAAAGCAGTGTATGGTCTGAAACAAGCTCCAAGAGCCTGGTATGACACTCTATCTCAATTTCTGCTGAACCATGACTTCCAGATCGGTTCAGTAGATAAAACTCTCTTTAAATTCATTAAGGGGGAACATACCCTATTAGTTCAGATTTATGTTGATGACATAATCTTTGGGTCAACTAACCCCAAATTGTGCGAGAAGTTTTCTAAGTTAATGCAGGGACAGTTCGAGATGAGCATGATGGGAGAATTGTCATTCTTTCTGGGTCTTCAAGTAAAACAGCTCAACAATGGCATTTTCATCAATCAGACCAAGTATACCAAAGAGCTCCTCAAGAGATTTGGAATGGAAACATGCTCAACTGCATCAACTCCAATGAGTCCAACAATCAAGTTAGACAAGGACGAAGGGGGAACGGCAGTTGAAGTAACCATGTATAGAGGACTCATCGGATCGCTATTATATCTTACAGCGAGCCGGCCCGATATAATGTTTTCAGTCTGTATGTGCGCCAGATTTCAGTCAGAACCAAAGCAATCACATTTCATTGCTGCCAAGCGTATTCTGAAATACTTAAAAGGATCTCAGAACGTTGGTCTTTGGTACTCCAAAGATTCAAACTTCAGCTTGATCGGATATTCAGACGCAGACTACGCTGGGTGTAAGATCGATCGTAAAAGCACCAGTGGAACATGTCAATTTCTAGGTGAAAGATTGATCTCTTGGTTCAGTAAGAAGCAGACATCTATTGCCACATCCACAGCTGAGGCAGAATACCTAGCCGCTGGAAGCTGTTGCGCTCAAATGCTCTGGATTCAACACCATCTCAAAGACTACGGCATTCAAGCTGTTGACTCTCCGATATTTTGCGACAACACAAGTGCAATCGCTATAACGTATAATCCAGTTTTGCACTCTCGAACAAAGCACATTGATATTCGACATCATTTTATTCGAGATCATGTTGGCAAAAAGGAAATTCGGATCGAACACATTTCAACAGAGCAGCAAGCAGCAGACATCTTCACCAAACCACTTCCTGAGGCTAAGTTCAATTATTTCCGTCAAAT
The DNA here is from genome assembly GCA_907163345.1 of Haberlea rhodopensis. Classification (NCBI taxonomy): domain Eukaryota; kingdom Viridiplantae; phylum Streptophyta; class Magnoliopsida; order Lamiales; family Gesneriaceae; genus Haberlea; species Haberlea rhodopensis. The sequence goes on from CAJQUN010000010.1 coordinate 11,802,288, forward strand.
TCTTGGTTTAATTGACTTATCTTAATTAGTTTAGATGTTTTTATTCTTTTCGATCTTAAAGATTTTTGTCACTACAGATCGATAATACAATGTTCAGAAAGACACAGACCGGTCCGAACTTTCAGACCTATCCTTGTCAGTCTGATTTTATCCTATGATCTGATTGGACAATAATCTGTTTTTAAAATAAAACAAAACAGCCCGGACTGATTAACCTTTTAACTAGTTGTACTTTAACCGCCTTATCTTTCTTTATCTTGACCGTTCATTTTGAATAGTTTATTTCTCAGTCTTGGAGATAAAGACACGTGTCTTCTCTCTCCTATTTAGCGGGCTGAACATTTCATAACTTTTTCACTTTTTACAGTTTACCGCTTTCTACTCTCTCACTCTCTTACTCTCTTACTCTTCGCACCTTCCTTAAACTCCTTTCATATGGCTACCATCACTCATAACTCACTCTCCGTTGAGTTTGATGACATCTACAGGGGAGAAGATGCTGCGATGGTGTCCATTTTCAGAGCCCTGGAATCATCTGGTTTACGGAATTTTTTGGAGTGCGGATCAGTTGTTTATGAACCAGAAATCCGCGAGCTGTTCGCCAACGCCGTCTCCCGGAAGTCATCCATCTCTACCACTGTCAAGGGCAAATCTTTCGAGATCTCGCCAACAACAATGGCCAAGACCTTTGGCCTCCCCAGTTCCGGCCTGACAGAGTTCGGACAGACTCCTCCAGCATCTCTCTTAGATCTTCAGGGGAAGATCTCTATTTCTGGCCACCGGTTGCAACCCTCATTTAAGAAGAAGGAAATGCTCTTCCATTTCCAGGTGCTGTGCGAAGTGGTAGCCAAGCCACTTTTGGGTAAAGCAGGAAGCTTCGATGCTGTAACCCCCGAGAAGTTCAGGGCCATGGCAGCTATTGTATCTGGACAGAAGATAAACTGGTCCATGATTTTGTTTGGAGTACTGCTGGAAACGGTGATTGCATCCAAGCACGCCGTATGCTTTGCTGTTCCTCTCAGCAAGCTCTTGGAGTCCTTAGGCCTCGAGCTGAGCAAGCCATCTGCTCTCCGCCCCTTTAAGGTACTCAACTCCAAAGGGCTTGCACTGCTGAAGTCCAAGAGTGTTCCGCCTACTCCTACCACTCTGGTCTCAGTCAAGATTGAGAAGGACGAGGAACAAGCTGATGTGCGCAAACCTCGGGTCAAGCGGAAGCTGACCATTCAGACTGACTCAGAAGAAACCCAGTCTGCTCACTCATCCCCAACCAAGCCACTTCCCAAAAAGCCCCGAACCCAGATTACCAAACCAACCAGACATCTACCTCCACCCATACTGCCACCCACTAAAGCAACCCCTGCACCTCAACCCCCCACTCAGCCTTCTCAAGCCTCAACCCCTGCACCCAAAGTCACCCCTAGAATTCCCTCTGCCAATCCCGTAGTCAAAGGGATAGTTATCACTGAGTTGGGTGACTATACCCAATCAGGGATTAAGTCCCCTTCCTCCACCGGCAAGGGAAAAGCCATTCTCACAGAACCCATCTCTTCTAAACCCAAATCTGCTGCACAGACTGCCATCGACATCGCTATGGAGGATGTTGATGAGAAGCTAGCTGAACTCCTTGTGGTCTTTGATGAATATGTCCAGTACCGGACTGTCCACCACATTGATATGTTCTACGGAAAGTTGCACAGACTGAAGAAGATGGAAGACGAGGTTCTGAGAGGCACAGAAACTGATGATGTTCGACTTGCGGTGCAGCGCAGAGAGCTATTTACGGCAAAACACAGATTCAGACTGGCCAATCTGCTTCTCACTGCCAAAAAGAAGAACTTCGATCCGCTTGCTCCTACTGCCAGAGATGATGGGGCTGTGATTGCTCAACTTGAGATGGACATTCATGCTCTATCCCTAGCTGTCCGCTTTCAACGACAGATGCTAGGTATCTCCACTCCAGCCACCAGCCCGGATCATCCTTCTGTCAGCAAGACTCTGGCAGAACCCTTTATCGAGGTTATTCCTTCTGCTGAAGCAAAACAGACAGAAGACCAGCCTGCAGAACTCGTACCAGAACCGACAGCGGAGCAGCCATTGCCTAATGCTCCGTCTGCAACAGATGATGAATCAATGAATGTTCTGTTGGACTCTCCGACAACATCTATCCCATTGAAGTCATCAGCCTCCCATGCTCACAACAGTCCAGCTGAGGCATGTGCACCAACTGAAGTACCAGACCTCCTCGATCCGGATTTGGTGGTATCTTCAGTGGTTGCAGCTCTCCAAGATGAGGAACCTTCCAGTCCCCACTCTCCTCCGGGACCATCAGATGAAGATTTGGCATTCATTCATAGTTTTTCTTCGGATCTGGTCGCTCTGATCCGATCCGAAAGTCATCAAGCTGCCATTTCTTCAATCGTGCCGATTGCTGAAGAAGTTGATCATGCTATGTCATCATCAGATCACTCTCCCAGCCAGCTATCTGATGCACCTCCATCCCTGGCACGGACTATCCAGCATTTTTCTGATAACTGCCTGTCATTAACTCAACGAATTCTCGAAGTTCATCAAAGTCAAAGAGTCACAACTTTGGACTTTAATTCTTTCAAAGAGAAAATGACTGCCAGTATCGGAAGCCTCCAGCGCGGCATCAACGATCTGTTTTCTCAACAAGCCTCCTACAAGAACAGTCTGAGGAAAGAGCAGGTCGAGTTAGCCACTGAAGTCAGAGCATCTGTTTCTAACTCCCTCCGCGCTCAAGACGTTCGTCTTGACGCTATCAGCGCGCAGCTAGCCCAAGTTGTTGAATTCCTTCAAGAGATTGCTGCTGACGAAAAGGGGGAAAAGAAGACAGACATCAAGCCGCCTCCAAGCTCAAGAAGATAGCAGTCTTAGTCTTTTAACTTATCAGACTGTCTGTATTTAGGACTTCTTGATGATCAATAAAATCCTCTTTTGATTAAGTCCTTGTTCATTTATTTTGAACTTTAATAAAGGCTTAATAATAAAAGATTGAATCGATCAAACTTAATAATGTTCATTTATTTTGAACAAAGAAGTAATCGATCCGAAAAGCATTCGCTTCAGAGCTCTTATCAAGACTGGTTAAAAAGACTTAGTAGCTAGGTTTTGTCATCATCAAAAAGGGGGAATTTGTTAGTTCCGGACCTTATCGATGAGATTTTAAAGATGACAAAACAGTTCAGACCGGATCGATAGAAATCAGATTGACCAGATCGATCGGACTCAACAGAGCAAGATGGCAAAGCATTTCAGACCGGATCGATGGAAATTAGGCATACCAGATCGATCGGACATATCAGAGCAAACTGATAAAGAATATTGCATATCAGACCGGATCGATGGATTCCAGACTGAATAGATCGATGCTTCAGATCGATCTCAACCTTTATCAGATCAGAGCAGTCAAGGATACATAAAGGATGGCTTCTCAGTCCGAATCATCAACGGATATTTATTGCAGCATTTAATGCTGCAATTAATGCTACAAAGGACCAAAGACTGAAGATTGCCATAATAGGTAAGAAGACAAAGAAGAGCTTACCTGACAGTCGCCGAAAGCATATACCAGAACGGCAAGTATCCTGAAGAAGAAGACTGTAGCTTTCTCAGAGTTTAAAAAGAGTCATAGCTGCACATTAAGGGAAACAATGCCGTTGCCACCTTCAACTATAAAAGGATGCAACAAACAGATGCAAAAGACTCTTGACTCTACAACTCACGCTGATCAATTGAAAAATATACAAGAAAGCAAAACAGCACACGCTTACAAAGTTCAGAAGCTTTCGAGCTGAAGTTATTTATTTAAGCGCAATTACTTTGTAACATTTGATCATTGTAGGATCACTGCGCGCATTGTGTATTGAAAAATAGAAGTGAGCAACATATTGTAACTGTCAGACAGAGTGTGTCTGAGCAGGTTGAGTGACTAGGAGTTTCAGACTGGTAGTGAGGTAAATCCAGCCTGAATCGGGTTTGTACAACAGGATTGTATAAATCAAAGTCTTCTAGTATAAACCTTCCTTAAGTGGAAGAAGGGGAGACGTAGAAGGATTACACCACCTTCGAACTTCCAGAAACATATCCTGTGTCTTATCATTCTGCACTTAGCCATCGAGCTGTTCTTACTTACACAAGAGCAGACCGTTTCCGCACTTACTTATTAGTGGTCTGTTCTGTTCAAAGAGTTGATTAAGTAACAGATTTCTTTCACTAATCACAAAGAAATCACAAGGGATAAATTTTGTAAGGAGTGTTCATTCACCCCCCCCCCCCCCCCCTCTAAACACTCCGGACCGATCCTAACAGCTATAGATGAGCAGTTTGAGACTTCAGATAAAGCACTAGCCAGCACCCTAATTATGAAATTTTCATCCATGAGGATCACTACTGTGAAAGGTGTGCGTGAGCATATCATGCAAATGAGGGACATTTCGGCTCAACTAAAGACTTTTGAGGTTGAGATGTCTGAGTCTTTCCCTGTGCATTATATTTTGAACACTCTTCCAAGTCAATATGAACCCTTTAAGATATCCTACAACACACATAAGGATAAATGGTCAATTAATAAACTTACGACCATGTGTGTTCAAGAGGAGGGAAGATTGACCATGGAAAAGAGTGAAAGTGTGTTTATGGCAACGGAAAGAAAGGACATAAACCAAGCCAAATGGAAAGGGAAAGGTAAAATACCGCCCCAAGATGGAATCAAAAAGAAATCTAAGTGTTTCTTCTGTAAAAAGAAGGGACACATGAAGAAAGATTGCACCAAATTCAAGAAATGGCTTGAGACAAAAGGTAAACCAATCTCATTTATCTGTTATGAATCTAATATGGTTGATGTTATTTATAACACATGGTGGATTGATTCTGGTTCTACAATCCATATTTCGAATACCTTGCAGGGTATGCGAAACCTAAGGAAACCAGTGGAAAGTGAGCAATGCATTTATTCAGGAAATAAGATGCGCTCACATGTGGAATCTGTTGGAACATGCAGTCTAGTTCTAAACAGTGGTTTTATTTTGAATTTAGAAAAGACATTTTAGTTTTTCTAGGAATTTAATTTCAGTTTCAAGACTTGTACCGTTTGGTTATTCCTTTAAGTTTTCAGAAACATCTTTCAGTTTATATTATAAATATGATCTTGTTGGGAATGGTACTGATGGGCTTTTCTCTATTGATTTACAAAATAATGCTACTTGTGATACTATGCATGTTTACACTGGTATAAAACGATGTGTTATGAATGAGGATTCCTCTATTTTGTGGCACCGGAGATTGGGTCATATCTCCATAGATAGGATTAAGATATTAGTGAAAGATGGAGTACTTAGTACTTTGGATTTTATTGATTTCAGTACTTGTGTGGACTGCATCAAAGGAAAGTAGACCAACAAGTCCAAGAAATGTGCTAAGAGGAGTACAGACATATTAGAGATCATACATTCAGATATTTGTAGTCCAGTAATGGGCTCGCATGGTCCAAGATATTTCATCTCTTTCATTGATGATTATTCACGATATATGTATATCTACTTGCTTCATAACAAGAACGAAGCACTAGACGCCTTTAAAGTTTTTAAGTCCGAAGTAGAGAAACAATGCGAAAAACCAATTAAAATCGTGAGAACAGATAGAGGTGGAGAATTCTATGGTAGATACACTGAGGATGGACAAGCACCTGGTCTATTTGCGAAGTTTCTTCAAGAGCATGTGATAGTTGCCCAATACACTATGTCTGGTTCTCCGGACCAAAATGGTGTAGGGGAAAGAAGAAACCGAACTTTAATGGACATGGTGAGGAGTATGCAAAGTAACCCCAAGCTTCCTGAATCCTTGTGGACTGATGCTCTTAAAACGACAGTGTATATATTAAACCGAGTTCCAACTAAGGCTGTCCCAAAGACACCATTTGAATTATTCAAAGGTCGGAAACCAAGTTTGCGACATATACGTGTTTGGGGATGCCTATCTGAAGTAAGAGTTTATAACCCACAAGAGAAGAAACTAGACCCAAGGACCATTAGTGGATATTTCATTGGATATGCCGAAAAGTCTAAGGGTTATAGATTATATTGTCCATCTCATAGCACTAGGATTGTGGAGTCAACAAATGCAAAGTTTCTTGAGAATGACTTGATCAGTGGGAGCGATCGATTTCAGGACATTGTTTCTGAAAGAAATCATATTGACGCTCAAACTTCCACTCCAAGTGATAGATTGATTATCATTCGCAACACTCCTCAAGTTCAAAAGGGTGTTGGACAACCAATCATTGAAGTTCCACAAGCTGCTGATAATATTCCAATAGATCAAGATGTTTAAGAATTGCCAAAAATTATTGAACATCCAGTTGAACAACATGATCCTGAGGAAAATGTTGATACAACATTAAGGAGATCTGCTAGAGTAAGAAATCAGCAATACCTAGTGATTATGTTGTATATTTACAAGAAACGGACTATAATGTTGGAGCCAAAAACAATCCTGAAACGTTTTCACAAGCCATGAGTTGTAAAGAATCAAGTTTATGGTGATGCCATGAAAGGTGAGTTGAATTCTATGGCATCTAATGGAGTCTGGGATCTTGTTGAGTTGCCTGATGGTGTAAAAGCCATAGGATGTAAATGGGTCTTTAAAACAAAGAACTCAAAAGGCAACATTGAAAGATATAAAGCAAGACTTGTCGCTAAAGGATTTACTCAAAAGGAAGGAATCGACTACAAGGAGACCTTCTCTCCTGTATCAAAGAAAGATTCACTTCGTATCATCATGGCATTAGTTGCACATTTCGATTTGGAGTTGCAACAAATGGATGTGAAAACAGCTTTTCTAAATGGAGATCTAGAGGAAGAGGTTTACATGAAACAACCAGAAGGATTTTCCTCTAGTAGTAGTGAGCAATTGGTGTGCAAGCTCAAGAAATCTACATATGGATTGAAACAAGCTTCCCATCAATGGTATTTGAAATTTCATGATGTTATCTCTTCATTTGAATTTGTTGAGAACATTATGGATCAATGTATATACCAGAAGGCCAGTGTGAGTAAGATTTGTTTCCTTATTCTGTATGTGGATGACATTTTACTTGCAACCAAAGATAAGGGTTTGCTACATGAGGTGAAACATAACAACTTTGATATGAAAGATATGGGCAATGCTTCTTATGCCATAGGCATTAAGATATATAGAGACAGAATTCAAGGAATCTGGGCCTATCTCAAGAGACATATATCAACAAAGTTTTAGAGAGATTTTGGATGAAAGATTGTTCACCAAGTATAGCTCCCATTGTGAAGGGTGACAGTTTCAACTTGAACCAGTGCCCGAAAAACGATTTTGAGAAGGAACAAATGAAGAACATTCCTTATGCTTCTGCCGTTGGAAGCCTAATGTATGCTCAGGTCTGCACAAGACCTGACATTGCATTTATTGTTGGGATGTTAGGAAGATATTAGAGTAATCCAGGTATGGACCACTGGAGAGCTGCGAAGAAAGTAATGAGGTACCTTAAGGGGACCAAAGAGTACATGCTTATGTATAGACGGACCGATAATCTGGAAGTGAATGGCTACTCTGATTCGGACTTCGCTGGCTGTGTTGATTCACGGAAATCAGCATCAGGATACATTTTTATGTTTGCTGGTGGAGCTGTATCTTGGAGAAGCGCAAAGCAGACATTGACTGCTACTTCCACTATGGAAGCTGAGTTCGTATCTTGTTTTGAGGCTACATCACATGGTGTATGGAAAAGAGTTTCATTTCTGGACTTAGAGTCGTTGATTCGATCTCTAGGCCTTTGAAAATGTATTGTGATAATACGGCTGTGGTTTTTATGGCTAAGAATAATAAAAGTGGTAGTCGAAGCAAGCACATCGACATCAAGTATCTTGCCATAAGAGAACGTGTTAGAGATAAAACAGTGGTTATTGAACACATTAGTACCGAATTAATGATTGATGATCCTTTGACAAAAGGCATGCAACCACTAAAATTTAAGGATCGTGTAGAAAGAATGGGACTTGGTTCCTCTATGTAAATTTCGTTATAAGAACGAATGTTTGTGAAATGTTGGAAAAAGTAGTCCGCATCGCTTGATTGATGAACTGTGTCAGTTGTTCCATAGTCAGATCTCACATGTTCCTAATAGGAGGGGGGTGGTTGATCTTCATGTTATGGAGGGATATCATGATTTTCTATGCTAAGACTTCCTTTTCCACCCAAATTCCTCCTGATTCCAAGCCCACGCCCACGTCGTCCAGCCATATCAACGTCTTGAACTCAAATTTCCACAGAATGTGCCAATTGATATCACCATAAAGTGTGATCTTCAATCAATATCAATAAGATGTAAGGAATACATCCCTGTCGCCACCGACGCTCAAGTCAGGCGGGAGGATACGAGAAATATACACTTGTAAGTGAAAGAAATTATGAATGCCTGAATTGGTGCCCCAAACCTGGTATTTATAGGCGGAGAATTAGGAGTTACCATGTAACAAAGACTCCTTCCATGTTTATCCAAATCTTATTTGGATATACTAAAATCTTGTGAATACAATCAAAAGATACTACTCCGCGGATCACGGACTTGCCTAGTTTAGGGGACACAGTTCCCTTGTTGCGCCCACGTATTATGCAGGGAATGAGAAGAGCTCAGCCAAGTAGCTCGGGTCCCAAAAGAGATCGCCGTAACATTTGAAGGAGGGCGAACATGTGAGGCACAACACGTCAGCCAAACAGGTTGGTCCTACATAAAGAGGTCGGACAAAGAAGCGAGGTCTTCTGAAAGGCCACAAGGAAGCGACAGAAACAGGTCAGCTTATCATGTGGTTATTATTTAGGGGTATCAAGAAACAAATAATTTTAATACTTGGTCGTCGAGTTTGTAATACAATTATGATATTGTTTTTTCTGTTTTTCCCTTTAGGTCAGTGGCGAATCCATGTGTGGGTTAGACTGGGCTTACCACATCCCAATCCCTATATATACATGTATTGTTGGGCTTGATATAATATTATTTCTCCAGCCCATGTATTGGATTTACGATATTTTTGAATCTGAAAAATTCCATTTGAGTTCAAATATTTGGTGGGCTTTTTTAAATTTCATTTTATGCTAAGGTTTGTGGGTAGGAGGGAATTTTGATTTTATTTTTCTCAATTTTTCTTCTTTGACAAATACCAATAAAATTGGAAGCAACTAATAAAGAATTAGAATTTATGATGAGATTAAAAAATAATATATTTAGAATCTAACATAATTAAAAAATTAAATTGATAAATTAACTCAATTATGATACTTTGTTGGACGTGTTTTAAGAAAATCTCTCAAAATTTAAATCGAGTAAGTCAATATATGGTGATCGATAAAAATTCATAGCATAAATATAAATTAGATCTGCAATTGTATGTTTTATGAGAAATAAAAAATATATTATCTAATTAATTTAATACAACTATATATCATCGAGTCATTGTAGTACGACATTTATGGGTGTGTATCTTAGGAAAGTAGCAAGCAAAATAACAATGGCTTCAAAACAAGTTTTATGTCGAGGCGATATTTGTAATCTCCGTCCATAAGACAATATTGTCGTGCTATGGTGGTAACAGTTTGATATGACAATTTGTCTCCCAAGATACAACGACTATGACTTGTGATAGGAGCACTCCAAATCACAAGTCCTCAAACCACAAAGATTCAAAGCACTCAAAAGAAGAAACTTGAAGAACAAACAAGTTTCTCTCAATTTAATATTTTTATATGATGTTGATTTTTGAAAATCTTGTTGTTATCAAGTGAGGGATATGCTGTATATATAGTAAACCAAAAAAACAAGACCAAATGAACACCTTTTGGAGGTACTATATCGCGAAAAATCACACCGAACGTGAATGGACACACCATTTCACGAAATCAAAACAGGGCTCAATCGATCGAGCTAGGAGCTCGATCGATCGAGCTCCAGTAGCAAAGGATACGGAATTTTCTAGCCATCTCGATCGATCGAGCATTCAATTAATTCATTTACTTTTCCAACAATCCCCCACATGAATTAAATTAATGCATGTATGCAATTGCGCTTTCAACGAACTATTATGGCATCTGGAGAGATAGCTTTCGGCTTTGAATCTTACATAGTAGTATTCAATCGGATTTACTTGACTTAATAGTGAACTTATAGTCTTGAACTATTTAGTTTTTGGTATAAACCTAGACAATTGAACTCACACAATAACAATTCTAACATTCGTATTGATTTCTTACGGTTGTGTCCGTTCGGCCATGGACCACGCTTGGTTTCATAAGTGCTTTTCATTCTTTGAAACGGACACACTTCGCACTCACGTATGTGATCTCCTAGAAGAGTATCCCGCTATATTCCAACATATTCTTATATGTCTTAGGAATCGTTAAAGGCCTTTTGCCTATCCTCGTACAATTTTGCAGGCTACACCCCTTATCATATGAATGGGTTGGAGATTGATCTCCAATGTGTTTATACAATCTCATAATTTAGTTGTCCATTTTGAACCTAGATCTTGGGATCTCCAGTCAACAAGGTTGGGTATCTACTATGAGAATTTGATTATAGGGTTTTAACCTCATTCCCCTCGATAAACTTTCACATGATCTCTCGGTTAACCATTTCATATGCGGATCCGCGGTTTCACATAATCACTCGTGCTTATGGCACTAGAGATCATTTTGTCATTTGCATGCACAAGATTTTTCTCTAACAACTTATAAAGCCACTCGGCCGAAGAAGCTTATATGTTTTACATAGAGAATTTTCCACAACAGTATATCTTCAGTTTTGGTAATCACATTACCTCTTTTGCATCATCTTATCAATTTAGGATATTTTCATTATCGAATTTTAAGCGTTGTTAACGCATTATTTCTTACAAAATTCGAGACCAGAGGAAATACTCAACTTAAATTCACAATTCATATTTAAGGGCATAGATTCGCAAAAAATTACAAGTTCAAGATTCTATTTCTTGTAAACTTTGAAATTTAAGAGCATAGCTTAAAATGAGATTTCATTATTCAAATGTCTTGGAAACTTTAATTCCAAATTGTTCTTGATGCACATACGTCAAAATGTCTCGTCAACATTTTTCTTTGTTACTTGATTATATCTAAATTGTTTCCCCAATGAGCATATCATCAATACACAAGCATATCTATGCTTTAGGTGTGTACACGTTTGTTACACTAGTTAATCTATTTTACACAGGATTTGTCAAACTCTTCATGTCTTTTATTTGGCGTTTGTTATGACTTTACTTTGGCCTTCATATTTCTATTTTAGCCAAGCACCCCCAAATTTTAAATATTGTAGGAAATTCTCTTTTCCTTCAATTACAAGGTTTTTCGTCATTGCCTAAATGTGGTACTTAGTAAGTGATTGACTCATAGAATTGCAACCCCCCACAAGTTCGGGTATTACAAAGTGCACTGGCGTTCAAACTTCCGTGTTTCAAGTTCTAAGTGTTATCGTCTTACAAATCCAAATTCAAGTTTTTATTTCTTGAAAATTTCGGATTTAAGCGTACTTGCTTACAAAACTTGAAATCACAACTTGCAATTTATGCGCACTAACTTAGAAAACTTGAATTCAAGATTTTATGCAGATTCATGTTATAAGCGTACTAGCTTAGAAATTCAAAATGAAGCAGTTTGAGATATTACAACGCCTAGCCAAATTTCGTGGCTTCGATTTATCACATGTGTTTTAACCGTACAAAACTTAGAAACTCGAATTCAAGATTTTATAGTCTTGCTGAGTCAAGCTTAAGCGTCAAGCCAATCAAGCCTATCGTTTCTTCAAGGGTCAAAATCCTAGGGTGCCGTGGGCTACAGTTGTTTGGAATTCTTGCATCCTGCCCAAGCACGCCTTCACTTTGTGGTTGGGTGCTCTTGGCAAGTTGCTTACCAGATATAGACTTTTAGACAAAACAAGTATAATATACTTGCAATTTCCCATAGCAAAACACATTTGCTAAATTTTATTGCGATCTCATTAATGAAGTGTTTAAACACCTCATTGGCCTCGTTTTTGCTATAATAACAAAAGAAGTCACAACAATATCATGTGCAAATATTGATAAAGTAACAAATTAATTTTTCTCACATCTCTAGTTTGCATAATCTTTCCATCACAAACATCATTGTGAGTTAGCTCTACAGACGTTACGATTCTTCTAACAAATGAATGACGGTTTTGTTCACTTAGTGCCCACACATGCAATAAATGTAACATTACAATTTGTGATGCGAACTATGGTTTAATTTATCATAACAATCATGCCACAAATCATAAGATTCAATACAAGAAGTAATCACATAAAGTTTATTACTTTCAACAAATATCGCTATTACATTTATTTAGAATCACTCCATTCATGGAGTATACAACTTTCAAAGATACACAATCTAATTAAGCGGTAAGCGCTAGATCATCCAAATCATTTGAGAGACGATCTTCTTCGGTCACATTTACTTGATCCATAGCCTTCCCACGATTGTCTTTATTGCGACAATCCTTCGCCATCTGATTGGGTTGTCCATATTTGTAGCACTCGCCTTTGAACTTCTTCGCCTCCAGATTTGGAGGCCATGACGTCAAACTTCCGCTTTGTTCCGGCGTGTTTTTCCACTAGTTCACTCGTGCTTCATGTTGGTGCCAATTTCCCTTCATTTCAGAAATTTTGTTGTCCTCTTCGATTCTCAAGCGAACCACAAGGTCTTTAAGATTTATCTCTTTTCATTTGTGCTTGAGATAATTTTTGAAGTCCTTCCATGATGGAGGCAACTTCTCAATCATTGCGGCCACCTGGAATGAATCACGTAGAACCATCCCCTTCGCATGAATTTCATGCATGCTTACTTGCAAATATTGCACTTGTGCTATCACCGGCTCTGTATCAACCATTTTGAAATCCAGGAATCGTCCAACGATGAATTTCTTCATGCCGACATCCTCGGATCTATAATTTTTCTCCAAGGATTGCCACAATTCCTTGGCCGTCTTTAATAGACAATACACATTGTATAATGTGTTGTTTAGTCCATTGAGAATATAATCCTTGAACGTGAAATCGCTTTGATTCCACGCATCAACCGCATCACCATCTTTTGGTTGTCGTTTTCACTCAAGGTTGTCAAATAAAATAACATCTTTTGTTGCCATTGCTTGAAATCGTTCTCATTGAACTTTTCAGGTCTTTCACCATGATGAACTTGAGTCGTTGTTGCACTCGGCGAAGCCATTTGTTTTCGAATATTGTCTTAAGATTGTAATACAAAATTTATGGGTGTGTATCTTAGGAAAGTAGTAAGTGAAATAACAATGGCTTCAAAACAAGTTTTATGTCGATGCGAGATTTGTAATCTCCGTCGTAATACAATATTACCCCGCTATGGCGCTAAAGGTTTTCTATGACAATTTGTCTTCCAAGATTCAACGACTATGACTTGTGATAGGAGCACTCCAAATCACAAGGCCTCAAAACACAAAGGTTCAAAGTACTCGAAAGAAGAAACTTGAAGAACAAACAAATTGCTCTCAATTTAATATCTTTATATGATGTTGATTTTTGAAAATCTTGTTGTTATCAAGTGAGGGATATATTGTATATATAGTAAACCAAAAAATAAGTCAAATGGACTCTTTTTTGAGGCACTATATCACGAAAAATCACACCTGAACGTAAATAGACACACCATTTCACGAAATCAAAACAGGGCTCGATCGATCGAGCTCAAGTAGCAAAGGATACGAATTTTTTTGCCATCTTGATTGATCGAGCAACGAGCATTCAATTAATTCATTTACTTTTCAAACATAAATTAACTATTTGAATATGATATGAATAGATCGGTATTTTAATCCATTAAATGGATAGATACGGATATAAGTGCCACGGTTCGAACAATGGATTAATCCTTTGTTTTAGATAATAGTGGGTGATATCAATATAACTAGGTCTAAAATTTATATCATAATACATAAATTAACTATTCATGCTACTTAAAATTTAAAAATAATAATAATAATTGCTTAGTGAACCAATCAAAATTTCGCAAATTGCTTTACAAACAAAATTTAATTATTAAAATATAATCCTAATAATCTCTGTTTATATTTAGGGAAGATTAATATGATTAATGTAGCATAATAAATTTTTTTTTTGTTTTTCGTATATATTAATGAGATCGATATTCAAAAATTAAGATATATATACAAAAGATTAAAAGATATATAAATTAATAAAACAAAAGATTAATCTATACAAGGGACATTCAATGGATATTTGACATATCCATTATGAAAACCTAAAAATTTTACTTAATTGTTCAACTCAAATCCTTTTTTTATGGATTGTGATATTTAACTGTTGATATATCTTATAAGTGATATTTAATTGATTGGTGTATCTTTTTTAATTTTTTTTAATAGTAATCGATTGATTTAGTGCATCCTATAATTGTAACAAGTTGCCGACTAAATGTAAAAGTAAAATAAAAAACCGCTCGATAATTTTTTTTTCACCAATTAAAAATAATATTTGGAAAATTGTGTTAAAAAATCAAGAAAATCGTATTTCTAACCTTTATATTTAGTATTTTGATTCAATAAAATTTCATAAATGTAATTCCATCTTTGTTCGGATAATCCTGGCGCCCCCTAACCGATTTATTCGTGGTTTTCATGTAAAGTTCGATAATATTTTTTGGCATGATACCCAAGTGGAAATACGACTATAGCCAGACCTTATCCGAATTAAGAATATGACCCGGTTAAGTCAATCTAGAGACTTATTATTTCAAGATGATATCTCATAACATAAGGGATTGCAATCACATTAAAGAAGGGGCTCGATTTGATACCATAGATGACTCGATTTGATTTGATACCATATAGGATAAGGATAACTCCTATATATATAGGGTGCGCTTGGTTGCTGTGACAGGATAATTGATGGATAGATTAAAAAGTGGATAATGTATTGATAAATAAAGTAACGGATAAACTATATTATGTTCAGTTCGTATGATTAGTAAATTATGATAAGTAATTTTGTGTTTTTGTGTTTGGTGTAGTTGATAATATGTGGTAAAGATTAATTTTATTTGTAAAATGACAAAACTACCCTTAAATAGATTTTGCACTTATTTCTATTAATTTATAATTAAATTTTAGTTAATCAAATTACATTTATTTATTTAATTTAATTATTAATAAAATATTATAATGAATTAAATAGTATGTACAAAATTTTCAAAAATTATAATGAATAAATGTTAATCAAATGAAATTTATTTCGAACCAATTCAATCTGAAAATATACCCGAGCATTATCCAAATATGAAAAATATAAAAACCTGCTATAACATTTTCTAAACAAGTCTCACTACATCATTAACAATGCAAAAATCGGTGATTGACGATTATGAGTATAGTGGATAATTTACACTGTGTACAAAACAATAAGGTCCAAATACTCTTTCATTTCATATAATTTACACATCCATAGTTGCAAACACCTATTGGTGCAAAGTCTTCCATTTGCAACAAAAAAACAAATTGATAACCATTGCTAGAAGATGGTTACTACACACGATTCAATAAATTCTTTATATTCTATTTTCACTCCACAAGTTTAGTGTTTAAGAATTGAAGTAATAACCATGGAAGCAGTTGATGTGAAACATAGAAAGAACCAACAAAAAAAGATTATAAATTCGATATGCTATACTAACAATGGAGGGTAAAAGTGAAGTTTGACTTGGACAATATGGGGAAAAGGCATCTGACTATAATTGTAGCTTCATTTTGATGAAAACAAAAGGCATCTGAGTTCATGGGGAAGCTTGCAGACTTCTTTCAATCCATAGGTTTTCTATTTCCTGCATTAGAATCAACTTTCATAAAGCAACTTATATTTGCCAGAATACGCACTCTTGTGCTACCTCACTCTGGCTCGTAGTCACCGGTTGATTGGTATGAAGAAGATTTTGATGATTTCCTTCCGATGCCTAGTCTCACTTCGAGAAATCCCTCGCCGTCTCCACCGTCGGCGCACTCCACTGTGCCCAGTGAAATAAAATTACATCAAAATGCAAAATAATGAAATTCATTTATAAACCCATCTAAAATTTGAAATTATGTAAGAGTGCAGAAACACTCTAAACATGCTTCATTTTCCACTAAAAATGGCCCGGCATACGCAACTTATCGTTACGCAAAACATGAAATTGCACACCGATTAACTCTGCGAACACCACAAAATATATAGGGAGATGTAGCTTCTTATTGAGATTTACCTTAAGCAACAACCGATTATCCTGGGGTGTGGTTCTGGAACAAGAAATCATGCTTTCTTTCTCACTAGCCTTCAGCTGCAGAAACAAATTTCCTACAATAAAATCATGCGGCTGGATATGAAAAAGGAGGAGGAGAAATAGGGTTAATCTGATAAGGGCAAGAACATAATTTCAACATGTTATCAATTTTACCGTACAAAAGTGGATACACAATCACAGAATGCACATGGGATCTGTTTTCAAACTTGTACAGTGTTTTTTTGCACTTTTCCCGGGCCTTCGGGATTAAATGATATTCTTAAACAATGAGACAAACATGAGTTTAGTAAGCAATCCTTCCTCAATCCATCAAACCAAACACTCCCATAAGAGACGTTTCTACGTAGAAGGAATGATGATTATATCAGCTCTCTTCTTTCTCTTCAAAAGTTGTTTCCCCTTTCAAATTGTATATTCTATTCTTGTACAATTCAAGGTAGCATCATGGCATCATCAATATTATATATATATATATATATATATATATATATAATACATCAATCGAGGGTTTCATTTCGAGTATAATCGAATGTCAGAATAAATAACGAGCAATTACAAATCCATAACATTTAAAGTGCAGTTGAATTGTACGAGATTGTGGCCAAATGGCTTGCAATGTGATTCTTAGGGAGGCGTAGATGTTGGTTGTGTCATGAAATATTACGTAAGTCGCATTTGGGCACATTGTTTCCCTGTCTACGAGAATGGAAAGATATTGAATGCTTGTTTAGGGAGAGTGGGAGTTTATAGGGGAATGTTGGTCCCCACCAAATCAACCTTTCTCTTTTCTTTTTGTTCTTTTCAGTGAATATATATACAGATTAAGGCTTAAAGCCTATCATATTTTTTTGGGGGGGGGGGAATATTACCTAGGCTGCCCCTCCCACCCCCTACCCAGCAGCTCTTCGGTTGTCAGTGTGCGAGAGTGGAGTCTGCTAGTTGCTCAGGTCAGAAATGTTATGTTGTTAACACTAAGGATAGTCTTCAATAAATTAATTACTGATCAACTATGGTTTATTGCATCTAATAATGAATAAAAGGGCGGAATATAACTTAGAGAAAATAATAGGAATTTTTATTTTCCACTTTGGAAGTTCTTGTAGAATAATATAATACAATATAATTTTCATTAATCACTTAATATTGCAACTAATACCATGTTGCCAATTTTATTTTGATACTTGGATAGATAAATTTTTATAAAATGAAAAATACAATAAATATTCTTATCAATGGTTTGATGATTGTAAAATTTGGCCTGCTGTAACTAATTCAAGAATAAGAACAAGACATTAAATAAGGGTAACACACTAACACCGGCACAGATCCAGAGTTGAACCTTCGGTAAGCTGATGTAGAACTAGCAGTTTGCGTGTAACATGTAAAAAATGAGAACATTTTTCGAACAAAACCTAAGTTCATGATTGTAAATGTGGTCGGTGTATGAAAATATCTTGAGGGATTCCAGACTTGTGACCGATTCTTTTTTCTCAGACACTGTACTTAATATCCATTATATCGCTTTGTGTGTTGAGTGCAATTTCAAATTCTGTGATGTTTTTTGAATTAAAAAGTCGGGTTGTTTAGCTATCATATGATTCATTTATATTATTCATGTCTCATAGGGGTGATCCATACATCCTATGATTTATGATATACAGGGAGCACTTCTCTCGCTAATAACATGAGGATTTACTCACAAATAATGAATTTGACCAGATAACATTTTTTCTAATATAGTGATATTAAGCATGATATATGTTAGTTCCGGACCTTATCGATGAGATTTTAAAGATGACAAAACAGTTCAGACCGGATCGATAGAAATCAGATTGACCAGATCGATCGGACTCAACAGAGCAAGATGGCAAAGCATTTCAGACCGGATCGATGGAAATTAGGCATACCAGATCGATCGGACATATCAGAGCAAACTGATAAAGAATATTGCATATCAGACCGGATCGATGGATTCCAGACTGAATCGATCGATGCTTCAGATCGATCTCAACCTTTATCAGATCAGAGCAGTCAAGGATACATAAAGGATGGCTTCTCAGTCCGAATCATCAACGGATATTTATTGCAGCATTTAATGCTGCAATTAATGCTACAAAGGACCAAAGACTGAAGATTGCCATAATAGGTAAGAAGACAAAGAAGAGCTTACCTGACAGTCGCCGAAAGCATATACCAGAACGGCAAGTATCCTGAAGAAGAAGACTGTAGCTTTCTCAGAGTTTAAAAAGAGTCATAGCTGCACATTAAGGGAAACAATGCCGTTGCCACCTTCAACTATAAAAGGATGCAACAAACAGATGCAAAAGACTCTTGACTCTACAACTCACGCTGATCAATTGAAAAATATACAAGAAAGCAAAACAGCACACGCTTACAAAGTTCAGAAGCTTTCGAGCTGAAGTTATTTATTTAAGCGCAATTACTTTGTAACATTTGATCATTGTAGGATCACTGTGCGCATTGTGTATTGAAAAATAGAAGTGAGCAACATATTGTAACTGTCAGACAGAGTGTGTCTGAGCAGGTTGAGTGACTAGGAGTTTCAGACTGGTAGTGAGGTAAATCCAGCCTGAATCGGGTTTGTACAACAGGATTGTATAAATCAAAGTCTTCTAGTATAAACCTTCCTTAAGTGGAAGAAGGGGAGACGTAGAAGGATTACACCACCTTCGAACTTCCAGAAACATATCCTGTGTCTTATCATTCTGCACTTAGCCATCGAGCTGTTCTTACTTACACAAGAGCAGACCGTTTCCGCACTTACTTATTAGTGGTCTGTTCTGTTCAAAGAGTTGATTAAGTAACAGATTTCTTTCACTAATCACAAAGAAATCACAAGGGATAAATTTTGTAAGGAGTGTTCATTCACCCCCCCCCCCCCCCCTCTAAACACTCCGGACCGATCCTAACAAGTGGTATCAGAGCAGGTCATCTTAATCAGCACAAAGAATATTAAGCTGATGGCATCATTCAACAAAATCCCCATGTTCTCAAAAGAAGATTATGATGACTGGAGAATCAGAATGCAAGCTCACCTGGCAGCTCAGGATGACGACATGTGGTTCGTCATCACCGATGGACCAATGAAGATCCTAAAAATAAATACAGCAGTCGCCACTACCAGTGGAGAACCACAAATGGTAGAAAAAGACAGATCCCTCTGGACGAATGAGGATAGAAAGAAAGCAAACCTCGACAATGTGGCCAAAGACATCTTGTTCAAAACTTTGGACAAGAACATGTTCAGCAAAATCAAAATGTGCTCTACTGCCAAAGAAATTTGGGAGAAGATAGCACAGCTATGTGAAGGCAACGACCAGACCAAAGAAAACAAGTTAACTGTGGCTCTTCAAAGATTTGAGAGCATAAAGATGAAAAGTGGTGAAACTCTAAATGAGTTTGATGAAAGAGTCACCAGCATCATAAATGAACTGAATGGTCTGGGGAAGGAATATTCTAACAGAGAGATCGCTCTGAAAGTAATGAGAGCTCTGCCAAAGGAATGGGATGTAAAGACCATTGCCATGAGGGAATCAAAAGACCTTAACAAGGTTGAACTTCATGATCTGTTTGCAGATCTCAAGGCCTATGAGTTTGAACTAATAAGCAGAGGTGAAGCAGAGCCATTCATCTCTCAACCCAACAAGGCCCTGGCAGCCATCCCAGACCAGATCGCTTCAACATCAGACCGATCTGCTGAACAGATGAGTAACGATGCTATGTCATTATTTATAAAGAAATTCGGTAAATTTATGTCTAAAAATAAGAGGAACTTCAAACCCTCTCATCATTATAAATCAAGAAAAGATGATACTGTTAACGATCAGGCTTGCTACAATTGTGGTAAGACCGGACACTTTATTGCAGACTGCACCAGACCGAAGAAAGAAGAAAGGAAAGAGAAGCATCGAGATGATAGAAAGAAGAAGCACCACCAAGACCGCAAGAATCATGGAAAATCCCAAAAAGTCTTAGTTGCTGAGGAAGGAAACAGCAAATGGGCTCAGACTGATTCCGATTCAGACAGCTCTGAATATTCTTCCAGCGAAAGCGAAGAAGAGGTTCAATGTCTGATGGCAGATGAAGAAATGAGTCAGACAGATGAGGTATTCGAATTTGAATCAAATGATTTTACACGAGAAGAGCTCATGTCCGCACTGCAAGACATGGCAAATGATTATAGGATCTTAGCTGAATCATTTGAGAAGAATAAAGCCAAAATCAGTACTCAAATGGATGAGCACAACAAACCAAGCTGCTCTGAGCAGGGTGAGTGCAAAAATCTCCAGAACGAGCTGAATAAGCTGAAAATCTCTTATGATCAGCTCCATGAAGAAAATAAGAGAATTAGCACACAAAATGCTAAGCTCTCACATATATTCAAAACATGGACAAAATCCAGAACATCCTTGGAAGAATTACAAGAAGCTCAAAGAAATGTCGGTGATTTCACCGGCATAGGCTTTGACACCAAAGAATGCACCAAAGATGAGTCTGAGCTGTTGCTGGTAAAGAATCAAGTCAAACAAATGACATTTGTTAAATCCAGCACAGTATATGAAACTGAAGCACCTAAGATTCAAACAGGAGTCTCTTACGTGAATCAAAATTTGAGAAAAGGGATTGGTTATGTCAACCAAGCCAACGATAAGGCACCAGCAAGATTTGTGTCTGTGAGACCAAATCCAAAAGTGCAAAATTTAAGGCAAGGAAGACAATACAATTACTATAACTCAAAACCGATTCAACGAAGATATAGACTACCTTATGAAAATCAAAGGTTTTCACAGCGCACACATTATCACACACAACATCGAGACAGACCAGCACATAGCACACCCTACACACACAAGCCACTAAAGCTGATACAGGTGTGGGTTCCCAAAGGGCTAATCCGTTCTGGACCCAAATAGGATTGGGTACCAACAATAAATATGTGTGATGACAGGTACAGAAGAATCTCGCATCAGATTGGTACTTGGACAGCGGGTGCTCTCGTCACATGACTGGAAACATCAAGCTGCTGTCTGAAGTCACAGAATGCACTGGACCCAAGATCATCTTCGGAGATAACTCAAAGGGTAAGACCGTGGGCAAGGGTAAGATTGTCCATGGTAACATTATTATCAATGATGTGCTGTTAGTTGAAAATCTGTGCTATAATCTGATTAGTATCAGTCAACTCTGTGATAATGGTTATGCTGTAGAATTTCATAAACACACTTGCACTGTTAAATCATCAGACGGTATAACCATGCTCGTAGGAATCAGGAATGGAAACACATATAAGATTAACTGGAATCATGCTCAACCTGATAATCCTACTTGCTTCATCGCTAACAATGATAATAAACACTGGTTATGGCATAAGCGCTTGAATCATATCAACTTTAAGACCATTGCTAGCCTGTGTAAACATGATTTAGTTATCGGTCTGCCCAAGATCGACTTTGCCAAGGATAAGATCTGCGAAGCTTGCCAAATGGGCAAACAGATCAGATCATCCTTCAAAAACAAGAATGCCAAATCCTCCTCCCGCTGTTTAGAATTACTGCATATGGACTTGTTTGGTCCTATACCAATAACAAGTTTAGGGGGAATGCGGTATACTCTTGTTGTTATTGATGATTACTCACGCTTTACATGGACTATATTTTTGAGCAGTAAAGATCAGACCGGTCCGAAGTTGATCAAGCTGCTGAAACGCACTCAGAACGAGAAATCATCCAGCATAGACAGGATTCGAAGTGACAAAGGCACTGAGTTTTCAAATCAGAATCTTGAATCCTTTCTAGAAGATCATGGAATCAAGCATGAGTTTCAGCCGCCAGAACTCCTCAACAGAATGGAGTTGCAGAACGAAGAAACAGAACGCTCAAGGAAGCAGCAAGAACAATGCTTGCTGATTCTGGAATCTCTCAAAAGTTCTGGGCAGAAGCTGTAAATACTGCTTGCTACACTCAAAACCGATCTATGATTAACAAGAAGCTGAATCTCACTCCATATGAAATATGGACTGGTAACAGACCATCTGTTTCTCACTTTCATGTATTTGGCTGTAAATGCTTCGTTCACAACAATGGTAAGAGTCATCTTACAGCATTTGAAGCTAAGTCAGATAATGGTATATTCTTAGGATATTCATCAATTAGCAAAGCTTATCGAGTGTTTAATAATCGAACTTTAACTGTAGAAGAATCTGTTCATATAGTTTTTGATGAATCATTATGTGTTGAGGGCAACAAGGATTCAATTCAAAATCAGATGGAAAATATCCATCTCGAAGCTAACAGTGATGATGAGATTGTAGCTAACAGGTCAAGAGACAATCCACCAGAACCAGAAGTGCCAGACAGACCGGATCAGGCCATTGAAGCTTCTTCAGATCGAGCTGATCCAGATGCTCCTGACTCAAATATTAAAGTAGATGCAGATCATGCTGCTACTATTCATCCGACCGAACCAGACAATCCAGAGTCAAGCTATCGATGGACTAAGAAGCATCCACCTAATCTAGTGATTGGTAGTCCGTCTGCACCAATTAGAACCAGAGGACAGATGATGGATGAGTTCACTCATGCTGCTTTCATCTCAACTCTGGAACCCAAGAAGATCGATGAAGCTCTGACTGACTTCAACTGGATTAAAGCAATGCAAGAAGAGCTTAATCAATTCGAACAAAATCAAGTTTGGAGTCTAACTCCCAGACCAAGCGATCTGCCTGTTATTGGAACCAGATGGGTTTTCAGAAATAAGCTAGACGCCGATGGAACTGTGGTTAGAAACAAAGCAAGACTGGTGGCACAGGGATTCAGACAAGAAGAAGGAATCGACTTCGATGAATCATTTGCACCAGTCGCCAGACTTGAAGCAATCCGAATCTTTCTTGCATATGCTGCCTTTAAAGACTTCAAAGTATATCAGATGGACGTCAAGAGCGCCTTTCTTAATGGAAAGCTTCAGGAAGAAGTCTACATTGAGCAACCACCTGGATTTCAGAACCATTCGTATCCTAATCATGTATATCTACTGAATAAAGCAGTGTATGGTCTGAAACAAGCTCCAAGAGCCTGGTATGACACTCTATCTCAATTTCTGCTGAACCATGACTTCCAGATCGGTTCAGTAGATAAAACTCTCTTTAAATTCATTAAGGGGGAACATACCCTATTAGTTCAGATTTATGTTGATGACATAATCTTTGGGTCAACTAACCCCAAATTGTGCGAGAAGTTTTCTAAGTTAATGCAGGGACAGTTCGAGATGAGCGTGATGGGAGAATTGTCATTCTTTCTGGGTCTTCAAGTAAAACAGCTCAACAATGACATTTTCATCAATCAGACCAAGTATACCAAAGAGCTCCTCAAGAGATTTGGAATGGAAACATGCTCAACTGCATCAACTCTAATGAGTCCAACAATCAAGTTAGACAAGGACGAAGGGGGAACGGCAGTTGAAGTAACCATGTATAGAGGACTCATCGGATCGCTATTATATCTTACAGCGAGCCGGCCCGATATAATGTTTTCAGTCTGTATGTGCGCCATATTTCAGTCAGAACCAAAGCAATCACATTTCATTGCTGCCAAGCGTATTCTGAAATACTTAAAAGGATCTCAGAACGTTGGTCTTTGGTACTCCAAAGATTCAAACTTCAGCTTGATCGGATATTCAGACGCAGACTACGCTGGGTGTAAGATCGATCGTAAAAGCACCAGTGGAACATGTCAATTTCTAGGTGAAAGATTGATCTCTTGGTTCAGTAAGAAGCAGACATCTATTGCCACATCCACAGCTGAGGCAGAATACCTAGCCGCTGGAAGCTGTTGCGCTCAAATGCTCTGGATTCAACACCAGCTCAAAGACTACGGCATTCAAGCTGTTGACTCTCCGATATTTTGCGACAACACAAGTGCAATCGCTATAACGTATAATCCAGTTTTGCACTCTCGAACAAAGCACATTGATATTCGACATCATTTTATTCGAGATCATGTTGGCAAAAAGGAAATTCGGATCGAACACATTTCAACAGAGCAGCAAGCAGCAGACATCTTCACCAAACCACTTCCTGAGGCTAAGTTCAATTATTTCCGTCAAATTCTTGGTTTAATTGACTTATCTTAATTAGTTTAGATGTTTTTATTCTTTTCGATCTTAAAGATTTTTGTCACTACAGATCGATAATACAATGTTCAGAAAGACACAGACCGGTCCGAACTTTCAGACCTATCCTTGTCAGTCTGATTTTATCCTATGATCTGATTGGACAATAATCTGTTTTTAAAATAAAACAAAACAGCCCGGACTGATTAACCTTTTAACTAGTTGTACTTTAACCGCCTTATCTTTCTTTATCCTGACCGTTCATTTTGAATAGTTTATTTCTCAGTCTTGGAGATAAAGACACGTGTCTTCTCTCTCCTATTTAGCGGGCTGAACATTTCATAACTTTTTCACTTTTTACAGTTTACCGCTTTCTACTCTCTCACTCTCTTACTCTCTTACTCTTCGCACCTTCCTTAAACTCCTTTCATATGGCTACCATCACTCATAACTCACTCTCCGTTGAGTTTGATGACATCTACAGGGGAGAAGATGCTGCGATGGTGTCCATTTTCAGAGCCCTGGAATCATCTGGTTTACGGAATTTTTTGGAGTGCGGATCAGTTGTTTATGAACCAGAAATCCGCGAGCTGTTCGCCAACGCCGTCTCCCGGAAGTCATCCATCTCTACCACTGTCAAGAGGCAAATCTTTCGAGATCTCGCCAACAACAATGGCCAAGACCTTTGGCCTCCCCAGTTCCGGCCTGACAGAGTTCGGACAGACTCCTCCAGCATCTCTCTTAGATCTTCAGGGGAAGATCTCTATTTCTGGCCACCGGTTGCAACCCTCATTTAAGAAGAAGGAAATGCTCTTCCATTTCCAGGTGCTGTGCGAAGTGGTAGCCAAGCCACTTTTGGGTAAAGCAGGAAGCTTCGATGCTGTAACCGCCGAGAAGTTCAGGGCCATGGCAGCTATTGTATCTGGACAGAAGATAAACTGGTCCATGATTTTGTTTGGAGTACTGCTGGAAAACGGTGATTGCATCCAAGCACGCCGTATGCTTTGCTGTTCCTCTCAGCAAGCTCTTGGAGTCCTTAGGCCTCGAGCTGAGCAAGCCATCTGCTCTCCGCCCCTTTAAGGTACTCAACTCCAAAGGGCTTGCACTGCTGAAGTCCAAGAGTGTTCCGCCTACTCCTACCACTCTGGTCTCAGTCAAGATTGAGAAGGACGAGGAACAAGCTGATGTGCGCAAACCTCGGGTCAAGCGGAAGCTGACCATTCAGACTGACTCAGAAGAAACCCAGTCTGCTCACTCATCCCCAACCAAGCCACTTCCCAAAAAGCCCCGAACCCAGATTACCAAACCAACCAGACATCTACCTCCACCCATACTGCCACCCACTAAAGCAACCCCTGCACCTCAACCCCCCACTCAGCCTTCTCAAGCCTCAACCCCTGCACCCAAAGTCACCCCTAGAATTCCCTCTGCCAATCCCGTAGTCAAAGGGATAGTTATCACTGAGTTGGGTGACTATACCCAATCAGGGATTAAGTCCCCTTCCTCCACCGGCAAGGGAAAAGCCATTCTCACAGAACCCATCTCTTCTAAACCCAAATCTGCTGCACAGACTGCCATCGACATCGCTATGGAGGATGTTGATGAGAAGCTAGCTGAACTCCTTGTGGTCTTTGATGAATATGTCCAGTACCGGACTGTCCACCACATTGATATGTTCTACGGAAAGTTGCACAGACTGAAGAAGATGGAAGACGAGGTTCTGAGAGGCACAGAAACTGATGATGTTCGACTTGCGGTGCAGCGCAGAGAGCTATTTACGGCAAAACACAGATTCAGACTGGCCAATCTGCTTCTCACTGCCAAAAAGAAGAACTTCGATCCGCTTGCTCCTACTGCCAGAGATGATGGGGCTGTGATTGCTCAACTTGAGATGGACATTCATGCTCTATCCCTAGCTGTCCGCTTTCAACGACAGATGCTAGGTATCTCCACTCCAGCCACCAGCCCGGATCATCCTTCTGTCAGCAAGACTCTGGCAGAACCCTTTATCGAGGTTATTCCTTCTGCTGAAGCAAAACAGACAGAAGACCAGCCTGCAGAACTCGTACCAGAACCGACAGCGGAGCAGCCATTGCCTAATGCTCCGTCTGCAACAGATGATGAATCAATGAATGTTCTGTTGGACTCTCCGACAACATCTATCCCATTGAAGTCATCAGCCTCCCATGCTCACAACAGTCCAGCTGAGGCATGTGCACCAACTGAAGTACCAGACCTCCTCGATCCGGATTTGGTGGTATCTTCAGTGGTTGCAAGCTCTCCAAGATGAGGAACCTTCCAGTCCCCACTCTCCTCCGGGACCATCAGATGAAGATTTGGCATTCATTCATAGTTTTTCTTCGGATCTGGTCGCTCTGATCCGATCCGAAAGTCATCAAGCTGCCATTTCTTCAATCGTGCCGATTGCTGAAGAAGTTGATCATGCTATGTCATCATCAGATCACTCTCCCAGCCAGCTATCTGATGCACCTCCATCCCTGGCACGGACTATCCAGCATTTTTCTGATAACTGTCTGTCATTAACTCAACGAATTCTCGAAGTTCATCAAAGTCAAAGAGTCACAACTTTGGACTTTAATTCTTTCAAAGAGAAAATGACTGCCAGTATCGGAAGCCTCCAGCGCGGCATCAACGATCTGTTTTCTCAACAAGCCTCCTACAAGAACAGTCTGAGGAAAGAGCAGGTCGAGTTAGCCACTGAAGTCAGAGCATCTGTTTCTAACTCCCTCCGCGCTCAAGACGTTCGTCTTGACGCTATCAGCGCGCAGCTAGCCCAAGTTGTTGAATTCCTTCAAGAGATTGCTGCTGACAAAAAGGGGGAAAAGAAGACAGACATCAAGCCGCCTCCAAGCTCAAGAAGATAGCAGTCTTAGTCTTTTAACTTATCAGACTGTCTGTATTTAGGACTTCTTGATGATCAATAAAATCCTCTTTTGATTAAGTCCTTGTTCATTTATTTTGAACTTTAATAAAGGCTTAATAATAAAAGATTGAATCGATCAAACTTAATAATGTTCATTTATTTTGAACAAAGAAGTAATCGATCCGAAAAGCATTCGCTTCAGAGCTCTTATCAAGACTGGTTAAAAAGACTTAGTAGCTAGGTTTTGTCATCATCAAAAAGGGGGAATTTGTTAGTTCCGGACCTTATCGATGAGATTTTAAAGATGACAAAACAGTTCAGACCGGATCGATAGAAATCAGATTGACCAGATCGATCGGACTCAACAGAGCAAGATGGCAAAGCATTTCAGACCGGATCGATGGAAATTAGGCATACCAGATCGATCGGACATATCAGAGCAAACTGATAAAGAATATTGCATATCAAACCGGATCGATGGATTCCAGACTGAATAGATCGATGCTTCAGATCGATCTCAACCTTTATCAGATCAGAGCAGTCAAGGATACATAAAGGATGGCTTCTCAGTCCGAATCATCAACGGATATTTATTGCAGCATTTAATGCTGCAATTAATGCTACAAAGGACCAAAGACTGAAGATTGCCATAATAGGTAAGAAGACAAAGAAGAGCTTACCTGACAGTCGCCGAAAGCATATACCAGAACGACAAGTATCCTGAAGAAGAAGACTGTAGCTTTCTCAGAGTTTAAAAAGAGTCATAGCTGCACATTAAGGGAAACAATGCCGTTGCCACCTTCAACTATAAAAGGATGCAACAAACAGATGCAAAAGACTCTTGACTCTACAATTCACGCTGATCAATTGAAAAATATACAAGAAAGCAAAACAGCACACGCTTACAAAGTTCAGAAGCTTTCGAGCTGAAGTTATTTATTTAAGCGCAATTACTTTGTAACATTTGATCATTGTAGGATCACTGCGCGCATTGTGTATTGAAAAATAGAAGTGAGCAACATATTGTAACTGTCAGACAGAGTGTGTCTGAGCAGGTTGAGTGACTAGGAGTTTCAGACTGGTAGTGAGGTAAATCCAGCCTGAATCGGGTTTGTACAACAGGATTGTATAAATCAAAGTCTTCTAGTATAAACCTTCCTTAAGTGGAAGAAGGGGAGACGTAGAAGGATTACACCACCTTCGAACTTCCAGAAACATATCCTGTGTCTTATCATTCTGCACTTAGCCATCGAGCTGTTCTTACTTACACAAGAGCAGACCGTTTCCGCACTTACTTATTAGTGGTCTGTTCTGTTCAAAGAGTTGATTAAGTAACAGATTTCTTTCACTAATCACAAAGAAATCACAAGGGATAAATTTTGTAAGGAGTGTTCATTCACCCCCCCCCCCCCCCCTCTAAACACTCCGGACCGATCCTAACAATATAAAATGAATACAAACATCCATAAGTCTTCATATTCGTGGAAATTGAACAAAACGCTTAGAACCAGCGAATCTACAAACCTCGATCAAATAAAAAACTTAAATCTGGAAAGTGGCTTCTTCATTCATCATCCTTCTGGCAACTTCAGACCATTGCCTCTCTTCAAATAAATTCTCCGCCGTTACATCATCGGAAGAAGCTTAATTTAATCTATGCATAACGAGCGTCACATTCCTGGTTAAAAATCTGGAAAATGACAACTTCACCTCTGGTGCCATCCAGAGTTTAAGCCGGGACTCAAAATAATCCTCCCACCGGAACTCCGTGACGGCATTCTTATCATCCTTCAACTTGTTCGCATCACCATACAACTTCCCATGGTCTTCAAACTCTCCTTTGATAAATGAAATCCCTTCTCCATCCACGACTACAACGCCTTGTTTCATGAAGTCCGCTGCCAAAACTCCTTTCAAATGTGGAAGACGAGCTACAAGCTCTCTTATATAACGCACTCTCAAACGGAGATCACAAAAGGGACCGTACTGCAAACCTATTGCGTCGTATATTTCCTATGGTCTAACATCAACTGAGGCTAGGATGGTGCAAATGTCTGTATCATCATCCTCAGATGAGGCAACGCAGTTTTCAGCGTACAACAAGATAAAGCCAACCGACTCACATCTCCACCTACATAAAGGCGTGGGTATCTGTTGGCCGTCACCAGGATGATGATCAACGGGATGAAATCGAATGATTGCAGATTCAATATAAGAAAATCTGCTTAAGAAGTTTAACTTTCCTGGTGGCCAAACAGGAAAAGATGGTTCAATATAATCCATGGTTGGGATTAGAGTAGATGGGATTTTGACGGAAACGGATCCGGTAACTTGAAAAACGATGGCTTCAAATCGATGGCAGGAAAAGAAACAGTTGAACAGAGAGTCGATGTCATTGATTTTAGTGAAAATATAGATTATCACGTGATCCGGTATAGGATCAAAATACATACGAAGTTTGGAATCAACGGCCATTGTGGTTTAGCAAGATCACCTATGCATGGTATAACAGTAGAGGTAAAAAAGAAATTATTACAATAACTTAAATATAAATCTATTTTTATCTCACATGCAAACACTATATACAACCATGGAGAGATTTACATTCATCATCAGAACAATATATCACTTACTAAAGTTTAAATATTATTAGTCCATCTCTCATTAACTAAAACTTTAGGAAAAAGTAATTTCTGACATGTTACTGGAGTTTGGGTAAGAGGTTCCCTTATAAGCAAACCTCATATATTTTATTGAATTGATCTTGAGTAGACTTTGTTATCAATCACCCGATCAATGTGGGTTGCCATGTTGTCATGCTGAAGTACGGTTATTATTTTTAGGCTACCTTACAACAGCTGAAACAATTAAAAAAAAAGGCTTTCTAATTAGTCTGATATCATCAACTACTTAAATCCCGCTTAAGTAATTGGTTGATTTTGGCTTCAACAACTTTTCTTTATGGAGACATATTTTAGTATTGCGGAATCCGAAGTTTCGACCATAGACACACAATTCTTGGTTGGAGAAATATCTAGCATAAGAAAGCAGCTCTCGCATTTGCTTCTAATTTCACCTAGGCATCAAACTTCTGACATCCTAATTAACATCAACATCTGGACATTTGTTTATGCAGGCCAAGTTGCGAAGCTCGTCTTCGTGGATAATTCATTCAAACCAATTTAGAAGATAATGAAACTACTACCAAGAAGTTTGAGCAGGCATCAGCCAAGAAATCTCTCTTGCCAAAATTTTCACCTCAAACCATTGCACTACGTGTTTTTTTATCACATCTGATTTTACTTTAGATGGTCCCCCCCCCCCCCCCCCCCCTTTGACATAGTGAAAAGTAGGGTTGTATTTGATTCTCAGTGTCAATTATCACCATCAAAATCTGTGTTACATTATTTTCCCACGCTCAATGAGAACTCCGGCTCACAGGTCTTGTATATATGTATGCATATAAGTGTTTATAGTTGTTTAATAATTCAAAATGATGATTACCTTGAGGATTCTGAGCGACCTTTGATCCTTGTTTTTCTTGGTTCTTGGAAGCGTTAATGGAGTTTTCTGTAAATGAAGTGAGTGCTTGTTAAGGACTTATGGGAGAGAACAGCCATGGAGAAATGTACATACAATCATCATAACAATATATAGCCAAAATGCAGTATGAATATGAATCAAAACTTGGCAATGAAGTATTTCTAATACATATATATATTACTATCATTACTCGCTTAGTTATTATATATATATATATATATATGGTTTTGTATTTTACGCACGCTCCGTGAGAACCACATGTCTTGTATATATGTATTAAATATAAGTGTTTATAGTTGTTTAATAATTCAAAATGCTGATTACCTTGAGGATTCTGAGAGCCTTTGATCAGTGTTGTTTCTTGGAGCTTTGGTCGGAGCGTTAATGGAGTTTCTGTAACTTTCTGTAACTGAATGAGTGTTTGTTAAGGACTTAAGGGAGAGAGAGTTTATAGGATAGGGTCCCCACAGAGACACTATTTATATATATATTTATATATATATATATATATATATATATATAAAGAAACTATTTAGAAATTTTAATTACGCTTTGGAAATTCTTGTATGAGTTTAATAATTTTGTTCATAAAAGTTATTCTGCTTAATAAACGGTAAATTTCATATTATGCAATATTATTTTCGTTAATCACTTAATATTGTAATTAAAACTATGTGATCAATTTTATGATCCTTGGATAGATAATTGTTTAGAAATTGATTTATTAATTGCTAAAACAAAATCAAGTTTTAACCATACTTTTTTTTATTATTTTTATTTTTTGTAACTAAAAAAAAAAGAGTTTTAATTATTTAAGCAAGTAATATACAATTTCATAAAAAAAAAGTTACCCAAAAAATAATTACAGCAATATCATTGATTTAAAAAAAATTGCCGATTGAATGTACAATTCAATTGATCAGATTTTTTCCGACTATGTCAAATATATGGGCTCAGAATTAAAAGAATCCTATTTTAGGGTTATCAATGTGTAAGAGGAAGTCTGCTTGTTGGCTGTTGCCCAATGAGTCTTAATCTCCGGTATATCGTAGGAACTATTTTTTGCATGCAATTTAAAATAGTATTTACATGTTTACTATATTGATATTAAAATCTTAAAAATATAAATCCTATTATTGGACAATATATCAAGAATTTTTCTTTTTTTAAAAAAAAACATAATAATAATAATTTCTACAGTATTAAAATTAGCTATTTTAAGAATGTTCAGACGTAAATCCCCATATATTTAATTAAACTGTAGACTTATAAAATCAATAATCTATTAAATTTAGGCAAAAATTAACTTTACTGTAGAAAGGTACCACTTATGAAATAGGTTCGCATTGTAGAGAGCTACATTCTTTTTGGTGGCTGCTTCTGGAACTAGGATTTGAGGTTGAACCGGAACTTGTAATAGAATCCTAATTTCTAACTTTGGCGATTTTTGTTTTGTTGTTGGATAAAACAAAGAAAACAAAATTGGCAACTTTTCAAATTAACACAATGGTGCATTTTGCATATATTAAAGTGGTGTATCTAATTTTAACAAGGTGCATCACATGAGTCACATGCATCGCTAGACTCATGTGATTCATGTATATTGCATTTACATGCACATCATGAGTCATGTGTATCGCTTGAGTCATGTGCATGTATATTACGTTCAACGTTAGGCTCAAGCGGTGCATGTATCAAAAACAGAATTTTTGAAATTTAACAAGGCAATGCACTTGATTTTAATAAGTGCTCCGCTTGAATCTAGCGGTATATGTGAGATACATATATTTCTAGACTCAAACGATGCATGTATCAAAAAGCATACTTTTGATCCTTAGAAGAAAGAAAAGCAAGAGAACAAATAAGATCCAGAGGCTTTTTCCAAGATTTAATTGCTTAGAAGCCAGAATCTTTGAATAAACAGTACCTTCATAAAGACAAAATGGAAGGTAATATAAATCAGTAAAGTTTCTTCATATATAATTGTCGTTCAAAAGTTTGAAGAACCTGTTTTAGTAACATATTAGTTTCACAGATATAACAATTTTTAGATCGTGATCCCAAGATTTTTCATTTAGCATCCTTCCTTTTCTTCTCATTTTCTCGAACAGTTTGCGTAAGGAAAAACAAAGCGAACGCCGCGTGTCCCAGCACCACCACCCCGCGTCGATGAAGAAGGCTAGGGGCAGAAGTGTAAGGACCCCAAGCCCTTATCCCTTGATTAGTGTATTAACCCTTATATGTGGTACATGCTTTCAATAACACTCAATCGGGAAACTCAGATGATGCTTTACCATTGAATGGCAACTACACAATTTCTTTAATATACAGCATTATAAGATCATCTTCCTAACAACAAATAGACTCATAAAGTTCGCCCATTTCCATCCCCTTTTCGCCACTTTTTACATTGTGGACTTTTATAAAAATTTGGGCAGAGTCTCCCCATAAATAGAGCTATCCCGAAATGAAAGCACAACACGTAACATAATTCCCGGCCAGGGAAAACACAATACTCAACAGAAATACAGAACACTGAGTAAATTCCCAGCCAGAGAAGACACCACACAATAAGACAACTAAAGTGGGTTTCAACACCCGCATAATACACTAATGACTCTCATATCATTTAACAATTCTACCACTAATTGCATGCAATATAGAATGAAAGAGAGAAATGCTCATGCCTTTATATACAACCCATATACAAGTATAATCGTGCTCACATGCGAGCATCATGAATATGTATATAACCCTCAGGTGTATATAAGTACCCTATACGATACCGTGCTCCATCAAGCTCTGGTAGCACGATCCTGGGAGTACCTCCAATCAACAGTTCGAACTCAGCTCCAAGACCATTGATGTACATGTTCACCTGTCCCAACATAGACAGCCCCAAACGGGGTGAGCATACCAATACACAAAATCCCAAAATCACAATAATGAAATTCATAATTTACAACAAAAGTAAATAATGATGAATTCAAATGATACTCCCTGGATGACAACGTCCTCATCGGAGATTCCGTGTACTGTCCCTGTTCTCATAATCATCAAACTCATCAAATCTCAAAAATCAATAAATCAACACATTGATTAACTCATCGCATGCCTAATTCTCGGATATCAATAAATAGTGATTCCAAATTCATTATACATGCAAATATGGATATCTCAATATCAAATACTGATTTCTCAACTTTGCTATCAATCACAGATAGCTCAAATGCCTCGCATTTATTTTACCAACTCTCTATTATACTCAGACATTTCAAATGTCTTACAATGATTACATGATTCCACAGTCATTCTCAGGCCTCTCAATGCCCTACAATGGTCATATAAATTCAGTACCCCATATATCATGTAAGAGTTATACTACTCGAGTATCATGCACGCTTGTGGTGGCGATGTCAAGACTGGGTCGCACCATAGCTTCTCAACACATAAATATAACTACATGCACAACTATTCAATGCAATCAACTACATTATCATTTCACAAATGCTCTAATATAAAGTAATGCTCGTACGTCGCACGTACCTTAAATCTCCGAAGTCCGAGCCAAACCTTGCTCGAGTTCCATGCCCCGAGGAACGATGTGCTAACACGATAAATAATTCACAATTATTTACGAACATGCAACCCATGCTCAAGCGCACCCATAACCCACAGAAAAATTGTCAACACACGACAATTAATCATTTAAAAGACCCGGGGCAGGGCACATGCAGGGAGGGAAAACGAATGAGACATTATCAAAAATTGCTCAAGAACTCCCCACAAATTTTCGAACCCTCACAACAGAATTCGAACCCAAACTAAACACCATAATACATCTGAAACATGTAATAAACGACCCATAACAAGAATCGCCACACCCCTGCCAAAACCCCCAAATTCAAACCCAAACCCTACGAAATTCGAGAATTAATTCGAACCATAAATCACAAAATGGTAGGGAAATACATGAGAAGCATGAAAAAGGGGTAAGGAAGGTTACCCAATCGAAATTGGAAGGAAATCGTTCGAAAATCGACGAACCGTAGAATTTGGGCATCGGCGCTTTTCTGCAAAATCCGAACGCAAAACGCGACGAAACTTCAAATTGCCGGTGTGGGAAGCTGCGCCTGAACGAGACGAAGCCAACGGCGGGTCGGACGCTCCGGATGGCGGCCGGACGGCGGCGGGCGCACGGCCTGAAGCTGCGGGGGTCGAGGGAAATGGGAAAGGGCGCGGACGCGGGGAGAGAGAGAGTGACGGGAAATGTGGGGAAAATGGTTCCAATAATTAAAATCTCGGGTTCAACTGGTATTTATAGCAAAAATACCCCGAAATACTAATAGCCCCACAAATACATCATGATTCTTTAAAAATCATCTGTTTTCAAAAACTCTCTCTCTAACTCCAAAATCCCCTACCGGTTCCCACACAAAGCACCCGAGATCCCGAGTCACACTAAAAACTCAACTCATAGGTTTTTCACCGGAATGAGAATACAATCTCAACCTCGTGATCCAACGATCCCAACTACTCAAATAGACGAGCCCGAAAGGCCCAACACCGCGATTAAACTCCAAATCGCCACGTAAAACAACTTTAGGGATTATTAACACTCCGGGATTAACATCTAAAATCCCTGGTCATCACAATATCCCCCACTAAAAGAATTTCGTCCTCGAAATTAGCATCGGTGTATCACGTAACACCCAGGCTACACAACAACATGAAGCCATAACCTCGATCCTTGACCATATTAGAATCGTCTTAAAAAACGCGAGGATACTTACCTCACATCAAACTCTGAAACAGAGCGACTTACCAAAACCAACATATCACCCAAGAGGCAAAACGCACCTCGATGCGGTTCATCCCAAAAGCCAGTCTCTCATGACTGCAAAACAACCGATACTTACGACTGTAGATCGGACAGTCATCCTTAGTTCTAATACAACTAGTATGAACGCATCATGAAAACACCTCAACCGTGAGAACGTTGACCTCGTGTCAAACTCTGGAGTGGAATAGACTTCCAAATCCATCAAAAACGAAAGAGCGTCGGCACAACATAACGCTAACCATCCAAAAGTAGTTAGTCAACTGAAACTGCAAGGATTCGAATCGCTCCCGATTCCATCGTAGATATCATTCAAGGACGTCTCTATTATGCCTCACGATGTCTAACATACATCGTTACGAGGGAAACATTAGTATACCACGATGTACACATACCATACCTGGTTTCCACTTTCAAACCTCCTCTATCGAAGGAGCAGTCGCATCATTGCAACTCAATTTGGGCAACTCACGGCCACAGATTCACACAAAAGACATCCCACAAGATGTCCACCTCCGGATATTCCAAGGATCACATCCTGATCATAAATAAACCATCGAGACTCCACAGAGTTTCAAATTCTGAAAGGACATGCAATAAACCCATTGCATCCTCAACGCTTGTGTCGACAGCGACACCCAATAAATCCGAATTCCTGCCATCCCTTGATAATCCTAGGATTTAACAATCCAAACTTGGGAAGGCTATCGCATAACTCGAAGGGAAACACCAACAAGGAAATACCTTAACCCATACAAGATAATCCCTCCTCAAAGAGAGTCAACTAACTTCACGATTATTCCTCATAATTATCGTGCCATGGAGATTCCCAATCTCAAGGTGTTCCATATCTCTCATCAGAGATTTAACCATCCAAAAATAGCATAACTCTATGCTTGACAAAAATGAAATCAATAACTGACATCCGTATACTCACCGGTATACCTGCCTAAGCACTGACATCACATGCATACTCAATGCACTTGGCTCGGGTATCTACAACATACCCCTAAGCCCCAAACACAACTGTCAATTCTGAGTCATTCCCTACCCCGTGGAGAATGATAATCGACGATTAACAATACACGGTGTGATTCCCAAAATCAACACCACATGGACCAACTTACCGAATCTTTCAAAGATTCCCAAATAGGTATAATACTACCTCCTTCCTCACAAGGGAAGTGCCATCGAACTCGAGATCCACTAGTCTCGAACCAACGTTCGGAAAAACTGGATACATTGCATCCCAAATACACGGATTCCCCAGATCGAGTCAACAACGACTTGATGACTCTCTTGTTGGTACTCCAACATTATGAGCTGTCCCAGACAAGTCTCACCAAGATTAAACATAAACGTATACACGTTTCAGTGAGGCATGCTCAACCTCAACCTCAAATGACGTGGTGACTACTAGAGTCCACCACAATCCACATCGTATCACCTTACGATTTGCTAAACTTGGTTCCAACGAGCAGTATAACGGCTCTAGCAAGCCCATCATGGTACTGCACACACGCGGCAGACAAACTAGTCTCTGCCTCTTTAGGTTTACCTCAAACCTACCAACAAGACGGACGTTTCCGTACGGCATACCATACCGTGGGAAGAAAAATCAATAGAGTAGTGGGTCTGTACCCAACGTTCCTCTAATGGCGATACACCCTGGACACTCCAGTGTCCCTATGTACTTAACATAACCTGATCCTACTCCTTCAGGACCCATTATACACCCTCAAGGGTGGTGTGACCATGTCTACCACATGTCCATCGACAGAAAGCGAGTAATTTCCTCCATGATTACTCCTGTCGTCAAATTACATGGCCAAAAGCCATCCCAACGAGCATACCTCAAGGGTATCACCACTCGTAATATGATCACCCCAAACATAAGCTGCGGTACAATCACATGTACAGCGCATCCATCCATTCCTCGAGCAACCCGCTCGGTATAAGGGTCACGTCAATCGGTGATGCACACACCACCTTGTGCTCGGTACTGGCACCCAAGGCATACTACTGAATACGTATACTCAATGCATTGTTCATCGTAACGATGATGCATGCCTAATAAGACATCTCCTACACCATCGTCATCGTCATCCCGTGACGACACATGCCCACTCATGGCATCTAAGGCATCGTCAACTAGTGACGATACATGTCAACAATGACATCTAAACAACCCAGTCAACTCGTGACGGTACATGTACATCAGCGTATGTCATCCACCATCATGCTAATGCTAATAGAGTAGCAATATCACATACCTCATCGCTAACAAGATAGCGGCATACCTGTCTCCGTCGCTCAAAAATAGTGCGTAATCAGCACCCATTGCTCGAAGGCGGCAAAATCCTGTGCTGAGTACATAGTGGCACAATCCCTCGCTATAGAATCGATGGCATGATACCTCGTCATATAATAAGTGGCATGAAACCTCGCTATACACCTGAGCATGAATCATCGTCCACATAATAGCGGAAAGAGGCATCGCTATCAACATATCCGGTGGCACGAATCATCGCCAATCCTCATAGAAGAATGAGTCATTGTAAATCATCATATACATATGCTCAACGGCGTGAACCATCATCAACCGACATAGCGGAATGTCTCATCGCTATACATGTGTCTGGCGGTATGAATCATCGCCCATCATCATAGAGGAATGAATCATCATCATCGACACAGCGGAATACATCGTCGCTATCATCCGTGTCCTCATAAAGAAATGAATATAAATCGACACAGCGGAATACATCACCGCTATCATCCGTGTCCTCATAAAGAAATGAATATCAATCGACACAGCGGAATACATCACCGCTATCATCCGTGTCCTCATAAAGAAATGAATATCAATCGACACAGCGGAATACATCACAGCTATCATCCGTGTCCTCATAAGGAAATGAATATCAATCGACACAGCGGAATACATCACTGATATCATCCGTGTCCTCATAAAGAAATGAATATCAATCGACACAGCGGAATACATCACCGCTATCATCCGTGTCCTCATAAGGAAATGAATATCAATCGACACAGCGGAATACATCACCGCTATCATCCGTGTCCTCATAAAGAAATGAATATAGATCGACACAGCGGAATACATCACCGCTATCATCCGTGTCATCACAAAGGAATGAATCATCATCCTCGACACAGCGGAATACATCACCGCTATCATCCGTGTCATCACAAAGGAATGAATCATCATCCTAACAAGCGGCATCTCATCCTCGCTTCTTCATACAAGCGGTATCTCATCCTCGCTTCGTATGGAATACCCCGCCTCCATGTGCAAGCGAGCCTCCCCCCTCCCGCTCCACATTTTTAGCGGTAAAACGTAAGTATAAAAATTCTCACTGTGATAAACAAGACTCCTGGAGTGTATAATCATCATTCCTTTTTATACTCCATATTTCCTGTAACCTGCAACCATCATGGTTAGTAACAATAGCCATATACGCTATGCATCAACCATGCAATACATATATGCAACCACTTGCATATCAATATGTATACCAAGACATGTTACCTCGGAAATATCCCTTTACCTGATTTTCTTAAAAAACCAGATTCCTTGGCACATAACATACGGAGTGCTAGATATTACTATTAATGCCCTCCTATCGCGTCGTACACGATTCCTGCAACCACAATGGTTAGCAATACCACTTTTCATATGATAAAAGCACATAAACATCTAGTTGTGTCATTCAACATTAATGCCATCATGCATAATTATGTGCTATCAACCACTTCCTAGGCCCTTAACAGTGAGCAACCACTGCTCTGATACCACTAATGTAAGGACCCCAAGCCCTTATCCCTTGATTAGTGTATTAACCCTTATATGTGGTACATGCTTTCAATAAAACTCAATCGGGAAACTCAGATGATTCTTTACCATTGAATGGCAACTACAAAATTTCTTTAATATACAGCATTATAAGATCATCTTCCTAACAACAAATAGACTCATAAAGTTCGCCCATTTCCATCCCCTTTTCGCCACTTTTTACATTGTGGACTTTTATAAAAATTTGGGCAGAGTCTCCCCATAAATAGAGCTATCCCGAAATGAAAGCACAACACGTAACATAATTCCCGGCCAGGGAAAACACAATACTCAACAGAAATACAGAACACTGAGTAAATTCCCAGCCAGGGAAGACACCACACAATAAGACAACTAAAGTGGGTTTCAACACCCGCATAATACACTAATGACTCTCATATCATTTAGCAATTCTACCACTACTGGCAATTCTACCACTAATTGCATGCAATATAGAATGAAAGAGAGAAAGGCTCATGCCTTTATATACAACCCATATACAAGTATAATCGTGCTCACATGCGAGCATCATGAATATGTATATAACCCTCAGGTGTATATAAGTACCCTATACGATACCGTGCTCCATCAAGCTCTGGTAGCACGATCCTGGGAGTACCTCCAATCAACAGCTCGAACTCAGCTCCAAGACCATTGATGTACCTGTTCACCTGTCCCAACATAGACAGCCCCAAACGGGGTGAGCATACCAATACACAAATCCCAAAATCACAATAATGAAATTCATAATTTACAACAAAAGTAAATACTGATGAATTCAAATGATACTCCCTGGATGACAACGTCCTCATCCGGGATTCCGTGTACTGTCCCTGTTCTCATAATCATCAAACTCATCAAATCTCAAAAATCAGTAAATCAACACATTGATTAACTCATCGCATGCCTAATTCTCGGATATCAATAAATAGTGATTCCAAATTCATTATACATGCAAATATGGATATCTCAATATCAAATACTGATTTCTCAACTTTGCTATCAATCACAGATAGCTCAAATGCCTCGCATTTATTTTACCAACTCTCTATTATACTCAGACATTTCAAATGTCTTACAATGATTACATGATTCCACAGTCATTCTCAGGCCTCTCAATGCCCTACAATGGTCATATAAATTCAGTACCCCATATATCATGTAAGAGTTATACTACTCGAGTATCATGCACGCTTGTGGCGGCGATGTCAAGATTGGGTCGCTCCATAGCTTCTCAACACATAAATATAACTACATGCACAACTATTCAATGCAATCAACTACATTATGCATTTCACAAATGCTCTAATATAAAGTAATGCTCGTATGTCGCACGTACCTTAAATCTCCGAAGTCCGAGCCAAACCTTGCTCGAGTTCCATGCCCCGAGGAACGATGTGCTAACACGATAAATAATTCACAATTATTTACGAACATGCAACCCATGCTCAAGCGCACCCATAACCCACAGAAAAATTGTCAACACACGACAATTAATCATTTAAAAGACCCGG
This sequence comes from Haberlea rhodopensis, assembly GCA_907163345.1. Taxonomy (NCBI): domain Eukaryota; kingdom Viridiplantae; phylum Streptophyta; class Magnoliopsida; order Lamiales; family Gesneriaceae; genus Haberlea; species Haberlea rhodopensis. The sequence goes on from CAJQUN010000010.1 coordinate 11,843,453, forward strand.
GGCAGGGCACATGCAGGGAGGGAAAACGAATGAGACATTACCAAAAATTGCTCAAGAACTCCCCACAAATTTTCGAACCCTCACAACACAATTCGAACCCAAACTAAACACCATAATACATCTAAAACATGTAATAAACGACCCATAAGAAGAATCGCCACACCCCTGCCAAAACCCCCAAATTCGAACCCCAAACCCTACGAAATTCGAGAATTAATTCGAACCATAAATCACAAAATGGTAGGGAAATACATGAGAAGCATGAAAAAGGGGTAAGAAAGGTTACCCAATCGAAAATTGGAAAGAAATCGTTCGAAAATCGACGAACCCTAGAATTTGGGCATCGGCGCTTTTCTGCAAAATCCGAACGCAAAACGCGATGAAACTTCAAATTGCCGGTGTGGGAAGCTGCGCCTGAACGAGACGAAGCCAACGGCGGGTCGGACGCGCCGGATGGCGGCCGGATGGCGGCCGGACGGCGGCGGGCGCACGGCCTGAAGCTGCGGTGGTCGAGGGAAACGGGAAAGGGCGCGGACGCGGGGAGAGAGAGAGTGACGGGAAACGTGGGGAAAATGGTTCCAATAATTAAAATCTCGGGTTCAACTGGTAATTATAGCAAAAATACCCCGAAATACTAATAGACGCACAAATACATCATGATTCATTAAAAATCATCTGTTTTCAAAAACTCTCTCTCTAACTCCAAAACTCCCTACCGGTGCCCACACAAAGCACCCGAGATCCCGAGCACAGTAAAAACTCAACTCATAGGTTTTTCACCGGAATGAGAATACAATCTCAACCTCGTGATCCAACGATCCCAACTACTCAAATAGACGAGCCCGAAAGGCCCAACACCGCGATTAAACTCCAAATCACCACGTAAAACAACTTTAGGGGTTATTAACACTCCGGGATTAACATCTAAAATCCCTGGTCATCACAAGAAGCTTGGGTTGTTGCTACCCTTAAGGGTTGTGCCTTTAAAGATATGCAACACCCTTGGATGATTCTCATCCAATGTGGATTGGAATATTCTCATCCTATGGTTGATGCCCTCTCACTGGCACTACCCTTGTGGGTAGCATCAATCTAACCGGGGCAGAAGCCCAGCACAACTAGCCCCTTTTGTTTTACATTCTCTTATACCATGTTAAAACATGGGTCTTTTAAGAATAAGAAAAAGGATTAATTAGACCAACATAGGATAAATGCATTGCTTTAGTGAAAATATATGCACCATTGCATATGATCAAAATACATGCATCGCCTCAATGAAAATACATGTACCGCTGCACATGAGAAAAATACATGCACCGTTTTAGTGAAAATAACGATTTGTAAGGCTTCTGTCTAGGTTCAAAATATATGTAATCAGACTTGATCATGGGGGAGACGTAGTTGGTAGGCTATCCATTGTAGAAACACAATCAGATTCAAGCAACAATATAAAATATATGGATAACACCAAAGATTATCTTGATCATATATTCAACTTGTTGTATTATCTTATCATGTATTCAAATGCACATTATCGATAGGAGTTGGATAGATTAAAACTCTATTTAACACACAGATTGTACTCATTGTTCTTTTAATGAAAATTCAATAGAAGTTTTCCAGATCTTCTTCTATTATTATATGGTATCAAAGCCACCAAAGACTAACGTCAAATATGTCCACCACCATCTCTTCTCCAACCTCAGAAACTTTATCCCCTTCACCTACCTCTATCACTATCCTTTCTTCCATTGTCACCATTAAACTAAATGCTGATAAATTTACCCTCTGGAAAGCTCAACGCGAGCCCTATTTCAAGGGACAAGATTTATTTGGCTACCTTGATGGCACCATATTTCCACCACCTTCCCATATTGCCTCTACAACCTCTACCACCGGGGACACAAAATACTCCCCTAACCTTGCCTTCGCCCTTTGGACCCATCAAGATACCCTTATATTGAGCACACTTTTGTCTTCAACGACTGAAAGTGTGCTGACCCAGGTGGCTTCCCAAACCACGTCTTATGTTCTGTGTCTGCTATTGAGACCATTTTCGCTTCTAAATCTTGGGCACGCACAATGAAAATTCGGACACAACTTACCAACGCCAAGAAGGGGAGCCAATCTGCTAATGACTACTTCTTGTCAATCAAGAAACTTGCCGATGAATTAGTTATGGCTGGGCAATGTTTATCTCATGATGACACCATTTCATATGTCATCGCATGGCTTTGTCACGAATATGACAGCCTTGTGTCCTCCATCTACTCACGCCCGGACTTTATTACATTGGAAGAAGTTTATTCACTCCTTATCTCTACTGAATCACATTTGTTACAGCATCACTCTTCCATTCCAACAATTCATCCTGAAGCTAACAACGTTAGGTATTTCACACAGTCTAATAACAGTGTCGTGGTGGTTTCCGTGGACGGGGGTGCAACAATCACCCTCGTGGTGCTTCTTCATTATCTCCTCACTAGGATGAGAATATTCCAATCCACATTGGATGAGAATCATCCAAGGGTGTTGCATATCTTTAAAGGCACAACCCTTAAGGGTAGCAACAACCCAAGCTTCTGCCCCTAGCCTTCTTCATCGACGCGGGGTGGTGGTGCTGGGACACGCGGCGTTCGCTTTGTTTTTCCTTACGCAAACTGTTCGAGAAAATGAGAAGAAAGGAAGGATGCTAAATGAAAAATCTTGGGATCGCGATCTAAAAATTGTTATATCTGTGAAACTAGTATGTTACTAAAACAGGTTTTCAAACTTTTGAACCACAATTATATATGAAGAACTTTACTGATTTATATTACCTTCCATTTTGTCTTTATGAAGGTACTGTTTATTCAAAGATTCTGGCTTCTAAGCAATTAAATCTTGGAAAAAGCCTCTGGATCTTATTTGTTCTCTTGCTTTTCTTTCTTCTAAGGATCAAAAGTATGCTTTTTGATACATGCATCGTTTGAGTCTAGAAATATATGTATCTCACATATACCGCTAGATTCAAGCGGAGCACTTATTAAAATCAAGTGCATTGCCTTGTTAAATTTCAAAAATTCTGTTTTTGATACATGCACCGCTTGAGCCTAACGTTGAACGTAATATACATGCACATGACTCAAGCGATACACATGACTCATGATGTGCATGTAAATGCAATATACATGAATCACATGAGTCTAGCGATGCATGTGACTCATGTGATGCACCTTGTTAAAATTAGATACACCACTTTAATATATGCAAAATGCACCATTGTGTTAATTTGAAAAGTTGCCAATTTTGTTTTCTTTGATTTATCCAACAACAAAACAAAAATCGCCAAAGTTAGAAATTAGGATTCTATTACAAGTTCCGGTTCAACCTCAAATCCTAGTTCCAGAAGCAGCCACCAAAAAGAATGTAGCTCTCTACAATGCGAACCCATTTCATAAGTGGTACCTTTCTACAGTAAAGTTAATTTTTGCCTAAATTTAATAGATTATTGATTTTATAAGTCTACAGTTTAATTAAATATATGGGGATTTACGTCTGAACATTCTTAAAATAGCTAATTTTAATACTGTAGAAATTATTATTATTATGTTTTTTTTTTAAAAAAGAAAAATTCTTGATATATTGTCCAATAATAGGATTTATATTTTTAAGATTTTAATATCAATATAGTAAACATGTAAATACTATTTTAAATTGGATGCAAAAAATAGTTCCTACGATATACCGGAGATTAAGACTCATTGGGCAACAGCCAACAAGCAGACTTCCTCTTACACATTGATAACCCTAAAATAGGATTCTTTTAATTCTGAGCCCATATATTTGACATAGTCGGAAAAAATCTGATCAATTGAATTGTACATTCAATCGGCAAATTTTTTTAAATCAATGATATTGCTGTAATTATTTTTTGGGTAACTTTTTTTTATGAAATTGTATATTACTTGCTTAAATAATTAAAACTCTTTTTTTTTAGTTACAAAAAATAAAAATAATAAAAAAAAGTATGGTTAAAACTTGATTTTGTTTTAGCAATTAATAAATCAATTTCTAAACAATTATCTATCCAAGGATCAAAATAAAATTGATCACATAGTTTTAATTACAATATTAAGTGATTAACGAAAATAATATTGCATAATATGAAATTTACTGTTTATTAAGCAGAATAACTTTTATGAACAAAATTATTAAACTCATACAAGAACATCCAAAGCGTAATTAAAATTTCTAAATAGTTTCTTTATATATATATATATATATGTATATATATAAATATATATATAAATAGTGTCTCTGTGGGGACCCTATCCTATAAACTCTCTCTCCCTTAAGTCCTTAACAAACACTCATTCAGTTACAGAAAGTTACAGAAACTCCATTAACGCTCCGACCAAAGCTCCAAGAAACAACACTAATCAAAGGCTCTCAGAATCCTCAAGGTAATCAGCATTTTGAATTATTAAACAACTATAAACACTTATATTTAATACATATATACAAGACCTGTGGTTCTCACGGAGCGTGCGTAAAATACAAAACCATATATATATATATAAAATAACTAAGCGAGTAATGATAGTAATATATATATGTATTAGAAATACTTCATTGCCAAGTTTTGATTCATATTCATACTGCATTTTGGCTATATATTGTTATGATGATTGTATGTACATTTCTCCATGGCTGTTCTCTCCCATAAGTCCTTAACAAGCACTCACTTCATTTACAGAAAACTCCATTAACGCTTCCAAGAACCAAGAAACAACAAGGATCAAAGGTCGCTCAGAATCCTCAAGGTAATCATCATTTTGAATTATTAAACAACTATAAACACTTATATGCATACATATATACAAGACCTGTGAGCCGGAGTTCTCATTGAGCGTGGGAAAATAATGTAACACAGATTTTGATGGTGATAATTGACACTGAGAATCAAATACAACCCTACTTTTCACTATGTCAAGGGGGGGGGGGGGGGGGGGGGGGGACCATCTAAAGTAAAATCAGATGTGATAAAAAAACACGTAGTGCAATGGTTTGAGGTGAAAATTTTGGCAAGAGAGATTTCTTGGCTGATGCCTGCTCAAACTTCTTGGTAGTAGTTTCATTATCTTCTAAATTGGTTTGAATGAATTATCCACGAAGACGAGCTTCGCAACTTGGCCTGCATAAACAAATGTCCAGATGTTGATGTTAATTAGGATGTCAGAAGTTTGATGCCTAGGTGAAATTAGAAGCAAATGCGAGAGCTGCTTTCTTATGCTAGATATTTCTCCAACCAAGAATTGTGTGTCTATGGTCGAAACTTCGGATTCCGCAATACTAAAATATGTCTCCATAAAGAAAAGTTGTTGAAGCCAAAATCAACCAATTACTTAAGCGGGATTTAAGTAGTTGATGATATCAGACTAATTAAAAAGCCTTTTTTTTTAATTGTTTCAGCTGTTGTAAGGTAGCCTAAAAATAATAACCGTACTTCAGCATGACAACATGGCAACCCACATTGATCGGGTGATAGATAACAAAGTCTACTCAAGATCAATTCAATAAAATATATGAGGTTTGCTTATAAGGGAACCTCTTACCCAGACTCCAGTAACATGTCAGAAATTACTTTTTCCTAAAGTTTTAGTTAATGAGAGATGGACTAATAATATTTAAACTTTAGTAAGTGATATATTGTTCTGATGATGAATGTAAATCTCTCCATGGTTGTATATAGTGTTTGCATGTGAGATAAAAATAGATTTATATTTAAGTTATTGTAATAATTTCTTTTTTACCTCTACTGTTATACCATGCATAGGTGATCTTGCTAAACCACAATGGCCGTTGATTCCAAACTTCGTATGTATTTCGATCCTATACCGGATCACGTGATAATCTATATTTTCACTAAAATCAATGACATCGACTCTCTGTTCAACTGTTTCTTTTCCTGCCATCGATTTGAAGCCATCGTTTTTCAAGTTACCGGATCCGTTTCCGTCAAAATCCCATCTACTCTAATCCCAACCATGGATTATATTGAACCATCTTTTCCTGTTTGGCCACCAGGAAAGTTAAACTTCTTAAGCAGATTTTCTTATATTGAATCTGCAATCATTCGATTTCATCCCGTTGATCATCATCCTGGTGACGGCCAACAGATACCCACGCCTTTATGTAGGTGGAGATGTGAGTCGGTTGGCTTTATCTTGTTGTACGCTGAAAACTGCGTTGCCTCATCTGAGGATGATGATACAGACATTTGCACCATCCTAGCCTCAGTTGATGTTAGACCAGAGGAAATATACGACGCAATAGGTTTGCAGTACGGTCCCTTTTGTGATCTTCGTTTGAGAGTGCGTTATATAAGAGAGCTTGTAGCTAGTCTTCCACATTTGAAAGGAGTTTTGGCAGCGGACTTCATGAAACAATGCGTTGTAGTCGTGGATGGAGAAGGGATTTCATTTATCAAAGGAGAGTTTGAAGACCATGGGAAGTTGGATGGTGATGCGAACAAGTTGAAGGATGATAAGAATGTCGTCACGGAGTTCCGGTGGGAGGATTATTTTGAGTCCCGGCTTAAACTCTGGATGGCACCAGAGGTGAAGTTGTCATTTTCCAGATTTTTAACCAGGAATGTGACGCTCGTTATGCATAGATTAAATGAAGCTTCTTCCGATGATGTAACGTCGGAGAATTTATTTGAAGAGAGGCAATGGTCTGAAGTTGCCAGAAGGATGATGAATGAAGAAGCCACTTTCCAGATTTAAGTTTTTTATTTGATCGAGGTTTGTAGATTCGCTGGTTCTAAGCGTTTTGTTCAATTTCCACGAATATGAAGACTTATGGATGTTTGTATTCATTTTATATCATGCTTAATATCACTATATTAGAAAAAATGTTATCTGGTCAAATTCATTATTTGTGAGTAAATCCTCATGTTATTAGCGAGAGAAGTGCTCCCTGTATATCATAAATCATAGGATGTATGGATCACCCCTATGAGACATGAATAATATAAATGAATCATATGATAGCTAAACAACCCGACTTTTTAATTCAAAAAACATCACAGAATTTGAAATTGCACTCAACACACAAAGCGATATAATGGATATTAAGTACAGTGTCTGAGAAAAAAGAATCGGTCACAAATCTGGAATCCCTCAAGATATTTTCATACACCGACCACATTTACAATCATGAACTTAGGTTTTGTTGGAAAAATGTTCTCATTTTTTACATGTTACACGCAAACTACTAGTTCTACATCAGCTTACCGAAGGTTCAACTCTGGATCTGTGCCGGTGTTAGTGTGTTACCCTTATTTAATGTCTTGTTCTTATTCTTGAATTAGTTACAGCAGGCCAAATTTTACAATCATCAAACCATTGATAAGAATATTTATTGTATTTTTCATTTTATAAAAATTTATCTATCCAAGTATCAAAATAAAATTGGCAACATGGTATTAGTTGCAATATTAAGTGATTAATGAAAATTATATTGTATTATATTATTCTACAAGAACTTCCAAAGTGGAAAATAAAAATTCCTATTATTTTCTCTAAGTTATATTCCGACCTTTTATTCATTATTAGATGCAATAAACCATAGTTGATCAGTAATTAATTTATTGAAAACTATCCTTAGTGTTAACAACATAACATTTCTGACCTAAGCAACTAGCAGACTCCACTCTCGCACACTGACAACCGAAGAGCTGCTGGGTAGGGGGGTGGGAGGGGCAGCCTAGGTAATATTCCCCCCCCCCCCCCCCCCAAAAAAAATATGATAGGCTTTAAGCCTTAATCTGTATATATATTCACTGAAAAGAACAAAAAGAAAAGAGAAAGGTTGATTTGGTGGGGACCAACATTCCCCTATAAACTCCCACTCTCCCTAAACAAGCATTCAATATCTTTCCATTCTCGTAGACAGGGAAACAATGTGCCCAAATGCGACTTACGTAATATTTCATGACACAACCAACATCTACGCCTCCCTAAGAATCACATTGCAAGCCATTTGGCCACAATCTCGTACAATTCAACTGCGCTTTAAATGTTATGGATTTGTAATTGCTCGTTATTTATTCTGACATTCGATTATACTCGAAATGAAACCCTCGATTGATATATTATATATATATATATATATATATATAATATTGATGATGCCATGATGCTACCTTGAATTGTACAGGAATAGAATATACAATTTGAAAGGGGAAACAACTGTTGAAGAGAAAGAAGAGAGCTGATATAATCATCATTCCTTCTACGTAGAAACGTCCCTTATATATAGGAGTTATCCTTATCCTATATGGTATCAAATCAAATCGAGTCATCTGTGGTATCAAATCAAGCCCCTTCTTTAATGTGATTGCAATCCCTTATGTTATGAGATATCATCTTAAAATACTAAGTCTCTAGATTGACTTGACCGGGTCATATTCTTAATTCGGATAAGGTCTGGCTATAGTCGTATTTCCACTTGGGTATCATGCCAAAAAATATTATCGAACTTTACATGAAAACCACGAACAAATCGGTTAGGGGGCGCCAGGATTATCCGAACAAAGATGGAATTACATTTATGAAATTTTATTGAATCAAAATACTAAATATAAAGGTTAGAAATACGATTTTCTTGATCTTTTAACACAATTTTCCAAATATTATTTTGAATTGGTGAAAAAAAAATTTATCGAGCGGTTTTTTATTTTACTTTTACATTTAGTCGGCAACTTGTTACAATTATAGGATGCACTAAATCAATCGAATACTAAATTAAATATCACTTATAGGATATATCAACAGTTAAATATCACAATCCATAAAAAAAGGATTTGAGTTGAACAATTAAGTAAAAATTTTAGGTTTTCATAATGGATATGTCAAATATCCATTGAATGTCCCTTGTATAGATTAATCTTTTATTTTATTAATTTATATATCTTATAATCTTTTTTATATATATCTTTATTTTTTGAATATCGATCTCATTAATATATACGAAAAACAAAAAATATATATATTATTATGCTACATTAATCATATTAATCCTCCCTAAATATAAACAGAGATTATTAGATTATATTTTAATAATTAAATTTTGTTTGTAAAGCAATTTGCGAAAATTTGATTGGTTCACTAAGCAATTATTATTATTATTTTTAAATTTTAAGTAGCATGAATAGTTAATTTATTTATTATGATATAAATGTTAGACCTAGTTATATTGATATCACCCACTATTATCTAAAACAAAGGATTAATCCATTGTTCAAACCGTGGCACTTATATCCGTATCTATCCATTTTATGGATTAAAATACCGATCTATTCATATCATATTCAAATAGTTAATTTATGTTTGAAAAGTAAATGAATTAATTGAATGCTCGTTGCTCTATCGATCGACATGGCAAAAAAATTCGTATCCTTTGCTACTTGAGCTCGATCGATCGAGCCCTATTTTGATTTCGTGAAATGGTGTGTCTATTTACGTTCAGGTGCGATTTTCGTGATATAGTGCCTAAAAAAGAGTCCATTTGGACTTATTTTTTGGTTTACTATATATACAATATATCCCTCACTTGATAACAACAAGATTTTCAAAAATCAATATCATATAAAGATATTAAATTGAGAGCAATTTGTTTGTTCTTCAAGTTTCTTCTTTCGAGTACTTTGAACATTTGTGTTTTGAGGCCTTGTGATTTGGAGTGCTCCTATCACAAGTCATAGTCGTTGAATCTTGGAAGACAAATTGTCATAGCAAACCTTTAGCGCCATAGCGGGGTAATATTGTATTACGACGGAGATTACAAATCTCGCATCGACATAAAACTTGTTTTGAAGCCATTGTTATTTTACTTACTACTTTCCTAAGATACACACCCATAAATTTTGTATTACAATCTTAAGACAATATTCGAAAACAAATGGCTTCGCCGAGTGCAACAACGACTCAAGTTAATCATGGTGAAAGACCTGAAAAGTTCAATGAGAACGATTTCAAGCAATGGCAACAAAAGATGTTATTTTATTTGACAACCTTGGGGTTGGCAATGTTTCTCAATGAGGATGCTCCTACTATTATGGAGAGTGAAAACGACAACCAAAAGAGGGATGCGGTTGATGCGTGAAATCAAAGCGATTTCACGTTCAAGGATTATATTCTCAATGGACTAAACAACACATTATACAATGTGTATTGTCTATTAAAGACGGCCAAGGAATTGTGGCAATCCTTGGAGAAAAATTTTAGATCCGAGGATGTCGTCATGGAGAAGTTCATCGTTGGACGATTCCTGGATTTCAAAATGGTTGATACAGAGCCGGTGATAGCACAAGTGCATTATTTGCAAGTAATCATGCATGAAATTCATGCTAAGGGGATGGTTCTACGTGATTCATTCCAGGTGGCCGCAATGATTGAGAAGTTGTCTCCGTCATGGAAGGACTTCAAAAATTATCTCAAGCACAAATGAAAAGAGATAAATCTTAAAGACCTTGTGGTTCACTTGAGAATCGAAGAGGACAACAAAATTTCTGAAATGAAGGGAAATTGGCACCAACATGAAGCACGAGTGAACTTAGTGGAAAAACACGCCGGAACAAAGCGGAAGTTTGACGTCATGGCCTCCAAATCTGGAAAGACGAAGAAGTTCAAAGGCAAGTGCTACAAATATGGACAACCCAATCACATGGCGAAGGATTGTCGCAATAAAGACAATCGTGGGAAGGCTATGGATCAAGTAAATGTGACCGAAGAAGATCGTCTCTCAAATGATTTGGATGATCTAGCGCTTACCGCTTAATTAGATTGTGTATCTTTGAAAGTTGTATACTCCATGAATGGAGTGATTCTAAATAAATGTAATAGCTATATTTGTTGAAAGTAATAAAATTTATGTGATTACTTCTTGTATTGAATCTTATGATTTGTGGCATGATTGTTATGATAATTTAAACCATAGTTCGCATCACAAATTGTAATGTTACATTTATTGCATGTGGGCACTAAGTGAACAAAATCGTCATTCATTTTTTAGAAGAATCGTAACGTCTGTAGAGATAACTCACAATGATGTTTGTGATGGAAAGATTGTGCAAACTAGAGATGTGAGAAAAATAATTTGTTACTTTATCAATATTTGTACATGATATTTGTTAGTTCCGGATTTTAAAGATGACAAAACAAATCAGAATGAATCAATAGAAATCAGACTGACCAGATCGATCGCTCAAACCAGATCAAGCTGATATGGTATATCGCAAAATCAGAACGGATCGATGAACATCAGCCTGACCAGATCGAAGCTTCAGAACAGCTCAACTATTATCAGATCAGAGCAGACAAGGTTGTATAAGCTTCGCTCTTCAGTCCGAATCATTAACAGCTATTTATTGAAGCATTTAATGTTGCAATTAATGCTGAAAAAGACCAATGAATGAAGGTAAGAAGACAAAGAAGAGCTTACCTGACAGTCGCCGAAAGCATGAACCAGAATGGCAAGTGCCCAAAAGAATAAGACTGTAGCCTACTCAGAATTTGAGTAGAGTCAAGAGTTGCACATAAAGGGAAATAATGTCATTGGTACATGCAACTATATAAGGATGCAACAGAAGAGCTCAAGAACGAGTCTGAAAAATCGAAAAACGCAAAAGAAAACAAAACAGCACAAGCTTACAAGCTCAGACATTCTCGAGCTGAAAATCTTCATAAGCACAAGCATATTGTAATATTTGATCATCTTAGGATCATTGTGTGCATAGACTAAATTAGTCTATCTTTTGTATTCTGTGCTAAGATAGAAAAGTGAGAATCAATTGTAACTGTCAGACAGAGTGTGTCTGAACAGATCGAGAGACTAGGAGTTTCAGTCTGGTAGTGAGGTAAATCCAGCTGAATTGGGTTTGTACAACAGGATTGTATAAATCAAAGTCTTCTAGTGGAATCCTTCCTTAATTGGAAGAAGGGGAGACGTAGAAGGATTACATCACCTTCGAACTTCCAGAAACATATTCTGTCTTTTATTATTCTGCACTCGTTATTCTATTCAAGCCATCGAGCCGTTCTTACTAATCTAAGAACAGACCGTTCCGCACTAAAATATTCAGTGGTCTGTTCTGCAGAAAAGTTGATTAAGAAACAGATTTCTTTCACTAATCCGAGAGAAATCACAAAGGATTATTTTTAATAGGAGTGTTCATTCACCCCCCCCTCTAAACACTCCGGACCGATCCTAACAAGTGGTATCAGAGCAGGTCGTCTTAATCATCACAAAGACACTTGAGCTGATGGCATCATTCAACAAAATTCCTATGTTCTCAAAAGAAGACTATGATGATTGGAGAATCAGAATGCAAGCTCATCTGGCAGCACAGGATGACGATATGTGGTTCTCATCACTGATGGACCAATGAAAATTCTGAAAGTCAATACATCAGCCTCCTGGTGGTGAACCCCAAATGGTCGAGAAGGACAGATCCCTCTGGACGAATGAAGAAAGAAAGAAAGCAAATCTAGAAAACGTTGCCAAAGACATCTTGTTCAAGACGTTGGACAAGAATATGTTCAGTAAAATCAATATGTGCTCTACTGCTAAAGAAATTTGGGAGAAGATAGCACAGCTATGTGAAGGGAAACGACCAGACCAAGGAAAACAAGATGACTGTTGCTCTTCAAAGATTTGAGAGCATAAAAATGAAGATTGGAGAAACTCTAAACGAGTTTGATGAAAGAGCTACTGGTATTATCAATGAACTAAATGGTCTGGGCAAGGAATACTCTAACAGACAGATTGCTCTGAAAGTAATGAGAGCTCTGCCAAAAGAATGGGATGTAAAGACCATTGCAATGAGGGAGTCTAAAGATCAGAACAAAGTTGAACTTCATGATCTGTTCGCAGATCTTAAGGCATATGAGTTCGAAGTGATCACCAGAGGTGAAGCAGAGTCATTCATCTCTCAACCAAACAAACCACTGGCAGCCATTCCAGATCAGACCACCCCCACAACAGATCGATCTAACGAACAGATAAGTAATGATGCTATGTCATTATTTATCAAGAAATTTGGTAAATTCATGTCTAAGAATAAAAGGAATTTTAAACCTTCTCATCACTATAAATCAAGAAAAGACGATGCTGTTAATGATCAGTCTTGCTACAATTGTGGTAAGACCGGACACTTTATTGCAGATTGCACCAGACCGAAGAAAGAAGAACGTAAAGAAATGCATCGTGATGACAAGAAAAAGAAGCACTACAAAGATCGTAAAAATCATCATGGGAAGTCCCAAAAGGTCCTAGTAGTAGAGGAAGGAAACAACAAGTGGGCTCAGACTGATTCAGATTCAGAAAGCTCCGAATATTCATCCAGCGAAAGCGGAGAAGATATTCAATGTCTAATGACAGACGAAGAAATGAGTCAACAGACGAGGTATTCGATCTTGACTCAAATGAATTCACACGTGAAGAGCTTATGTCCGCACTGCAAGACATGGCTAATGATTATAGAATCTTAGCTAATCATTTGAGAAAACTAAAGCTAAAGCCAATGATCAAATAGATGAGCACATCAAACCAAGCTGCTCTGAGTTAGGTGAGTACAATAATCTACAGATCGAGCAGAACAAGCTGAAAATCTCTTACGATCAGCTCCATGAAGAAAACAAGAGAATTAGCACACAAAATGCTAAGCTTTCTCATATTTTCAAAACGTGGACAAAATCAAGAGCATCACTGGAAGAATTGCAAGAGGTGCAAAGAAATGTCGGTGATGTCACCAGCATAGGCTTTGATATCAAAGACTGCACCAAAGATGAATCTGAACTGTTGCTGGTAAAGAACAAAATCAAACAAATGACATTTGTTAGATCCAGCATAGTATATGAAACTGAAGCGCCTAAAATTCAAATGGGAGTCTCCTTCGGGGATCAAGGTTTGAGAAGAGGAATTGGGTACGTTAACCAAGCCAAAGAAAAGGCACCAGCAAGCTCTGTGTCTATCACACCAAATCTAAAGGTGCAAGATCTAAGGCAACGAAGATATAGATTACCTCATAAGAATCAAAGGTTTCCATATCGTACACATTATCACACACAACATCGAAACAGATCAGCTCACATCACACCAGACACACACAAGCCATTAAAACTGATTCAGGTGTGGGTTCCCAAAGGGCTAATCCGTTCTGGACCCAAGTAGGATTGGGTACCAACAGTAATTATGTTTGATGACAGGTACCGAAGAATCTAGTATCAGACTGGTACTTAGACAGTGGGTGTTCTCGTCACATGATAGGAAACGTCGAGCTGCTGTCTGAAGTCACAGAATGTACTGGACCCAAGATCATCTTCGGGGATAACTCAAAGGGTAAGACTGTGGGCAAGGGTAAGATTGTCCATGGTAATATTACTATCAATGATATGCTGTTAGTTGAAAATTTATGCTATAATATGATCAGTATAAGTCAACTATGTGATAATGGTTATGCTGTAGAATTCCACAAACACACTTGCACTGTTAAATCGTCAGACGGTATGACCATGCTTGTAGGAATCAGAAATGGAAATACATATAAGATTAACTGGAATTTTGCTCAACCTGATAATCCTACTTGCTTCATCGCGAATAATGATAATAAACACTGGCTATGGCATAAACGCTTGAATCATCTCAACTTTAAGACTATCTCTAGCCTGTGTAAACATGATTTAGTTGTCGGTCTGCCCAAGATCGATTTTGCTTAGGATAAGATCTGTGAAGCTTGCCAAATGGGCAAACAGATCAGATCACCTTCAAAAACAAGAATGCCAAATCCTCCTCACGCTGCTTAGAACTATTACATATGAACTTGTTTGGTCCTATACCAATAACAAGTTTAGGGGGAATGCGGTATACTCTTGTTGTTATTGATGATTACTCACGTTTTACATGGACTATATTTTTTAGCAGTAAAGATCAGACCGGTCCGAAATTGATCAAGCTGCTGAAACGCACTCAGAATGAGAAATCATCAAGCATAGACAGGATTCGAAGTGACAAAGGCACTGAATTCTCAAATCAGAATCTTGAATCCTTTCTAGAAGATCAAGGAATTAAGCATGAATTCTCAGCTGCTCGAACTCCTCAATAAAATGGAGTTGCAGAACGAGGAACAAAATGCTTAAAGAGGCAGCAAGGACAATGCTTGCAGATTCTGGTATTTCCCAAAAGTTCTGGGCAGAAGCTGTAAATACTGCTTGCTACACTCAAAATCGGTCTATGATTAACAAGAAGTTGAATCTTACTCCATATGAAGTATGGACTGGTAACAGACCGTCTATCTCTCACCTTCACGTATTTGGCTGCAAATGCTTCGTTCAAAATAATGGTAAGAATCATCTTACAGCATTCAAAGCTAAGTCAGATAATGGGATATTCTTAGGATATTCATCCAATAGTAAAGCTTTTCGCATCTTCAATAATTGCACTTTGACTGTAGAAGAATCAGTTCATGTAGTGTTCGATGAATCTTTATGTATTGAGGGTAACAAGGAATCAATTCAAAATCAGATGGAAAATATCCATCTCGAAGCTAACAGTGATGATGAGATTGTAGCTAACAGGTAAAGAGATAATCCACCGGAACCTGTAGTACCAGATAGACCGGATCAAGGCAATGAAGCTCCTTCAGATCAAGCCGATCCGGAGGTTCTAAACTATAATGTTAAAACAGATGCTGATGATGTTGCTACTACTCACCCTTCTGGACCAGATAATCCAGAATCAAGCTATCGATGGACAAAGAGGCATCCACCTGATCTAGTAATTGGAAGCCCTTCTGTAAAATGTGGGGGTGCTTGGCTAAAATAGAAATGTGAAGGCCAAAGTAAAGTCATAACAAACGCCAAATAAAAGACATGAAGAGTTTGACAAATCCTCTGTAAAATAAATTAACGAGTGTGACAAATGTGTACACACCTAAAGCATAGATATGCCTGTGTATTGATGATATGCTCATTGGGGAAACAATTTAGATATAATCAAGTAACAAAGAAAAATGTTGACGAGACATTTTGACGTATGTGCATCAAGAACAATTTGGAATTAAAGTTTCCAAGACATTTGAATAATGAATCTCATTTTAAGCTTTGCTCTTAAATTTCAAAGTTTACAAGAAATATAATCTTGAACTTGTAATTTTTTGAGAATCTATGCGCTTAAATATGAATTGTGAATTTAAGTTGAGTATTTCCTTTGGTCTCGAATTTTGTAAGAAATAACGCTTTAACAACGCTTAAAATTCGATGATGGAAATATCCTAAAAGGATAAGATGATGCAAAAGAGGTAATGTAATTACCAAAACTGAAGATATACTGTTGCGGAAAATTCTCTATGTAAAACATATAAGCTTCTTCGGCCGAGTGGCTTTATAAGTTGTTAGAGAAAAATCTTGTGCATGCAAATGACAAAATGATCTCTAGTGGCATAATCATGAGTGATTATGTGAAACCGCGGATCCGCATATGAAATGGTTAACCGAGAGATCATGTGAAAGTTTATCGAGGGGAATGTGGTTAAAACCCTATAATCAAAATCTCATAGTGGTTACCCAACCTTGTTGACTGGAGATCCCAAGATCTAGGTTCAAAAGGGATAACTAAATTATGAGATTGTATATACACATTGGAGAATGATGAGATTGTATATACACATTGGAGATCAATCTCCAACCCATTCATATGATAAGGGGTGTAGCCTACAAAATGGTACGAGGATAGACAAAAGGTCTTTAGCGATTCCTACGACATATAAGAATATGTAGGAATATAGCGGGAAACTCTTCTAGGAGATCACCTACGTGAGTGCGAAGTGTGGCCGTTTCAAAGAATGAAAAGCACTTATGAAACCAAGCGTGGTCCATGGCCGAAACGGACACAACCGTAAGAAATCAATACGAATGTCAGAATTGTTATGGTGTGGGTTCAATTGCTAGGTTTATACCAAAGACTAAATAGTTCAAGACTATAAGTTCACTATTAAGTCAAGTAAATCTGATTGAATACTACTACGTAAGATTCAAAGCTGCAAGCTATCTCTCCAGATGCCATAATAGTTCGTTAAAAGCGCTCAATTGCATACATGCATTAATTTAATCATGTGGGGGATTGTTGGAAAAGTAAATGAATTAATTGAGTGCTCGATCGATCGAGATGGCCAGAAAATTCCGTGTCCTTTGCTACTGGAGCTCGATCGATTGAGCCCTGTTTTGATTTCGTGAAATGGTGTGTCCATTCACGTTCGGTGTGATTTTTCGTGATATAGTGCCTCCAAAAGGTGTTCATTTGGTCTTGTTTTTGGTTTACTATATATACAACATATCCCTCACTTGATAACAACAAGCTTCTCAAAAATCAACATCATATAAACATATTAAATTGAGAGCAATTTGTTTGTTCTTCAAGTTTCTTCTTTTGAGTGCTTTGAACCTTTGTGGTTTGAGGACTTGTGATTTGGAGTGCTTCTATCACAAGTCATAGTCGTTTTATCTTGAGAGACAAACTGTCATATCAAACTGTTAACACAATAGCACAACAATATTGTCTTATGGACGGAGATTACAAATCTCGCCTCGACATAAAACTTGATTTGAAGCCATTGTTATTTTGCTTGCTACTTTCCTAAGATACACACTCATAAATGTCGTACTACAATTACTCGATGATATATAGTCGTATTAAATTAATTAGATAATATATTTTTTATTTCTCATAAAACATACAATTGCAGATTTAATTTATATTTCTGCTGTGAATTTTTATCGATCACCATATATTGACTTAGTCGATTTAAATTTTGAGAGATTTTCTTAAAAAACATCCAACAAAGTATCATAATTGAGTTAATTTATCAATTTAATTTTTTAATAATGTTAGATTCTAAATATATTATTTTTTAATCTCATCATAAAATCTAATTCTTTATTAGTTGCTTCCAATTTTACTGGTATTTGGCAAAGAAGTAAAATTGAGAAAAATAAAATCAAAATTCCCTCCTACCCACAAACCTTAGCATAAAATGAAATTTAAAAAAGCCCACCAAATATTTGAACTCAAACGGAATTTTTCAGTTTCAAAATATCGTAAATCCAATACATGGGCTGGAGAAATAATATTATATCAAGCCCAACAATACATGTATATATAGGGATTGGGATGTGGTAAGCTCAGTCTAACCCACACATGGATTTGCCACTGACCTAAAGGGAAAAACAGAAAAAACAATATCATAATTGTATTACAAACTCGACGACCAAGTATCAAAATCATTTGTTTCTTGATACCCCTAAATAATAACCACATGATAAGCTGACCTGTTTCTGTCGCTTCCTTGTGGCCTTTCAGAAGATCTCGCTTCTTTGTCCGACTTCTTTATGTAGGACCGACCTGTTGGACCGACGTGTTGTATCTCACCTGTTCGCCCTCCTTCAAATGTTACGGCGATCTCTTTTGGGACCCGAGCTACTTGGCCAAGCTCATCTCATTCCCTGCATAATACGTGGGCGCAACAAGGGAACTGTGCCCCCCTAAACTAGGCAAGTCCGTTATCCGCGGAGTAGTATATGTTGATTGTATTCACATGATTTTAGTATATCCAGATAAGATTTGGATAAACATGGAAGGAGTCCTTGTTACATGGTAAATCCTAATTCTCCGCCTATAAATACCAGGTTTGGGGCACCAATTCAGGCATTCATAATTTCTTTCACTTACCTTACAAGTGTATATTTCTCGTATCCTCTCGCCTGACTTGAGCGTCGGTGGGGACAGGGAGGTATTCCTTACATCTTATTGATATTTATTTAAGATCATACTTTATGGTGATATCAATTGGCGCATTCTGTGGAAATTTGAGTTCAAGACGTTGATATGGCTGGACGACGTGGACGTGGGCGTGGAATCAGGATGAATTTTGGTGGAAGAGGAAATCCTAGCATAGAAATCATGATATCCCTCCATAACATGAAGATCAACCACCCCCTCCTGTTAGGAACATGTGAGATCTGACTATGGAACAACTGGCACAGTTCATCAATCAAGCCATGCGAATACTTTTTTCCAACATCAAGCTTCACCACCTCCGGAATCTAACCATGTTTCATTACCTCCAGAACCTAATCAAGTTCAACCCCCTCCACAAACTAATCAGGCACCACCGCCTGTTCAACCAGAGCAGGCCCCTGAGCCTAATAAGGCGGTAGGTACTGACGCAAATACGCCAGTGGATCCTCCATTGCTAGATCCAATGGAAGCTGTATGGGTAGAGATAAGGCGATTGGTTCAACATCTAGGTGGTTGGTGTGCGTTTGTCGTGTACGCCCAAATTAACCCCACTCAATCCTCAAGATTGATAACAATAATGTAGTAGCGTGAGTAGGGATCGATCCCACGAGGAGGTGTGACATCTTTGTGTTAATGAAAATCAAAATCAAAACAATAAAAGATGGGGTTGTGAAGTTGAATTATACTAATTAAAATTAAAAACAAAGATTAACTAATGAAAGCGATTCTTGGTATCGGTCGACTCTTCCTTGGAATTATCATCTATTTCATCGATTCACAAAAAAAAACTCAATTTTACTTGAATATTCATCAATTGGAAATCTAATTCCTCCCTTACCTTAATTGTAGTCAAATAGAAAACAACATTAAATTCAACTCTTATCAAATCTTTAACCAAAACTACAGCCGTTAAGATTAAATCAATGATAGTTTCAAAACTAGTAAGTTTGATGAATCTAATCAATAAAAACTACAGCCGTTAGAATTAATCATCCAATCGTTTTTCCTAAGAATTTAATAACACCAACAGCAGGCAATTATCAATCTTAGTTGCTTCGTAAATTAGAGGGATCAAACGATTCCGTATTTGATATCTAATTTAGCGTTAGATTTCATGCAAGTTACTAGGTTGTCAATCCAATAAACAAACACAACAATCATATCAATAAAATCAGAAAAACTCTTGATACTCAATAAAATTGATAATTAAAGCGTAAGAATCTCCCCAAGATAAATAAAATCCAAGGATTTGTCTTCCTCAACCAAGAATTAAAACTAGCTAGACATAATCTAAGATAAAGCAATAAATAAAAAAGGAAAGAAAACTAATCCGATCTCCGCTCGTCGAGGTGTCAATCCCGCCTTCGTTTCGATCTTCGTAGTGTTCTTCAACAAAATTGAGAGAAAAATTGTAAAACTATTCTAAACTACTCTACCCTAACTATCTAGATGGTTAAAAGGTCTGAATTTCGAGTATATATGTATATGGAGGCTGATGGAGTAGGTTAGAATCCATGTGGGAAGGAAAGAAATCAAGAATTTTTACTTTCCAAAATCCTATTGGCGTAATTACGCGTAGAATGGCATAGCTACGCCTACAGGTGCCGTAGCGTTGGCGTAATTACGCCTAATAATGGCGTAATTACGCCTGTCATCAGTTTTTCTGGCGAGTTTCGTATTTTGGCCGTAAATTTCTCGTCCGAACTCCGAATTCGATGAATTAGCTGTCCACGCGAAGATAACTCAAAGTTCTACAACTTTTCTATGGACCACATTTCCAAAACATGGCTCGAACATATAGAAATTTGAGGAGAAAGGAGCAACATGTGTCTTGGATTCTGGTTTTTTCCTCTTTTCTTCAACTTTATTGCTTCTTTCATCATTTTAGC
The DNA here is from genome assembly GCA_907163345.1 of Haberlea rhodopensis. Classification (NCBI taxonomy): domain Eukaryota; kingdom Viridiplantae; phylum Streptophyta; class Magnoliopsida; order Lamiales; family Gesneriaceae; genus Haberlea; species Haberlea rhodopensis. The sequence goes on from CAJQUN010000010.1 coordinate 11,864,182, forward strand.
TTGATTTCTTCACCTTTCCCTACATTTACACAAATATACGATTAGGTAGCATATGTATCAATTTATCCATCAAAATATACCAAATCCTAGAGAATTAAGCGCAATAGATGTGTCTATTTATAGTCACATCAAACACCCCCATACTTAATCTTTACTCGACCTCGAGTAAATCAGACAAAACTAAAATCTTTTTGCTTGGCTCATAGCATCAAAACAAACTAACTTGTCCTCACTTTTATGCCTCAACAATTATAAACATGCATAGTAATGAAAGGCGGTGAAAAATTAACAGTGGAACAATTTCAATTCCTAAACATTTCGTACCCAACAAAGCAGTGAACGTGTGTGTGTGGTCATGAACAAGTGTCATGTACAAATTATAGATCCAATAGATGTAAACTCACAATAGTTCAAGTCATACACTAACACAAGTATAAGCTCACTTGCACACTCTTCTCCACTATCTTAGCCACTTTGCAAACATAAATCAAGTAGGTCTTTATTAGCTTGTAGTGTGCCTAGGTATTGGCTTATGAAAGAAAGGTAAGGATATATCAAGTAAGAGAGTATGATGATATGCACACTAAAAGCTTTTCTTCTTGCTTGAATTTTTCAACTTTTGTTTCAACATTTTTCTTCTTTTGTGCCTTGGCTCCCCTTGGAGTCATATTTTTATCTATTTCCTCAAGGCATTCCTTTTCTTTCATGTATTTCATTCTTTTGACAATAAAGTTCACAAATATACTTCAATGATTCCCAAGTGCATTTGAATGAAATACATCATACTCCCTTAAAAGGTATGGATTGAAATCATATTTAGGCTAAAAGGGTAGGATGATAAGCTAGTCAAGGAATGTCGAATGGTGGTCTTTAGTATGCTTAGCATACTACCATTCTTTTGCATTAAGGCTCAAAGAAGGGTACTAGAGATTGATTTTGTTTACATGGTAGGCTTGAAAGGTACAAACGCATCAAAGATCGCCTATATCACTTTCATGTTCGCAAGTAGTCTAGACATACGCCTCAAAGAGCATGTAGTTAAGTTCTAGCATGTATTAGAGACTTCTTAAGACTATCACAAACTTTACACAATCTTCACTAAGTTATGCACACTTCACAAGTCATGACAAAATCGTGCTCAAAATATTCAACTACTAAGTCAAAGCAAAATTTGCATTAGAGTTCAAAGTGTTCCAAGGTTAACAATTCACCTATGTTCAAAAGCATGCATGATATCAATTAGGTTTCATCATGGGCTAGTGACTCTAAGCATGTGTTCATTACTAACTATGAGCTCAAAATTTTCAAAATTTTTGATTTTTTTGTATTTTTGTAATAGAAAAGCAATAACACACCACTAATCCCTCCCCCATACTTAAATCTTAAATCTTACATTGTCCCCAATGTAAGGCAAAAATACAAGAAAAGAGAATCTAACTACTAAAGCAAAAAAATAAATAAAAGGGAGAAATGAAACTAACTCCCCTTGGGTTGCCTCCCAAGCAGCGCCTCTGTTTAACGTCGGTGGCCCGACGCCAACCTTCTCGCTTAAGACGATGCCTATTTGCCTTGAACCTCTTGGAGGGTTTTTGTCTTTTCACTATGTCGCCTTCCTCCAAAGAAGTCAGTTGAGGTCGATCAAGATCTACCTCATGGCATCCTTTAATTTGTTGTCCCCTATGCTCGCCTTTGGGAATCTCATTCTGGTGAGATTCCTTGTTATCCACCTCGATCTCTATTTGTTGTTCAAGTATTGATGGCCTCAGTATCATCGTTGCTGGAGTTTCTACCTCTTTGCCACTGTCCAAGGTGATGTTGTCTTCGAAAAAATAGTCCCAATGATCCATTTCATCACAGTATTCTTTCGCCGACTCCTCTTCCACAGCACATGATTCATCTAAGTAATCAACATAGTTCTCAGTTGGAAACATACCATTTGGAGTTGTAGGATGTACAAGCTCCTTTTCTTCTATTGGCACATGTGTCTCCTCTTCTAGCCCGGGTGGCATCAGTACCACCTTCTCCATAGTCTCCTCTTCTTCATCACTCATGATTCGAATGCAATCATGGTCTCCTTTTGTGCTGCTATCCGATCGGCCGATCTTATTAGTGTTGGGATATGCCCTAAGACAAGTCATTAGATGATTGTTTAATACATACAATGTTTATGGTTTTATGAATGGCAATTCATTATTATATATTATTCTTTTAACTGTGCATTGTGAATTAATATATATATTAATGTCCTTAGAATAATATTGTATTATTCTTAAAGATGTCCCTAGTCAAGTATTATCATGAATAGGGATAATGATAATACGTAGAGACTAGTATATGTTGATCGATGAATTGTTCATTGATATGAGATATCAAATCAACATACGGGTACATGTTAGAGAACGATGTACTGGACAGACCCACCATGAGAATGCAACATGGATAGTTATATGATCGTCATATGCAATTCTCATAGTGATAATAATGTATGCAATCCTTACGACTTGTGATCATCAGAGATCCCAACATAAGGAGTTATGTATCTTGATATCGTCAAACGTTACCCGTAACAGGGTATACTATAAAGGCGACTATTGGATACACTACGAATTATGTAGAGGGGTGTTGACTGATCGAGATAGGATTTGTCCCTCCTATAACAGGAGATGTGTTTGGCCCTTGATCAAGTGAGAACTAAAATGCATGGCCATGCTCGAATGAGTCGATATGAGATATCGAGCTTATTCGTTTATTCTAGTTCTACTTGGGGATCAAGAAATAAAGATTGGATATACGAGTATGACTATTCCATGACTCGTGTTCAATCTAAACACAAAGGACAAAGGGATTAAGTTACATGGTTAATATTATCACAAGTTCTAAAGGTTATGTCGAGTCATTGACATTCTTGTAATTTGGGTAGCATTGATGTGTTGCTAGATACCGCTCAATGCTTGCGACATAAAATGAGATTTTATGTCACTGCCAACATTACAAAATCCTGTCGGGTCGCACAAAAGATTAAATCGAGAAGGGAAATTAAATTCATTGGATGAATTAATTAATTAAGAAGAGTCTTAATTAAGTGATTAAAAGGTTTTAATTAAATCATGGGTTTGGGCCCATAAGACTTTAAGAAAGTCTTGAACCTTAATTAAAAGCCTTTTAATATAAATACAAGGTTATAATTTAATTGTAAGTGACAATTTTATATCATTCAACCTAAAATTCTTTGAAGCACACGGCCGCCTAAAAGTCTTGAAGGAGCTCTCGGTTTTTGCCTTATAGCCGATGAGAGACTTGATGTTTTGGGTGATCATTCGATTGTGAATCGAGTGTGCTTCGTGTAGTGGTTTAAGAACTTGTCTAGCAACTTGTTCTTAAACTATCCCTTCACCCGATTTGATCGTGTGGATACCGTTGAGGCAAAACTCATTGAGTTTTGCTAGTGACTCGGAGAAGGCGTAGGACGTGGTGCTGCTCCGTGGATTCTGCTTCAAACACGCTACAAGGGTAAGACACTTCGTATACCTTAATCCGATATGATAACCTATGTATAGATCTACTGTTAGTAATCCCATGAGCAAACAACGCAGCGGAATAAAATTTTAGGATTACAAACCAGCAGATCTATACATAGGTATCAGAGCCGTGTACAAGGCTCATATCGGATTTATGTGGTTAAATAGTTTAATCATATTAGAATTAATATTGCATGCTATTTAAAATTGTATATAATCATATATGATATGATTAAATTGAGTTTGTGAAAATCATCGTATAATTATATTTGATATAATTGGCGAATAATTGTATACGATACACGAATGCGCAAAATCAAAAAGTGGCTCAAAGGTTCGGCCACTACAATCCTTTACTCTCGGCCGCCGCTTAGGAGCTAGGGTTCGGACCCTTGGCTTGAGCGTGGGTCGAGCCGCCGCACCAATTAGGGTTTAGAACCCTTTTGGCTCGATAAAGTCTAAATTGGCACATGATGGTCCGAACATGGTTCAAGGGTTCATGCAATATGGCGTGTGAGACCACATGACGGCTAGGGTTTTTGGAACTCGTGGCTCGAGATGGTCAAGCCGCCACCGCTCATGGATCGAACATGGTTGGGACCGTGACTCATGGCTAGGTTTGGAACCTTTTGGCTCGATAGACATCAAGACGGCCGGCGCGAAGGGATTAGGGTTAGGACCCACGGTTCGATAAACTAGCTGCGCCGCATGGTCACGTGGGTGACGGCCGAGTCATGGGCTAGGGTTTTGAACTCTTGGCCCATGCATTGTCCAACCTTGTGGCTAGGTTTTTCGAAAACAATCTTGGTTCATTTTAAGTCGCTTAAGTTCGTGGCATGTGATGTCCCGAGCGTACGATAATTTTTCAAAATTCTATTTTACAGTTTTAATTAGAATTAAATTTTAAAATGTTTAGAATTTAATTAATTAAATGTTAAAGCATGCTTTATGTGTTGTTTGAGCATGGTGCGTGGTTATAGCCCTTTGACCTATTAGATAGGATTTGTGGATGTTTGTAATGTATAATACGACCTGCGTGTCGTGCCTTCTCTATTTCATTCTAAATGTAATCCCTCCCCTATGTTCCCCTCGAATGTGAATCGAGGAATTCTATATCTTGTAAATAGTGTAGTTTATTTTATTGATGATGATCAATGAAGATGGAGCATCGTGCCGGGATGAGGAGGCCATTCACAAATTGGAGCCAGAAGAAGGTGCTTGTGTAGTTACCTTAGGTTGACTCATAGGATTTTCTCATTGGCTTGAGAAAATCATTAGTAGGGGCTATAACCATGTCACGTTTAATTAGGTATGTTGATGCATGATTTATCTTATGTTTTAGTTTGATAATAGTATTACACATATATGTAGATATGTATACAACTATATGTAGTGGACATATTTTAAATTATCAAATTAATCATGAGATCAATAAATCCCTCTAAAATATTAAGTTTTAGATGCCTTCCAAAATAAAAGTACTCGTCAATAACTTCGATTGTACATGTGTGGGTTTGCCAAAGCAAAGCACCGTGGCAATCTTAGTATGGCGCGAAAGGATAAAAGTGATATCCGTTATACTTTAATTGGGTACGACTTAACTATGTTATCTCAATAGGATTGGGAACCTAGAGGCATGGGTTGGATTATAATTCATTTGATGAATTGAACAAAGTGTTGTTCGTCCAACTATCCAAGAATTATATGTGATGTAATTGACAAAGTGTTGTCTACCTAAATAACCGAGTCTTGGGCGATTAGCCAAAACTAACTCAAGATTAGGCGAAATATGGATCTTGGCCCACTAAAGGTTTTGAGGGTTGATATTTTTTAAACAAAATAGTGGGAGTATCATTTAATATAAGACCATGTTAAATGATTTAAATCATAAACTTATTTTGCATATTTATATTGTAGATATCCATGGCAACTAACAACGTTACTAGCACTTTATCACTGCGATCGGTCCTTGAGAAGGACAAATTAAATGGGACGAATTTCCTAGACTGGCATAGGAACTTGAGGATAGTCCTCAAACAAGAAAGAAACAATATGTCCTAGAGGAACCCTTGCCCGCTGAGGAACCTCCCCTAACAGCTACAAGAGCTGATAAAGATGCTTACAAAAAGCATCAAAGTGACGCACTTGATGTTGGGTGCCTCATGCTTGCCACCATGAACTCTGAGCTTCAGAAGCAACATGAGGAAATGGAGGCGTTCAATATGATCGAACACTTAAAGCAGTTGTACCAACAGCAAGCAAGACAAGAGAGGTATGACGTCTCTAAGGCGTTATTTCAGTGCAGGATGGTAGAAGGAAGCCTAGTTGGAACTCATGTGCTCAAGATGATTGGGTACATTGAGAATCTGGACAAGCTGGGTTTTCCATTGGACCAAGAGTTGGCCACCGATGTGATCTTGCAATCGTTGCCTGAGAGCTTCAGTCAATTTGTAGTAAATTACAATATGACTGACATGGAAAAGACTCTACCACAGTTGCTTGGTACGTTGAGAACATATGAAGCAAATACTAAGAAGACTAAGGCCACAAATGTCCTTATTGTGAATAAGGGCAAAGGAAGGGCCAAAGCTAAAGGCAACAAGAAAGCAAAGAAAGTCTTTGCTAAATCTCAGCCAAAGTCTTCTGCACTGAAGCCAAAGGGAGGGATAGCAAAGGAAGGGAACTGTTTCCATTGCGGTGAGACCGGCCATTGGAAAAAAAACTGCAAAGTATATCTGGAGGATCTAAAGAAAGGAAGTGTGACTTCCACTTCAGGTATTTTTGTTATAGAAGTCAATTTATCTACTTCTTCATCATGGGTATTAGATACTGGATGTGGATCTCACATTTGTGTAAATGTGCAGGACCTCAAAAAGAGTAGATTGTTGGCGAAAGGCGAAGTTGATCTCCGAGTTGGAAATGGAGCAAGAGTTGCTGCATTAGCTATAGGAGATTATCATTTAGCTTTACCTTCTGGTTTATCATTGATTTTAAAAGACTGTTATTTTGTGCCATCTATTACTAAAAACATAATATCTATTTCTTGTTTAGACAAGTATGGTTTTTCATTTATAATAAAGGACAACTGTTGTTCTATTTATTTGAATGATATGTTTTATGCTAGTGCACAAATGGTGAATGGTCTTTATGTATTAAATCTGGACATGCCTATCTATAACATAAATACTAAAAGGATTAAAAATAATGATTGTAATCCGACTTATCTCTGGCACTGTCGCTTGGGCCACATAAACGAGAACCGCATATCTAAACTTCATAAGGATGGAGTATTAGATTCATTTGATTTTGAATCATATGAAACATGTGAATCTTGTTTAATGGGCAAGATGACTAAAGCCCCTTTCAAGGGACATGTTGAAAGGGCAAATGTTTTATTGGGACTAATACATAGTGATGTATGTGGACCAATAAGTACACAAGCTAGAGGTGGTTTTCAATACTTCGTTACATTTACTGAAGACCTCAGTAGATATGGGTATGTGTACCTAATGAAACATAAACATGAAACCTTTGAAAAGTTCAAAGATTTCAAGAATGAAGTACAAAACCAACTTGGCAAAAGTATCAAAATCCTTCGATCAGATCGAGGAGGTGAATACTTAAGCCAAGAATTTCATGACTATCTAAAGGAGTGTGGGATAGTCCCACAACTCACTCCTCCGTATACTCCACAATGGAATGGTGTATCCGAGAGGAGAAATCGAACCTTGTTAGACATGGTTAGATCAATGATGAGTCATGCAGATCTTCCGATATCGTTTTGGGGACACGCTCTAGAAACAACGATTTTCTTACTGAACCGTGTTCCATCTAAATCAGTGGAAATGGACTGGGAAGCGTCCTAGTATGTCTTTTATGAAGATTTGGGGTTGTGAGGCTTTCGTTAGACGTCACGCCACTAACAAACTTGGACCCAAATCTGATAAGTGTTTATTTGTGGGGTATCCTAAGGAAACGAAAGGATACTATTTCTATTATCCCACCGAGAACAAAGTAGTTGTTGCTCGGACTGGTGTATTTCTTGAAAGAGAATTTATTTCAAGAAAAACCAGTGGGAGAAAAATAGAACTTAGTGAAGTTCAACCACAAGAAAACACTGAACCTGAGATTGAGATGGAAACAGAGCAGGCACCGCAAGCTGTTGTGGAAGAAGCACATGCTCAAGAGACACAAGCCCAGCGTAGGTCTGTAAGAGAACACCGGGAGCCACAGAGATATGGATTTCTTGTGACTCAACAAGGTGACTTACTACTTATTGATGAGGATGAGCCGTCATCTTATCAACAAGCTATAATGGGCAATGATTCTGAGAAATGGCAAGAGGCCATGAAATCTGAGATGGAATCCATGTATACAAACCAAGTATGGACTTTGGTTGATCCACCTGAAGGGGTACGACCCATAGGGTGCAAATGGATTTTCAAGAAAAAGACCGATATGGATGGTAACGTACAAACCTATAAAGGTCGGCTGGTTGCAAAAGGATTCAAACAAATTCATGGTATTGACTATGATGAAACCTTTTCACCAGTGGCCATGGTTAAATCCATAAGGATCTTACTTGCAATAGCTGCATTTCATGATTATGAAATCTGGCAGATGGATGTCAAAACAACTTTCCTTAATCGAAATCTGCTCGAGGATGTGTACATGACACAGCCCGAGGGTTTTGTCGATCCAAAGGATGCTGGAAAGATATGCAAGCTACAACGATCCATTTATGGATTGAAGCAAGCTTCTCGGAGTTGGAATCTTCGTTTTGATGATGCAATCAAAGAGTTTGGTTTTATCAAAAATGAAGATGAACCTTGTGTCTACAAGAAGGTCAGTGGGAGCGTAATCATTTTCCTAGTGTTGTATGTAGATGGCATACTTCTTATTGGAAATGATATCCCTGCCTTGCAATCTGTAAAGATTTGGCTAGGGAATTGCTTTTCGATGAAAGACTTGGGAGAAGCCACCTATGTATTAGGAATCAAGATCTATAGAGATAGATCAAGAAGGCTTCTTGGTCTAAGTTAAAGTACATACATAGACAAGGTGCTTAAAAGGTTTAGCATGCAAGAATCCAAGAAAGGATTCGTGCCTATGACACATGGTATTTATCTCTCGAAGGAACAGTGTCCTTCAACACCAGATGAGAGACAACGCATGAGTAAGATTCCATACGCGTCAGCTATTGGATCTATCATGTATGCCATGATATGTACTCGTCCCGATGTATCGAATGCTTTGAGCATGACGAGCAGATATCAAGTTGATCCAGGTGAAGGTCACTGGATTGTTGTCAAGAATATCCTAAAGTACTTGAGAAGGACTAAGGATACATTCTTGATTTATGGAGGTGAGGAAGAGCTCAATGTAATGGGTTACACTGAGGCAAGCTTCCAAACCGACAAAGATGATTTTCGATCGCAATAAGGATATGTGTTTTGCCTAAGATATGCAAAGTACCAACAGATGATAATGTATCTGACCCATTGACGAAGCCGCTGTCACAGCAGAAGCATGATCGTCATACTAGATCTCTAGGCATTAGGTATATGTCTGAGTGGTCTTAGTGCAAGTGGGAGATTTGTTGGGATATGCCCTAGGACAAGTCATTAGATGATTGTTTAAGACATACAATGTTTATGGTTTTATGAATGACAATTCATTATTATATATTATTCTTTTAACTGTGCATTGTGAATTAATATATATGTTAATGTCCTTAGAATAATATTGTATTATTCTTAAAGATGTCCCTAGTCAAGTATTATCATGAATAGGGATAATGATAATACGTAGAGACTAGTATATGTTGATCGATGAATTGTTCATTGATATGAGATATCAAATCAACATATGGGTACATGTTAGAGAACGATGTACTGGACAGACCCACCATGAGAATGCAATATGGATAGTTATTTGATCGTCATATGCAATTCTCATAGTGATAATAATGTAAAAGAATCAAAAGGAAAAAAAATGAACTCCCCTGATCAAGACGCTTGCATGAGGGTTGAGGAATATTGTCTTTTGAAAATTCCACTGTTGTAGGGGTTCATTGCTCCAACTGAGTACCTAGCAAGAGAAGAATGCAAATGGTAAAATATTCGACTCGAGAGATAAACAAAACTAAAATGCAAAAACTGAAAATCAAATAACAAAATTAAATAACAAAAGGATACGCTTGGGTTGCCTCCCAAGAAGCGCTGATTTTTATTTGGCGGCTTGACCATCAGAGGCAACCATCAAAGAGCGAATGCCGCCCATAGTAAGTATCGTATGATACCACTAATGGGTCTTCATTCAGTATGCCCTCAAGATTGGCAAGATTGTAGCAGTGTAAGCTCGTCGCTCCAACAACATTCGTCTTAAAGTGCTAGGCATGGAGAATGATTCTTGACTTGGCTTCATATCTTGGAGGATGAAGTGTGGTGAAGTTGGGATCGATGGAAAATACGGATCCACATATGACATAGAACATGTCTCCATTGATGGACTCAAATCGGAATCTTCGCAAGTCTCTTCCTTCTCCAACATCACACTCGACTCATATTCATATGGGAACTCCTCAGATGACATCTCTGAAGTAGGCTCAATCTCTTGAAGAAGCTTAAGTTCCCTTGACTTTTCCACATGAGTAGGATCACTCCCCAAAACTTGGTTGGTTGAGTGATCATCATCATATTACCAAACTCGATTCGTCGCCTCTTGATTAGTAGCTCTCGTCTCTTCCTCCTGGCAGCTAGTTGAAATTGTTTCCATAAGGACCACCATTTGCTGCTCCAGGTGGCGCATAGAGTTGGTTTGGCACTCCAAACTGTTCTCAGTTGATGCCATGAATCTTATTAAGGTATCCTCTAACTGAGTCGTGACATCTACAGAACTATCTCTCCTCTCTTCGCGATGTTCAAATGGTTGGGGCGTATCAATAGGGTAGCGAGGCTCCGGTGGGTATTGGTGGCTCCAACCCTGCAGTGAAGGATTCCAATGCCACTGGTAGTCGAAGTTCGCCATATCATTAAACAAGTGCAATACACTGTCTTCATCTCTTTCAACTAAAGGACTTCCAGTTGCCAGTGCTCCGCTCAATACCCATTCTCGTGTCTGTGCATCCAGCCCTTTGAAGAAATATTGCATGAGAGTATAGTTTGAAAAGTTGTGATACCGGAATGTGTTGGCCAATTCATTGAATCTCTCCAAAACAGCGTAGAACGGCTCGAAACGTTGTTGGGCAAAGCTTGTGAAGGCTTGTTGATGTAGCATCTCCAAGTACCTCACAAGACAAACAAAACAAAAACAAAAAAAAAATTTAATAATTTTTTTTTTCGAAAGAAATAAACTAAAAAAATTTAATAATTTTTTAGACCGCAAGTGCACGGTGTCAAGTTTTAGTATAGATAGGAAGAATACGGATTGTCGAACCCACAGGGACTAACAAGGAAGTACCAAATAAGATGTTTTTGACTATATTTAACCTACGATAATTAATTAATAATTAAACTAAACTAAATTAAACTACTCTAATCCAACCAAAACAATCGACGATCAAGAGCAAAATCCACAAGAAAGAATTATCAAGACAGAAATTCACCTAACCCAACTCTTACAATTCTCTTCTCCATACATCTCTAAGGTGACGGGTTTTCCGAATCTATTCAATATACTCTCTCGAGCTATATTAAGTCTAACATCAAATTGCAACAAGTAACTCTCGTTCACTTAATTAACAATTTAATATTGAATACGCTTTATGAAAACCACTAGCTTTAGATTAAACAACCCAAATCTATCACTCGTATGTGATTTTATCTCTCGATCTTAATCTTTAACATACGGCATGAATTATTATATCGTATTATAATTTTATCTCTCGATCTCAATTATAATAAAATATCATTCAAAGGGGATCAATTAATTAAAAGCATTAAGAACAATAACACATGCTCATAGAAGATGTATGGATTCAATCAATCAATAATATTAAAGGAAAAACAATGTTTAAGATATTTCTCAATCATCCAAAACACATTAAATCCAATAATAATTCAAAACAAATAATAGAAAAGTAACAGCAAACTCCCAAGTCGACTTCTTCGTTGATTCTCGGTCCTTCCTTCGCTTCTTTTATCGATCATGCTCCTCGATTCTCTTGTTGGTTTGTTCCAATTCCTAGGATGAAAAGGTGATGGTGGATGAAGGTGATATGGAGTATGGAGGAGTGGAGGCTATTCCTAGGTTTCAAAAGACTTCTTCTTCTTGTAATTTTCGTGTATATATATAAAGGAATAAGAATCAAGGACTTCCCTCTTGGACCCAAACTCTATAAGGAATTTATTTTTCAGCAAATTCTTCCGGCCGATCGATCGAGATTGAGGCTCGATCGATCGCCAATTTTCTGTCACCACCGATCGATCGAGATTTGTGGCTCGATCGATCGGCTCCTTTTTATTTTTTTTTATTTTCTTTTATTCTTTTATTCCTTTCTCGGCTTTGACGCGTTCGCTCGGTTCGGTCATTTTTCATCATTTTTGGCTCATTTCCTCTACTTTTATGAATTTCAACATTGATTCCTGAAATATAGAAATTATACCAAAAACCGTAATATCATCCCGGAATCTACACGAAAATATATACATATCATAGCATAAATACACGTACTATCAACCCTATCACACGACATCGGCATCATCGCTTCGACATGACAGTGGCATAATCAGAAATGTATCACTGTTCCGGAGGCCCAAGAGGTACTCCCATGCACATGCCACATGCCCGTAGGCGCAAGAGGTGACCCCGTACATGTGTGCATTGTCCTTTGGACTCAAGAGGTGATGCCCATTCCGCATAATCTCACCAATACTTCCATACACCTGCATCAAGGTTAACACAACAGTCCACAAATCCTACTATGTTATATCGGCGACTCAATAATATCCCTCGTTATGATATGACAGCGGCATTAATTATCGCTTCGACATATGAGCGGCAAATATTATGATCCATCGCTGGTGATATACCCGTAGCAGGACTCTAATTGCAATACATTTGTATGCTCAATATCAATTGAAATCTCATAATCATTTGGAAATCATACCCGAATATTCCACTATCTGTTATCCACCATTACTGTCCTTAGACAGCGTATCATGTTTCTCATTTCCTGATTTTTTTTCAAAAATCAAATTCTTTAACACTTTTACATCAAGTGCCAACCGTTTCCATCAATCTTATCTCATCGTATTCCAGATGATCCCGTAACCACCATGGTTAACATTACCACATTCCATATCATAAAAGCACATAAGCAAATAGTTGTGTCACACAACACTAACTACCATCATGCATAAATATGTGCTACCCATCTCCATCATCATGTTCCTAGGCCCTCAACAGCCCCAAAGAACAACCACTACTCTGATACCATTAATGTAAGGACCCCCGTGCCCTTGACTCTTTTGTTAGTGTATTAATCCATGCCATTAGTGCATACAATCATGTTGTCAGAGGGAAAAGGCTACATGAAATCTCTAGCACGATATACCATCCATAAAATTCTCCCATTAGAACCACATAATATTCAAATTCCCCAACCAAGACCACTTACATAGCATGCACTCTCATAATACACTAACATGCTCTCAGTTCATTTCACAATTCGTAAATAATTGCATGCATCACATAAATGAAAAGAGAAAGGCCCTTGCCTTTTTTATACAACCCCTATACACATAATAGTGCTCATATGCGAGCAACGAATAAGTATGTGTGTATCAAATGTATAAAACATTATGCTCAATACCGTCACTGGTACTTCAACCCTGGGAGCACAACAACTCGGTGAATAGTTACACCATATTCATGCTCAGTGACAGGATGTGATTGTTCTAGTGATACGTGTTGTGTGATGCCAATAGTGTAATAAGTAGTAGAATGAATGGGATCATAAGTATTGAATTTAGCTTTCACACCATCAAACTTCATAGTAAAAGCCCTGCCACTTAAATCTATTATGCACTTGGAAGTTTTCTAGCTCGAGCTAAACTCCAAAGCCATCGTTGCACCTGTATCACCTGCCCCAACAGAGACAGTCCCCACACGGGTGAGCATACCAATATCCCAAATCCAATAAGCACAATATTACAATTCATAATTTACACAAGTAAATGCTATGAATATTTAAAAGACACTCCCTGGATGACATCATCCTCATCCGGGATCCCTTATGATGTTCATGTTCTCAAAATAACCAAAACCATCAAATCCCCAAAAGCCAGTTAATCATCTCATCGATTAACTAATTCCATTCCTGCCATACCCATTTCATAATCAAATATTAATAAACCCTTTAACAAATAACAATAGATATCACATATATCTAACCAATGATTCCATAGTCCTGTTTCATCGCTCGCTCCATAATAGCGGCATTTTAATCTCACGAATGCTCAACAGCAGTGGCGTCATAATCGATGTTCGCTCATCAGCGACAATATCCCATTTATTGCTCGCTCAAAAGCGGCACCATATAATTCTCATGCACGTCCATTTATTGCAAATACAAATAATCATGCATTTCAGAGTTGCAATAATATTAAAAGGCTATGCTCGTACGTTATACGTACCTTATAATTCCGTAGTCCGAACCAAACCTTGACCGAGTCCCGCGACCCGATGAATTATGTGCTAACACATAAATAACTCACAATCAAAAATAAGCATGCAACCACGTGCCCAAGCACGTTTACAACCTCCAAATATATCGTCAATCCATGACGATTTACCATTTCAAAAGACTCCGGGTTAAGCATGCATAATACCCATAATATTTCTTTTTACAAGTTCAAAGGTTAGCCAATTACTAAATTTAGTTGTTCCACATTCTCTTTGGCTCCAACCACTCCATTTTAAAAGTATAGCATTCCCATTGGAACGTAGACATTGCCCCGAAAAATTGATACATAATGGATTAAGTAACGAGGACTCCACACTTAGCAAGCTCCTGCTCGGCAGAGTTAGCTAACTCTTTAGCCAATGATAGCTCATTATGAAGTTCCCGCGGGTCAGTTTCATGATGGCATTTATGTGCCTCAATCAAGGAACGTGCCTCAACTTCAGCAACAAACTTCTTGTCGATCTGAGCTTTAAGGTCAGAGACTTCCTTCTCATGCGAGGATTTGGCATCGGCCATTGAGTCATGCATATCCTCAAACACCTTGGTGTTTTTCAGAGACTGTCTTCGGATGAAAGAAGCACTGGATGTAAAGTCCCCCATCAGGAGCATGGCATCGGTAAGACGGCTACCAATACGAGTGGTTAGGTCACCCAGCTTAGTTGGTACAGGTAGAGAGCATCCTCTGCATTAGCCATGTCACGAGCCACAGCTAAGGCAACTGTGCTCGGCCCTTCCCCAACAAGCCTAACTCCTCCCCTGTAGGCATCCATCACCCGCTCACAAAGCCTCTCAACCCGAGCTGGCTCACCCCCTTTCTCACCTGCTGCCGGAGGGACAGACGGATCAGTTCGAGCTCGAACTTGCCTCACAGGTTGAGCTTCTACAGCTGAAGACCCTATAGAACCCCTGGTGCATCCCACTTTTTCCTAGAGAGGGGAGTCTCCTCGGTGGTAGGACTCTCATCCACAACGTCCACAATAGTCACTCCCTCAGCTGCTTGGGAGTGGGCCTGTTTTTGCTTCCTCTTTTGAATAGCCTTCAGCACTAGCGAGCTCATGACTTTGTCCTCTGAATGAACAGACCCCAACTCTTAAAGATGACATTTAGGCATTTATGATGTCATATGTATGTGAAAATTTTCATTTTTTAAAAGAATCATAACATGCTTCACATATTCCCATGACTTTTATAAACAATTTGGCAGAGTCTCCCCTAAATTGGTCTATCCCAGAAAATACAGAGTACCTCATGATGATGTTGGGGATGCCATGAGTGGCAATGCTAGTGTTGGGTTGACGCCTGTGCCACCACCATCAGTAGGGCAAGGGCCAGTGGAACAGGTACTGTTACCTAGGGAATTAGCACTGACCCAGTTTCTGAGTTATCAGCCACGCTTTGAGGGTACTGAATCAGGGGAACAGGCGGAGGAATGGTTGGAACGTGTTGAATAGATCTTTGTGTCAGCACCATGTGCCAAGTCAGCCTGGTTACATGTGGCTGAGTTCCAGTTGGCAAAGAGAGCAATGCTGCAGTGGAAAGCAACACCGGTTGAGTTGAGAGCTCAAGGACATGTTATTGATTGGGATGTGTTCAGACATCGCTTCCTGGATCATTATTTTTCTGTTGTTGTGAGACAAATGAAAGAGGATGAGTTTACGAATCTGACATAGGGAACTATGACAGTATCTGATTATGCTTTGCAGTATTCTTCCTTGTTACGGTATGTACCACATATTGCTGCAAATACAAAGGCAAAGATCAGACAGTTTGTGAAAGGCTTAAGGCCTGAGTTGTTTGATAGGGTGATTTCTAATAACTACTTCGTTTGAGGAAGTGCTGACTAGAGCCGAGATGGCTGAGATTGGAGTTGGAGTTTATAAGGATGTAGGACAATCACAAACACCTACATCAGATAGCATGAGACCTAGAGGGGAGCCGTTTAAATCATCACGAGGAGGTGCCTTTTTCCTCTAGATTTGGTGGAAAGCGGTTTGAAATGCGGAAAGGCGGTGAACGAGGGGTCAAGGGACAATCCCAAAGCAGTAGTAGTAGTAGTGATCGCGGTTTGCACTGTTTTAAGTGTGGAGGACCACATTATAAACGAGCTTGTCCACAACTGAGTAATCCGGTTTGTTTTCGATGCGGAAGGGCAGGACACATGATAAGAGATTGTCCCCAAGAGGACAATCATTTGGAGGGAATGTATCTGACAGTGCAGCAGAGACCACAGATTCTACCACGGACTGGTGGGGAACAGAGAGCGGGACCGCCTCAGGCTTAGGTGTATGCATTGAACAAGGAGCAAGCAGAGGCAGCTCCTGATGATGTGATAGCGGGTAAGTGTAGTTTATTAACTTATCCAGGTTTTGTGTTGATTGATACAGGTGCATCACATTCATTTATTGCACAAGCTTTTCTTGACCGGTATAATATATATGCTCGTCTCCATTGTGGATGCCTCTACATGTCTCGACACCCATGGGAACCACTGTGAGGACTTGTCAGAGTGTGTAGTTTGACACTGATTATGGAATACAGGCCGATTTGATTGTGTTAGATATGACGGATTTTGATTGTATTCTTGGAATTGATGTGTTGAGTAGATATCAAACTGTTGTAGATTTTTTTCAAAATACAGTGCGATTTCAGTCGGATACTGGAAACCAATGGCTCTTCTATGGACAAGGATCGCTTGCAAAGATTCCTTTGATATCAGCTATTCGAATGTCGCGTCTGTTAGAACATGGACATACATGATATTTGATTTATGCTCTTGATGTAGCGGAAAAGAAAGTGGAAAGAAGAGTAAAGGATATACCAGTGCTTGCAGAGTATTGCAAATGTATTTCAAGATGAGATTTCTGGATTTCCACCAAGTCGAGAGGTGGAATTTGGCATTGAATTGATACCTGGTACCTCTGCTATCTCACGAGCACCATATCATATGGCACCAACTGAATTAAGAGAGTTGAAAACTCAGTTGCAAGATTTATTGGACAAGGGATACATACGTCCTAGTGTATCACCTTGGGGTGCTCCTGTATTGTTTGTTAAGAAGAAAGATGGGTCGATGCGACTGTACATTTAGACAGTTGAACAAGGTAACCATAAAGAATAAATATCATATTCCTCATATTGATGATTTGTTTGATCAGTTACAGGGATCAATGATCTATTCTAAGATTGATTTGAGATCTGGTTATCATCAAACACGTGTGAGGGAAGGAGATGTGCAGAAGACATCATTCAGAACTCGCTATGGACATTATGAGTTTCTAGTGATGCCATTTGGTGTGACAAATGCTCCAGCTGTCTTCATGAGTTTGATGAATCGAGTTTTTCAGGAATATCTTGATCAATTTGTCATTGTGTTTATCGATGATATACTTATCTATTCTCGGAGTGAAATAGAGCATGTCCAACATTTGCATCCGGTGTTGCAATTATTAAGAACACATTATTTATACGCCAAACTCAGTAAGTGTGAGTTTTGGTTGAATAGTGTAGGATTTTTGGGGCATGTGATTTTCAAAGACGGTATATCAGTCATCCGAGAAAGATAGATGCGGTGTTGAATTGGTCAGCACCTACTTCTGTGCCAGAAATTCGTAGTGTCTTGGGTTTGGCAGGCTATTACAGACGGTTTGTTGAAGGCTTCGCAACAATTGCCAAACCATTAACACAGTTGACACAGAAGGGAGTACCATTTAGATGGTCAGAGGCATGTGAACATAGCTTTCAGGAATTAAAACATCGGCTAACTACTGCCCCGGTGTTGATTATTCCATCAGAGCATGACATGTTTGCTCTTTATACTGATGCATAATTACTTGGTTAGGTTGTGTATTGATGCAGGATAAACATGTAGTAGCTTATGCATCAAGACAAACTGAAACCACATGAAATGACATATCCAGTACATGATTTGGAGTTGGCAGACATAGTCTTTGCGTTGAAGATATGGCGACACTATTTATATGGTACGTCGTTTACCATATATAGTGATCATAAAAGTTTAAAATTTTTATTCACTCAAACAGAATTGAATATGAGGCAAAGGAGATGGATGGATCTCTTAAAAGATTTGTGAGATCGAATATCATCCTGGAATGGCCAATCTAACAGCGGATGCCTTAAGTCGAAAGGTACAAAACACTGCTATTGATATGATTCATTTGTCAGCCTTGATGACTTCTTGTTGTACATTGGGCTGTGAGTTTGATGCAGTGACAGTGCCAGTAAGGGTATCAACATTGTTGGTTGAACCCGATATCTTTGAGAAGATCAGAACTTCCCAAACTACTGATGATGAAGTAAAATACTGGAAAGAAAAGATACGTCAAGGACAAACATCTCAGTTTGTGATAGCAAGTGATGGAAGTTTAAAATATAGAAAATGTTGGGTAGTACCTGCTTCTTTAGGACTACGCCAAGAAATATTACAACGTGCTCATTGTAGTCAATACAATATACATCGTGGAGGAAAGAAAATGTACAAAGATTTGCGTACCCAATTCTGGTGGAAACGCATGAAACTGGATGTACTTGACTTTATGAAATGTTGTTTGATCTGTCAACAAATAAAAGCAGAAAGACAAAGACCAGGAGGTGAATTCATGAGTTTAGAGATACCTCAATGGAAATGAGAACATATTACACGAAAATGTACATAGCTGTTCCAGCGGAAATACTTGGAATAATTCTAGCACTTCTACTAGGAGTAGCCTTTTTAGTGCTAGCTGATTTTGACCCATTTGCCAAGAACATATTCTGGTTGTGATGCGATTTGGGTGATTGTTGATAGACTGACGAAAGTATCTCACTTCATACCACACAGTATGATGTTTACCTAGGCTCAGTTATACATTCAAAATGTAGTGAGACTACATGGAATACCAGTTTCGATTGTATCGGACCGAGATCCAAGATTTGCTTCTCATTTTTTGGAAGGATTACAGTCAGCGATGGGGACTGAAGTACAATTAGTACATCGTATCATCCTCAGACAGATGGACAGACAGAGCGTACGATATAGACGCTTGAGGATATGTTACGGGCCTGTGTATTGGAGTTTGATTACTCTTGGCAAGAGTCGTTACCATTAGTGGAATTTTGATATAATAACAGTTATCAAACTAGTATACAGATGGCACCGTTTGAGGCACTGTATGGGCGACGATGTAGATCGCCATTGTACTGGATGATGTTGACCAGTCTTCACTATATGGACCAGATATGATACGTGAAATGGAGGAGAAAGTGAAACTGATCAGTTTGAAATTAAAAGCTGCTCAAGATAGACATGCCGCTTATGCCAATAAGCGACGTAGACCACTTGAATTTCAAGTTGGTGACAGAGCGTTCTTGAAAATCTCACCTTTTCGAGGTTTGGTACGATTTGGTATGCGTGGAAAGTTGTCTCCACGATATGTTGGTACTTATGAGGTGTTGCAACGTATTGGTACGTTAGCATATCGATTGGCACTACCGCCAGCATTTAATAGCATCCACGATGTGTTTTATGTTTCGCTATTGAGGAAATATGGACCATATCCGAGTCATGTATTGCAACCATCTGAAGTACAGTTGGATACAGATGTGTCATATGAAGAAAGACCAGTTAAGATCTTGGACAGAGCTGAGCTGAAATTGTGAAATATAGTGATACCAATGGTAAAGATACAGTGGGAGAAACGGGGTGTCGAGGAGGCAACGTGGGAGACGGAGCAACATATGATGCAGCGGTATCCTGAGTTATTTTCTGGTATGCGTTTACTGTAATGTTGCATATGTAATTTTGTTTCTATCCTATTGTAGTAGGGTTGTAGGCTTCAGTATATGTTAGTGCTATATATGTTTATATTTTGGCAGATTTCAAGGACGAAATTTCTTAAGTATGGGAGAATTGTAATGCCATATGTGAATCATATATGCTTACTATGATTATTGCGTAATTATATGATAACTATGGGATGATGTGGACTCGGGTTTGGGTTGTACCGAGTATGAAAAACGAAATGAGTTAGTGATAGAATAATGTTCATGATATCTTTGGACAAAGAATTGAATGAAACATAGTTGGAAACAATGAATGGCTTGTTAAACATGTAGCAAGAGAGCTATGTTATGTATAGAGATGACATGGGTACATCTTGTTGATTATTACTTAACCCATACATTTGAATTTGAGTATGAAATGTGATGTACATGTTCATGGAATTTCAGATGGATTTGAGTGTTCATATTTAAAGAGAAAATCAGATTGAGAACATATACTTACACCATAAACACATACAAATCTCTACCTAAGCTCCTCCTTAAGCCCTTGCTTCTTTTCTTGCCTTGGAGTTTGAAATCACAAGGAAAGCTTATTGAGTAGCAACATCGAAGTGATTTGGTATGAATTTAATGAGTTGTGAACTTGTATACACATATATATGTGTAGGATAGGTTGTAAAGTGATAGTGAAGTAAGTTTGAATTACTTGAAATGGAATTAAAGAGTATGAACTTG
Organism: Haberlea rhodopensis; assembly: GCA_907163345.1. Classification (NCBI taxonomy): domain Eukaryota; kingdom Viridiplantae; phylum Streptophyta; class Magnoliopsida; order Lamiales; family Gesneriaceae; genus Haberlea; species Haberlea rhodopensis. The sequence continues at coordinate 11,884,900 of CAJQUN010000010.1, forward strand.
TGTTATTATGAAAGAAAATGTGCATAGCATGCTTTAGTGTAACTTTGATGTAAGTTTAGAAGTGTGATAAAAAGCATGGAGGTAGAACCATAGGGATAACTTGAAATCGCCGAAGGATGGAAATTTTGTTATCGACCGTTCGATCGGTAGATGTACCGATCGATCGCTGAAACAGGGGAAATGTAAGGCGGTTCATGTAGATCAATCGCTGAATGCGACCGATCGATCGCTCGAATGCCGTAGCTTTTGTATGAAATTCAGATTTAATACCGATTGATCTCTAGCTTTGTACCGATCGATCGCTAGGGTGAGCGATCAATGGCTAGGAATGACCCATTGATCGCAAGAACCAGAGTATGAAAATGTTGTATTTTCTTAGTAATGGTTTCATAACATGGTTGACGACATTATACATTGTTGGTATTTATGTAGCATCATCACAGGGGATGGGACAACTAGGCGGTTAAACTTTGACGCCTGATTTCTATCTTTTGTGTCGCATAATAGGTTCGTGTTGACGACGAGTATCGATGGTATTGTGATGATGATATTGAGATTGGATTATATGATTGATGATATCATATAGGGATACATTCATGATGATATCCATGCATATTGTTGAACTTGTTGCCACGATAGGTATGCCAATGTTGGGCATATGCTTTGGCATGAGAGGTATACTCCGGCTGAGTATATGCTCGGACTATTCTAACGTGTGAGGACGAAAATATGATTTGTGCTGGTAATATGAAGATGCGAGGAGGTTCCACTGACATATTGAGTTGAGATAGGCAAATCATATTTGTCCTGTGATAACAGGGTGATAGATGAGACATGTCATGACATATTTGTATTTGATGATGCATGATACAAAACAATAACAGTTGATGGTTTACGATAATGCTTTATCATTTTATATAGCTTATTGCAATGAGATAGTTGTTCATCTGTACTCAATTTGTGTGATTGTTTCTGTAGGGATTCATAGATGTGGGCGGATGATATTGTGAGTTGAATTTCGCTGCGAGCTGAGCCACTGCATAGGAGTTGTACTTCTCGTTAGGTTGTTTTTATGTACATGTGGTGTATATTATGCACGGAATTTGTAACTATTGTAACAACCTACTTAGTAAAACTCTTAACTCAGTGTTTTTATGACTTAAATCCTACTCACATATGTATAATGAATTGATATATAACGGATTAAGTAACGAGGACCCCACACTTAGAAAGCTCCTGCTCGGCAGAGTTAGCTAACCCTTTAGCCAAGGATAGCTCATTACGAAGATTCTGCAGGTCAGTTTCATGCTGGCGTTTCTGTGCCTCAATCAAGGAACGTGCCTCAACTTCAGCAACAAGCTTCTTGTCGATCTGAGCTTTAAGCTCAGAGACTTCCTTCTCATGCAAGGATTTGGCATCAGCCATTGAGTCTTACATAGCCTCAAACACCTTGGTATTTTTCAGAGATTGTCTTCGGATGAAAGAAGCACTAGATGTAAAGTCCCCCATCAAGAGCATGGCATCGGTAAGACGGCTACCAGTACGAGTGATTAGGTCACCCCAGCTTAGTTGGTTCAGATAGAGAGCATCCTCTGCATTAGCCAGGTCACGAGCCACAGCTAAGGCAACTGTGCTCGGCCCTTCCCCAACAAGCCTAACTCCTCCCTTGTAGGCATCCATCACCCGCTCACGAAGCCTCTCAACCCGAGCTGGCTCACCCCCTTTCTCACCTGCTGCCGGAGGGTCAAACGGATCAGTTCGAGCTCGAACTTGCCTCACAGGCTGAGCTTCTACAGCTGAAGACCCTATAGAACCCCCTGGTGCATCCCGTTTTTTTCCTAGAGAGTGGAGTCTCCTCGGCGGTAGGACTCTCAGCCACAACGTCCACAATAGTCACTCCCTCAGCTGCTTGGGAGTAGGCCTGTTTTTGCTTCCTCTTTTGAATAGCCTTCAGCACTAGCGAGCTCATGACTCTGTCCTCTGAATGAACAAGTAAAATGTAAGACCCCAACTCTTAAAGACGACATTTAGGCATTTATGACGTCGTATGTATTTGAAAATTTTCATTCTTTAAAAGAATCAATACATGTTTCACATATTCCCATGACTTTTATAAAAATTTGGCAGAGTCTCCCCATAAATTGGACTATCCCAGAAAATACACAACTATAAACACCCTCAATATAAAAACATCATAATCTAAAGATAAAAGTTCCCAGCCAGGGAAGTCACAATACTAGCAAGATATGAATTCGTGTCACGACTAAAGTCGTATAGCACATGCTCCTCAAAATAACATGCACATAATCAACTATATAGAAAGAGGACTTCCACACTATTATACAATCCATGTACACGCTTCCAGTTGCTCACATACGAGCAACAAATCAATGAATCAATTCTCAATGCATAAGTGATATGTACCGTCAATCGATACTTGTTCCATAATCCTGCGAGCACTATTTTCCATGGGTTTAAGCTTTCTTCCCGAGACAACGTTGTACCTGTTATACCTATTTCAACAGAAACAGCCCCACATAGGGTAAGCGTACTCCAACTCAATATTCATCCACAAATCAATATACGAAATTGTAATGCAGCAATTTAGATTATTCAAAACTCATAAAATATACTCCCTGTACAATTTCGATCCGGCATAGCTATTACGAACTGTTCCTGTTTCAATCTTATACACTTTCATAAACATCAAGTTCAATATCATTAGTCAAACCATGATACTCATCAATGCCATAAATACGACATAACCACAGTTTATCATTTATACACAATCATGACGAATCTTATCTCGAAGGGAACTCTGCAGATCAATTAATCTCATGTTCGACCACTTCTCATATCGATTGTGCCAAGGGCATCAATAATCAATTCGTATACGCGGATCACGTACATCGACGTATCCACCATTCCACGTGTATTAAACTCAACTATCAAACTCAATCACTTAACCTTAAACATCACATTCAAAATACATGTATACATGAATATATAAATACTGGGTATACCTGCTCGTACGTCACCGCGTACCTTAAAGCCTGTGTTTTTACCGTCAAGTCACCATCCTCGTTGTCCGAGAGCTCAAGAAGGCTCTATATGAACTCAAAGATTTATGGGTTAACTCATAACCAATATTTGATGCACAAAATCTCATATTAAATCATAAAGTCATGCCCATAATATCACATGATTCAACTTCCCAACGTAAAAGCTCAATTAAACAACTAGCATGCTTCAAACACCCAAACCAACATCGAAGTGATTCGAACCAAGCTATGAAAGGAACAATCCATGTTAAGACATACTAGCATGCATCTTACCCAGTTCTTTACACACTAAACATTCTTCAAACGGTAACACATCTCGTACTATACTCCAACACCAATTAAAACACTACAATGGCTACTAGCATAGAAGTTAGTTCTTTTCACCCCCACTAACAACGCATAAACCCACACTTAAATCACATTTAAGCATATTAACAAGCACATTACATGAATGAATTTAGTCTTCATATTTTAACCAACAATGATACTAGCCAATGCACAAATCAACAATTTATTTTCAACAATAGGCCATTCAACAAGGTGAGTTATAATTGAATTCCAACACTCAATGACATTTCTCATGTTATCCAATTATAATGTTTGTACTTGCATTTCGTCACATAAACGTCTCAACCCACTACACCAATCAATTTAACATTCTCCTTTACAATACTTCATCTAGCCACAAACCACAACATATGCCCATAGTTACATGCTGAAATACTCACATAAATGTGTATACTTAACACATATACACTTCAACACATGTAGAAACATATAATTACTTGCATAACCATCATCTAGAGACACTAATACACATTTCCAGCACACACACACTCATTCAGCACTCCAAGCACACATCAACTCATGCACACAACACACACAACTCACGCATACAGCACACACCTACACATAACACCACCAATTCCTCACACCCAACTCAAACAATGATCTATAGCCAACTAGTAAGGATTTCAAACTGAAACAACACCAAAATCGAGCCAAAACCACATATTTTTAACTTATAACAGTGATAGTTTGTTGGACCAAAAAGTAGCAGAACATTCAAACCAAAACCGCAGGGAAAATTGAAAATAAACAGCAGCAAATTTTCGAGTTCATAACAACATGATTTCTCCCAAAAAGACGCACAAAACTAAGCAAAATCGAAGTGCAAGAGAAGTAATTAACTAAGGAATTAAGCATCGAACGCACGCAAACCTGAGCAGGAAATTAAGTCGAAAATGGAGTAAAAGTTCGCTCCTTTGCAGCTAGAAGAGGGGAGGCGTGAGTTGAAGAGAAGTGGGTGGAGAGGGAACCGATTCCAAGTGTGTGTAAATGAGGGAGAGATAAAGGTTTAACCCTAACCTTATAATTAATCCATACCATCCAATTATTAGCTCAATACAATATTAGGTAAATCTCCACCCTCCAAATATTATTTCATAATTAATACTTGCAAGAGTCCCTTTAAAACAATTTAATAAACCCGACAAGCTCAACTCAAAATTGTTTATTCCAACTCCGGGACAACAAATAATTTCAAATTTCGGACTAAAATGACATTCTCGAGAATTTGGGAATCTCTTTGAATTTAATTAATACTATAAACTCAACCAAGAATTATTTATCCAACCCGGGTCCAAAATATGATGCCCAATAATTTAAATCATAAACTGTTATTACAATCCAACAATTAGATCAAATGGATACTTATCAAATATTCCGGGCATCACATAAGAGATCAGATAGACCTAGCAGAAAATACTTAGAATAAAATATATATTAAAGCTTGCTTGAACAAGTATCAGCTCTCCCCCTCAAAGTTATATTGGCTAGACTCAGCCCAGCAAAACAAATGAGCTCCTCCACCAACAGCTTAGATGAATTGAAGCAATGTCCCCCAATGGATCTCATTACATCTAAGTAGATGGGGCTCTTTTTTAATTTTTTAGGTGGAGATGGGAGAACCGGGAGACAATCTATCCAATCAGTACATCATACCCATGGCTGAGGAGGTTTAACAAAAAAGAAATAGTTCTTCCAATCTTTGATTTTACTAGGATACCCCCCAACAAAGGCACATCCAGGTCGGCTGATCACATACCAGGGTCCCTCATCGGATTTCTTGATGTGGAAGAAGTAAGAAAGGGAGGGGTTGTCATAAGGTAACCCCAACGCCCTAAAAATAACTACAAGGCTACATAAAATACGGAAGGAGTTGGGGGAGAACTGGTTAATGTTAAGTTGATAAAAGGTGTCGAGCTCTTGAAAGAACTCGGGAAGAAGAAAGTGTAAACCCCCCTCTAGCTACCCGCGGTAAAAGGTGCAATAACCCTCAAGAGGCTGGAGCGGTCGTTGGGAGGAGGATGGGAATATGAATTCATGGTCAGAAGGGGCTTGGCGGAGCTTGCGTATTTGGGCCTCATCTGACTCATATAACGTAGGAACATACAGTTCGTACCAGGGATAGTTACCGGGAGGGGACTCCGACCTAAGATGAGGGCGTGCCGCAGCAATCTGAGGTTTCGTGCCCAGCCGAGGTCCCAACTTCCTGGGGATCCTCAGTTCACACAACTTCCTCAGTTGGTTCTGTTGGGATATGCCCTAAGACAACTCATTAGATGATTGTTTATGACATACAATGTATTATGATTTTGTTAATGGCAATTCATTATTATATATTATTCGAGTATGTGTGTAATATATAAGTTAATGTCCTTAGAATAATATTGTATTGTTCTTAAAGATTGTCCCTAGTCAAGTATTATCATGAAACGGGATAATGATAATGATTGAGACTAGTATGTTTTGATTCATGAATTGTTCAAAGATATGAGATATCAAATCAACACATGGGTGCATGTTAGAGAACGATGTACTGACAGACCCACCATGAGAATGCTACATGGATAGTTATATGAACGTCATAAGCAATTCTCATAGTGATAATAATGTATGTAATTCTTATGACTTGAGATCACCAGAGATCCCAGCATAAGGAGTCATGTATCTTGATATTGTCAAACGTTACCTGTAACAGGGTAAACTATAAAGATAATCATTGGATACACCACAAATTATGTAGAGGGATGTTGAGTGATCAAGAAAGGATTTGTCCCTCCTATATAACAGGAGAAGTGTTTGGGCCCTTGATCAAGTAAGACTAAAATGCATGGTCATGCTCGAATGAGTCGATATGTGATATCGAGCTTATTCGTTTATGCTAGTTCTACTTGGGGATCAAGAAATATAAGATTGAATATACGAGTATGACTATTCCATGACTCGTGTTCAACAATCTAAACACATTGGACAAGGGATTAAGTTACATGGTTAATATTATCATAGTTCGTAGGTTATGTCGAGTCAATGACATTCTTGTAATTTGGGTAGCCTTGATGTGTTGCTAGATACCGCTCATTGCTTGTGACATAAAATTAGATTTTATGTCACTGCCAACATTGCAAGATCCTATCGGGTCGCACAAAAGATTAAATCAATAAAGGGAGATAAAATTCATTGGATGAATTAATTAATTAAGAAGAGTCTTAATTACAAATATTAGATATATGGATTTAATTAAGAGATTGGGTATGGGCCAATAAAGCTTTTGGAAAGCCTTTTAATTAAATCTAATATATTATAAACTAATAAGGTGATGAGTGAGAATTTAGTGTTAATTATTCAAAACCTAATAGCCACCAACAAAGAAGCTCTCGGCCGTCGCCTCACTTGTACCCTACACGCCGCCGCCGCCATGGTGTAGTGGAGCTTTTGAACGGCCGTCGTTGATCGGTTTTGAACCGTGAGTTTAGTTTTGGTTTAAGAACGAGTCTAGCAACTTGTTCTTGAACACCCTTTTCGATTTGATTGTGTGGATACCGTAGAGACGAAGGTGCAAATCTTTGTTCGTGACTCGTGGTATTGCAACGAGGATTCTGCTACAAACACGCTACAAGGGTATGATTCTTATCAATCTCGATATGATTAATTTGTATAGGTCCATGGTAGGAATCCAAATTTTATTTTCCGCTGCGTATTGCTTGATGGATTCCTAAGAGGTTCAACTTCCTCAGTTCGAACCACTCCCTCAGGGAGGGTAATCCCTTCGGCATAAAAAGAACCATACTGATCTATTGCCCTAAGATCCTCGTCAATTATAGGGGAATGAAATAATCGCAGGGGAGGAAGACATTCTTAAACAAAACAGCTAAGAATAAACGTATCTAGGAGTTTTCAGAAAGAGAGAAATGGAGAATGACGCAAAAGAGATCGGAGCCGATCTGTTTCAATAGTTACAAAAGTAGACAATGGGGGACCAGACATACTATATGTGGGGTCCTCGTTACTTAATCCATTATGTATCAGTTGATTATACATATGTGAGTAAGAATTAAGTAAAACATATACTAATTAAGAGTTTAGTCATGTTAGGTTGGTACAATACTTACACAAATCCTATCATAATATACATCATATGTACCGTAAAACAACCTAGACTAGTACAACTCATATGCAGTGGTTCAACTCGCAGCGGAATAGACTCACAATCCTGTCCTCCCACGTCTATGAGTCCCTACAGAAACAATCACACAACATGAGTATAGATAAACAACCATCCCATTGCAATATCAATAAAAACATAAACGATAAAGCACTATAAACATCAATGATTGTCATGTATCATGCATCATCAAATGCAAATATGTCATGACATGTCTCATTCCTCATCCTGTTATAACCAGACCAATATGATATGCCTATCTCAGCTCAATATGTCAGTGGAACCTCCTCACATTTTCATATTAGCAGCACATATCATAGTACCGTCCTCACATGTTATAACAGCCAGATCATATACCCAACCGGCGTATATCTCTCATGCCAAAGCATATGTAGCATACCTATCGTGGCAACAATCCCAGCCAAAGCATATGCCCAACGCTGGCATATCTATCGTGGCACCGATCTCAGCCAAAGCATATGCTACACATCTATCGTGGCATCCATCTCAACAATATAAATATCATGAATGCACATGCATACGATGTCACTAATCATATGATACCATGCTCACATCATCATCACAACAATATCATATACTCGTACGTCAAAACGTACCTGTTCTGCGACACAAACGATATAAATTAGGCGTCAATGTCTAACCGCCTCGTTGCCCCGTCCCCTATGATGATGCTACAACAATATGAACAATATAACATGTTACAATAGGCTTCAAAATCAAATTCTACAAAAATATAACATTTTTCAAAATCTTGACCCTGGCGATCGATCGCCACTTTCACCGATCGATCGCCATACTGTTCTGTTCCATCGCGATCGATCGCCACTACCTCGCGATCGATCGCCAAAGTGTTCTGTTTCCTCTCGATCGATCGCCTAATTTCTACCGATCGATCGTCATAGGGCTCGCGATCGATATCCGATGTCCAGAATATTCAGAACATGGCGATTTTGAGCTCATCTTCATGGTGTATCTCCTACAACTCAAAAATCCACATTCAAACATGATATTTGGATGTTATACCTTCATTGAAACATGTTTCCATATCATTACAACTCAATTCTTTCTTTCTATTATGCATCAATGGATTAAGTATTACATGAGACTCCTCAACCCCAACTAGGAATGGCAACGGGTCGGGTATGGGATGGGTTTGGCCAATCCCATTACCCGCCCCTCTACACATAAAACCCGGACCCGCCCCGCCACGCCTAGACCCACGAACCCGGCGGGTTTACCCGCCCCGCCCCGGTTCCAGTTTTTTTTTTATTTTTTTTTAAAAAAATTTAGCTAGAAATCAATTTTGAAACACAAAAGTTGAGTTTTGTGATTAAATTTCATGTTTTCTCTAGTAAATATTTATAATAAACATTGTAAAACTATCTTTAAACTACTAAATATTTATTAATTTGCTCTTATTTCCTTCAAAATGTCCAACTTCTTTAACATGAACACATGAATTTTGATATAAAATTAAATAATAACACTTTATTGTTCAATCGAAGAAGTAAAATATATAATCAATATCATATTTTTTAAAAAAAATTAAAAATGTATAGCGGGGCAGGTCCGGAGGGGGTTCGGCCAATCCCAGGACCCGTCCCGTCCCGCTTCCAAACCCGGTTGAAGCGGGTCCTGACCCGCCCCGGCGGGGCGGGTTCAATGCTGGTCCGGGTTTGGACCCGTCCCATTGCCATCCCTAACCCCAACTCATCTTTTACCAACATCACCAACATAAAACAAATACATAAAGCACATAATCCTTACCCCACAAAGCCAATTTCTAAGTTGCAACAAGTTTCCTTGATTCCAAGTTCAAATCCAAGAAAAAGAAACAAGAGCAAGAAAGGGTTTTGAGAGGAGCTTGTGTAGAGAATTTGTGGGTGAGTTATGGTGTGTTGTGTGTTTATCCATCTGATTTAACATGTTATATCTACTCTTCCACTTCAACTCAAATGCAAGTGCAGATTTCTCTCAAATTCATGTCAAATGTAAATTCCAATTATGTGATGCATTTTGTCTCTTGTTGTCTCTTGTTCACTATAACATAATATTGTTAAGTCCTTACTACATGTCTATGTTATTAACTCACCATCTTTGATTGCTCACATATACATAGTCATTTTATTACTTTTCAACTACATTTCATTCATGCATGTCATGCTCGGATCAACCCGAACCCGAGGCCACATCAAAACCGTAGTTCTTCATAATTACGCCATAATCATAACACACATGTATATGTCATATCGAGGCATTGCATTTCTCCCCTACTTATTGAATTTCGCCCTCAAAATTGTACATACATATAGCATGAACATATACTCAATCCTACAATTCTACTGCAATAAGGTAAAAAGCATAATCATATATGTAACATTGCAGTAAATACTCACCAACAGTATCATAAGAATGTAAATTCATACCAGTAAATAACTCAGGATACTGATGTATCATATGCTGCTCCGTCTCCCACGTTGCCTCCTCGACACCCCGTCGATCCCACTGTATCTTTACCATTGGTATCACTTTGTTACGCAATGTCCGCTCATCTCTATCCAGAAGCTTCACTGGTCGTTCCACATAAGACAAGTCTGTATCTAACTGTACTTCAGATGGTTGCAATACATGACCCGGATCTGGTTCATATTTCCTCAACAGTGAAACATGAAACACATCGTAAATACTACTCAATGTTGGCGGTAGTGCCAATCGATATGCCAACGTATCAATATGTTGCAACACCTCATACGGACCAACATATCGTGGAGACAACTTTCCACGTTTACCAAATCGTACCAAACCTTTAAAAGGTGAAAGTTTCAAAAATACTCGATCACAAACTTGAAATTCAAGTGTCTACGTTGCTTATTGGCATAAGCAGTCTGTCTATCATGAGCAGCTTGCAATTTCAATCTAATCAGTTTCACTTTCTCCTCCATTTCACGTAGCATTTCTAGTTCATGGAGTGCAGTCTGATCAACATCATCCCAATATAATGGCGATCTATAGTGTCGCCCATACAGTGCCTCAAATGGTGCCATCTGTATACTAGTTTGATAGCTCTTATTGTACGAAAAATCCACTAATGGCAACGACTCTTGCCAAGAGTTATCAAACTCCAATACACAGGCTCGCAACATATCCTCAAGCATCTGTATCGTACACTCTGTCTGTCCATCTATCTGAGGATGGTACGCTGTACTCAATCGTACTTCCGTCCCAAGTGCTGACTGCAATCCTTCCCAAAAATGAGAAGCAAATCTCGGATCTCTGTCCGATACAATAGAAATTGGAATGCCATGTAGTCTCACTACATTGTGAATATATAACTGAGCCATTTTCAAATAGGTAAATGTCATACTGTAAGGTATGAAGTGAGCTACTTTCGTCAGTCTATCAACAATTAGGCAAATCGCATCAAAGCCAGAGGAAGTCCGTGGCAAATGGGTAACAAAATCCATTGTAACATGTTCCCATTTCCATTGAGGAATCTCCAAACTCCTCAATTCACCTCCTGGTCTTTGTCGTTCTGCTTTTACTTGTTGACAGATCAAACATCGTTTCACAAAGTTCAGCACATCCCGTTTCATGCGTTTCCACCGAATTGGGTACGCAAATCTTTATACATTTTCTTTCCTCCAGGATGTATACTGTAGTGACTACAATGTGCACGTTGTAGTATTTCGTGGCATAGTCCTAATGCAGCCGGTACTACCCAACAATTTCTATATTTCAAAGTTCCATCACTTGCAAGTACAAACTGAGATGTTTGTCCTTGGCATATCATTTCCTTCCAGTGTTGTACCTCATCATCAGTAACTTGTGCCGTTCTAATTTTCTCAAAAATATCAGGTTCAACCAACAATGTTGATACCCGTACTGGCACTGTTTCAATATCATAGTCATAACCCAAGGTACAACAAGAAATCATCAAGGCTGATAAATGTATCATCTCATCAGCAGTATTGTGGACTTTTCGACTTAAGGCATCTGCTGTGAGATTAGCCTTTCTTGGATGATATTCGATCTCACAATCATAATCTTTTAAAAGATCCATCCATCTCCTTTGCCTCATATTCAACTCTGCTTGAGTGAATAAAAACTTTAAACTTTTATAATCAGTATATATGGTAAACGGCGTACCATATAAATAGTGTCGCCATATTTTCAAAGGCAAAGACAATGGCAGCCAACTCCAGATCATGCACTGGATATTTCATTTCATGTGGCTTCAACTGTCGTGATGCATAAGCCACTACATGTTTATCATATACAACCTAAACCAAGTAATGATGCATCAGTATAAAGAGCAAACCTGGCATGCTCTGATGGAATAATCAACACTGAAGCAGTAGTTAACCGATGTTTCAATTCCTGAAAACTATGCTCACATGCGTCTGACCATCTAAATGGTACTCCCTTCTGTGTTGTGTGAGTGGTTTGGCAATTGCTGAAAATCCTTCAACAAACCGTCTATAGTATCCAGCCAAACCTAAGAAACTATGAATCTCTGGCACAGAGGTAGGTGATAACCAATTCAATACCGCTTCTATCTTTCCCGGATCAACTGATATACCATCTTTAGATATCACATGTCCCAAAAATCCTACACTGTTCAACCAAAACTCACACTTACTGAGTTTGGCATATAACTGATGTGTTCTCAATAACTGTAACACCAGATGCAAATGTTGGATATGTTCATTTTCACTCCGAGAATAGATCAATATATCATCAATGAACACAATGACAAATTGATCAAGATATTCCTGGAAAACTCGATTCATCAAGCTCATGAAGACAGCTGGAGCATTCGTCACACCAAATGGCATCACTAGGAACTCATAATGTCCATAGCGAGTTCTGAATGTTGTCTTCTGTACATCTCCTTTCCTCACACGTATTTGATGATAACCAGATCTCAAATAAATCATCAATACGAGGAAGAGGATATTTATTCTTTATGGTTACCTTGTTCAACTGTCTATAGTCAATGCAAAGTCGCATTGAACCATCCTTCTTCTTGACAAATAATACCGGAGCACCCCAAGGCGATACACTAGGACGTATGTACCCCTTGTCCAATAGATCTTGTAATTGAGTTTTCAACTCTCTTAATTCAGATGGTGCCATTCGATATGGTGCTCGTGAAATTGCAGAAGTACCGGGTACTAACTCAATACCAAATTCTACTTCTCGAGTTGGTGGAAATCCATGAATCTCATCTGAAAATACATCTGCATACTCTGCAACCACCGGTATATCCTCCACTCTTCTTTTACTTTCTTATCTGTGACATCTATAGCATATATCACATATCCCATATGTCCACGTTCTAACAAGCGGGACATTCTAAGAGCAGATATCAATGGAATCTTGGCACGTGATCCTTGTCCATAGAAGATCCATTGATTTTCAGTATCAAACTGAAATCTCACTGTCTTTTGACAACAATCTACAACAGTTTTATATCTGCTCAACACATCAATACCCAGAATACAATCAAAATCCATCATGTCTAATACAATCAAATCAGCTTGTATCCCATACTCAGTATCAAACTGAATAACACAATCAGACACACTCTGACAAGCCAACACAGTAGTTCCCATGGGTGTCGAGACATACAGAGGCATCAATAGTGGAGATAAGCATATATGATACCGGTCAATAAACGCTTGTGCAATAAAGGAATGTGACGCACCAGTATCATCAAAAGTAAAATTGGATAAGTAAATAAACTACACTTAACTGCAATCACATTATCAGGTGCTGCCTCTGCTTGCTCCTTGTTCAGGGCATACACCTGAGCCTGAGGTGGTCCTGCTCTCCGTCCTCCACCTGCCCGTGGAACACATTGTGGTCTCTGCTGCACTGTACTTTCTGACATATTCCCTCTCATCTGTTGTCCTCCAAGTTGAGGATAATCTCTTATCATATCCTGTCCTCCCACAACGAAAACAAACTGGAGTATCAAGTTGTGGACAATCTCTTTTGAAATGTGGCCCTCCACATTTAAAACATTGTAACCCTCGACCACTGCTACTACTACTACCTTGGGACTGTCCCTTGGTATCTCGTTCACCACCCTTTCGCATAGCAAACCGCTTGCCACTAAATCTAGAGGAAGATCCACCTCCTCGTGATGATTTAAATGGTTCTCCTCTAGGTCTCATGCTCTCTGATGTAGGTGGTTGGGATTGTCCTACATCCTTGTACACTCCAACAACAATCTTAGCCATCTCGGCTCTAGTTAATGCTTCTTCATATGACGTAGGGTTATTAGAAATCACCCTATCAAACAACTCAGGCCTCAAGCCCTTCACAAACTGTCTGATCTTTGCCTTTGTGTTTGCAGCGATATGTGGTACATACCGTAACAATGAAAAATACTGCACCGCATAATCAGACACTGTCATTGATCCCTTTTTCAGATTTGTGAACTCATCTTCTTTCCTCTGCCTTGCAGCCACAGAGAAATAGTGATCAAGAAACCGAGTTCTGAAAACATCCCAATTCACTGTATGTCCTTGAGCTCTCAGCTCAATCAATGTGGCTTTCCACCACATCATGGCTTTCTTCGCCAAGTGGAATTCGGCCAAACGTATCCAGGCGGACTTGGCACATGGTGCTGACACGAAGATCTGTTCAATACGTTCCAACCATTCCTCTGCTTGTTCCCCTGATTCAGTACCCTCAAAGCGAAGTGGCTGATAACTCAAAAACTGTGTCAAAGTCAACTCCCCAGGTAACAGTACCTGTTCTACTGGCCCTTGCCCAAATGGTGGTGGTGGCACAGGCGCCAACCCATACCCTAGCGTTACCACTCATGGCATCCCCAACTTCCTCATGAGGTACTCTGTCTGCCATTACTGCAAATACAGGGTTACCAACAACAAACAAATATATAAAGTATGTCAGTATAACATCATATCAATATTCTCAATATGCTTTCAAGTGATTAGGCATCTCCCTAATACACTTCATCTACCCTTGTTACCCCGTTCTCGAACCACTGCTCTGATACCACTAATGTGGGGTCCTCGTTACTTAATCCATTATGTATCAGTTGATTATACATATGTGAGTAAGAATTAAGTAAAACATACACTGATTAAGAGTTTACTCATGTTAGGTTGGTACAATACTTACACAAATCCTATCATAATATACACCATATGTACCGTAAAACAACCTAGACTAGTACAACTCATATGCAGTGGTTCAACTCGCAGCGGAATAGATTCACAATCCCGTCCTCCCACGTCTATGAGTCCCTACAGAAACAATCACACAACATGAGTATAGATAAACAACCATCCTAGTGCAATATCAATAAAAACATAAACGATAAAGCACTATAAACATCAAATGTGATTGTCATGTATCATGCATCATCAAATGCAAATATGTCATGACATGTCTCATTCCTCATCCTGTTATAACCAGACCAATATGATATGACTATCTCAGCTCAATATGTCAGTGGAACCTCCTCACATCTTCATATTAGCAGCACATATCATAGTACCGTCCTCACATGTTATAACAGCCAGATCATATACCCAACCGGCGTATATCTCTCATGCCAAAGCATATGTAGCATACCCATCGTGGCAACAATCCCAGCCAAAGCATATGCCCAACACTGGCATATCTATCGTGGCACCGATCTCAGCCAAAGCATATGCTACACATCTATCGTGGCATCCATCTCAACAATATAAATATCATGAATGCACATGCATACAATGTCAGTAATCATATGATACCATGCTCACATCATCATCACAACAATATCATATACTCGTACGTCAAAACGTACCTGTTCTGCGACACAAACGATATAAATTAGGCGTCAATGTCTAACCGCCTCGTTGCCCCGTCCCCTGTGATAATGCTACAACAATATGAACAATATAACATGTTACAACAGGCTTCAAAATCAAATTCTACAAAAATATAACATTTTTCAAAATCTTGATCCTGGCGATCGATCGCCACTTTCACCGATCGATCGCCATACTGTTCTGTTCCATCGCGATCGATCGCCACTACCTCGCGATCGATCGTCAAAGTGTTCTGTTTCCTCGCGATCGATCGCCTAATTTCCACCGATCGATCGCCATATGTTTTCACCGCCTTATATTGACTCTGTTCTCTGCGATCGCCATAGGGCTCGCGATCGATCGCCGATGTCCAGAAAATTAAGAACATGGCGATTTTGAGCTTATCTTCATGGTGTATCTCCTACAACTCAAAAATTCAAACATGATATTTGGATGTTATACCTTCATTGAAACATGTTTCCATATCATTACAACTCAATTCTTTCTTTCTACTATGCGTAAATGGATTAAGTATTACATGAGAGTCATCAACCCCAACTCATCTTTTACCAACATCACCAACATAAAACAAATACATAAAGCACATAATCCTTACCACACAAAGCCAATTTCTAAGTTGCAACAACTTTCCTTGATTCCAAGTTCAAATCCAAGAAAAAGAAACAAGAGCAAGAAAGGGGTTTTGAGAGGAGCTTGTGTAGAGGATTTGTGGGTGAGTTATGGTGTGTTGTGTGTTTATCCATCTGATTTAACATGTTATATCTACTCTTACACTTCAACTCAACTGCAAGTACAGATTTCTCTCAAATTCATGTCAAATGTAAATTCCAATTATGTGATGCATTTTGTCTCTTGTTGTCTCTTGTTCACTATAACATAACATTGTTAAGTCCCTACTACATGTCTATGTTATTAACTCACCATATTTGATTGCTCACATATACATAGTCATTTTATTACTTTTCAACTACATTTCATTCATGCATGTAATGCTCGGATCAACCCGAACCCGATGCCACATCAAAACCATAATTCTTCATAATTACGCCACATAACACACATGTATACGTCATATCGAGGCATTACACTATATATACGGGGACCTCCCCGAATCAGGGTCGTTGATCTACAATGCGATGGACGGTTAGGATTTGCCTCGGAATACGAACAGACGGCCCAACGATCGAAATTTTGAATTCAAAATTCAAAACAATTAACCATTAGTTCCCGCCTAAATTTGGGATATCAGAAGAGCTGGATCAGGTTACTTAGCACATACGAACTTCTGGTCTACGACGTCAGCTCGACTGGGAGGGGGGCTGTGATACCCCTTAACAAGAAGTCACCACCTGATGAGCCGACCTGGCTCCGTCGTGTATTAATTGACCTTCTTCAAAAGACCTCGCCCGTTCTTCCGAACTCTTTGTTAGGACCGGCCTGTTTGGCCGACGTGTTTGACCTTACATGTTGATCCTTCACCCAACTGCCTGGCGACCTCTTTTGGGATCCGAGCTCATTGGCCGAGCTCTTCTCATTCCCTGCTTGATACATGGACACAACAAGGAAACTGAGTCCCCTAAAGTAGGTAAGTCCTATATCCGCGGAGTAATATCTGGGATTTGATTGTATTCACAAGATATGAGCATATCTGGATAAGATTTGGATAAACATGGAAGGAGTCTTTGCTGCATGGTAACTCTTGGATCTCTGCCTATAAATACCAGGTTTAGGGTATCAACTCATTCATTCACAATCTTCTTACTTTACAAGTATATATTTTCTCGTATCTTCTCGCCTGACTTGAGCGTCGGAGGGGACATGCCGGAAAACTTCCGGCCCCCTTCTCACGTTTATTTCATGATTTCTGGTGAGGATCCTAAGCAATATTGACGTTATTATTTGCATTGAAGAAACAGAAAGGTATTACTCACCTCCTATTGATATCAAAAGGTAGTCACGTTTTTTGGTGATATCACCCTGAAATTCGAGATATCAAACCCTTTAAACCGGAAAACCAGGCAATTAAAAGTTGTAGATCTAATGACATGACAATTCAAATCCGAAATTTATAACTTTAAAATCGATCGAATACCAAACCAAGAGCAGAAACCCTAAAAAAAAGCCAGCAAATTAAACCAAATCCATTAAAAGAGAAATGAAGGCACTAAAATACTAAATCTATAGATCTACAATTGACAAAAAGAATTCTCCAATCTGGACACCGAGAAAGAAGAAGATATTTTGGGGAACGTGGGGCAACCACCGGGAATTAAAAAATTTGAAAGATCATAGCGTAGAAACCGATAGGCAGATGGAAAGAAATGAGAGCTGAGAAGGAGGAGTTGGGAATTGTTCGAATAAAGCAGTTTCTTCCATTTTTGAAATTGAAGTTAAACTGCTGGAGAGAAGTGGTCGCCCGAAGTTATGTTTTTTTACCTTTTGCCCTTCATTTGATTGAGAACTAAAGAAAAGAATAATGTTAAATATGTAACTTCAACAATGGTCATGTCAAAGAGACCAAGTAGTTTCTCTAGCATGCTCCCTCTTTATAATATAGTATAGATAATTGATATCAGAGTGAGATCATGAGTTCTAGCTGCACATGAAGTAATTTCTGGGGCACTGTTGGATGTGGTGTACCCAGAAATTCTTTTGTGCCCTCGTGCATGAAGATGCAATCATCTGTCCTTTAAGACATAAAAAAATATGACATTGGCACCTACGTGATGTACTCTCATGTCCGCATGTTTCTTAGTACGAGACTCTCCGCTGCAATTATAAGAAAATAAAATTGTGCCTCCACTACCAAATATAGCTTTTAGATTAGTGGTAAGCATTTTACTTTACAAATATTATAAAAAAATATTATTTTTACTTGCAAGTTTAAAAATTTTCTATTTTGTATTAACATATAATTGATTTTTAAAACAAATTGGTAAAGGGTATTTAACAAAAAAACATATATTTTGATTTTTTATTAAATATTTTTTTTGGTATGCTAAAAAACAAAGAAGGGAGTTTTATAATATTATTTTGGGAAAATTTCGGGCCGGTATCATTAGGTAAAAGGTTTTTCGGCCCAGTCACCCAATAAAAAGTTCTTTCAACTAAGTCCATTTTTTAATACAATGACCAAACTAACCCCACTTATGAAAACACTATACACCACATAAATAATTTTTACATGCACCGCAAGAATAATTTACATGCACCGCATGACTCATTTTCACATGCACCGAGTGAGTAATTTTACATGCACCGAGTGAGTAATTTTACATGCACTCATGAGTCAATTTTTACGTGCACCGCTCAATTTTACATACACCGCTCAATTTTACTGACAACATATCAGTGAGGTAGCACTATCTTATCTTCTCAAATCAAAGTTGAAGAACTAACAAGCTTTAACATGCAACCAACACATAGCGGTGCATGTAAATTACATGCATCGCTAGTCTACCGGTGCATGTAATTTACATGCACCGATCGTCTACCCGTGCATGTAAATTACATGCATCGCTAGTCTACCGGTGTATGTAATTTACATGCACCGATCGTCCACCGGTGCATGTAAATTACATGCACCGATAGACTCAACATCTGCATTGGTTCTCAAATTACATAATAAACCAATATCATACAAGAATTTCCGTTCATTTTGGATCAACTTCGTCAGCTGAGAATTGTAATTCAGTTTGTGTTCCTGAATTTTGTGTTAGTAAAAGGTATTTGTTTGATTCGATTCACTGAATTAATCATGTTGTGCGATTATTTTTTGGATTCATTTCTGTTGTTCGATCAATCAAAAATTTTGGTTGAAATTTGACTCAATTTGACGGAATTTTGATAATTGCGATGATCTAGACTCTCGCTGCTATCACATCATGAGTTTCAATTTGTGCTCCAATTTCCATGATATTGATATGCGTCCACAACAGTCATCGGCTATCCATTCTCATTGTCAGCCGTCGTGGGCATCGAGTTGCTCAACCGTGATTCAGCCACCAGAGTTTACTCGATTAGCAACATCAAGACAAGCGAAAATATTCTTTCAAATCTCACATTGATTCAACAAAATCACTGACATCGTCAAAGAGGAGATTAAAGCGTGGAGCTTAGTCAAGACCGCATTACCTTCAAAAGGAGATTAAAGCGTGGAGCTTAGTCAAGACCGAATCATCGTCTTGCTGTGATGCCATTCATTGGATCGCAATTTGTTTTAAAATCCTTTGCTGAATTGCGGAAAACAAAAATCAGAAACAAATCAGAAGCTTCATAGGCGACGCGAATGGTGGAAAGTGGGCAAAGGCTTGGGGATGAAGGTGTAGAGCAAAGGTATTTTAATCATAATTAATGGACTAATTATATTAGGGTTTGATAAAATGGACTTATTTGAAATAAATTTTTAAAAAATGTATTTAGTTGAAAGAAGATTTTTTGGAGAGATTTAGTTGAAAGATATTTTGAAAAGTGGTACCTTCTTGTAATTTCCTCTATTATTTTTACTTGTAAACGGAATTTTGGTCATGCCATAATCCGGGCAAAAGATTCCGTCGAATCCTATTCTTTGCCTCACGAAACCGGAAGTCCCCACAAAGCGTTTGATCATTGATGTGGCTAGCTCGGACTCTTAATCCGAGTGATTTGTTTCACAAAATCGAGTCGGGTACAATAGGTCCATATCAAAATATATTAATGAAAAAATTACAGTTGAAAGCCACACAAATTTTAGTACAGATTGAATCAGAAGTGCTGGAGTTTTTCAGGTTAATTTTCCCCGTCATATATCCACATAAGCTTTAGTTGCAAATGCCGTTTCCACTTCTTTTCCAATGCGCCGTGCCATTGCCACCCCCAAAGATCCCGCAGCCGAAGGCGTTCCTCTTTATAGAGTCCTGGCAAAAAGTTTAGGTAAAAATGTTTAATTTCCTACAAGAAACAGCGTCTGGATCCGTCTTATGTTGTTTTCATGGATGTTTTAATTACTTTTAATAAATCCCACGAAAAAAGAGGAAGGAACATGTAGTTACCATAGATGTCTGTTTACGCTTGTTCATTACTTTCCTTTGGTAACTTCTTCTTCGGCTCATCACTATCATTTCCCCTAGTGTCAGCAGTGGCATTCTAACCTGGCTGCCGTTTCTTTCAGATGTAAATTCTATACATCGTGCATCTGCAGTGTTATATTTGTATCAACTTAAACCAAGTCACCAGCAAGAGATTTGGTTCGATGCACCAAACTATTGAAAGTGGTTGATAGAAGTTGCACCAGAAGCAACCAAGAAGTTCACGGCAGTTAAAACATCAGTTTTCTTGTGACCGGTTCACTGGCTAATGCATGGGGTTCAGGTGATCAAATTAACTCTACATAAAGGAGCAGGAAGGCACGCCAGCAGATTGAGGAGTGGAAAAGGAAAAAAACAGGAGAAGAAAGGGGCATGAGATACACGAGTGAGGGAGAGTGAGTGAGTGAGTAATCCTAAGTTTTTTTGGTGAGGCAAAAGGGGAGTGAATTCACAAGTTATCCATTATCCATTGTAAATCATAGAAGTGGGTTAATGGAATGAATTCATGTACTTAAAGCTTCTTGTACACTCAAAGAAATGCAACGAAAACTCATCCGGTCGTTTTCTTTGTGTTTTCTATTCTTATTTCATTGATATTACTTGTATGATCTCTTGTGTGTGTGTCTACCTTTATGTGCCTTGAAATGTTACTATCAATCTGTTTATATGAGAGTTCAGGTCACATTTGTTCAAGTTCAGGAAGTATTATGTTGGTTTAAAGTTGCATCGATGATTCATGGATAACAATTGGCACAGCATGTGTGTTCTTGATCTAGAAATGAATTGGTTAAATTCATAACATGCAGCATGCAAAGGATCATTTTCGGGTATTTTTACCTTGTTGGCTGAATTTGAACTTGGGACCAGTAAAGGAAACAGCCACTCCAAGAAAGAAGCACCAACCAAGCTTGTGGATACCTTTTCATAGCTGCAAGCAGTACTTTCTGTATCAGAAACTGGCGAACCAGGACTTTGCAGCTGTCTGTGTTCGATAATTTTCCATGGAATCTGTGTTTCTTCAACAGGAACAGCACGGGTAAGTTCCACGGTCTGTATAATGTTAGTGAACTATGACTGCTGTCATGTTCTTGCGGAAGTTGCAGGAGCTATAAGGGACAGGAAAACAACGCACACATAGAAATAGAGACAAAGATTTACGTGGTTCGGCAAAACTCTCATACGTCCACGGAGCACACACACTTCACTATATCAAATATGAAGGGATTACAAGAGGAGTACAAACTCACAACTCTCGGAGAAGGAGCAAACTTGCTCAACTCAACTCAAAATCTCTCAATCACACTTTGCTCTCTCTCAAAGCTTACTAAACTTTTGATTTGTGTTGTGATTACAAATGAGCAATTCTTGCCATTTTATAGCCCAAAAACTTGGTGTGAAACCAAGAACAAATATGGTGTGAAATGAAGAGTTTAGTCATCATTTTGCTTTCAAATTGTAGGCTTCAAACTTGGCATGATCTTTGAATTCAAACTTGATGGATTTTTCAAAGTTGGTGGATGTTCAAACTTAATTCTTGTTCAAACTTCAACAATCTCCCACTTGAAGGCTGATTAAAATCTGTCTTCATACCTTGATCAGTGGTGTGCTCGACCTCGTCTTCATCCTTGAAGACCAACTGAAGTTGTACATAACTTCAGTTTGTCCATGGTGACAACCTTTGTTAACATATCCGCTGGATTCTTACTGCCCTGGATTTTCTCGACTTTCAATACACCTTCCTCTAACAAGGATCTGATGAAGTGATAACGTAATCCAATGTGTTTTGTTCTTGAATGGAATGCTGAATTTTTCGGTAGATGAATCGCACTCTGACTGTCACTGTACAGTACATTCTTTACTTGATTGAATCCTAATTATGTTAACAATCCTTGTAACCATATCATTTCCTTGCTAGCTGATGTGTGTGAAACGTACCGCAAGTGTACGGTGTCAAGTTTTAGTATAGAATTTTAAAATACGGATGTCGAACCCACAGGGATTGAAAATTAAGTTACACCAAGTACTGTAATTAGAATAGTCTCGACTTTATTTAGATAACCGATAGCATGATTATTAAATTAATCTACTAAAATAAAATAAAAGATTAACAAGATGGTAATTTAAGTGGAGAAAATCAATGAGAACGGATTCTAGAGGTTCGACTTCACTCAACTATCCACTATGTCGTGTTTTCCTAGTTTACTAGCCGAGAATTCTTATTTGTTTCTACTCCCCCTCCCGGGTGTTAAGCAGAAGTAATTATCTAACATTAATCTTGATATCCCTATCTAAGATTAATTATCAAACAATTGTAAAAGCGCAGTAATTCTTGTGACGACTTCTATGGAGTTATAGGCCTTCCGAACAATATAACTACCACGATATGAATTCCTTCTTTCCTATTCACAACCCCCTCTCCCGAGTGATAGATCACGAATATGGAATCATTCAATCCATGGCCAGTAGATTAAAGCATTAAGAACAGGAAAACATAAATAAACCATATGAAAAACCATTGACATAATTTCAAGTCAAGATCCGTCTAACCCTAGAATAATAAATTAGTTCATGAATACATTAAATAAACACATAGACATGTTCTTAATCATCATAAACATAAAGGAAGAGATAATCAAACGAATTGAATGATGGCCCTCCGTCCCCGGTAATTGCCGTCGTCTTCTCCGTTGTCAAAATCTATGCCCTTCGGTGTAAGCGCGCCGCCTCGAATGATCTCCTCCCCTTCTCTTTAGCTCTCGGTCGTGTACTGCCTTCTCACGCTGCTCTTGTTTTTTTTGTCCAGAAAATATTTACGTCAATTCCTTCTTCGTTTCCGTGCAATCAACTAAGGAAAGTCTCCAAAATTGCCAAAATTCATCAGGCGTAATTACGCCTCCGAAGTGGCGTAGTTACGCCTGTCGACGTGTCCAAAGTCTGGCTTCCCGCGTGACTGGCGTAATTACGCCTCAAAAGTGGCGTAATTACGCCACTTAAAATTCTTCAAAATCACAATTGCCGTGAGCTAGGCGTAGTTACGCCTCACATCAGGCGTAGTTACGCCTCAAGAAATTCTTTTAAAAGCTCAAATGCCGTAGCTTAGGCGTAGTTACGCCTCAAGACAGGCGTAATTACGCTTGTTGCTTTGGTTCAAAGTGTAGATTTTTGGCTTCAATTCATCCGTTCCTTCCGTCATTTGCACCCTTTTAGTCCACAAAACATGTAATTACCTGGATTCCTGCAAAACAACACATAACAAAACCAAAAGCGTAATTCTGATCGAAAACTAACACTAAATCATGCAAAACAAGAAGAAATATAAGTGTATAAAATACACTTATCAAACCCCCTAAACTTAAACTTTTGCTAGTCCCGAGCAAAACAACACAAAAACTAAACAAAAACAAATCAAAACTAAACTGACACGAAAACAAATCAAAACTAAACTGACACGAAAAGACACACAAAACAAAGTTGTAAAACATTCCAATTGTGTAGGCCTCAGAAGTATTCAGACATGCATATCATTTTCTCAAGAATTCTCACGTGTGTGTGTGCTACCATTTCCATGTAATCATTAAAGCAATCTTAACTCACCCAAATCAATAGGACTTTGCAAGGTATAGGTTCAAATTGCATTGTTAAAAAACAGAGTGTATTTTGATGAATGCTAACAATGCATCAAGACTAGGTAATGAGATGCTCATATGTGAATGTCAAAACCATGTTTATTACAAGTGTTTCTCGAGTGTCATAGGTTCACTATTCATAACCTTCTCCACTAGTATATTAGACAAATGTGGCTTGGTCAATAGGTCTTAATAAGCTTGTAACGTTAGGCTTTGGCTCATGGCTTCAATAAAAGGAAAGATAGTCAAAGCAAGAGAGTAAGTTGAAATTATAATCAATTTGCGCATTCTCATCCCGCTTTCGACTCCTTCTATTGATGATTCATCAATTTTCTTTTCATTTCAATTCATCCTCTTTTCTCATCCCCCTCATCATTATTCACCTCATTATTTTTCTCTTTTTTTTTTTTAAATTTTTTTTTTTTTCGTTACTCCACTTCTCATTTTCGATTAAGATCGTAGGAGTTATTTGAACTTTTACAGCGCAATAGAAGTTTACTCCCTTGAGGGTAGGAAATAGTGTATAAGCTTCAGCAAGGTGGTCAATGTGGGATTTTGAAATGATGCCGAATGGGGGTTATTATGTGCCTAAGCACATGCCATTCGATTTTCAATAAGCTCAAAAGGGTGACTACAGATGAAAATGATGTATTTTGGTGGCTTCAAAGGCTCAAACGATAAAAAAAATTGCCTAAATCATTCCTAAGCCACATATGTCTGTATTTCGCCTCAAAGATTACTATAGTAAGTTCTATACTACTCTCAATTCACAAATAACTTACATGATTTGACCAATGTGCTCAGTTGCATCTGAAAACCATGGTAATATCAGAGAAAATTTGAATGAGATTCTAAATGATATTGCAAACAATTCAATCCTCATTCTTTTACATTTAAGCTCAAAGGGGCTACTATGGCAAATTTATATGAAAGAATCAAGGCCCAAATTATCAAGAATTGCCTATATCATTTTTGTGTTCGTTCAAATCATCATTGATTAATCAAATGGTCATGGGTTCTAGTGCAAGAATATGTGAGAACTCAAGAGCAACATGAAAACATGAAAATTTTAAAATTTTCCACAAATCAACTCAATTTTTCATCATTGGCCTCAACTGACTCGTAATACAACTTATGACACTCAAAACTCAACAGACTCTAAATCAAGACAAACCAATCAAAATAAGGAAAACAAACACACAAAAGCAACAGAAATCCAAGTAGTTTGACTAGTTCAAAGTACCCCCCTAAACTTAGAAATGTGCATTGTCCTCAATGCATACACATGAAGGAATAAATAGAACGATGCACATACCTAATCGATGACCGTCAGTGGTCATCGTCATCCATATCGTCGGGGGCGGTTGTGGAAAAAGTGCTGGCTGGAAAGTCGGCGGCAATCCTTAGATTAAGAACTTTCGATTTGGTTGGCTAAGCTAGACCACTTTGTTGCAACCCCCCTAAACTTGCTTCCTTGCACCAGTCGACTCCAAAAACCTGCAATTAATCGATAAAAATATGGACTTTAGAGGTGGGATATCATAATTAAGAGAGATTGAGGAGAAAAAAATCAAAATTGAAAATTTGAGGGGAAGAGGACGCGAGGCGTAATTACGCCGCTGGAGAGGCGTAATTACGCCTCGCCTACGGCTTTTTAAAATTTTCTGAAAATTGACAGGCGTAATTACGCCACAAAGAGGCGTAGTTACGCCTGTCCTACGGCATCCCACAATTTTTTTTTTTTTAAAAAAAAATAAAATAAGGATACAGGATTCGGGTTGCCTCCCGATTAGTGCTTAGTTATAGTCCTCGGCCCGACTGTCTTCCATCCATTCACTTAGGCTCGCTCAGGTGAACCTCGTCCACGTCTCTTACTTCTTCTCCAAAATAATGCTTCAAACGCTGCCCATTTGCTTGAAATGTGTGACCGTCATCGCATTTCAGTTCAATTGCTCCATATGGGGTCACTTTCTCAATGGTGAACGGCCCAGACCATCGTGACTTCAACTTTCCTGGAAATAGTCGGAGACGAGAGTTATATAGTAGCACTTTCTGACCAGGAATGAACTCTCTTCTTACGATTTGCTTGTCATGCCAATTCTTCGTTCGTTCCTTGTAAATCTTAGCATTTTCGTACGCTTCATTACGAAACTCATCCATCTCAGTGAGCTGTAGCAACCGTTGCTCACCAGCAGCCTTCAAATCAAAGTTCAGCTTCTTTATGGCCCAAAAAGCCCGATGTTCCAACTCGACCGGTAAGTGGCATGCTTTCCCAAAGACTAGATGATATGGGGACATCCCTATGGGAGTTTTGAATGCGGTTCGGTATGCCCATAATGCATCATCCAATTTCAGAGCCCAATCCTTTCGGTTAATACTGACAGTCTTTTCAAGAATTAGCTTAATTTCTCGGTTAGAAATTTCGGCTTGGCCATTAGTCTGTGGATGATAAGCCAATGCAATCTTATGCCTCACAGTGTACTTCGTCATCAAAGCACTGAAGATCTTGTTACAGAAGTGAGACCCTTCATCACTGACAATCGATCTCGGAGTACCAAACCGTGTAAAGATGTTCTTTTGCACGAACTTGACCACGACCTGAGCGTCATTAGTCGATGTGGCAATCGCTTCAACCCACTTAGAAACATAGTCCACTGCTAACAGAATATAGGACTGTCCACAAGATGGTGGGAAGGGGCCCATGAAATCAATACCCCATACATCGAAGATTTCTAATTCCAAGATATTTGTCAACGGCATCTCATGGCGTTTAGAAATATTACCAATGCGCTGACAACGATCACACGTCTTCACCAAAGTATAACTGTCTCGATGTAGCTCTGGCCAATAGAAACCCGATTGAAGCACTTTTGCTGCTGTCCTTGCTGCTCCAAAATGTCCTCCATAAGGTCTGGAGTGACACTTTTCAAGAATCTCTCTTGATTCCTCCTCAGTTACGCATCTCCGGACAATTTGGTCTGCACAGCGTCTGAATACATACGGTTCATCCCAGTAATAATTCTTCACATCATGAAAGAACTTATTCCTTTGCTGATAAGTGAGGTCTGGAGGCAATATACCACACGACAAATAATTAGCAAAATCAGCAAACCACGGGGTTTTAGTACATACCTCAAAGAGATGTTCATCAGGAAAGTTCTCTTGTATGACTCCATGATCCATTCGATCCTCCAACTCCAAACGAGATAAGTGATCCGCTACTTGGTTTTCACTGCCCTTTTTATCCAAGATCTCGAAATCAAACTCTTGTAGCAACAAGATCCATCTAATCAACCGGGGTTTTGCATCCTTCTTGGCAAAAAGATAACGAATCGCTGCATGATTTGTGTAAACTATGACCTTTGTCCCGATCAGATATGCTCTAAATTTGTCGAATGCATACACCACAGCTAGCATCTCTTTCTCGGTGGTCGTGTAATTCTGTTGGGCTCCATCAAGAGTTCTACTTGCATAGTAGATCGCCCTAAAAATCTTGTCTCTCTTTTGCCCCAAAACTGCTCCCACAGCATAATCGCTGGCATCACACATTAAAACAAATGGCTCCTTCCAATCCGGCACTATGATGATTGGTGCAGATATAAGTGCTTTCTTTAGCCTGTTAAATGCCTGCAAACACAAATCATCAAAGATAAAAGGTGAGTCTTTTTCTAACAAATTACACAAGGGCTTAGCTATTTTAGAAAAATCTTTAATAAAACGGCGATAAAACCCGGCATGTCCAAGGAAGCTCCTAATAGCCTTCTCATTGTTCGGAGGTGGAAGCTTCTCAATTGCAACCACTTTTGCTCTATCCACTTCAAGTCCTTGAGATGACACCTTATGGCCAAGGACAATACCCTCTTGCACCATAAAGTGACATTTCTCCCAATTTAACACGAGGTTCTTTTCTTGGCAGCGCTGTAACACAAGAGATAGGTTATGCAAACAATGATCAAAAGAGGAACCAAATACCGAAAAGTCGTTCATGAAGACTTCAAGAATCTCCTCCACCATATCTGAAAATATCGCCATCATGCACCGTTGAAAAGTAGCAGGTGCGTTGCATAAACCAAAAGGCATTCTTCTAAACGCAAAGGTGCCATATGGACAGGTAAACGTTGTCTTCTCTTGATCCTCGGGGTCTATGGCAATTTGATTGTATCCTGAATAGCCATCTAAGAAACAGTAATAATAATAACCGGCTAACCTGTCAAGCATCTGATCAATAAATGGAAGAGGGAAGTGGTCCTTCCTTGTGGCCTTGTTGAGTTTCCTATAGTCAATGCAAACTCGCCACCCCGTCACAGTTCGAGTTGAGATCAACTCATTATTTTCATTTCTTACCACTGTCATCCCTCCTTTCTTTGGCACAACCTGTACTGGGGAAACCCATGCACTATCTGAAATAGCATAAATAATCCCAGCATTTAACAATTTAAGCACTTCTGCTTTTACTACCTCCTTCATTGCTGGATTTAACCGCCTTTGATGATCAATGGAAGGAATGAAGGAATCCTCCATAGGTATTTTATGCATGCACAAAGACGGGCTAATCCCCTTGATATCAGAAATCGACCAACCCAAAGCAGATTTATATGTCCTCAATACACGTAATAATTTATCCTTCTCTAAAGAACAAAGAGATGAAGATATAATTACCGGGTATGTCGAATTCTCACCCAAGAATGCATAAGTAAGGTGGGCCGGTAGTTCTTTCAGTTCCGAGCTCGCTTTTGTATCTTCTTTGACTGATGTATCTCGTACATCTTCCTCTTTTCCAGTAGTGTTGTTCTCCTTAGGCAAGCTCTTAAGTGCTTCTACTTGCTCAGCAAGATCAGGTTCAGTTGCATCCACTTTCATAATAGAGTTGACCATGCAATTCTCCAATGGATCCTCCGGTATTGCTCCTACTTCAAAGTTATGCACACATGAGTCAATAACATCCAAAAACTTGCAAGTACTTACCTCGTCAGGTCCCTTGAGAGCCTTGTAAATATTGAACATGACTTCTTCTCCTCCAACTCTCAAGGATAATTCTCCTCTTTGGACATCGATAAGTGCCCTGCCTGTTGCTAAGAATGGTCTCCCCAAAATTAATGGAACATCTCCATCTTCCTCCATGTCTAGAACCACAAAATCTGCAGGGAAAATAAATTTGTCCACTTTCACAAGCACATCTTCAATTATCCCTCTAGGATATGTGAGAGACCTATCCGCCAATTGCAATGTGATTGTAGTAGGCTTCACTTCACCAAGCCCTAAACTCCTGAAAACAGATAAAGGCATTAAATTAATACTTGCACCTAAATCACATAACGCCCTATTAAATGTAGAACTACCAATAATACAAGGAATAGTAAAACTCCCTGGATCTTTCAATTTTTGTGGTAGCTTCTTTTGAAGGATTGCACTGCATTCTTCTGTGAGATTCACGGTTTCAAATTCCTCAAGCTTCCTCTTTCTTGCCATTATATCCTTCATAAACTTTGTATAATTAGGCATTTGTTGCAACGCCTCGGCAAAAGGAATATTTATGTGGATTTTCTTGAAAATCTCCAAGAATTTGGCAAACTGGTCATCTATAGCCTTTTTCCTGAAACGTTGAGGATATGGAAGTGTAGGCTTGTACATAGGAAGCTTTTCCGGTAATGTGGCTTGCTTCTCCTTTTCAACTTCTTTAGGGGTTTCAACCTGAATTTGAGTCTCCTCAACAGATGGCTCATCAACATGTGCTGGTTCTACATCCCCAAGTTCTTTACCACTTCTCAATGACACGGCCTTGCACTGCTCCCTTGGGTTCACTTCGGTGTTGCTAGGAAATGATCCTCTTTGTTGGTTGTTCATGGCATTAGCAAGCTGCCCAATTTGCACCTCAAGAGATTTCATTGTAGCACCCATGTTGTTCATGTGACCCTCAATCGTATCAAGCCTCGACTCATTCTTCTCAAGCCTCAATTTCGAACTTTGAACCAAAGTGTTCACCAAATCTTCAAATGAAGGTTTACCTTCATTCTTTTGTGGAGCATATCCAGGTGGTGGATTCAGAGCACTATTGTTGTTGGCATATGAGAGTCTATCATTGTTGTGGAACCCTTGTTGATACGGATTGCTTCGGTAGTTATTATTGTTGTTGGGATACCGATTGTTTATGAACTGAACGTGCTCTTGCTCTGCTTCCCTTGACAACTCCATTCCAGCTGCAGCGGCGGCTAATTCAATAGTAGGTGGTGCTCCTTGCTTGGTCAGAGCTGCTACCTGCGTGGTTAGTGCAGACAGTTGTGCAGTAAGAGTACTAAAATGATCAACCTCATACATACCTATGGGTTTCCTTGCCATGGCTCGCTCACTGGGCCACTGGAAGCTGTTAGCCGACATCTCCTCAAGTAATTCAAAGGCAGCATCTGCAGTCTTAGAAAATAGTGTTCCTCCTGCGGCAGCATCCACAATGATCCTAGTTGGTCCATTCAACCCATTGTAAAATAACTGAATCTGCACCCAACTTTCATAGTTATGTTGTGGGCACCTCCTCAATAAATCCTTGAATCGCTCCCATGCCTCGTATAGTTGTTCAGAATCAATTTGTCTGAACGTACTGATTTCAGTTCTCAGTTGAGCTGACTTAGCTGGTGGGAAAAACTTCGAGAGAAATTTCGATGCCATTTCCGCCCAAGTGTTAATACCATTATTTGGAAGAGATTGTTGCCAGCTCCGTGCATGGTCCCTAAGAGAGAAAGGGAACAATCGCAGTCTCACAGTATCTTCTGGAACACCATTCATCTTCACAGTATCAGCTATCTCCAAAAATATCCTCAAATGCAAGTTGGGGTCTTCAACAGGGGACCCACCAAACTGATTCTGTTGCACCATACTTATCAATGCCGGCTTAAGTTCAAAGTTGTTGGCATTGATAGTCTGACGAGCTATCCCAGAGTAATTGTTGTTGACCAACGGTTTGAAATAATCTCTGATTGCCCTTTGAGGTTCAACAAGTTGTGGAGGTGGTTCGATGTTGTCTCTATTTGCAGCCATTTCTATCAATTCCTCCCTTCTCTTCTCAGTCTTCTTGCAGTTCTCTCGATCTCAGGATCAAACAGTAACGATTCAGGAGTAGTGTACTTTCGCATGCACTGCAAAAAATTCAGAAAAGACAAAATTCACTCCAAAATAAAATGAATAAAAGCTCTAAATTAAAACCAAGATTAATTGGTACAGTATCAGATTGTACGAAATAAATCAATCCCCGGCAACGGCGCCAAAAACTTGATGTGTATGAAACGTACCGCAAGTGTACGGTGTCAAGTTTTAGTATAGAATTTTAAAATACGGATGTCGAACCCACAGGGATTGAAAATTAAGTTACACCAAGTACTGTAATTAGAAGAGTCTCGACTTTATTTAGATAACTGATAGCATGATTATTAAATTAATCTACTAAAATAAAATAAAAGATTAACAAGATGGTAATTTAAGTGGAGAAAATCAATGAGAACGGATTCTAGAGGTTCGACTTCACTCAACTATCCACTATGTCGTGTTTTCCTAGTTTACTAGCCGAGAATTCTTATTTGTTTCTACTCCCCCTCCCGGGTGTTAAGCAGAAGTAATTATCTAACATTAATCTTGATATCCCTATCTAAGATTAATTATCAAACAATTGTAAAAGCGCAGTAATTCTTGTGACGACTTCTATGGAGTTATAGGCCTTCCGAACAATATAACTACCACGATACGAATTCCTTCTTTCCTATTCACAACCCCCTCTCCCGAGTGATAGATCACGAATATGGAATCATTCAATCCATGGCCAGTAGATTAAAAGCATTAAGAACAGAAAAACATAAATAAACCATATGAAAAACCATTGACATAATTTCAAGTCAAGATCCGTCTAACCCTAGAATAATAAATTAGTTCATGAATACATTAAATAAACACATAGACATGTTCTTAATCATCATAAACATAAAGGAAGAGATAATCAAACGAATTGAATGATGGCCCTCCGTCCCCGGTAATTGCCGTCGTCTTCTCCGTTGTCAAAATCTATGCCCTTCGGTGTAAGCGCGCCGCCTCGAATGATCTCCTCCCCTTCTCTTTAGCTCTCGGTCGTGTACTGCCTTCTCACGCTGCTCTTGTTTTTTTTGTCCAGAAAATATTTACGTCAATTCCTTCTTCGTTTCCGTGCAATCAACTAAGGAAAGTCTCCAAAATTGCCAAAATTCATCAGGCGTAATTACGCCTCCGAAGTGGCGTAGTTACGCCTGTCGACGTGTCCAAAGTCTGGCTTCCCGCGTGACTGGCGTAATTACGCCTCAAAAGTGGCGTAATTACGCCACTTAAAATTCTTCAAAATCACAATTGCCGTGAGCTAGGCGTAGTTACGCCTCACATCAGGCGTAGTTACGCCTCAAGAAATTCTTTTAAAAGCTCAAATGTCGTAGCTTAGGCGTAGTTACGCCTCAAGACAGGCGTAATTACGCCTGTTGCTTTGGTTCAAAGTGTAGATTTTTGGCTTCAATTCATCCGTTCTTTCCGTCATTTGCACCCTTTTAGTCCACAAAACATGTAATTACCTGGATTCCTGCAAAACAACACATAACAAAACCAAAAGCGTAATTCTGATCGAAAACTAACACTAAATCATGCAAAACAAGAAGAAATATAAGTGTATAAAATACACTTATCACTAGCCTCAGTCACAGCTACATACTCAGCTTCTGTAGTTGATAGAGCTACAATCTTTTGTATCTGCGATATCCAACTAACTGCTGTGCTTCCCACTGTGAATACATAACCCGTAGTACTTCTTCTACGATCGATTTCGCCAGCAAAGTCTGCATCTACGTAGCCTTGGATTTTTGTTTCTCCCTTTCCAAATACTAAACATTTATCTTTAGTACCTCGTAGATACCTCATGATCCATTTCACTGCTTGCCAGTGGGTCTTTCCAGGATTTGACATAAATCTGCTAACAGCTCCCACTGCATGGCCAATATCTGGTCTTGTACAGACCATGGCATACATAAGACTTCCAATGGTTGATGCATAGGGAACCTGAGCCATGAAGTTTCTCTCCTCATCTGTCTTCGGAGACTGATCTTTGGATAACTTGAAGTGACTGCCCAAGGGCGTACTTACTGCCTTAGCATCACTCATGTTGAACCTGTTCAACACACGGTTGATGTACTCAGCCTGAGATAACTGCAATGTACCTTTTTGCTTCTCTCTGGTGATCCGCATCCCAAGAATCTGTTTAGCTGGACCAAGATCTTTCATGTCAAACTCATTTGACAGTTGCATCTTCAACTTCTTGATCTCGTCCATGTCTGGTCCTGCTACCAACATATCATCGACATAAAGTAGCAAGATGATATAACTGGACTCATACTTCTTGTAGTAGCAACAATGGTCA
Organism: Haberlea rhodopensis; assembly: GCA_907163345.1. Taxonomy (NCBI): domain Eukaryota; kingdom Viridiplantae; phylum Streptophyta; class Magnoliopsida; order Lamiales; family Gesneriaceae; genus Haberlea; species Haberlea rhodopensis. The sequence continues at coordinate 11,918,447 of CAJQUN010000010.1, forward strand.
GCATTACACTTGTGGAATCCTTGCCTCTGCATGAAACCATCGAATTTCTTATACCATTGTCGAGGGGCTTGTTTTAGACCATACAAGCTCCTCCGAAGCCTACAGACAAGATTTTCCTTTCCTATCTCTGAGAATCCTTCTGGTTGTTGCATATAGATCTCTTCATCCACATCACCGTGGAGAAAAGCAGTTTTCACATCTAGTTGTTCCAGGTGTAGTCCTTGAGCAGCAACAATGCTCAACACCGACCGAATAGTGGTTAGCTTCACTACTGGTGAAAAAATGTCGGTGTAATCAATTCCTTCTTTCTGTTGGAAACCTTTGACTACTAACCGGGCCTTGAATCTTCTTGATCCATCACTTTCTTCCTTCACACGATACACCCATTTGTTGTGAGGGGCTTTCTTTCCTTTTGGTAGCTTCGTTAGCTCCCAAGTGTTGTTGGAGATAAGAGACTGCATTTCATCTTTCATTGCAAACTCCCACTTGCCAGCATCCTTCTGTCTGACATGCTTCATCGTAGCATTCAGGCTCTCCTCCATCTGTAAGCAATAGATAATTCATATACCTTCTGTTTGGTATATGAGGTCGAGATGATCTTCTCAATGCGGGAGGACTCTGAACCTGCGGTTCACCAGACTGCTCTCCACTGCCCTGCGTTTCGAGTTCCTCCGGATCTAAAATCGGATTTTCATGATGTGACATACTATTCTCTGGCACACCATCCTGTTCAACATAGACAGGATCACTCATTGACTCACGAGTGCTCGTTGTGTGTATGTCTTTGTACATAGCCTTTTCATTGAAGATAACATCCCTACTGCGGATTATCTTTTTGCTCTCATCATCCCATATGCGATATCCAAATTCATTATCGCCATAACCGATGAATGTGCATTTCTTGGATTTGGGATCAAGCTTACTCCTGCTTTGATCACTGATATGTACAAATGCAGCACAACCGAAGATTTTAAGATGTGAGAGTTTTACTTCTTTTCCACTCCATACTTCTTCGGGTATCATGTGCTCTAATGGAACAGATGGCCCTCGGTTGATCAAGTAAGCTGCTGTATTGATTGCTTCTGCCCAGAACTGCTTTGGTAGACCTGACTGTATACGCATACTTCGGGCTCTTTCAGTCAACGTTCGATTCATACGCTCAGCTACACCATTGTGTTGAGGCGTACTTGGCACGGTTCTCTCCATTCGGATCCCATGTTCGAAGCAGAATTTCTTGAATCTGGTGTCTGTGTATTCACCACCATTGTCTGTTCTGAGACATTTGATCTTAAGACTTGTCTCATTTTCAACCATAGCTTTCCATCTTTTGAAAGTATCAAATACTTCGACTTCTGCCTTAGAAAGTAAACCCATACCTTCCGAGAGTGATCATCGATAAATGTCACGAAGTAATATTTTCCACCAATGGATGAGATAGTGGCTGGTCCCCAAACATCAGAGTGAATGAATTCTAGTTTTTCCTTCTTCGGTGTTCTGCCACTTGTCTGAAAACTGACCCTCTTTTGTTTGCCATATATGCAATCTTCACACATGTCAATTTCTATTGACTGGAGGACTGGTAGTTTTCCCTTGGAATGCATAATCTTCATTCCTTTCTCACTCATGTGGCCGAGTCTCTGGTGCCACAAACTAGGGCTTTCTTTGATTGCTGCAACTGCAATTGAACAGCGTGCTCCTACTGTCGTGTAAAGAGTACCACTCTTATTGCCTCGAGCAATTATCATTGCACCTTTTGAGATCTTCCAAGTATCACCGTGAAAGACTGTTGTATAACCTTCACTGGCCAACTGACCAACTGAGATTAAGTTCTTTCTCAGATCGGGAATATTCCTGACATCCTTCAGCTCCCATACAGACCCGTTCAACTTGATCTTTATGATACCTTTACCAACAATCTCGCAAGATTGTTCATTACCAAGGTAGACTTTACCAAGGTTTCCGGGGACATATTTCTCGAAGAGTTCTCTTTGCGAAGTAGCATGGAATGATGCTCCGGAGTCTAACACCCAAGACTCTTCCTTGCACTCTAAAGAGCATATTAATGCATCATCTCTAGAAGCAACGTTTGCTTCTGCCTTCGCCTCCTGATTTTTCGGTGCATTTTTGCACTGATTTTTATAATGTCCGGGTTGCCCGCATTTCCAACACTCGATAGTCTTTGAGTTCTGAGAATTTTGGGGATTCCTAGATTTGGACCTCCTGTCCTTTGATCTTCCTCGGTAGTTTGATCTGTCGCGTCCATTTCCTCTGGTTCTTCCTCTTGATTCTATAGACAAAGCTGAAGAGGACGACGTCTCACTTAACGCTCTCCTTCGGATTTCTTCGCTAAGAACAAGATCACGAACATTGTCAAATTTTAATTTAGTGGTTCCCGACGAGCTACTCACTGCTGTGACCGTAGCATTCCAACTTTCAGGTAGAGAAGACAAAAGTATCAATGCTCGTACTTCATCATCAAATTCAATCTCAACTGAGCTCAGTTGAGTTGTAATTGTATTAAGCTCATTGAGATGTTGAGCCACTGATGCGCCTTCCGTCATCCGAAAGTTGAACAATCGTCTCATCAGGTGTACTTTATTTGAGGCTGACGGCTTTTCGTACATACTGGTGAGAGCCTTCATGAGACCTGCTGTGGTCTTTTCTTTTGCAATATTGAAAGCAACATTGCGGGATAATGTCAAGCGGATTACTCCAAGAGCTTGTCTATCGAGGATTTTCCAATCTTCATCTGACATTGTTTCTGGCTTCTTTTCTTCAAGAGGTTGATACAATTTTTTCTGATACAAATAGTCCTGTATTTGCATTTTCCAGAATCCAAAATCTGCACCATCGAACTTTTCGAGTTTTAACTTCCCTTCGTCTGCGGCCATTGCTCCTGATACTTTGATGAAGTACTTGAATAGTACACGCTAAGTAAGCTCACAGGAAAGAGAGAATCTCGATCTTTCCTAGACAGAGCTTCAAGATTCTCAGGAAAATTGGTGGGGTCACACCGGTCCCACTTAAATACCGATTTTCCTAGACAGAACCTCCTTAGTCAATACGTATTCGCCTACCACACCAAAGCGCTCTCCAGCAAAATGACCATGGCTCTGATACCAGTTGTTAGTGAACTATGACTGCTGTCATGTTCTTGCGGAAGTTGCAGGAGCTATAAGGGACAGGAAAACAACGCACACATAGAAATAGAGACAAAGATTTACGTGGTTCGGCAAAACTCGCCTACGTCCACGGAGCACACACACTTCACTATATCAAATATGAAGGGATTACAAGAGGAGTACAAACTCACAACTCTCGGAGAAGGAGCAAACTTGCTCAACTCAACTCAAAATCTCTCAATCACACTTTGCTCTCTCTCAAAGCTTACTAAACTTTTGATTTGTGTTGTGATTACAAATGAGCAATTCTTGCCATTTTATAGCCCAAAAACTTGGTGTGAAACCAAGAACAAATATGGTGTGAAATGAAGAGTTTAGTCATCATTTTGCTTTCAAATTGTAGGCTTCAAACTTGGCATGATCTTTGAATTCAAACTTGATGGATTTTTCAAAGTTGGTGGATGTTCAAACTTAATTCTTGTTCAAACTTCAACATATAAGACCATTGGCCAGAAGGGAAGGAGCTGAGCTGAAGGCGTCATCGGTTTTAAAACTGCATATTTCGAGATCCGAATCAGACAACACATCCATTTCATAATCATATTGGTGATCAATCCATTGTATTCGCCACCATCACCACGATCCAAGTTGTAGCTTGAAGGGGATGGAGTTAAAATCTGCGGGAGTGGTGTACCAGGCTCTCTTCCCAACCGAAAGGGACGGATACAACGAGCTTAACAGGCACTTCGACGGGCTTAATTGGTGGAGTAGTTGGTTTCCAATCTCTTTTCGGTGTCCCTGGTCTCTCTTCCCACAGGAATGGAACAGAAATGAACTGTCCATCTCTTTTCCTTTCAATCTTGGAGTTTTGTCTTTCTGCCAATTTAATTCATTTTGACATTTGCAACAGCACCATTTGTTTGAAGAAATCAGGCTTACCTAATGTTTGATTTGAATAATAACTTGGGACTACTTATTGGCTTTTTACCAATTTTGTTTATGTAGCGGGCTTTGTGTTGGAAACTTTCTCCTTCGTGATTCTTGAACGGATGGTTTGGTGATTCTAAGAAAGTTTTATGGGACAAAGTGAAATTTTAGCCGACACCCTCTTCTTCTAAATTTCAAATTCATAAACTTTTTTGTAAAAAAATTAAATTTGAAACGAGTGTTCAACTCTTATTAACTCCTGTTTTTTTCTATAAAATAACGTAGGATCAAACACTAGCCGTTTTACCAAAGTTAGCTGGTGGTAACGGTACAACTTAAATCTTTTAAACCGTATAGCAGCACAACACAAGCACCACGTTTCGATCGATCACAAAGTAAGGGCAATTATTGAACCCCAACAATCATCCTCCCAATAATTGCACTCATTGCAACTCGTGAGAACCGAACACGTGACATTGGCTCTGATACGAATTATAGGATTAAGCGCTTGCCGCTTTACCAAAAACTATAGTTGGTGGTAACAGTGCAATTTAAATCTTTTAAACCGTACAGCAGCACAAATATCACGTTTCGATCGATCACAAAGCAAGAGCAATGGTTAAACCCCAACAAATAAGAAAAAAATTGATTGCCGGTGATAAGAATTTGGATGAGAAAATAATAGATCATAGAGTTAGCATGTTATGTCATAGCTTAAATACATGCCATTTTGACTTATTGCATTAAAAATGGACAAAACTATCTTTCATATTAGTTTTTAATTCTATAATAAAAATATACAGTTTTAAAATATTATTTTTCATCAACTTTTTTTTTTATTTCGATAAAAAATCATACTAAAAAACTAATATTATACATCATAACATTAACTAATCACCTAATCTTGTAACTTAAACCTCGTATTAAATTTTATTACACTCATTATTAAGCACTTCTTTAGATAGATAGTCAAATAGTACATGAGAATCAAATATAAATCTTTTATTTTTTAAAAAAAAATAAAAGATTGTTTTTACCTCATATTTTATTTTCCATAACATAATATGCAATTGAAATATAATTCCATAAAAAATCCTTCCTCAAATAGATAATAAATTTTTATTTCAATATAATTGGTATAAAAATATTTAGGAATATAAAAAAAAATTAAATGATTTAAATTTGTTCACCAATTTTAAATATATTGCTTTAATTTTTATTTTAAAAAAAAAACTATTTTTAAAATATTTTGTCTCAAGTCTCAACAATACAACATTAACGGAACTATAAAAAAAAATATGGGAATTTAGTAGTAGTTTGAAGGTTATATATGTGTCCTCGTTTGTCGAATGAAGATGGAGTCATGTTGGATACAATGAGAGAAAATAGTCGAGATAGAATATCAAATAAAAAATAGTTTGTTTCGAATTCTATGCTTACGAACATAATCACTTATCACTCAAACCACGACTTATTTCTACTGTTTTGCATAAACGATTTGAAACATGACCAGTAAGGTGGTGCAGCTTGCTTCATTAATGGCCACCGCGAAGCATCTGCAATCGTGTCTCGAGCTAAAGATGGACCGTTATATGCAAAATAGGTATGTTTCTTCATCATGACCATGGCAAGTTCACTGATTTCTTTCTCTTCAAATGAATTCTCCGCCATTAAACCAGAGCAAGCTTCGATTTCTTTGGCAGAAATAACGGCCACATTCTTCATTACACATCCAGGAATTGGTAATTCCACCATGTGCTCAAACCACATTTTTACGCAGAATTTTTCACGAAAGCCTGATGGCTTCTCCTTTTTCATATTAGCTATGCCTTCTTCTTCCAAATTAACACTTCCCTGCTTCATAGAATCTCCTGCTGAAACACTTTTTAAATTTGGAAGAATAGCAAGAAACTCTTCTAAGTGAAGATACCTCAACTTGAAATCACATATTTGTTTGTGAATCGAACCAAAGAAGGGATAACATTCCTCAATTCTGAATCCACGCGTGGGTTTGATGCCGGATACACGACTCTCGGCAGAAACGAAGATGAACCCAAATGAATCGGATTTCCACCTAACTAAAGGCTCAGACTGGCAGCAGCTGTTCGAATTAGTATTACGAAGAGAAAACTGAATAGTTGCAGACTCAACGCAACGAAGTTTCTTCAGAAAGTTTATAACTCCAGGTGGCCAAATAGGAGCCTTACCAAATGGACCAATTGCAGAAGAGATTTGCACAGAAACGAAGCGGGTTTCAAGAACATGTGTGGCAAAATACTTGGAGACCAAATAGCAAGTGCATAGGGATTTGACATCCACGAATTTTTCAAAAATTGAGATGATTAGTTCTGGTGGGAGACGATCGAAATGACTTTCACCTACACATAATTCAGAGGCCATACTGTGTGTTTCTTTCCTCTTCCAAAGGTTCAAAGCGATAAACTTATATATGTTTGTCTTCCCCTTGGATTTATAATTATGTAACTCAAAATTATTATTATTTTTTTTTTTTGGGATTGTGATTTTTTAGATCTTTTTTATGATATTTATTGATTTGGTGTATTTTTCGATAATTTTAATTGTGCAATTCAAATCTTTTTCTTATGGATTGTGATATTTAACTAATTTATAATTGATATTCAATTGATTGGTGATTTATTTTTTATGGTAATTGATTGATTTGGTGTATCTTATCAATGGTTCGATAATTTTAATTGTTCAACTAAAATATCTTTTCTTTCCTTATGGATTGTGATTTTTAACTAATTTATAATTGATAAATTGATTGGTGTATTATTTTTTATGTAATTGATTGATTTGGTGTATCTTATCAATGGTTCGACAATTTAATTGTTCAACTCAAATCTCTTTCCTTTTCTCATGGATTGTGATATTTAACTAATTTATAATTGATAAATTGATTGGTGTATTTTTATTTCACAAAAAACCCGAACTGAGCGATCGTAATAATTTTTTTTATGTGAAGAGGAAACCCTACTCTCTTTCTTTCCTTCCCTGTGTTTCATTTGCTGCATGATACATGATTTCAAGATTCCTATTCTCATTTTATGTTATATTATTATAATATTAAAGGATGACACGCGTTATCATAGAAAGATGCCACGTGTCTAACCTTTCCAAGCCATTTTGTGCACTTCTCAATAATATTTTGGCAATAGTTTCAAATAAAAGCTATAGATATCAACCTTTCCAAGCCATTTTGTGCACTTCTCAATAATATTTTGGCAATAGTTTCAAATAAAAGCTATAGATATCTTTCTTATCATCTTCATGTGAACAGCTCCTTCACTTAATTCTGACATTGTATGTAAAAGTTATTGTCAAAATACTAATATTTGTTACAATAAATAATTTATTCTGGACAAGTGATTTATTTTTAATCACAATCTGACAACATGATTACGTCATAATTCTCAATTATAATTTTATATAATTTTCCAGGGCATCACATAATAATGATATTTGTTGTGCTCTTTGAATTTGTTTACTTTGTTTATTATACTATTTGTTTATATATTGTTACCATGAAGATTAGTTTATAATGGTTGAACATTAAACTTCATTTTTTGTTTAAGATTGCCCTGAGTCTAAAATTGTATATCAATTAACTAGAGTTGTGACTCTCAGGATGTGCTTGAAACTTTTCATTTTGGGTTAGAGATGCTGAATGTGCATATCAGTTGCCCTTTATGACCTCTTTTGAAGTACAATGAAGTGATATTACCAATTTATTTATCAATGTCGAAGATTGCGTAAATTTTGCTAGGGTTGGTTAATATTTTTTAATCCATTTTGTATATAACAGTGTGTGTTGAAGGTTTATGTTGTCTCTTCTGTTTTCATGTCTTCCTGCTTTTTTAAACAATTTTCTAGCTACGATTATACAAATGTATAAATGCTCTAACATGGAACTGATTAGAAGATAATCTTAGAAATGTGAAGGAGTATTGTTCAAACAATTTTTCTTGCTCTGCTGATCTTAATAGGTGAATTAGCTATCTGCATATCTCTTTCTACAATATTATTTATTTTGTTATACACATGCAACGTGTGTGCGTTGTCCGTTAGTTAGGATTAAACGCTTACAATCATCTAAAAGTTCTAGCTGGTACCAGAGCACAATTTTATTTTCTTATAGTGGCATCATATACCCGTACTAAACGGCAGACGAACATGATGGCTGCACCACGTATATGCTAATGGGCCAAACTTGTTATACCTTAGACGACATATGACTGTATATTCGCACACGAACGCACAGAAGAATTGTTGGGTACACCACACCGAACAATATTAAATTTTATGGTTTAATCTAATTATATTATTAAAGATAAATTAATAATTTTTCAAGAAATCAATTATTTATTAAGAAATTTAGTTTCTTGTTGAATTTTATTTACCAATACCAATTTATAAAATTTAGTCTCAAATCATTAATTTAATTTGATAAACTTATATTAAAAATTAAATAAAATGATTTTTTAAGATAAACTGTTAATTTCTAGGATTTTTGGATATGAAATTTATATAATGTTATTTAGATTATTTTCTCTTATTAATATATTCAGTAAATCGTGCTACTCTCCTTTAATTTTTTGATATAAATACATCAATAATGACAAAATCTACTAACAAAAATTATATATAAGAAATTTGTAAATAGTTATCGAAATGTTAAAAATAATGGAATATTATTATATTTCTACATCAATAATGATAAAATCTACTGACAAAAATTATATATAAGATATTTGTAAATAGGCATCGAAATGTTTAAAATAATGGCACATTACTATTTCTATTTACAATTACGTAAATAAAGAAAGTAACAGAGGACCCCACAAAATCAAATCATAACTGTGTATTTAAACGACAGTCGCCATTTCTCCTCCTCTGCTTTTCAACGAACACGAAAAAACTCGCGAATTTCATTACAAAAAACAACAAACAGCTCAGATTCGTTCTTCGTCCTCCTCCTCAGCATCTAGGGTATTAAAATCTCCCCCAACTCCGCTGCGAAGCGGATTCAATGATTCCAATTGCATGAGATAAGGCGTTGTTTCACAAATTGCTGTGAAATTGAAATGGATTACGAAATGGAGGATTACATCGATGAGTTTTACTCGGAGGCTTCGGAAAATGATGAGGAATACGAGTTCGATGCGTCTCGGTTCTTCGATTTTACGAGGGCGGAGTTTGATTCTGAAATTGAGGAGGCTGAACGCTGGTTTGAAGTTTCCGGCGACTATCCCAACTCTCGTAAGCACTTTTTTTCTTTATATCGGTATTGAGAAGTGTTTTTTTGGTGACGAGGGCTGCATGCATGTTCTTATTTGAAAGAAGGCTTATGTATTAATGTACGAACATTTGGTTTTTAGGATTTTATAATTTTGACCATTCATGTTTTAATTTATAACATGGAAAGTTGAAAATGAATTGAAAACGTATTGATATGATCAATTTTGGCTTTTGTCATCATGAATGAAGAATGAGTGGTATTCATGATGTAATTGAATGAAATCTTTTTATTTCCTAAGTTTAAAGGACACGAAGAATTAATGTGAAACCCCACATCTTGCGTATATTGCAAAAGACTTAGACTTGCAAATGGATGATAAAGACTTGTATTAGGATGGGAGGACAAGACTTGCACTGCAAATGGGAAGGCTTGCAAGTAACTTGGGAAGAATGGCAAAAGACTTAGACTTGCATTATATATTTCCTCTATAAAATGTATCAAAAATTTCATTTGGGAACAAAGAAAATACTACCAAACAAAACTATTGTTTCTAGTTGTATTAGCAAGGAAAATGAAGATTTTGAATCCTTTTTGCAACCTTCATAATCTGTAAGTGGGTTTTTGTTATATTATCCTTTCATTTTGACAACGTATGTATGCTTAAACAATTCAGTCGAATATGTGGACTATTTTAAAAACTATGATATCATGAAAATTCTGAATATCGGGGAATAAGTGATATGCGAAGCAACGTGCTACGTTCGTGTGAACCACCTTTTGAACCAATTGGGCAAAGTGTTATACGCACGGGAGCCACCTCTATAATCCTTATGATTTGCAGATCGATCTAATCTAATTAGTATATGATATGTGTTCTGATATGATGCATTTTGTATGGCTCAAAGGAGCAAAATATGTTATATGTATTAATTCATATCAGTTTATGTTTTGATACCTGTTTCAAATTTTGTATAAGTATATGTTTTTGGAATATTCGATTGGTCCCGCTTGCTGAGTATTTTCTCAAATACTCATTAATTACATCCTCTCCCAGATAAAAGTGAGACAGATACCGAAGAAGAAGAAGAACAACATAATTTTTGGGGTTGGTGATCTACTGCAAAGATTTCGAGATTTTACATAATTACGCTTCCGCTAAACTCTATTAAGATTTAAGTTATGATTTTATTTTCAGTTGTAAAACATTTATGTTTATGGAATAAAAGACTAATAATATTTTAATTTCTATACTACGAGGCTTGTTTATATTCGGTGTCATCGATCCCGGTCTCGGGGCGTGACAATGAAACATTTAAAATAAAAGGCAGAAAAAGAGTTTTGAGTGGAGCTATATGAAGATTTATTATACTTCGGTTTTGTATTTGTCATGAAAAAATTCGCAATATTGCCTCTTGCTATTTTCAGTTGTGTTTTCTTATGTATTCAGCTTTTATCGTGAAGTTGAACTTGGAAAAATTATTAACTGTGGAAGCTGCACATGACAATACAAGTGCAAAAGTTAGCAGCAAGTCAGTTATTGATATCAGACATGGAGTTCCCGCGTCAAAAAAGAAGGCCAAAGGTATTAAAGGATTTCTACTGGTTTCCCGTATGACAATATTGAAGAATATCTGTAACTTTAATTGGTTAACGAAGTTTTTGTTGTTAATGTACAATCATGACTAAATCTAGCGGTAAGTAAAATAGCTATGTCAAATATAGAGATCATGCGGCGTAGAAGACTCATTATAAGACTGCTTCAGACATAAATGATTAAAATTACGGATTTTGATAATTAAAGGATTAAAATTAGAGTCATAAAAGATAAATGACCGAAATCGCTGACACAAAAAACATAGAGGACCAAAATCGCTGATTAAAAATCACGAGGACCAAAAATGCTAACCAATAAAACATAAAGGACCAAAAACGCATTTTACCCTCATTTATTTAATACTTGTCAATTTTCTGCCAAACTTGTGGTTTGGTACATTACATAAATATCTTCCTTTGTTTGAGTCTTCTTTAAGTTAAAAGGTCCACAAGGATTTTAATTCGCATTCTTGGACGTGTCTAACATTTTTTTCCCACTCATATTTTCATTTTGGTTTTGCAAATAATGACTTATTCACAGTTGATCTAAAGTTAAATCAGCGTCAATCATACACCATTTTTGAATTCTTTATGCATTATTCTCTTTTTATGGAAAAATGGAGCTTTTTGTTTCTCTGTAGGAAAATGCAGTCAAGTGCTTCATGATACCCCAAAAGCTGAAAAAATTTCTGCTTGTAAATTATTTCAAGCAAGGAGTTCAACCTTGATGAAACCTACAGCTAGTCATCTGGCAAAACAAAACAAAATGCAAGACATGAATTCCAGCTGCTCATGTACTAGGTAAATCTTTCCTTTAAGTTGTGAATATTTGTTTATTTAATAATTGTTGGACCATTCTTTCGCTTCTTTATCTTTAAAATTAAGTGATGATAGATTTGGAAATCCTAAATTATATTTTTCAGATCAAATAATCTGAGTTAGTTCTTGTTAATTCACTTAATATCTTTTCTTTCTTTTAAGTAACTATCTTACTTTTATGCATCTTCTTTTTCTTTGTATATTAGGTTGAAGAATTCATCCGTTAAGGCTGATGAAAGACAGATTGAATGTGATAACCTTGCTACCAAACGACAAAAGCTTGAGATTGGCTACTTAAGAAAGGTACTTCAGGCTCCAATCTTTTGTTGTATCCAATATCCTTTAAATGTTATGACTAGATTATACTGACATGCAAAGAAGAGCAATTGACTGATGATGTTTACTGTCATTCATCATGTTTGCTTTAAAAATATCACAGAAAAAGGAGATGTATGCTTTAGCAACTCCTTTTTTTGTGTATTGTTTGTTGGTTTGATCATCTTAAGTCTTAACTATGATTTACCAACTTGCAGAGCTTCTTAGTAATTATGTTCGAAACAGAGAGATGATTTTTCTTGTTGGTTGCTTAAAAAAGTCTTAACAAAAATTCTTGACTTGATCTAATGTTAACCACGTTGCTTCAAATTTGATTTAATCTCATTCTCATGTGAACCAGGTTGCCCATTTGAAGCATCAAATTGCATTATTACACAAGTCATCGAAGAAGGTACAGTTTCTTGAGAGGAGGTATAAGGATATCCACTTACATTTGTATGCTGTACTTAACTTTGGTGAGACAAGTTGTATAGTGTTGTGAAAAGAACTCACAGCCAGTTCACAGCACAATAATAACAATAAGAACTCAAAGACTGAAGTCAAAACTGAATTGTATTACTGGAAATTCGAAAAAGCTTCCCTCCGGCCCAAGCACACGGCTCGCATACTCACAAAACAACTAAATTCTGGTATCATCTCCACCACTCTCTCCCTCCTTTTATTTAGTATTTTCCCACCCGCAATCCTAACAAACTGCCCCTCCCCCTCTCTCACGTTTTTCCCCCACTTCTCTAGTAGACTCTAGACACAGGCCCCTATCTTGTGCTTCACACATTGGCCCATCAATTGTTATTGGTTGGGCTCAACAATGTTTATCCGTAACATATAGGCATTATGTTCATTCTCAGGCATATCACTTCGAATTGTGCTTACCTTATTTGCATCAAATAAATTTTTGTTTGATTATACTTCAGTTTTTTTTTTTTTGGTTTTAAAGGTTACAGTTCCAAGAGAACCTGAACTGGAGACACAGCTTAGAGCCCAAAGGCGAAGGTATCTTCAGCAACTTTTATTCATGTACCACCGTAGAAATTCCAGATATTTCACTTGTTATCCTATGAATGAAGTACTGTCCATTCTTTAACGTTAGGTCCAAAATTAGTTCTGCAACAAGCGAAAACGGAAGAACCAAGGGAGAGTGTACCTCTAAAGTGCATCCATTGAACAAAAAAGTTGGTACTGGAGAACTGAACTTCTTGTAGTAATAAAAGGTCAAATGAACGGATTATATTACAACAATTTTTTTTTTTCCTTTTAATAGATTTTGAGAACTTCGTCCTTACCTAAACCAATAAAGAGCCAGCCACAAGTGACACAGTTTCAGGTAAATGGCTCAAACGCATTCAGTGCCGTGCTGTTTGCAGCACTGAGGCAAATTAATTGTATGGTCTTTTCTGATGTAGAAATTTTCCCTCTATCCAGTTTCACAAACACTCAATTAATCTATAAGGATAAGAATAATTGCCCCTCCCTTACAGTCTGGATTATGGATAAGTGGTGATTTGGTGACATATTGCAGCAGGCTAACGTCCTGCCATAAATCTTGACACAAGCCATCTATGTCATCTTCAAGTACCACGAATTTGAGGTAGATGAAACTGACATGGGTGGAAATGTTGAAGAAAAAAATACTTGATCTTTCTTACTTGACACGCATTTGTATCGGTCTGTCTTTAAATCAAATACAAGGCAGTGCATACATTAGGGGCCTGTTAGGTCGTTAAATAATCTCTTCCTTTTGAATAACTAAGTTATTTTTTAGCGCCATTTTTTCTTCTATTTTTTTTATCTGTGAAAAATGATAATGTATAAAAAAATATCTTTTCAGTGATATTTTTCATGGTTCTGGATAAAATTTTATTTTTATCAATGTTTCACCAGGTGTTTCACTTAAAGACAATGCAGAGGGCCAGCCAACATTCTGCCAAGGTAGGAGCACTTATATTATTTTGCAGCTTTCAAGGACAGACATGAATTACTTGCACGTATTCAAATCTGCTTAAGCACCAGTGAAAGCATTTGGAGAAAGCTGCATAGAACGTATCAATTCAACAGGAAACTAAAGATGTGTTATTATGACAGGCATCATCAACTGCAAATAAAACCAATCCACATTTATCAAGTGGTGTCACACACGTAAAGAGGTCAGAATGTTGCAATTGCTTTCTCGTAAATGTTTATCCCAGAAATGAAAGAAGAGTCTTCTCATTCTATCACTTTATTTCATGGTTGCATAGGATATTTTATATTGGTTCACTCTATCTTCAATGTTGAATCATTCCACTCGGAACCATGTTAAATTATGCAAATGGTGCCTTTGCATGCTCTTTTATGTAGAATCAAGTTGCTGTTTGCCAACTTTTAAACAGTGTAGTTTGTTCTAACACAACTACTTTTTTCAGAAAAAGTTCTAAAGGTGCCTTGAAGCCTGAGAAACAAGAAGCATCAATCAAGTCTAAAGGCTATTTACTCAGTGACAAGGTCGTGTTTTGGACAGGAATGTTATAGCTTCAATTAGGACATTAACACCAAAAAAATTTTGTCTGCAGCTTTTTCCAGGAGCAGCAGATTTTGATCTAGTTCGAGATGAAAATCAGGCTGCCACAACTCTAATGGTGAATTCCAGTACACTGCATAATTTAGTAGTCAATAAATTATTTTGCTCATGGAGTAGATCTACTGCTGTTCTTTATATTCAGAAGGAACATTTGTTTCAGGAACCCAAGGTGTCAACTGATGACAAGCTCTTGGAGATTCCACCTATTGAACAATTCGATAAGGTATAAGTGAGGTTGACCACTCATGTATTTTCCCATTAAATTCCAACATGGTTGCTCTTTTGAGATCTAGAGAGGGCTACTAGCAGCCAAGATTAAGGTTTAGGACGACATGGGTAATAATTTCTCAAGGAACTGGAAAATGTAACAAGTCCAATGTCCGAAAATTTAATAGGCCTGAAAACAATTAATAGGCTCTCCCACCTATTACGCATGCTATTTAGGTTGCCCTCTCAGACTTTGGTCCTGACAGATTTTATGGATTATGAGGCAAAAATTGCAGTTGAATTGACTTCTGAATCAAAGTAATTTTTGTGCTCTCGTTGTATTTTTCAGCTCTCTCTGGGATCAGATATCAACAACAGCAATAATGGATCCCATCTACAAAGGCGTGCTTCCATCGAGGCAAGTTTAGAAGGCTTTCTAGGATGATTCTTGTTTCGACAAAAAAAACTAACAATCAGTCGTCAAATCTCAAATTTAATATAGGTATCTAAAGATAATGTACTTGATTCTTTCCAATCTGACTTCTGGGTAAGCAAAGCTCTTTCATATCAGATTTTAGGCTTTCATATAAACCTAATGTGACTCTCAAATATAAAACTCCAGAGATGTCATGGAAAGCCTAATCCGTGTGGAGATTCTATGAAAGTTCATGAAACCGGTAGTTGGCCGAATATGACCAGGTAAATTCAACTTACATAACTTATCAAAAAATGCAAGTAGTTTGAATTATAGATCATGCTATAGTTCCTTTCTTGAAATATATCGTTTAATTTACACAAATGTGATATTGCAATATTGCATGAATTGTATAAATACCAGTGATTAACATTCCTCAACTTTGAGGGATAGTATGCCTATTGTTTATGCTGTTACTTAATCTTCGACTCATTTCAGAAGCCTGGGAATCCATTGAAAGATCATACGACTACCGGAAGCAGCTAATTTCTGTTAATCACTTCTTAATCACATCGAAGTTCTTAGAAGGCCACATTTTTTCATGTATATACGCCCCTTTTTGATGAAGTATCTTGGGATCGTTGCTGGAATGGAATAATGTCACATTAAATCTACGCTAATTATGGGGATCAAAAGTATTTATACTCCATAAAATATATGTAGGATAGTTAGAATCAACTCGATTATGGAAAAATTGATAAGGGATTGGATCATAGAATCATGTTTTCCTTTTTTTCTTTTTGTCGGGTTTTATGGTATATAAGGATTCATATGAATGAAATATTTATCCTGTTTTCTCTCAATGAAGTGTTGGATTATATGTTGATGATTGTTTTGGCTTTGAGTTGGGAGTTTCCAGGAATAAATTGTAATTTGTTATGAATCTAAAGAAATAATAATTCAACTTATCCTACAAAATTTGTGGTGTATTTTAATATTAGTCTCATGAATCTTGATATTTGCCTAATTTAGTATTTACGAAATATTATCTAAAAGCCCATTTAAAATATTTATAATCATATTATTTGATTTTTAAAAAAAATGATTTTAACTTTTTTATACCCAAAAATCAATTTACCAAGATTTTTCCAGAAAACGCCCTCAACTCATTTTATTAACAAGTCATTGATTATATTTATATTTTTCTCTTTAATTTATTCCAAGTAATTATATAATTACAGAATTCCATTAAAGTTTCTTATTTTTATTTAACATAAGCAATAATGCATACACAATTGTTATTTTATAATAAAAAAATAAACAATGAACCATAAAATTAACTAAAATTAATTAAGAATAAAATTGTTATTACTTGGAATTTAATTGTGAAATGTCATCGAGAATTTATGATAATATATGAGTCCTCACAGATACTGAATTAAAATATTTAAAAATTTTGTTTCTTACATGCAAATGTTATATATATATTATTACACTACAGACTATAGTTAAAACGTATACGAATTATTTTTGATATATTTAAATAAATTTTCAAAATTAACTTTCACTAATAAAATAAATAATTAATAATTTATTATATTTTTTTTAAAAAAAATCACATAACTCTTTATATTATATTTGTAATATTATTAATTATCTTGAAAAAAACATTATATATGAAGTGAATGCGATGGGCAAAAGTGGAAAACGAAAGGAGATGTATGTTTTTATTTAACTCGGAGCTTCTCTTCAATACTGTGGTGAACAAGAAAACCGAATTTTTTTTAAAATTAAATCAGAAAAATAAAAAATTTCAAAAATATCGCATTTTGAAAAATTATTGCAAAAATCCTTTAAAACACTGCTTGCTAATTTCAGATCTCGTTACAGCTGCAGGACCTGCCAGCTGCAGGCGTCCGCTGCAGCTGAGAGCAGATGCCTTTCAAGTCCCGCTACAACAGACAATGGGACCTGTCAACTACAGCGGTCCGCTGCCGAGTGCCAAAGTGATTTTTACCTTTTAATATTTTGACAATTCGGTATGTTGGCTCTATTTGTTTGCAAATGATTTAATTTAATTTTGACCTTCAATCAAGAAGGTGCTACGATCCGGGGTGTAAGTGCAATAAGAACAATTAAATCACAATCAAATGTCATTTAATTTTGACCTTCAATCAAGAAGGTACTACGACCAGGGGTGTAAGTGCAATAAGAACAATTAAATCACAATCAAATGAGAACAATTACATCTTATATATATTGCCTACAATAACCCTCTTTTTTAAATTTTATTATTTTCTTAAATAATGTTAGGATCGATTTCGGGGGTGGGTTGACATTCCACACACGAGTTCAACCAACTTGAGCTTCAATAGATCGTGTTCTTGAAATATTTGCACTGATAGATTATATCGAGTTTGGTTTCAAAATGGAACGGAAGACACTCGACATAACTCGCTCTAT
Source organism: Haberlea rhodopensis (assembly GCA_907163345.1). NCBI lineage: Eukaryota > Viridiplantae > Streptophyta > Magnoliopsida > Lamiales > Gesneriaceae > Haberlea > Haberlea rhodopensis. The sequence continues at coordinate 11,936,146 of CAJQUN010000010.1, forward strand.
AACCGATTAACAAGTTGAAAGACATTTTAAAGGTATGCAAGTTAATATGTAAAATCAATAAGTAAATAAATGCAGTAAAGTAAATAACACAAGAATTTGTTTCTGGAAGTTCGAAGCACAAACGCTTCTACGTCTCCCCTTCTTCAATTTCATGGAAGAATACACTAGAAGAATTTGTTTACACTTTTCAGTAAACAACCTACTTAGGCTAATACCACACAGATATTCTAAACTCCTAGCCCACACAGAATCACAATGAGCATGTTTTTTAACGTCTCACATGGAAAGACCTCACACAGTTTTGATGAATCACCAACTATTACAATGGTATTCACTCTTCTATTTTAGCTCGCAAATACAATGAATAGAGTGGATACAAAGGCACAAATGATTCCATAATGAATCTGATATAACAAGGTAAGTGGTGCCAAAGGTTTGGGGAGTTGCATTTGACAGATTTGTTCTTTGAAGTTCCCCAGTTGAATCCCAAGTGATTTTTGCTTTGGAAGGTTTGGATTGATATTCAATCGGCTGTTATTGAGCTTCCATCATGTATATATAGCCCCAAGTAATGATATATATGTTAGATACAAGAATATAGCTGTTAGGACAGTTTTGGTAAGCTTTCAAATATCGCAACAGTCATATTCTGTTTTCTGGGCTATTTTGGAAGTCTGCTGCTCGAGTCCGCTACTCGAGTCCGCTAGTCGAGACCGCTGCTCGAGTCCGCTGCCGGAAGTCCGGTTCAAAGTTCGCTGGCCTTTACTGGTTCGAAGTCCAATGGCTCAAGGTTTGCTGCCAACCTTGCTTTCCAAAGTCTGATGTTATGTTCTCTTGGTTATAGCTCTTGATTCGTTGATTTATGGGCAAAATGATCAGCTTGAAAATTGTAGCCCTTTCTCTTAGCTTCCATGGAATCAAGAATCGCTCGATTTTGAGTTTGTATGAGAGAGTTATGCTCGAAATACGAGGCAATGCTCGTGCTGTAAGTTTGCTAGATGTAGCAGCACATGGCGTGATTTGCATAAGCTTTTTGACCATATTAACGTGTGATTCAATCTTCGACTAAATATGATTTGTCGATCTTTGTATTAGCTTTCCAACCCATACTGAATCGTCCTATTTCGATAAGCGAGCTGAGAGTTATTACCGAGATACCATAGTTGCTACAATCTGTCCGATGTTGTTTCAGCTTTGATCCAACAAGCTCTTGCAGCCATGTTTTCGTCATGTAAACCTTCGAATCAAGTCTACTGGCCTAAATACGACTTGTACTAAATTTAGTTGGCTATCCAACCCTTTTGGAAGCACTACGTTTCGACATCCGAGCTATGAGATATGATTGATTTAGTAAGCAGAGCTCATGGTCTACTGGATGTTGAAATCTCATTTCAGCAACCAAACTCAAAACCATTTCTTAGCACATCATCAAACTATAAAAATAACATCTATGAATTGCACACTTGACGAAATATATTGGCAACACAATAACAAGTTTTGTTAACATCAAAACCAAGATTATTCGGGTTTCCAAAACCCGACAATCTGCCACTTTTTGATGATCACAAAACTTGAATAAAAATATGAGCATTAAAACACAATGTTGCATAACAATAAATCATATTTTTAAAACAACATATTTCTCCCCCTTTTGTGTGAATCAAAAAGGAAGACAATAATGTAAGGCCCCGATGCTAATTAATCCGGATAACGATGATTAAGCAAACCCGGATAATTAAAAGTACAGACTTTGAATTATGGTGTTCCGGACTACGATAAGTCAAGCAACTAGTGGAACATGTTTTTAGTGCATGAGCATGTGCATAATCACATGGCACTTGGAGAACACATGTCACTAATTAAATTAACTCATGTTTAATACATAATTTTGGACCATTAATGTAATACCCCAAAATTTGAATAACATGGTATTTTGTTTGAAATAATCGAATCAACTCTGAGAAAATATGTTCAAATAATATTGATATATATAGATATATGTCATGAATCGAGTATATCAATTGTGAGATATATATTATATTTGTCTTGTAATCTGTCATGTTGATACAAGTACCGAGAAAGACAAGAAAGTTATTCAGACATGCATGTGATCAAAGAAATAAATAATGATAATAAAAATACTATGATAAAAGATAAAATGTATTGGACCAAAAGAAGACCCAATAACATTTGAGTAGGGGATACTAATGTGCAACGTGTGTCGTTAAGAATTCACATCATTTCTGCGAGTTACACATATTAAAAACCACTCACACTAACAACGAAGGAGAGAAGAATTCTTCAGAAAAATCGAAGTCTCAACTTTGAGTATCGGGGACTCCGTTTGTGCTTTTATTAGCCACAACTTACTGTAAGTTTTTCCTATTTTTGTCTACCTGATAATGAAGATTGATTATGTTCACATGTTAAATTAGGAAAACTAAATAATCAGGAGTTTTGTAAGTTCTTAACAATTTATATCCATAAGTATGAACTGTATGTTATTCAAAACAAGGATTATGAGAATGATTGGTAAGCTCTCGTGAACTAAGATTTAGAAAGAGTTTCATGATTAAAATTATAGTCAATGATCTTGATATCTTCGGTTTTATAAATTTTATAACTTTAAGATTCAAGTAGTCTTACTTTATACATAGTATAATAGAGACTGCTTTGCTACTTTATTTTATGTGTTTGAGGTTGTATTATCTTAATTAAATTGATAAAGTTGAACTGAATTAGATGATGATCTAAGCTTTTCATATGACTCAGCACATGAAGTGTAAAAATATTTGATTTCACAAACAGTAACAAGGAAACAAAAATACATAAAGTCGATGTATTAAAATGATGACTTTTGTGCTTTGATAGTGGGAATATTTCGAACACAGTAAAGGGTGGGGCAATCTATTAACATTGAATTGTGATTCCTAATAAAGAAGAATGATTCAGTTGATCTTATTTTGAATACATAGATTCAACTATTCAATTTAAACCGATTGAGCCCGAGAAATAAGGTATGTTGCGATCGGGTAACATACGACAGGTATCTGTATCATTTGATTTATGATTTGTTGACTTCTGTGAATTATGTGATATTATGTGGCTACGTGATTTTATTTAAATTATGTGGCATTCATTAGCATGCATGAATGGTCCATCGGTGTATAAAAATTAAATATTTTGTTAACGCACATCATTTTTATATATACATCGATGCATGACATTGCACGTTGAGCTATGATCCTTAAATACCCTGTTTATTTTTGGACTCTGGGATAATCATTGGAGATTGGTACCGCGATACTATGACCGGCATTAAATGGCCCGAAAGGTATAGGGAATCGTGGTCTCCTCTGAGTACCATGATTTGTTGAGACGAGGGATTGGTGGCACCTTGCTGACGTCATCCCGTGTATGTCCCTGACTATGTCGAGACTTGGGATGTGATGACGCTTTGACGACGCATCACTGATGATCCCTTATGCTTGGCAGGCTCGTGCTACTATGGTTTTATAACGATTTGATTGATTCTGATACACCCAGTGGATGGGTGATTGACCTGATACCTACACGACATGCATTGCATTGCATTGCATTACATCATATATCACATTTTCTAGATACATGTTGTATATTCTATGATCGTTCCATATTGGGCTTTGGCTCACCCCCAAGGGGGGGCTGTTGTTGTCTTTGTGTGTGGACAATGGCAGGTAGTACAGGTGGTCAGGATCCCAGACAGGGTACATCCGGTGGGAGCCACACTTGAGAGGTTTATTTTCCTTTTTATCCCAGTCGTATATGTACCAGGGGTGTGTCCCTGGAGTGTAAGGAGTTTATGTATATTTAGTTTATTTTGCTCAGTATGGATATGTGTTTCATTGTTTGATTTGTGTTGATGGAGTTGAACCAGATGGTATCTATATATATTTTGACTATTGGTATTGGTGGTATGTTTCTCGTGCGACGAGGTCATGCCGAAATTTTTAGGGCCACATGTTAATAAATGTTAAACTAATCTTCCGCTGTTTACACTATAATTATCATTGTGTGATAATTAATCACATTATTAGGATTGGGCCCTCACATTATGGTATCAGAGCATAACTGGGATGCTCTTGAGTTTTGTGTACACTGAAATAGGCACAAAGATATATGTGCGCATGTGTTTGAAGTATCTGAAATTCTTTACTCTTGTTTGATTAGACATGAGATAAATTGATATGTGTTGTTTGTATATTTGTTTTGAATTATGTTGTTGACACTTGCTTTTGTAGATGTTTAGAAAAGCAAAAGGTCGGGGTAAAGGCAAGGAACGTGCTATTGAAGCTGAGGCTACAAATAGTACTAGTGTTGAGCGTGTGATTGATCAGTTTGAAGAGATGTCCATGGATCTTGTCATGGCCCGATTTCAGAATTTGCATCCGCCCAAATTCCGTGGAACAGAAGGTTCTGCACGAGCTGAATCGTGGTTGAAAGAGATCGAACATTTATTCAGACTGATTGAGTATCCTGAATATCGTAAACTGCCACTTGCCCTATATCAGTTGAAGGATAGTGCACAATCTTGGTGGGAAGCCGCTGAGATTGGTTTGGTTGAAGCTGGTATTGAAGTTACTTGGGATGTCTTTAAGGCCCAATTTCTGGAGCAGTATTCACCACCATCCTACTATACTGCTCAGGAAAATGAATTTAATAATTTGCGGCAGGGAACCATGACAGTTGAAGAATATGCCTCAAAATTTTCTATCCTGCTGAAATATGCACCACATGTAGCAGCAAATCCAAAGGCGAAATTTAATAGGTTTGTCAATGGGTTCCATCCTACCCTGTTTACTTTGGTGACTGCTGGCTCCCCTACTACTTATGCTGATGCAGTAGAGCGAGCAAAGATGGTAGAATCAGGACTTAGACGGGGAGGTCCACAGTTTCTTCCTCCGCCATCAGTACCTACTCAGCAACATGTTTTGCGTCCTAAAGGTTCAATATTCAAGAAGAAAGGCTCTTCTGCTTCCTCATCTTCCGGTTCCAATGGATCTCGACAAAGAAGTGTTTATACTGGTCCTTACTGTAATCACTGTGGTGGCAGACATACCATTGAACAATGTCAAGGTATGTCTGGTATATGTCACAACTGCGGGCAAGAAGGTCATTATTCACGTGTTTGTCCTAACCGAGGCATGGCTCCTTTGCAACCTCAACCACGATTTCCTGGTGGTCCCAGTACTTTTAGACGTATTGCTCCTAATGTTCCTATTACTCATATGCCATCATTTCAGCCGTCAAATGTTCCACAGTATCGAGGATCTCGAGGTCAGACTGTTTCGGGCCTTCCTCAGGCCAGAGTGTACGCCATGACTGAGGATCAGGCGAAGGAGGCTCCTGGTGGTCTTATTGCAGGTATTTGCACGTTATGTGATTATCCTGCACGTGTGTTATTTGATACAGGAGCATCCCACTCATTCATATCGCATGCATTTGTTGCATCTCATGATATTATCTGTACTTTATTAGATAATAACTTATCGATAGCTACGCCAGCAGGAAGAATTATCTTATCTGAGCAGGTTGTGCATAATTGTGTATTAATTTATGAGGATAACGTTTTATGCTTAAATTTGATCGTTCTCCCTATGCACGACTTTGATTGCATTGTTGGCATGTATGTTCTCTCTACAAATCGAGCTACTGTTGATTGTTGTCATGGGGTAGTTCGACTCCGACCAGTTGATGGACCTAAGTGGAATTTCTATGGCAAGGGTTCCCAAGGGAAAATTCCATTGATATCGTCTCTTGAAATGTCCAGACTTTTATAGCGGGAATGAAGGTTTTCTTATCTATGCTATTGATGTATCGAAAAAGGAGCCCTCTTTGTTGGATGTAGTAAAAGAATTTCCCGATGTTTTTCCCGATGAGATTCCTGGTTTTCCTCCTCATCGAGAAGTTGAATTCAGTATTGATCTTGTTCCGGGTACTGCACCTATTTCCAAAGCTCCTTATCGTATGGCACCGTTGGAATTGAAAGAATTGAAAGACCAATTACAGGATCTTCTTGATAAAGGATATATTCGACCGAGTGTATCGCCTTGGGGAGCTCCAGTTCTGTTTGTTCGAAAGAAAGATGGTACTATGCGAATGTGCATCGATTATAGGCAATTGAATCGGGCAACTGTAAAAAATAAGTATCCATTGCCTCGTATTGATGATTTATTTGATCAACTTCAAGGCACTTCGATCTACTCAAAAATTGATCTTCGTTCTGGATATCATCAGGTACGTGTTCGAGAGGAAGATGTATCTAAAACTGTTTTTCGTACTAGGTATGGTCATTATGAATTCTTGGTCATGCCTTTTGGTCTCACTAATGCTCCTGCAGTCTTTATGGATTTAATGAATCGAGTTTTCCGGGATTTCTTGGATCGATTTGTTATCGTCTTTATTGATGATATTCTTGTATATTCGAAATCCAAAGAGGAGCATGTTGAACATTTGAAGTTGATACTTCAATTCTTCGCACCGAACATCTTTATGCCAAATTGTCCAAATGTGAATTCTGGATGGACAAAGTGGTATTCTTGGGCCACGTCATTTCTCGACATGGTATTTCTGTTGATCCAACTAAGGTTGAGGCAGTGTTAAACTGGCCGAGACCTACCAATGTTCCTGAGGTCCGAAGTTTCATGGGTTTAGCTGGTTATTATCGTCGTTTTATTAAAGGTTTTTCAAAAATTGCTAAACCTATCACTCAACTGACAAAGAAAAATCAGAAATTTATTTGGTCAGATGAGTGGGAAGCAAGTTTTCTTGAACTAAAGACGAGACTGACCACTGCACCTGTACTTACTATTCCTTCAGGTACCGGAGGATATGTGGTATGTACAGATGCGTCTTTAAAGGGTTTGGGCTGTGTATTGATGCAACATGGCCGAGTGGTTGCTTATGCGTCTCGCCAACTGAAATCTCATGAAAATAAATATCCCGTACATGATTTGGAATTGGCAGCAATTGTTTTTGCTTTAAAAATTTGGCGCCATTATTTATACGGGGAAAAATTTGTTATTTATTCGGACCACAAGAGCTTGAAATATCTATTCTCTCAATCTGATCTTAATATGAGGCAACGTCGGTGGATGGATCTGTTGAAGGACTTCGATTGTGAGATTCAGTATCACCCTGGACAAGTGAACGTTATTGCGGATGCTCTCAGCCGTAAAGTTCATGATTCTGTTCTAGCTTCTGTTCGTATCGCTAAAGTACATGATGATATCTGTACTTCTGGTTGGACTTTTCACTCACATGGAAATTCTGTCACTGTTTCTGCATTACAGGTTGAGCCAAAATTGATTTCTAAAATCAAGAAAGCCCAACGAAATGATTCTCAAACTCAGAAATCTAAAGAACTTGTGTCTGCAGGACATCCTTCTGGCTTTCAGATATCTTCTGATGGTTCCTTACGACTTAATGGTCGGTTGGTTGTTCCTGATAATTCTGATTTGAAATCTGCTCTTCTTCGTGAAGCCCATTGTAGCAAATATAGTATCCACCCTGGAGGCCGAAAGATGTATATGACTCTAAGACCCCAATTCTGGTGGAGACGTATGAAGAAGGATATAGCTGAATTTATTTCCAAATGTTTGGTTTGCCAACAGGTAAAAGCCGAACGAATGAAACCTGGAGGGTTACTGCATAGTCCTGAAATTCCCAAATGGAATTGGGAACATATTGCTATGGATTTTGTAACCCATCTTCCTCGATCACCCCGAGGTTGTGATGCTATTTGGGTTATTATTGACCGATTATCTAAATCTGCACATTTCATTCCGTATGAGCGGACTTTTCCATATAAGAAAATGGCTCGATTGTATATCGAGAATATTGTGAGACTGCATGGCGTGCCTGTCTCAATTGTTTCTGATCGTGATCCCAGATTTACTTCTAAATTCTGGAGTAGTTTTCAAGATGCTATGGGTACGCGTTTGGCAATGAGTACTGCTTATCATCCTCAGACTGATGGCCAAACTGAACGTACTATTCAAACTCTTGAAGATATGCTACGCGCTGTGGTGATGGATTTTAATGTTGGTTGGCAAGAAGCTTTACCGTTGGTGGAATTTTCTTATAATAATAGCTACCAAACGAGCATTGGTATAGCACCGTTTGAAGCATTATATGGACGACGATGTAGATCACCTTTATTTTGGGAAGAAATTGGTGAAAAACAACTGACTGGACCTAATATGATACAAGAAATGAATGAAAAAGTTCAGTTAATTAGACAGCGTATGAAGGCCGCACAGGATCGTCAAGCAAGTTATGCTAACAAGCGAAGACGACCCTTAGAATTCCATAAAGGTGATCGTGTATTTCTGAAAATATCTCCATTTCGAGGCACTGTTCGTTTTGGCATGCGAGGCAAATTATCACCTCGATATGTTGGCCCGTATGAGATTCTTGATCGAGTTGGAGATCTTGCTTATCGGTTGGCATTACCACCAGCCTTATCCGCCATTCACGATGTTTTCATGTTTCTATGCTACGGAAATATGAACCTGATCCCTCACATGTACTTCAGCCTGATGAGGTTGAACTTGATCCTTCGTTATGCTATGTTGAATATCCCGTTTGTATTTTGGATCGGAAGGAGAAAGTATTGTGTAACAAATCTATTCCGTTGGTACGAGTACAATGGACACGACATGGCGTGGAAGAATCAACGTGGGAATTGGAAACCAAGATGCGAGAATCTTATCCACATTTGTTTGATTCTGCTCCATTGTATTCCATGTATCCTGTTTTATGTTCTGATTTTAGTTTTGATATGTATTACGACTGGTGATATGATATATGCTTGTAATGTGATATGTATGTATGCTTGAGATTTCGAGACGAAATCTTCTTAAGTGGGGAAGAAATGTAATACCCCAAAATTTGAATAACATGGTATTTTGTTTGAAATAATCGAATCAACTCTGAGAAAATATGTTCAAATAATATTGATATATATAGATATATGTCATGAATCGAGTATATCAATTGTGAGATATATATTATATTTGTCTTGTAATCTGTCATGTTGATACAAGTACCGAGAAAGACAAGAAAGTTATTCAGACATGCATGTGATCAAAGAAATAAATAATGATAATAAAAATACTATGATAAAAGATAAAATGTATTGGACCAAAAGAAGACCCAATAACATTTGAGTAGGGGATACTAATGTGCAACGTGTGTCGTTAAGAATTCACATCATTTCTGCGAGTTACACATATTAAAAACCACTCACACTAACAACGAAGGAGAGAAGAATTCTTCAGAAAAATCGAAGTCTCAACTTTGAGTATCGGGGACTCCGTTTGTGCTTTTATTAGCCACAACTTACTGTAAGTTTTTCCTATTTTTGTCTACCTGATAATGAAGATTGATTATGTTCACATGTTAAATTAGGAAAACTAAATAATCAGGAGTTTTGTAAGTTCTTAACAATTTATATCCATAAGTATGAACTGTATGTTATTCAAAACAAGGATTATGAGAATGATTGGTAAGCTCTCGTGAACTAAGATTTAGAAAGAGTTTCATGATTAAAATTATAGTCAATGATCTTGATATCTTCGGTTTTATAAATTTTATAACTTTAAGATTCAAGTAGTCTTACTTTATACATAGTATAATAGAGACTGCTTTGCTACTTTATTTTATGTGTTTGAGGTTGTATTATCTTAATTAAATTGATAAAGTTGAACTGAATTAGATGATGATCTAAGCTTTTCATATGACTCAGCACATGAAGTGTAAAAATATTTGATTTCACAAACAGTAACAAGGAAACAAAAATACATAAAGTCGATGTATTAAAATGATGACTTTTGTGCTTTGATAGTGGGAATATTTCGAACACAGTAAAGGGTGGGGCAATCTATTAACATTGAATTGTGATTCCTAATAAAGAAGAATGATTCAGTTGATCTTATTTTGAATACATAGATTCAACTATTCAATTTAAACCGATTGAGCCCGAGAAATAAGGTATGTTGCGATCGGGTAACATACGACAGGTATCTGTATCATTTGATTTATGATTTGTTGACTTCTGTGAATTATGTGAGATTATGTGGCTACGTGATTTTATTTAAATTATGTGGCATTCATTAGCATGCATGAATGGTCCATCGGTGTATAAAAATTAAATATTTTGTTAACGCACATCATTTTTATATATACATCGATGCATGACATTGCACGTTGAGCTATGATCCTTAAATACCCTGTTTATTTTTGGACTCTGGGATAATCATTGGAGATTGGTACCGCGATACTATGACCGGCATTAAATGGCCCGAAAGGTATAGGGAATCGTGGTCTCCTCTGAGTACCATGATTTGTTGAGACGAGGGATTGGTGGCACCTTGCTGACGTCATCCCGTGTATGTCCCTGACTATGTCGAGACTTGGGATGTGATGACGCTTTGACGACGCATCACTGATGATCCCTTATGCTTGGCAGGCTCGTGCTACTATGGTTTTATAACGATTTGATTGATTCTGATACACCCAGTGGATGGGTGATTGACCTGATACCTACACGACATGCATTGCATTGCATTGCATTACATCATATATCACATTTTCTAGATACATGTTGTATATTCTATGATCGTTCCATATTGGGCTTTGGCTCACCCCCAAGGGGGGGCTGTTGTTGTCTTTGTGTGTGGACAATGGCAGGTAGTACAGGTGGTCAGGATCCCAGACAGGGTACATCCGGTGGGAGCCACACTTGAGAGGTTTATTTTCCTTTTTATCCCAGTCGTATATGTACCAGGGGTGTGTCCCTGGAGTGTAAGGAGTTTATGTATATTTAGTTTATTTTGCTCAGTATGGATATGTGTTTCATTGTTTGATTTGTGTTGATGGAGTTGAACCAGATGGTATCTATATATATTTTGACTATTGGTATTGGTGGTATGTTTCTCGTGCGACGAGGTCATGCCGAAATTTTTAGGGCCACATGTTAATAAATGTTAAACTAATCTTCCGCTGTTTACACTATAATTATCATTGTGTGATAATTAATCACATTATTAGGATTGGGCCCTCACATTATGGTATCAGAGCATAACTGGGATGCTCTTGAGTTTTGTGTACACTGAAATAGGCACAAAGATATATGTGCGCATGTGTTTGAAGTATCTGAAATTCTTTACTCTTGTTTGATTAGACATGAGATAAATTGATATGTGTTGTTTGTATATTTGTTTTGAATTATGTTGTTGACACTTGCTTTTGTAGATGTTTAGAAAAGCAAAAGGTCGGGGTAAAGGCAAGGAACGTGCTATTGAAGCTGAGGCTACAAATAGTACTAGTGTTGAGCGTGTGATTGATCAGTTTGAAGAGATGTCCATGGATCTTGTCATGGCCCGATTTCAGAATTTGCATCCGCCCAAATTCCGTGGAACAGAAGGTTCTGCACGAGCTGAATCGTGGTTGAAAGAGATCGAACATTTATTCAGACTGATTGAGTATCCTGAATATCGTAAACTGCCACTTGCCCTATATCAGTTGAAGGATAGTGCACAATCTTGGTGGGAAGCCGCTGAGATTGGTTTGGTTGAAGCTGGTATTGAAGTTACTTGGGATGTCTTTAAGGCCCAATTTTTGGAGCAGTATTCACCACCATCCTACTATACTGCTCAGGAAAATGAATTTAATAATTTGCGGCAGGGAACCATGACAGTTGAAGAATATGCCTCAAAATTTTCTATCCTGCTGAAATATGCACCACATGTAGCAGCAAATCCAAAGGCGAAATTTAATAGGTTTGTCAATGGGTTGCATCCTACCCTGTTTACTTTGGTGACTGCTGGCTCCCCTACTACTTATGCTGATGCAGTAGAGCGAGCAAAGATGGTAGAATCAGGACTTAGACGGGGAGGTCCACAGTTTCTTCCTCCGCCATCAGTACCTACTCAGCAACATGTTTTGCGTCCTAAAGGTTCAATATTCAAGAAGAAAGGCTCTTCTGCTTCCTCATCTTCCGGTTCCAATGGATCTCGACAAAGAAGTGTTTATACTGGTCCTTACTGTAATCACTGTGGTGGCAGACATACCATTGAACAATGTCAAGGTATGTCTGGTATATGTCACAACTGCGGGCAAGAAGGTCATTATTCACGTGTTTGTCCTAACCGAGGCATGGCTCCTTTGCAACCTCAACCACGATTTCCTGGTGGTCCCAGTACTTTTAGACGTATTGCTCCTAATGTTCCTATTACTCATATGCCATCATTTCAGCCGTCAAATGTTCCACAGTATCGAGGATCTCGAGGTCAGACTGTTTCGGGTCCTCCTCAGGCCAGAGTGTACGCCATGACTGAGGATCAGGCGAAGGAGGCTCCTGGTGGTCTTATTGCAGGTATTTGCACGTTATGTGATTATCCTGCACGTGTGTTATTTGATACAGGAGCATCCCACTCATTCATATCGCATGCATTTGTTGCATCTCATGATATTATCTGTACTTTATTAGATAATACCTTATCGATAGCTACGCCAGCAGGAAGAATTATCTTATCTGAGCAGGTTGTGCATAATTGTGTATTAATTTATGAGGATAACGTTTTATGCTTAAATTTGATCGTTCTCCCTATGCACGACTTTGATTGCATTGTTGGCATGTATGTTCTCTCTACAAATCGAGCTACTGTTGATTGTTGTCATGGGGTAGTTCGACTCAGACCAGTTGATGGGCCTAAGTGGAATTTCTATGGCAAGGGTTCCCAAGGGAAAATTCCATTGATATCGTCAATGTCCAGACTTTTATATAGCGGGAATGAAGGTTTTCTTATCTATGCTATTGATGTATCGAAGAAGGAGCCCTCTTTGTTGGATGTAGTAAAAGAATTTCCCGATGTTTTTCCCGATGAGATTCCTGGTTTTCCTCCTCATCGAGAAGTTGAATTCAATATTGATCTTGTTCCGGGTACTGCACCTATTTCCAAAGCTCCTTATCGTATGGCACCGTTGGAATTGAAAGAATTGAAAGACCAATTACAGGATCTTCTTGATAAAGGATATATTCGACCGAGTGTATCGCCTTGGGGAGCTCCAGTTCTGTTTGTTCGAAAGAAAGATGGTACTATGCGAATGTGCATCGATTATAGGCAATTGAATCGGGCAACTGTAAAAAATAAGTATCCATTGCCTCGTATTGATGATTTATTTGATCAACTTCAAGGCACTTCGATCTACTCAAAAATTGATCTTCGTTCTGGATATCATCAGGTACGTGTTCGAGAGGAAGATGTATCTAAAACTGTTTTTCGTACTAGGTATGGTCATTATGAATTCTTGGTCATGCCTTTTGGTCTCACTAATGCTCATGCAGTCTTTATGGATTTAATGAATCGAGTTTTCCGGGATTTCTTGGATCGATTTGTTATCGTCTTTATTGATGATATTCTTGTATATTCGAAATCCAAAGAGGAGCATGTTGAACATTTGAAGTTGATACTTCAATTCTTCGCACCGAACATCTTTATGCCAAATTGTCCAAATGTGAATTCTGGATGGACAAAGTGGTATTCTTGGGCCACGTCATTTCTCGACATGGTATTTCTGTTGATCCAACTAAGGTTGAGGCAGTGTTAAACTGGCCGAGACCTACCAATGTTCCTGAGGTCCGAAGTTTCATGGGTTTAGCTGGTTATTATCGTCGTTTTATTAAAGGTTTTTCAAAAATTGCTAAACCTATCACTCAACTGACAAAGAAAAATCAGAAATTTATTTGGTCAGATGAGTGGGAAGCAAGTTTTCTTGAACTAAAGACGAGACTGACCACTGCACCTGTACTTACTATTCCTTCAGGTACCGGAGGATATGTGGTATGTACAGATGCGTCTTTAAAGGGTTTGGGCTGTGTATTGATGCAACATGGCCGAGTGGTTGCTTATGCGTCTCGCCAACTGAAATCTCATGAAAATAAATATCCCGTACATGATTTGGAATTGGCAGCAATTGTTTTTGCTTTAAAAATTTGGCGCCATTATTTATACGGGGAAAAATTTGTTATTTATTCGGACCACAAGAGCTTGAAATATCTATTCTCTCAATCTGATCTTAATATGAGGCAACGTCGGTGGATGGATCTGTTGAAGGACTTCGATTGTGAGATTCAGTATCACCCTTGACAAGTGAACGTTATTGCGGATGCTCTCAGCCGTAAAGTTCATGATTCTGTTCTAGCTTCTGTTCGTATCGCTAAAGTACATGATGATATCTGTACTTCTGGTTGGACTTTTCACTCACATGGAAATTCTGTCACTGTTTCTGCATTACAGGTTGAGCCAAAATTGATTTCTAAAATCAAGAAAGCCCAACGAAATGATTCTCAAACTCAGAAATCTAAAGAACTTGTGTCTGCAGGACATCCTTCTGGCTTTCAGATATCTTCTGATGGTTCCTTACGACTTAATGGTCGGTTGGTTGTTCCTGATAATTCTGATTTGAAATCTGCTCTTCTTCGTGAAGCCCATTGTAGCAAATATAGTATCCACCCTGGAGGCCGAAAGATGTATATGACTCTAAGACCCCAATTCTGGTGGAGACGTATGAAGAAGGATATAGCTGAATTTATTTCCAAATGTTTGGTTTGCCAACAGGTAAAAGCCGAACGAATGAAACCTGGAGGTTACTGCATAGTCTTGAAATTCCCAAATGGAATTGGGAACATATTGCTATGGATTTTGTAACACATCTTCCTCGATCACCCCGAGGTTGTGATGCTATTTGGGTTATTATTGAGTGAGATATGCCTTTTACTCTAACCGCCACAATTGTATTTCGGAAATCCTGTTGAGTTTTTAAATGTGTCGTATTTTGGGTCAAAACTACATATAGATTGCCGAGCCAGCCTTATCATATCAAATGAAAGTTATAGACCTTTGAGCGTTAGAACTTTACAAACTAGAATCAGGTCATTTAAAGGTTGTATGGATTTAATATGATTTTTCTACCAAAATGGGTCAAGTTGGAAAAGGGTGAGTTGTCCTATTTTTCCAACAGGTTGTTCTTGGCCATTTTACCTAGGCGTAATGAACGAATTTGAAGATATGTTGAACTAATGAAATGTTCATTTTTGAGTTAGCTTTAAAACTAAATTAGACCATGTGATTTTATTGAGTATCGGACAAGTTATGAGCCGATTTCTACGGTTGTGCGGGCTGAAATTTAGAGAATTGGTTTTGGATCTAAGTTTGCGTATTATTTTGATAAGTTTAAGGCTAGTATGTGACATTATGATATATTTGAACTATTATTGTCACGCCCCGAGACCGGGACAAATGACACCAATGTTATTCCCAAATTAAAAATTCGAAAACAACGAGCCTCTGACACAGATCTCAAATAAATCAATCTTAAATTCCATAAACAAACTTTAATTGTCTTTACAACTGAACTGATATTAAATTAAGACTTATTTACAAATGATTGAATATACAAAACGGTGTGGAAGTATAAACTAATAAAACTAACTTAATCATCAGTAGCGGTAGGCTTCATGTCAGCACGAATAGATCAACATCCCGAAAACTGATATTGTTCATAGTCTTTTACCTCTGACTCAATCTTATCTCGGGAGGTGATAAGTGTGATTTTTACACTTATTTTGATATAAGATTAGGGGTGTTTTTATAGTGATTCCTGAAAAATATTACGTTTTTTGGTATATATTTGTATATTTCAGGAATCTAGGTCCAAATGCATAAAAGTAAAGGAAATAAGCTATAAATTATGAAAAAGGACCAAACCGAGCAAACACGGAAAAGAATGACGAAATTGCAAATTATGGAATTTCAGAAGAAGCGACCGATCGCTACGATTTACCGTTCGATCGCCTCGGGTCAGAAGCATTCAGCGATCGATCGGCAATTGAGGGCGATCGATCGCCTTTGTCCAGAATAGTTTGGTGATCGATCGGTAAATCGCAGCGATCGATCGCTAGGACTCGAAAAATTCGGGATTTTATTTCCTAACTGGTTATTTTGTGTCCAAGTTTGGAAAACTCCTCCACCTATTTATCAGACTTATTGTACACGTTTTGGGAACTTTTTGGCTCATATTCAACCATAGATACTCAGCCTCCTTCACACTTCATCTTCCCCAACCATCCATACTCCATTAAACCATTGAAGAGAAGACGCATCGGAAGAGACGGGACGACGGAGCAACGCAAGGAGTCAACGTCTCTCGTTATTTCCATATTTCTAGCTCTAATTCTATATTTTCATTAGATTTTGATGTGTAGAATGTTGAAAAACAATTTAATGCATTGTTATTTGATGTATATTGTTGGATAGGTTTGTTGCCAAGACTAAAGAGATCCTTTGTATGAACCCATAATTCAATTTTAGTGTTTTGATTGATTCCTATTTATCTAAGTGCATAGATTATTGTTCTTCATGCTTTTGAGGGTTTGGCCATCCTTGAATGATAATTTATTGTAATTTAGATTGAGAAATAAAATTGCAATACGATATAGTGATTTATGCTGTGGATTTCAGACCGAGATCAAGTGTAATAGCTATAGATATCAGGTAATCGAAGACTAGAAGTTTTCATATATCGACATACAATATTAATTGATCAATAAGGATACGAGAGTGGCTTATTGTAACGTTAGTATTAGATCTGTTATAGCCTGACCAAGGTATAACAAGTGCATTAGGAAAACTCGTGACCTTACATCGTTTGAATTCAATTTTTAACTAATAGGCGAATTATAGGGGATTACATGGGTGAACTAAAAGTCTTGATAATTGTCTCTATTGATTCTAATCTTTTTCGTTCTTGTTTGTTGGGTTGATTATTGAGTTAATTCATCACTTTAGTTAATTAATCACAACCATTTTTCATAGGCTAAATATAGTTAAATTAGTGGAGTTGGTACTTATTTCCTAGTCCTCGTGGGTTCGACACTCGTACTTCTAATATCATTATACTAAAACTTGACATCGTGCACTTGCGGTACACAATCGTTACACTGAAAAATATTGTTTAAAATAATAGCGATCAAGTTTTGGCGCCGTTGCCGGGGACTAGTTTAAATAATATCATACGAGATTAATTGACTACAATTTTGTCATTTTTGTTTAATTTTTAATTTTTTCTTCCCTATCTCTACCATTCTACTGTTTGTTTCTTGTGTGGATCTTTACAGGTTGTTATCTTTTGGTGCACGCTAAGGAGTATCAAGTCTACACTTGAGCCTTTTGACCTCGAGATCTAACGCACTGGTCAAAAGAGGCTAAGGCAAGCAAGAGTACTAATGACTTAATGAGGAGATTGCAGCACCACCAGTTGCAAGATCACTCATGGACTACGCACATCCTTCATTCCATGGATCACTGTCGAGTATCAAGAGACCAACCATCCAGGCTAACAATTTCGAGATCAAGCCTGCTATCATACAGATGATCCAACATTCGGTCCAGTTTGGGGGAGCAGCTACTGATGATCCCAACACCCACATCTCCAACTTCTTGGAGATTTGTGATACCTTTAAACATGATGGTGTTACTGACGACGCCATCAAGTTACGTTTGTTTCCTTTCTCTTTACGTGATAAAGATAAATCTTGGTTACAACCGTTGCCTGCAAGTTCTATTACTGCGTGGGATGGGATGGCGCAATTGTTCTTGTCAAAGTTCTTTCCACCATCCATTACGGCCAAGATGCGCAATGATATCATGACTTTTGCCCAATACGATCCAGAGACACTGTATGAAGCATGGGAGCGCTTCAAGGATCTACGGCGGAGATGCTCACATCATGGCCTCCCTATGTGGCTGCATGTACAAACGTTTTATAACGGTTTATTTTTTGATAAATTCTATGATAGATGCAGCATCAGGAGGTACTGTGATGAGAAAGATGCCCGAGGAGGCTTATACGCTATTGGGAGAGATGGCTGCTAATAGCTGTCAATGGCAGTCCGAAAAGAACGTGCCAAAGAAGCAAGCCAGATTGCATCAAGTGAGTGAAGTCACTGGCCTGGTTGCCCAGTTGGAAGCACTGAACAAGAAGATTGATAGTTTGAGCATGCATGCAATGCAAGTTCAAACTGTTGCATGCGATATTTGCCAAGGAGGACATCCAAGCACGGAATGCCAAGTAGGTAACCCTTTCGTTACAACTAATGAAGCTGTTAACTTTGTAGGAAACCGACCACCACAGACCTTCCCTTACTCGAATACGTACAATCCAGGGCCGAGGAACTATCCCCAACCAACATCGGGGTATGCACCAAATCCAAGCATGGAGAAACTGCTAACCAAGTTCATATCATCAGCTGAAACAAGGATGAACAATCATGAGGCATCGATAAAGAACTTGGAATTCCAAGTGGGACAGCTAGCAAAAATTGTAGCCGGACGAGCACAAGGATCACTAGCTAGTGACACTGAGACAAACCCTAGGGAGCAAGTCCATGCCATCACATTGAGGAGCGGAAAGGAGGTCGCCGAGAAGAAGGATGCACAAGTTGAGTTAAAAGGCGAGGCAAACATCAAGCAAGAAGAGGTGCAAACACGCGACAAAGGTAAGTCTACTAAGACCCCTACACCCATCACACCTGCTAAGGTAGATATCACACTCCCATTCCCTGTTGCATATAAGAGAGCAAAATTAGATGCTAATGCTAAGTTTTTAGATTTGATTAAGAATCTCCACATTGAGATGCCTTTCGTTGATGCTATACGACACATGCCAAAATATGCTAAGTTTTTGAAAGAGATTTTGTCAAAAAAGTGGAAACTGGGAAAGCATGAGATGATAAACTTAACTAAGGAGTGTTCTGTTATCATTCAAAATGATTCACCTCCAAAGTTAAGGGATCCAGGGAGTTTCACTATACCTTGCAAGATCAACTCTACTTCTTTTAATAAATCTTTATGTGATTTGGGGTCAAGTGTCAATCTAAATCATTTGTCTGTGTACAGGAAGCTGGGTTTAGGAGAGCTCAAACCGATTAATGTGTCACTGCAGATGGCGGATAAGTCCATCATGTATCCTCATGGGATAGTTGAGGATGTACAATCACGGTTGATAAATTCACCATCCCTGTGGATTTTATCGTGTTGGACATAAAGGAAGATGCGGGCATGCCTTTGATTCTAGGAAGACCATTCCTAGCAACTGGAAGGACATTGATTGATGTCCAAGAGGGGAAGTTGATCCTCCGAGTAGGGGGGATCAAGTGGTTTATGATATGTTCAAAGCTTTGAACACTACGTGCACTGAGCACTGATGTTTTAATATCAATACACTTGATACATTGTCTGTTGATGCGATGCAGGTTAGAAGAAGGTGGAGGTCCCACCGAATGGCCATAAAAAGGAGGCAAAATCCGTGAGGGTGATTTGGTGCAAATGAATAGGAAAAAAATGAGACTGTTTCCATAGAAGGCGGACTCGCTATGGGCTGGACCGTTCAAAGTTGTCGATGTTCTACAATTCGACACAATGAACTTAAGAGATGAATAAGGAGCATTGTTCACAGCGAAAGAGAAGTGGCTACAACGTTACTACATGGCGGACGAAAAATCGTCCCCCAGTGGCCCTTGCGGCACTTGAGCTTACATGGTAAAAATTTCAGCTTGGGACTATAAATCAAGAACTTTTTCTCATCCCTTAGCTTTGTTTTTGGTTTGTTTTGGTTTGTTTTTGCTTTTGTTTTTTATTTTAGTGAGACTCCATGCATGATGTCGTGTTCCAACACTTTGCCCCATGAGCTAATGAGGAATTGGACAACGATCACTCACGATCGTTGTCAAAGGTAAATGATTTGTCTCATTTTCCATGAACATTACATTGAGGAAAATGCACGAATTAAGTTTGGGGGAGTGCATTGCTATGTCATGTTTCTTCTATGGAATTGTATCGTTCTTTTAGCACCAACAAATTTTTTCTTGAAAATGAATCATAGTAGTGGTCTCTATTCCATGATGATATTAGTCTCACTATGCTTGTCAACTTGAGTTTCGATGATTGTAAGACTTTTGTGAATATCTTGTTTTGAGTAGCATGTCAAAGATGGGGAATATATTGAGTACATTTGAGTCATAATCTTGTGAATTGCTTTTGTAGTAGTGAAATTTTTTGTGAACTTGATGAATTATTTTTGAGCATCTTAAGTACCTTAGAAACTATTTGATGATGACACTCCAAGACAAAATTTTATAGTCATGAACTCGATTAGGATATGATCTAGGCGATATTTGGACCGTTTGAGCCTTTCAAGCTTACCATGTATACATCAATCTCTAGTATCCAATTTTGAGTCTAATTGAAAAAGAATGGAGTATGTTTAACATACTATTAGCCCTCATTCAACATTTGTTTGGCAAACTCGGTATACCTACCTATTTGAGCTTAAATTGAAAAAATATTATCCTTACCTAAAGGGAGTATAATGGTTCTCATTAGATCCACATGAATTGCTATATTTTGATGAGGCTATTGTTGAAAAAAAATTGATGAATGAGAAAAGAAAAAGATAGATAAAGCCTTGAGAAAAAAAGTGAGTAAATAAGACATAAAGTGGCCAAGGCTAAAAGAAAAAGAAAAGAAGCTCAAAAATTTGTGCTAAAAATATGAACATTACATGCTTATACTCTTTTCTTTGTGTAATCCTATCTTTTCTTTGAAGCCAAACACATAGGCCTAACATTACAAGCTTTAAAAGTCCTATTGATCCAAGTTTAGGGAGTTACTACATTAGTGGTGAAGTGTTTGAAAATAGGACTATGGGGTGCTCAGAGATAATCTTAACTTTCATTTCCTAGCATGATTTGATCTATGAAATTGCATGAAACTTGAAAGTGACAATAGCACACACACACGTTCTGATTTGGAGACATGTTGCTTGATCTAGGAGAAAACACGATTTGTTGAACTTTCTGGTTGACTCTTGTTTGTCTGTAAGTGAGATGTCTGAGCTACATGATTAACTGTGAAGTGGTTGATTTGAATCTTCAATGTTGAACTCTACTTTTTGATCGTATTTCTTGCTCGAGACGATCAAGTTTAAGTTAAGGGGTGTTGATAAGTGTGATTTTTACACTTATTTTGATATAAGATTAGGGATGTTTTGTAGTGATTCCAGGAAAATATTACGTGTTTGGTATATATTTATATATTTCAGGAATCTAGGTCCAAATGTGTACAAGTGAAGGACATAAGCTATAAATGATGAAAAATGACCAAATCGAGCAAACACGAAAAAGAAGGGACGGAATTGCAAATTATGGAATTTCAGAAGAAGCGATCGATCGCTACAATTTACCGATCGATTGCCTCTGGTCAGAATCATTCAGCGATCGATCGGCAATTGAGGATGATCGATCGCCTTTGTCAAGAATAGTCTGGCGATCGATCGGTAAATAGCAGCAAACGATCGCAAGGACTTGAAAAATTCGGGATTTTATTTCCTAATTGGTTATTTTGTGTCCAAGTTTGGTGAAACTCCTCCACCTATTTATCAGACTTATTGTAGACATTTTGGGAACTTTTTGGCTCATATTCAACCCTAGATACTCAGCCTCCTTCACACTTCATCTTCCCCAACCATCCATACTCCATTAAACCATTGAAGAGAATACGCATCGGAAGAGACAGGACGACAGGGCAATGATAGGCTTAGATTTTAAGTGTTTTTAGCTGTAATTTCTTCCCATTTTTCGTACTTTTTCCTGGATGATATTATGATTTTTGGTGTTTATTTGTTTGTTTCAGGAAAATAGGTCGGAAGTGGAAGAAATGAGCTAAAATGAAGAAAACGGGCGAAATCGAGGCGAAAAAGAGATCAAATGAAGAAAGTTGATTTTTCAAGGCTTCGATCGATCGAGATTTATTCTCGATCGATCGAGCCAGGCAGAATGTTGAGCATCAAATTATTCAAAGCATCGATCGATCGAGATTTTGTCTCGATCGATCGATCGAGGCAGAGACTTCAGCAACAAATTTTGAGAAATGTCGATCGATCGGAAAAATATCTCGATCGATCGAGCGAGGCAGTGAGTTGAGAATGCTGAAGCGAACAGTGCACCGATCGATCAAAAAAACCTTTCGATCGATCGAGACGTGAAATCCTGAAGATTTTATTTTCCATGTTTATCGTGATCTTCGGGGGTTTTAAGGGGGAAATCATTCATTCTCTTAGATATCTCAGATCAGACGAAATTTCTCCACAAAAAAGAGAACCCTAGCCGCCGCCTAGCCGCCGCCAAGGAGAGCCATCTTCTCCCGGTTTTCGTCCGAGCTTGAGCCAACTGATTCCGGAGTGCAAGGAGGAGCAAGAGAAGAAATCACGGTGCAACGCACGGCTTCATCCGCCGTTTATCGTATTTCTAAACTTTGATTTCTTTGATTTTCATTTCCATTTGATGTTTTTGAGGCCGAGAGACGATTAAACTTCTTATGTATTTGATTTGAATTAAATCTAGTTTATTTTATTGAGATTTAGTATCATTGTGTTTGCTTTATTGATTCAATTGTGTTTGAGTGTATTGATTCCTATTGTTCATGAATTAATTGCTTGTTACGATCAAAGCCTAGCTAACTTTGATTGACTCTGAGAGTTATAACCGAGATCGAGAGATAACGTTATAGCACGCTCTATTAATTCATGAAGTATGTTTAAGATTGAGATCGAGAGATGAAATCACATACGTGAGAACTTTGAATCGAGAGATTTAGAGTAACGAGGTTTTGACGATTTATGCAATATTGAATTAGTAAATAGGTGCACGAGAGTGACTTGTTCTAGTTTGATATTAGTTTCTTTACAGCTCGAGAGAGTGTATTGAATAACAGCGAAAACCTTTCACCTTTAGAATCAATTGGTTGATAATTTGCTTATTCAGATGAATCATTAAAGATAACACAGTTGAACGAAGAGCTTGATAAATTTCTTGAGCGAATTACCTTTGCATATCCGGAACCATTCATTTTATTCTTGTTTAATTTTCGTTCCTTAGTTTAAGTGTGCATTAGTTAATCACCTTCTTTAATCGTAGGCTAAATATAATTTTGCTAGTTTTATTTGGTAGTTATACATTAGTCCCTGTGGATTCGACAACCTTTACTTACATTTCACTATACTAAAACTTGACAACCGTGCACTTGCGGTAGAATCGCTTCACACTACACTTTGAAATATTTTCTGTTTAAAAAGAAAGCGGTCAGGCAACACAATGATTCAACATCTCTCGTGATTTCCGTATTTATAACTCTAGTTCTATATTTTCATTAGATTTTGATGTGTAGAATGTTGAAAAACAATTTAATGCATTGTTATTTGATGGAGATTGTTGGCTAGGTTTGTTGTCAGAACTAAGGGGATCCTTTGCATGAACCCATAATTCAATTTTTAGTGTTTTTGATTGATTCTTATTTATCTAAGTGCATAGATTGTTCTTCTTCATGATTTTGAGGGTTTGGCCATCTTTGAATGATAATTTATTGTAATTGAGATTGAGAAATAAAGTTGCAATACGATATAGTGATTTATGCCGTGGATTTCAGACCGAGATCGAGAAATAAAGTCAAATACACGTGTGATAGCTATAGATATCTAGTAATCGAAGGCTATAAGTTTTCATAGATCGACATACAATATTAATTGATCAATAAGGATACGAGAGTAGCTTATTGTAATGTTAGTATTAGATTTGTTATAGCCGGACCAAGGTATAACAAGTGCATTAGAAAAACTCGTCACCTTAGATCGTTTGAATTCAGTTCTTAACTAATAGGTGAATTATGGGGGATTACATGGGTGAATAGAAAGTCTTGATAATTGTCTCTATTGATTCTAATCTTCTTCGTTCTTGTTTGTTGGGTTGGTTATTGAGTTAATTCGTCACTTTAGTTAATACCACGACCATTTTTCGTAGGCTAAATATAGTTAAACTAGTGGAGTTTGGTACTTATTTTCTAGTCCTCGTGGGTTCGACACTCGTACTTGCGGTACACAATCGCTACACTGAAAAATACTGTTTAAAATAATAGCGATCAGGACGGGCGTAAGGGGAGAGTGTTTTGGGAAACACCCAGCAAGCAAGGGCCAATCGATATGACTATATAATGCATATTCATAATTTTTCCAAATCATATATCATAATCGAACATAAACTGATATGAATGCATCTTAACACAATTGCTCTCATCGAGCCACAATTTATCATAATTGCTCCCATTGAGCCATAACATAAAATATCATATCAACGGTATTTTCATATACATTAAGCACAATAAATCATCTAGTTTCCTTTTGGTACTGATATCAGTCTCTAGACTTAACCCTCATAGAGATAAGGTCATACATCTGATCACCCATGAATAAAGGGTCTGGACTTCCCAGAACAACGGTTAACCACCGTATCAGGTCAACAAAACGGTTATAATCACACCGCATCAGGGCCATAAAGAATTCCTTCCAATCAGATTTTGAAATTTAGTGTGCTTAAAAAATATAATTTTCATCGGAACTACATAGTTTCAACATAACTCACATAATTGATTGAAGTTTCAAAACATACATATGATTTTTCAAAAACGAATCGATTATATAACAAAAACCCACTTACAAAAATTATCTCAAAAATTGATGCAAAAGCTTCGAAATCGGGTCTTCTTCCTAACTTAAAAATGGTTGCTGATACTGTGTGAAAATATGCAGAGTTTTGTGTAATTCTTGCTTTGGGAATGCTCGGATATTTATAGGGTTAAAAGTCAGGGTGTTACAATCCATGATCTACATTAACTCTGCTATAATTCCACTTCAATGCCAAACCCCTGAAATTCTGTAATCGTAGGCTCTATTATCATTCATTATAAATGAGGGGTTAGTGGGGTTGAATAAGTCTCTTGGTTTGACTTAGATCAGTAGAGCTGATGGTTATCTTCATAGGTGGAGCTGGGACATTGCGTAAGTAAAGCTTATTTAAGCATTGGTTGAGCCTATGGATCAGTATAGCCTATGGATCGGTAGTTTATATTGATCAGTAGAGTACTCTAATCGGTAGAGTCTTCGGTACATCGGTTGAGTCTACGGATCAGTAGAGTATATGGATCGGTAGTGTATATGGATCAGTAGAGTACTCGAATCGGTTGAGTCTACGGCTCAGTAGAGCCTATTCCCATAGGTTCAGCAGGTTTGAAACATCTGCTGAGCTAGTTCTTAAATATCTGCTGAATTGATTTAAGTGTAGATTTTGGGTCTTCACAGTTATGACCAGGTTTATTAATCCTGAGATCGATTCGAGGATCACTTGGTAATTAGCAAACGGTTTGAGGTACATAGAAAACCGATAGTAGAGTCTATGGATCTGTAGTGTATATTAATTAGTAGAGTACTCTAATCGGTAGAGTCTTTGGTACATCGGTTGAGTCTACGGATCAGTAGAGTCTATGGATCAGTAGTGTATATGGATCAGTAGAGTACTCAAATCAGTTGAGTCTATGCCTCAGTAGAGTCTATTCCCATAGGTTCAACAGGTTTGAAACATCTGCTGAGCTAGTTCTTAAATATCTGCTGAATTGATTTAAGTGTAGATTTTGGGTCTTCACAGTTATGACCAGGTTTATTAATCTTGAGATCGATTCGAGGATCACTTGGTAATTAACAAATGGTTTGAGGTACGTAGAAAACCGATCCCATCACGATATCTGAAAAGACATGTGATGTTCACGGGGTATGATTTAATTGTCATTACTTGCTACTTATGTGACTATATGACATGTTGAACTGCAATATGAGAATTACATGATACATTGAATTGTATGATATTGATGACATGATATATTGAGATGCATCACATGAAATTATGATATTGCATGGTGCATTGACACGCATGGACATTGAACACGCCATGTTGATCCTATCGATTCTTTTGTTGATACCTTTTCCTTGGTATCTGTGATGAGTGTCTAGGGATGATGGGTACGCCGATGGCTTGGTGGAGCGTGTGAGCTGGGAGATGTCATAGCGACGAGTGTGCTGACTCGCCCTGTAATACCCCCGAAATGTCTATATGCTTATGTGTTATCATGACGATTTATGATGTGTTTTAAGGGGAGGTAGTGCATTTAATTTGAGGGTTATGTTTATGTTATGATGATATGATTTGGGGGGCATGTTGGGTGTTTTAAGGGATGTATTAATTAAGTAAACTTATAAAATATCGAGAGAGGATATTTTAATACATCGTGCTAAATACCGAGGCACAATTAAACACCACATGGCACTCCAACCACACCACCCCACCCCCAATCACTCGGCCACCTCTCCTCCCACTTGGCAACCCATACCTCTTCCCACTTGTCCAACCCATGCTTCCACTTGGTCTTGAAATCAACTCCCTTCCACCTCCCTTCTCCTCATTCTCTCCTCAAACCCCCCATTTTCGTCCCAGAATAAGCTGCATTAAGGCAAGGAAAAGTTTGGTAAAAGTGTTCAAAAGTCCTTGCAAAAAGAGGAACAAGAAGAGGGGTAAGGATGGGTACTCTGTTTCAGGGTTTTTGGTTGGGTTTAAGTTTGGTTGGGTGATTCTTCATGCATGCTAGTATAGGTTTAGATGAAACCTTGGTATGAGTACTTACATGGAAGTATTTTGTAGCTACTAGCATGTTTACTCGATCATGTTACATGTTTTATGTGTTAGATTTCTAGTTATGAAAATATGTGCTCGAAAATCTGGGCAACAGGTGCATGCTCTGTTTTTCTGTAAATATTGGATGGGATCTAAGTTTATGAGGGTGTTATGATGCATGCTAGCTTAGGTTTTGTAAAAACCTTTGATTTAAGTGTGTACATGGAAGTTTTACGAAGTTCCTAGCATGTTTGTTTGAGCAAGTATGATGTGTTATGAAGTAGATTTGATGCTATGAAATGAGGTGCTCGAAAATCTGGGGAAGTCCCGATTTTTCAGAGTGCTCGATCGATCGAGATTTTGGTCCCGATCAATCGAGCGAGGCAGAAGATTTTAAGCATGGTTTGAATTCAGAGGCCGATCGATCGAAGGAATTTCCGATCGATCGGTGAAGCTCCTCGATCGATCGGTAGAAATATTTCGATCGATCGAGCGAGGCAGAAAGTTGGCACTATTTATCATGTTTTCTCGATCGATCAAGACTTGGGTGCCGATCGATCGAGAGAGGCAGAACCTTGGCAATTTTTTTTATTGAAGTATTTTGAAGAATTTTGACAATGATTCATGATATGGTATCTAATATGGTATATTGTGGTTATGTTGAACCATCTCAGGTACCAGCACAATCAAGGAGATAAAGTCTGTTGACTCCTCCACCTTTTGAAAAGGTACGTAAGAGACGTACGGGCATCAGACGGTAAAACACACCTCTATACTATGACTATGCATTTATCGCATGAGTATTTACGATGAAATGATGATGTTTATATGATATTTGTATAATGATACGATGTTATGATATGGTAAGATGCCATACGATGTTTATGACTGGGTAAGATGCCCATATGGTAAGATGTCATACGATGTTTATGATATTGTAAGATGCCATACGATGTTTATGATTGGGTAAGATGCACATATGGTAAGATGACATACGATGTTTATGATATGGTAAGATGACATACGATGTTATGATGGGGTAAGATGCCCATATGGTAAGATGTCATACGATGTTTATGATATGGTAAGATGTCATACGATGTTTATGATTGGGTAAGATGTCATACGATAGGGTAAGATGCCCATATGCATGAATGTGAATCAGGGACAACAAAAAGAAGTTAACGAATAACCAGCAAGTTTATTTAACTAAGATTTCATGCATTTACTGTTATGTTTTCTTTGTATGATGTTAAGTAAGGATGTTTATGCTCATGATGTGTTGTCCATGTAGGTACGCTTTTGGACTGAAGGGCTAAGGGTCGGGTTGAGACAGTGAGCTAAAGGAGCACAAGGATGGATAGGAAGGATGTTATGATTAGTATCTACTCTAGGAGCAGTATAAATCTAAATATTAGCATTCAGTTAGAGGAATGTAACTGTTAAGTTTTTGAAGTTTTATTTTTGGCCTGTAATCCTAATAGCTCACGTAACAACCGGAACTCTAAGATGTCCTTAATGCATGTTTAGTACATTTTATGTTATTAAAACAATGTTAAGGTTGGAAGACCCTACATTAGTGGTATCAGGGCCATGTTAGATAACCCGGGAATGAGTGAAGGGTAACCTTAACAATAAGTTAGGTAGGTGCTCACTTTTAAACATGTTTTGTGCATGTGTTGCATATGAAGTATATGATGTTATACTAACATGTTTGTTTATCTAACGATGTATTATATGAACGGCTTTTGGGTATTGTTGTTAACCCTTGTGTTGCAGCATGGCAGCAAATGCTGAAGTAGGTGATGCTATTAGCGTCAATGCAAGTGCTGGGCGTACAAATCCCCTACCACCGCCAGCCTTAGGCGAGGAACCCTCTGAGCAGCAGTTGTTACCTGGGGAGTTGAGCTTGGCTCAGTTTTTGGCATACCGACCCCCGATGTTTGAGGGAACTGAAACAGGGGAATTGGCTGAAGAGTGGCTAGAGAGGATGGAACAGATTTTTGTGGCAGCTCCGTGTGCGAAGTCAGCATGGATCAGATTAGCAGAGTTCCAACTGGCTAAGAAAGCATTGATGTGGTGGAAGACCACAGTGGTAGAGCAAGAGGCTCAGGGACAGGAAATTAATTGGAAGATGTTCAGAACTCGGTTTCTGACCCGCTATTTCTCAGCTGCTGCACGACAAGCTAAGGAGGATGAGTTTACCAACTTAAAGCAAGGTATCATGCCAGTATCGGACTACGCTCTTCATTATTGTTCTTTACTCCGATATGTGCCCCATATTGCTGCAAATACCCAAGCAAAGATGAGGAATTTCATGAAAGGTTTGAGGCCAGAACTGCATGACAGGGTGATCACTTATGGCCCTGCTTGCTTTGACGACGCCCTTTCATGGGCTGAGCTAGCCGAACTGGGAGTTGGCGTATATCCTGATGTCGTGCCACCTCCAGCACCCCCTCAGAAATCCACTTCTGACAATTTGAGACCAAGGGGTGATCAGTTTAAGCCTAGGGGGAACGCTTCAGCGTCGAGATTCAGTGGTAAGAAGCCCGAGAATCGATGGAAAGGAAGCCGTATGAACGATGCCCTGGAAGAGGGCAGTCTCAGGGAGACAGATTCGGGAAGGTCCAGTGCACTCTTTGTGGGCAACCACATTTGGCGAAAGACTGTGTAGAATGTTATGTTTGTGGCAACAAAGGCCACTTTGCTCGACAGTGTCCCAACAGGGGAAGACAACAGAACTCTGCGGGGAGGCCTGCGGACAGAGCAGCACAGCACAGACCACCTTTTGCACCGAGGCAGTATGGAGGTCAGCCCATGGGGCCACCTCAGGGGCAGGTTTATGCTTTGACGAGGGAGCAGGCTACAGGGCCTCCGGAGGAGGTTATAGCGGGTACGTGTCTTTTATTTACGCATCCTGCTTTCATATTGATCGACACAGGTGCGTCACACTCTTTTGTGTCGGCAAGTTTTATGGAAAGGCACCACATATGCACTTCTCCGTCGCCCACGCCTCTTATAGTCTCGACCCCCGCTGGAAGAAGTTTGATTACTTATCATATTGTCTATGATGGCCTCATTTATTTTGAGGATAACGAGCTAAGGTCAGATTTGATTGTTCAGGGGATGTCAAACTTTGACTGCATTGTAGGCATTGATGTTCTGAACAGGTATCAGGCAGTTGTGAACTGCAGGCAGAGGACTGTCCAATTCAGATCTGATATGGGAGTCCAGTGGACATTCTTTGGGGATGGTTCTCGTTCTAAGATCCCGTTGATATCTGCTGTCAAGATGGCGCAGTTGTTGGAACGAGGCCATACAGGATATCTCATCTATGCTATTGATATTACTGAAAAGAGGGAAGAATTAAAAGTTGAGGATGTGCCCGTAGTGGCGGAGTTTCCTGATGTATTTACGGAAGAGATTCCCGGATTCCCACCGACGAGAGAGGTCGAGTTTGGGATTGAGTTACTACCGAGAACGTCTGCCATTTCTCGTGCCCCATATAGGATGGCACCAGCGGAGCTAAGGGAGTTAAAGATTCAGTTGCAAGAGCTCCTTGATAAGGGCTATATACGCCCTAGCGTATCGCCCTGGGGTGCACCAGTTTTATTTGTTAAGAAGAAAGATGGTTCGATGCGTCTATGCATCGATTACAGACAACTGAACAAAGCCACAGTGAAGAATAAGTATCCACTTCCGAGGATCGATGATTTGTTTGACCAGTTGCAGGGTACGAGGCTCTACAGTAAGATCGATCTGAGGTCGGGGTATCATCAGATCCGAGTAAGAGAAGATGATGTTCAGAAGACAGCTTTCAGGACTAGATATGGGCACTATGAATTCTTAGCCATGCATTTTGGAGTGACGAATGCCCCAGCTGTTTTCATGAGTTTGATGAACATGGTGTTCCAGCCATATTTGGACCAGTTCGTCATAGTTTTCATTGACGATATACTCATCTACTCCCGGACTGAGGAAGAACACGTGGAACACTTGAGGACAGTACTCCAGATCCTCAGGAATCATCAGTTATATGCAAAGCTCAGCAAGTGCGAGTTCTGGTTGAGCAGTGTAGTGTTCTTGGGCCATGTCATATCTAGCAGTGGGATATCTGTGGACCCCAGGAAGATTGAAGCTGTAATGAAGTGGGTTGCACCACTTCTGTACCTGAAATACGGAGCTTCCTCGGTTTGGCAGGCTATTACCGACGTTTCGTCGAGGGTTTTTCAAAGATTGCCAAACCCCAGACACAGCTGACTCAGAAAGGAGTCCCCTTCTATTGGTCTGAGGCTTGTGAGGAAAGCTTCCAAGAGCTGAAGCGTCGTTTGACTACAGCGACTGTGTTGGTGATTCCGTCTGAGAATAAGAGGTTCGTCTTGTATACGGATGCGTCACTGCAGGGTTTGGGCTGCGTATTGATGCAAGATAAGCATGTGGTAGCTTATGCATCGAGGCAGTTGAAACCACATGAGGCTAGGTACCCAGTGCATGATTTGGAACTGGCGGCCATCATTTTTGCCTTGAAGATTTGGAGGCATTACTTGTATGGTACGTCTTCCACTATATTTACGGACCATAAGAGCCTGAAGTTCTTATTCACTCAGGCAGAGTTGAATATGCGGCAAAGAAGGTGGATGGATTTACTCAAGGACCATGACTGTGAGATTGAGTACCATCCTGGTAAAGCGAACTTGATAGCAGACGCCTTAAGTCGGAAGGTGAAGAGTACTGCTGAGGATGCTATGTGTTTGTCGGCTTTGATGACTTCTTACTGCCATCTGGGCTATGATTTCGATGTGGACACGTTGCTTGTGCGAGTGTCGACTTTATTGGCAGAGCCAGACATATTTGAGGCGATCAGGAAGGCCCAGAGGTCGGATGATGAGGTTCAGAGGTGGACATCATTGGTACTTCAGGGTCAGCCATCCAAGTTCAGAGTGGCTGAGGATGATTCCTTGAGACTAGGCAACCGATGGGTAGTCCCAGATACACCAGAGTTACGTAAAGGAATATTGGAGCGAGCTCACAGTAGTCGGCTCAGTATCCACCCAGGGGGAAGGAAGATGTACAAGGACCTATGCAGTCAGTTCTGGTGGAGACGCATGAAGCATGATGTTATAACTTTTTTTAAAAGATGTTTGATCTGCCAACAGGTAAAGGCAGAGAGACAGAGGCCTGGTGGCGAGCTGAAGAGCTTGGAAGTACCTAAGTGGAAGTGGGAGCACATATCTATGGACTTTGTGACCCACTTGCCAAGGACGGCCTCAGGATTTGATGCGATCTGGGTGATCGTAGATAGGCTGACAAAGGTGGCTCATTTCATCCCTTATTGTATGTCCTTTGCATACCTAAAGATGGCTCAATTATATGTACGGGATGTGGTGAGATTACATGGGATTCCAGTCTCGATTGTGTCTGACAGAGACCCAAGGCTTACTTCACATTTCTGGGAGGGTCTCCAGACAGCTTTGGGCACAGAAGTGAGACTGAGTACAGCTTATCACCCTCAGACAGAAGGCCAGACAGAGCGTACCATTTAGACGTTCGAAGACATGTTGAGGGCATGTGTTTTGGAGTTTGATACTCCGTGGCAGGATTCAGTGCCACTGGTGGAGTTCTCCTATAATAACAGCTATCAGGCGAGCATTCAAATGGCTCCTTTTGAAGCTCTTTACGGGCGACGATGTAGGTCACCGATGTATTGGGAGGACTTGGCTAGTAAAGCGATTGGAGGACCGGATTTGATCAGGGATATGGAAGAAAAGATTACGTTGATAAGCCAAAAGATGAAAGCGGCCCAGGATAGGCAAGCAGCCTATGCCAATAAGCGGCGACGGCCGCTAGAATTTCAATTAGGAGACAAGGTCTTCTTAAAGATCTCGCCCTTCAGGGGTGTGGTTCGGTTTGGTATGCGGGGAAAGTTATCTCCGAGGTATGTTGGGCCATATGAAGTATTACAGCGTATCGGTACATTGGCCTACCGTTTGGCTCTACCGCCATCTTTATCTGGCATACATGATGTTTTCCATGTCTCTATGTTACGGAGGTATGAGCCAGACCCGTCTCATGTCTTACAGCCTACTGAAGTGCAGTTGGGTTCATATGTATCCTACGTAGAATGACCAATCAGAATTCTGGATCGAGAGGATCGCAGATTACGAAGTAAGATTATACCGATGGTCAAAGTTCAGTGGGATCGTCGGGGCGTCGAGGAGGCTACGTGGGAGACGGAACGGCATATGGTGCAGCACTATCCGGAACTTTTCTCTGGTATGTTTTTATGTTTAGTTTTGATATAGTGATGCATGTGGATTTCGAGGACGAAATCTTATAAGTAGGGGAATATTGTAATACCCCCGAAATGTCTTTATGCTTATGTGTTATCATGATGATTTATGATGTGTTTTAAGGGGAGGTAGTGCATTTAATTTGGGGGTTATGTTTATGTTATGATGATATGATTTAGGGGGCATGTTGGGTGTTTTAAGGGATGTATTAATTAAGTAAAGTTATAAAATATCGAGAGAGGATATTTTAGCACATGCTAAATACCGGGGCACAATTAAACACCACATGGAACCCCAACCACACCACCCCACCCCCAATCACTCGGCCACCTCTCCTCCCACTTGGCAACCCATACATCTTCCCACTTGTCCAACCCATGCTTCCACTTGGTCTTGCAATCAACTCCCTTCCACCTCCCTTCTCCTCCTTCTCTCCTCAACCCCCCATTTTCGTCCCAGAATAAGCTGCATTAAGGCAAGGAAAAGTTTGGTAAAAGTGTTCAAAGGTCCTTGCAAAAAGAGGAACAAGAAGAGGGGTAAGGATGGGTACTCTGTTTCAGGGTTTTTGGTTGGGTTTAAGTTTGGTTGGGTGATTCTTCATGCATGCTAGTATAGGTTTAGATGAAACCTTGGTATGAGTACTTACATGGAAGTATTTTGTAGCTACTAGCATGTTTACTCGAGCATGTTACATGTTTTATGTGTTAGATTTCTAGTTATGAAAATATGTGCTCGAAAATCTGGGCAAGAGGTGCATGCTCTGTTTTTCTGTAAAGATTGGATGAGATCTAAGTTTATGAGGGTGTTATGATGCATGCTAGCTTAGGTTTTGTAAAAACCTTTGATTTAAGTGCCTACATGGAAGTTTTACGAAGTTCCTAGCATGTTTGTTTGAGCAAGTATGATGTGTTATGAAGTAGATTTGATGCTATGAAATGATGTGCTCGAAAATCTGGGGAAGTCCCGATTTTACAGAGTGCTCGATCGATCGAGATTTTGGTCCCGATCGATCGAGCGAGGCAGAAGATTTTAAGCATGGTTTGAATTCAGGGGCCGATCGATCGAAGGAATTTCCGATCGATCGGTGAAGCTCCTCGATCGATCGGTAGAAATATTTCAATCGATCGAGCGAGGTAGAAAGTTGGCACTATTTATCATGTTTTCTCGATCGATCGAGACTTGGGTGCCGATCGATCGAGAGAGGCAGAACCTTGGCAATTTTTTTTATTGAAGAATTTTGACAATGATTCATGATATGGTATATTGTGGTTATGTAGAACCATCCCAGGTACCAGCACAATCAAGGAGATAAAGTGTGTTGACTCCTCCTCCTTTTGAAAAGGTACGTAAGAGACGTACGGGCATCGGACGGTAAAACACACCTCTATACTATGACTATGCATTTATCGCATGAGTATTTACGATGAAATGGTGATTTTTATATTTATTTGTATAATGATACGATGTTATGATATGGTAAGATGACATACGATGTTTATGACTGGGTAAGATGCCCATATGGTAAGATGTCATACGATGTTTATGATGTCATACGATGTTTATGATTGGGTAAGATGCCCATATGGTAAGATGACATACGATGTTTATGATATGGTAAGATGCCATACGATGTTATGATGGGGTAAGATGCCCATATGGTAAGATGACATACGATGTTTATGATATGGTAAGATGCCATATGATATTTATGACTGGGTAAGATGTCCATATGGTAAGATGTCATACGATAGGGTAAGATGCTCATATGCATGAATGTGAATCAGGGACAACAAATAGAAGTTAACGAATAACCAGCAAGTTTATTTAACTAAGATTTCATGCATTTACTGTTATGTTTTCTTTGTATGATGTTAAGTAAGGATGTTTATGCTCATGATGTGTTGTCCATGTAGGTACGCTTTTGGACTGAAGGGCTAAGGGTCGGGTTGAGACAGTGAGCTAAAGGAGCACAAGGATGGATAGGAAGGATGTTATGATTAGTATCTACTCTAGGAGTAGTATAAATCTAAATATTAGCATTCAGTTAGGGGAATGTAACTGTTAAGTTTTTGAAGTTTTATTTTTGGCCTGTAATCCTAATAGCTCACGTAACAACCGGAACTCTAAGATGTCCTTAATGCATGTTTAGTACATTTTATGTTATTAAAACACTGTTAAGGTAGGAAGACCCTACACGCCCAGACACGAGGGATGATGGACCGTCGATGGCTCGACAGAGAGAGATGTCGTAGCGACGAGCATGTCGACGCCCTATTCGAGATTGATGATTTGATTGATGATCTTCCATTGGACTCCTGAGATCTTGATATTGGAGATTTGATACCCCTCATAAGCATTTACATTCATGCACGACATGCATCGCATGATATTTTGTCGTTCATTGTGATTTTACATGTTTCTCGTACTGCGGTTCTGACCCCTTCACGAGGGCTATCATGTCTTTGTTGTATGGACATGACATGCATTGCAGGTGGACTGATGCCAGATGCTCAAGAGGAAGCATCTAGAAGTATTAGGGCTCCGTGAGCACGAGCTCATGTTTCTATTATCGAGTCTGTTTCCCAGTATGGTGTAAATGAATTTTAAAGACATACGTTTATTGGCTGGGGGATGCCCTGAGTATTTTGTATGCTGACATATTTTCATACTTTCGAAACATAATTGATGTTTAAACGATGGTTGTATGAGAATTGAACCAGCACCTCTGGAACCAAAAGAAAGACCAAGCGAACTTCCTTTTATTCAGATGCGAACTTGAAATACGTATTTTCATTATTAATATTATATTTGTACTATTGAAAAAATTTGGGCCACAATTTGATAACTTAAATAATCTTTCGATGTGTACGTATAAATAATCATTGTTTCATAATTAAACACATGAACAGGATCGGTCCCTCACAGATAAATTTTCTCCCCCTCAATTATTGAGATTATACACACCCCCCCCCCCCCCCCCCCCTAATTTTAAAAGGTTTGAAAATTTGAGCAAGTGGGGTGCAAATGGGCTAGGATAAAATAAATTAAAAAAATGCAATACACATTTAATTTATGAACACAAAAAACCATTTTTTGATGATGGATGAAGCATACCTGGCAACAATTGCATTTCTTGACAAAACTCAACAATTTCCATTTCATCTTTCCGCGGCACCACACATGAGTCAACTTTGCAGAATAAACTCCTTTTCCTCGTGAAGAATTAAGCTGCCAGACTTATACCGTTGTGATCCTCTATGAGTCTAGTTTGTAACGCAGAAAACGGTTTGTCATTTGGACATCTAAGCAAGAAGTTATGCCAATTTTCCCAAAGTCGCTCTAAGCTTCCAGAAAACTAAAATGCTTCAAAAATTGTTAGAAAAAATATCAAGATAACACTTTAAAACTTAAAATGATTTTTAGAACAGATTGAATGAAAACTTGAACATTTAAAATAGATTTTAAAATTATTTTCATGCAAAATAAATACAATGAAATTGATTTTATACTAAAAACTTTCATAAACCAACTTTTTGAAAGTTATGCTACGAAAATAATTTCATGCTCATGAGAGAGTTTTCTTTAAAAGATTTCCGTCTAAAATCGGTTAAAATGGTTTCCAAGAACGATTGGTTCGGATACCACTTGTCAGGATCGATTGCGGGGGTGGGTTGCCCCAAGTATTTTGTATGCTGGCATATTTCCGTACTTTCGAAACCTTATTGATGTTTAAACGATGGTTGTGTGAGAAATGCGAACTAGAAATACGTATTTTCAGTATTAACATTATATATTCGAAACAATTGGGCCAAAATTTGATAATTTAAATAATCTTCCGCTGTGTACGTAAAAATAATCATTGTGTGATAATTAAACCAATGATTAGGATAGGGCCCTCACAGTTTGTATCAGAGCATAATCTAGGATATGCTTGAACTAGAGTTAGGACACGTGTGTTTAGGCACGAATAAATGTTTGCACGCGTGTTTGACTACATGATTTTACATGCTATTATATGTTTTGTCTGATATGACCTCTTGATAGATAATTGAGTTTAGGCATGTAAATTTGAGAAGGCATGTATATTAACTGAGTTTGTTAATGGCCTATATACGAAGTTAAGCATGTACTGATAATAGACCTGAATATTAACTGATTTGTTAATGGTCAATAATTTTGACACCCATGCTATTTTTATTATGGGATAAATCTTTGTTTATAGCATTGAGGTGTCCAAAACGGTTAGAAGGTATGGATGTAATATGTATATGCATAAATATTAAATGAATCATTAATAAGGATTTTAGAATAGCCTATACCTGACGTAGATAAGAACGAGTTATTATCCTTTTGAGGATTAACCTTCACGCGTTGTCAAATAACAACGGGAACTAGAGACTTGTGAGGCAATGATTTATGCCGAAGAATACATCGAGACATGTATTATGTATAAACAATTTTGTAAAGCTGGATTCTTCGCCAATTGAGAACTTGAATACTAGGATCGTCGTATATTTCTTCAGAATATGATTTCCATCTAGTTCTTTCTGGCAAATTTTAGTTATTCATAACACTATATTGCGAATATAGTATCTTGATCCCCGTATTTGTACCTACCCAATTTTATTGACTCTGGGGCAAAGGCAACATCGTAAACTTTATCTTTTGGATCTTCTCGAGTGAATCCAATCAATCAGAATCTTTCTTTTAGCATACTTTTCCGGAGTTGGACCCTTGAGGTTGGTCTCTCACAAAAGGAGGACGAATATGTTCGTAGTATTATAGAAGAACCTTTAACGACATAATCTTTCAAGTGAGGCTCCGAACTTGAGCCCGTTTAATCGATAGATAGAAAACTGAGATCGAATGGATTAGAGGAAGCACTTAGTTGTTCCTCAGTTGTCTCAGAAGCTGAATATTCATGTAGCTTCAATAATATATCAATAACAGCAGAGGCCGCAACAATCTTAGAAACCTCAAAGGTTTAAATTGAAATGTACGAAGATTGAGAAGATATTACTTCAGATCATCCGGAACCATTGGTTCTATGAGTGATTATGGGTCGTTTACTGGATCTTGTGAATTATTGAGGATGAAGACAACCTACTGACAAATGTGTAGAGTCTTGTAAGACTGTGGTCAGAGAGAGTATTATCTCAAAGTTAACCATTAGGGATGAATACGACCACAATAGAAGATACTCTTTGCTTGAGGTGGTTTTTGAACGTGGTTCTCGGTTTTGATCCACTCAATTCCACCAGTAGTCTAGTCAATTGCATAGTGGGAGTAATAATCCACAGCTTTTTCCGAAACCCTCAGCAAGCCAGGGTTTTCGCTTTGGCAGAGGATCAAGTTAGAAGATTTCATGAAGTGTGATTTCAAGTATATGTTTTAATTTCGATCGCAGTGGATGAATTTTTGTGATACAAGAAACTTCAACTATCACATCAACTGATCGATTCACTGAAACAAGTTATGTTGCATTAATTGTGGTATACAGTATGATGAGAGTTCATGATTAGGAATTTGATGGTCCTACCAGCAGACAAATATGATTGGATACTCGCACGGATTACCGAGATACTGTACACTGTTTCAAGAATGGAGTACGTTTCGCTCATATAATGGTTCTACGAGAAATTGTTATAGCCTAGTATGTCAGGCTAGGCATACTTAAGGATATATGAATAAAACAATTGATATCGCAATGGGAGAGCAGCAATTACCAGACATTTCGAAGTTATAGAGAACTTCATAATGTGTTAGTCATACGAGATTTCGGGATTCCCCATCAGAGAAGGAAATCGTTTTTGACACTGAAATGATGCTAGGTACGCTGCTAGTTGCTAAAGCACTGTACGAGATGGCATCGGCAGAATTCAAGGAATAGATAAAGTAGTTGCAGAATCTTCTGAGTAAATGTTACATACGTTTGGGTATCTTACAATGTGGAGC
Source organism: Haberlea rhodopensis (assembly GCA_907163345.1). Taxonomy (NCBI): domain Eukaryota; kingdom Viridiplantae; phylum Streptophyta; class Magnoliopsida; order Lamiales; family Gesneriaceae; genus Haberlea; species Haberlea rhodopensis. Next base: position 11,975,044 of record CAJQUN010000010.1, read on the forward strand.
ACTTGTTCTTTTGTGTAGAAGAAAGATTGTATGATGATGATATGCATCAAGTACATGTAATAGAATCGAGTTATTGTCACGAATAAATACATGCTGTCTAGAATTGATGATCTAATTGATCAACTTCAAGGAGTAACAGTCTATAAAAAGAGAAATCTTCATTCCGCTTAAGAGTCAGTAAGAAAGATATTCCTAAGACAGTTTAGGGCCAGATATTTGGACATTTAAATTTTGAGTAATGCCTTTTGGTCTGAAGAATGCGCCTACAATGTTGATGAATCGAGTGTTCAGAAATCTCTTGGGCAGGATCATGAGGTATCTATTTCAGGCGATCAGTTGATCCAAGTAGAAATTGGGGCAGTGATAAATTGGTCCAGACAAACAAATGTACTGAGGATTCGAAGTTTCTAGGGTTTGGCAGGCTATTAAAGGCATTACAGAAGTCTCTCAGATAGCCAAGTCTATTACCCAATTGACCAAGAAGAATCAGATTTTCAGTTGGTCAGATGAATATGAAAACTGTGTTCATAAACTGAAACAACATTTGACTACAGCTCCAGTGGTAGCTTTACCAACTGGATCAAGAGAATATGTGATTATGCAAACACATTAACTAGAGGATTGGAAATGTATCCTCATGTAGTATGTAAAGTATTGACGATGCTTCAAAGCAATTGAAACTCACGAGAATTGGCATCCTATCTATAATCTTGACTTAACCGCCATCACTGTTGTGCTGAAGTTATAGCACCACTAATTATATGGAAAGCAGTTCAGTCTTCGCCCTGACTATAAGAAGTTGGTATATAAATATACGCACTCAGTCAGAACGGAATACGGATCAGAGACATGATTAGAACTACTGAAAGACTTTTACTGTGGAGTACAGTAGCATCTAGGAAAGACAGATTAAGAAACAGTCTTTGAGTTGTAAGACTCTAGATGCCAAGGCAACATCTATGCATGTATGACTGAATTACGACAAATTATACGCATCTTTATGGGCATATTAGCCACGAAGCGAGCATTTTGTTGTATTTTTTAGCCATAATTTATCTCAACGATTTAGACTCCAACATTCGTTGTTGAGAGAACATGCGATGTCATGGCAACCATCTAGATTCAATGTATCGTCTAGTGGTTGAATGGTGAAAGAGAAACAGATTGATGGTACCGAATCTTACGAACTTGAAGAAGCATTTACTTCACGAGGTACTGCATTCCCTGTTATTTCCATTCGAAAACCACAAGATATACCTCGAAAAGGCACTCTGGACAAAATATGAAAATAAAATTTTCAGAATGTGTGGCAAAATGTTTAACTTGTCAAGAGGTTAAAGCAGAAAAAGAATGAAATTAGATGTTATGTTTCAATTTTTAAAAGTGTCACGGTGGAATTAGGAGCACATTGTTCCGAACTTTGTGACCCACTTGCCCAAACCGAACAGAAGTTTCGATGCAATATGGGTCGGGATTGACAGACTGATATCAGCACAATCTCCCGTATAATCGTACTTTTCCTACAAGAAATAGGCACGATTAATTCGTGTATACAGAGTACAAGTTTCCATTTTTCTGGGCAGAGATCCAAAATTTTTATTGAAATTTGGAGTTTCCAAGCACCCCGTAGATTCAAAATTGATGACGAGTACTATCTACCATCCTTAGATAGCTTGATTTGACAGATGAAATGCAGGCAAGCCTGTAAGATTCAGAACATATATGAAGGCAGCCTGAGATAGACAGGCCAGCGTTGCCAACAAGAGAATAAGATCTTTAGAATTTGAGATCAGCAATGGAGTAGTCTCCAGAATCTCATTTATGGGATGATTCGGTTCGGACGTCGAGGTAGATTGTCACCTCATACATTGGTCATTACCAGATCATAGAAGATTCCGATAATACATGATGTACTCATGTACTATATTAAGGAAGTTTGAGCCATATCTATCTCGCATGTTTCAATCGAGAGAGATTGAGATGAACAGTTCCTTGTCCTTGATGGACGATCTATTTGATTTGTAACAGTAATGAGAAGGTACCAAAGTATCGTAACCATTGATGAATAACCATGGTACATATAAATCATGGGATTTGGAGGCCAAGATGCGACATAAATGGCCATACTTATATGAGAACGTTGATTTGTATCCCATGTCTAGTTCTTACGAGCAAACAATGCACTTGTAAAACCGAAGGAAAGTAATTTTTGTGTTGGAATTCGTATTTTTTGTTATTTCGAGGACAAAATCTTATGGCGGGGGGAGGGGGGACGTAAGACCCCGATGCTAATTAATCCGGATTAACATGATTAAGCAAACTCGGATAAGTAAAAGTGCAGACTTTGAATTAACTCATGTTTAATACATGATTTTGGACAATCAATCTAAAAAGATTATGATGTATTGACACATGGATTCCACAATACATCAATTGAATTTAAAAAACCACCCCAACACCTAGAAACTCACGCCCATACTCATCTTTTTCAGCATAGGATTTTCATTATGGCAAGACTATTTCTCTCTCTTGAACAAGCTTTTTTCCTCCTTCTCTCCTCCACAATTTCGACCCTTGCCTGTCAAATTATCTTGCAACATTGAGTGCATGTCACATGCAATTTGAGATTTAGAAGCTACAAGGCAAGGGCGATAGTTGGATGCAAGAATTTTCAAGTTTGGAGCAAGAAGATGCAAGATTTTAAAGTAGCAGATGTGTATGTAGTTAATTCGAGCTTGTGCCTACTCATGTGACTGGATTATGCTCAAATATTCACATCTAGGAAGGTATAATCTCCTTTTAGAACTCTATCAACTTCGATTTTTATGTTAGGGTCGAAATGATTTGTGAAGCCATTAAAACTTGTTGTCAAAAAGTGTTCATCTGATTTCAGTATGCATGTGTCTGTCATTTCAAAATTTGGGTTTACTTAAGTTCTTGTTTAAGGTTGAGGTTCAAATAAAAGTTGTAGTTTATTGAAATACCTCCGACTTGACAATAATTTGACTAATTTGCAGTTACAATGAAATTGTTTTGGTCATTTTACCAGAATGTGTAAAATCTGGAAATTCGGTGCATGTGGGTTAATTTATGTTCTGTTCTTCGAGTTTTTGGGTACACTGTGTTTTGAATTTGATATTGGTCATTTCTTGAAAGTTATAGATATTTGAGTTTTATTTTTGTGGCCAACATTTGAGTTGATTTAGACTTAAAATGAGTGAGATATATCATTAATACTAAAAATTGCCACAGTTATATTTCGGAAATCCTGACGAGTTTTCAAATATGTCGTATTTTGGGTCTAAACAACATCTAGATGGCCGAACCAGTCTTAGCATATCAAATGAAAGTTATAGACCTTTGAGTGGTCGAACTTTCTGAACTAAAATAGGTCATTCGGAGGTTGTATGGATTTAATATGATTTTTCTACCAAAATAGGTCAAGCAGAAAAAGGGTGAGTTGTCCTGTTTTTCCAGCAGATTGTTCTTGGCCATTTTACCTAGGTTTGATGAACGAATTTGAAGATGAGTTGAACTGATGAAAAGTGTTCATTTTTTAGTAAATTGGACCCATGAGATTTTATTAAGTATCGGACAAGTTATGAGTCGATCTCTACGATTGGACAGGCTGGAATTTAGAGAATTGGTTTTGGATCTAAGTTTGAGTATTATTTTGAGAAGTTTAAGACTAGTATGTGACATTATGTTGTATTTTGGAACTGTTATGATCAGTGTATTAATCTTGAGATCGAACGAGGTTCACTTGGTAATTAGCTAACAGTTTTAGGTATGTAGAAAATCGGTTCTATCACGATGTCTGACAAAGACATGTGATGTTCAGGGGGTATGAGTTACTTGTCATTACTTGCTACTTATGTGACTATATGACATGTTGAACTGCAGTATGTGAATACATGATACATTGAACCGCATGATATATGATGCCATGATATAATGAGATGCATCACATGAGATTATGATATTACATGATGCATTGACACACATGGACATTGAACACGTCATGTTGATCCTATCGTTTCTTTTGTTGATACCCTTTCCTTGGTATCTGTGATACGTGTCTGGGATGATGGGCACGCCGATGGCTCGGCGGAGAGTGTGAGCTGGGAGATGCCATAGCGACGAATGTGCCGACTCGCCCAGACACGAGGGATGATGGACCGCCGATGGCTCGACTGAGAGAGATGTCGTAGCGACGAAAGTGTCGACGCCTTGGTCGAGCTTGATGATTTGATTGATGATCTTCCATTGGACTCCTGAGAACTTGATATTAGAGATTTGATACCCCGCATATGCATTTGCATTCATGCACGACGTGCATCGCATGATATTTTGTCATTCATTGTGATTTTACCTGTTTCTCGTATGGGTTTTGACCCCTTCGTGGGGGCTGTCATGTCTTTGTTGTATGGACATGACATGCATTGCAGGTGGACTGATGCCAGATGCTCAAGGGGGAGCATCTAGAAGTATTAGAGCTCCGTGAGCACGAGCTCATGTTTTTATTATCGAGTCTGTTTCCCAGTATAATATTAATGAATTTTAAAGACATATGTTTATTGACCGGGGGATGCCCCGAGTATTTTGTATACTGACATATTTCCTTACTTTCGAAACCTAATTGATGTTTAAACGATGGTTTGTGATAAATGTGAACTAGAAATACATATTTTCAATATTAACATTATATATGTACTATCTAAAAAATTTGGGCCACAATTTGATAACTTAAATAATCTTCCATTGTGTACGTAAAAATAATCATTGTTTGATAATTAAACACATTATTATGATCATGCTCTCAAAATAAAATTTTCTCCCCCTCAATGGATTAAATTATTCCCTTAATTTTAAAAGGTTTGAAATTTGAGCAAGTGAGTGGCAAATGGGCTAGTCTAAAATAAATTAAAAAAATGCAATACACATTTAATTTTTGAACAAAAAAACCTTTTTTTGATGATGGATGAAGCACACTTGGCAACAATTTGCATTTCTTGACAAAACTCAACAATGTACATTTCATCTTTCTGTGGCACCACACATGAGTCAACTTTGCAGAATAAAATCCTTTTCCTCGTGAAGAACTAGGCTGCAAGATTTATACCGTTGCGATCCTCTACGAGTCTAGTTTGCAACGCAAAAAACGGTTTATCATTTGGACATCGGAGCAAGAAGTTATGCCAATTTTCCCAAAGTCGCTATAAGCTGCCAGAAAACTAAAATGCTTCGAAAATTCTTAGAAAAAATCTCAAGATAACAATTTAAAACTTCAAATGATTTTTAGAACATATTGAACAAAAACCTGAACATTTAAAATAGATTTTAAATTATTTTCATGCAAATAAAATACAATGAAATTGATTTTTATACTAAAAATTTTCATACACCAAGTTTTTGAAAACTATGCTATGAAAATAATTTCATTCTAATGAGAAAGTTTTCTTTAAAAGATTTCCATCTAAATTTGGTTAAAATGTTGTCCAAGAACGACGGGCTCTAATACTGTTGGGATATGCCCTAAGACAAGTCATTAGATGATTGTTTAAGACATACAATGTTTATGGTTTTATGAATGGCAATTCATTATTATATATTATTCTTTTAACTGTGCATTGTGAATTAATATATATGTTAATGTCCTTAGAATAATATTGTATTATTCTTAAAGATGTTCCTAGTCAAGTATTATCATGAAAGGGATAATGATAATACGTAGAGACTAGTATGTGTTGATCGATGAATTGTTCATTGATATGAGATATCAAATCAACATATGGGTACATGTTAGAGAACGATGTACTGAACAGACCCACCATGAGAATGCAACATGGATAGTTATATGATCGTCATATGCAATTCTCATAGTGATAATAATGTATGTAATCCTTACGACTTGTGATCATCAGAGATCCCAACATAAGGAGTTATGCATCTTGATATCGTCAAACGTTACCCGTAACAGGGTAATCTATAAAGGTGACTATTGGATACACTACGAATTATGTAGAGGGATGTTGACTGATCGAGATAGGATTTGTCCCTCCTATATAACAGGAGATGTGTTTGGCCCTTGATCAAGTGAGAACTAAAATGCATGGCCATGCTCGAATGAGTCGATATGAGATATCGAGCTTATTCGCTTATTCTAGTTCTACTTGGGGATCAAGAAATAAAGATTGGATATACGAGTATGACTATTCCATGACTCGTGTTCAATCTAAACACAAAGGACAAAGGGATTAAGTTACATGATTAATATTATCACAAGTTCTAAAGGTTATGTCGAGTCATTGACATTCTTGTAATTTGGGTAGCATTGATGTGTTGCTAGATACCGCTCAATGCTTGAGACATAAAATGAGATTTTATGTCACTGCCAACATTACAAGATCCTATCGGGTCGCACAAAAGATTAAATCGAGAAGGGAAATTAAATTCATGGGATGAATTAAATAATTAAGAGGAGTCTTAATTAATAATCATGATGATTAATTAAATCATGGGCTTAAGCCCATGAGGCTTTATGAAAGCCTTTAATTAATTAAATAAAAGATGATTACAAGGTGTTTAATTGAAAGACAACTTGATAACACAAAACCTACACAACTAAAGAAGCTCTCGCCTGCCTAGAAGATCATCAAAGCTCTCGGCTTCTTCAATATAGCCGAATGAGACTTGGTTGATTTGTGGCGATTATTCGATTGTGAATCTAGTTAGCTTCGTGTATCGGTTTAATAACTTGTCTAGCAACTTGTTATTAAACCATCCCTTCACCCGATTTGATCGTGTGGATACCGTTGAGGCAAAACTCATTGAGTTTTGCTAGTGACTCGGAGAAGGCGTAGGACGTGGTGCTGCTCCGTGGACTCTGCTTCAAACACGCTACAAGGGTGAGACACTTGTAATTCCTTTATCCGATATGATAACCTATGTATAGATCCGGTGTTAGTAATCCTAAAAAAATTTTATGCCGCTGCGTTGTATGCTCATGGGATTACTTACAGTGGTATCAGAGCCGTGTACAAGGCTCATATCGGATCTATGTGATTAAATTGTGTTAATCATATTAGAATTAATATTGCATGCTATTAAAACTGTTTAAATTCATATATGATATGAAATTAATTTTAGTTTATGAAATCATCGTATAATTGTATTTGATATAATTGGCGAATAATTGTATACGATACACGAAAGCGTAAAATCGAAGTGTTAGCCCATGCATGGCTCACGGCAGCCACCAAAGGATGGCTAGGGTTTCGAACCCTAGTCACCTTGGCTCACGGCCGCCGCATGAGCTAGGGTTTCGAACCCATAAGCTCGTGCATGGCCATGCAGCCGCCGAATAAGGGCTAGGGTTTGGACCCTGGCTCGTGCATGGGTCAAGCCGTCACACTATCTAGGGTTTTGAACTCTATTGGCTCGAAGTATTGAGAAGGTGCAAGTTGGTTCGATCATGGTCCACGGAATTATGAGGGTCGACGGCTACACCACATGAGGGCTAGGGTTTTTCGAACCCTTGGCTCGAGATGGTTAAGCCGTCACCTTCATGAACCGTCCATGGTTGGACCGTAGCTCGTGGCTCATGAATTTCGGTGATTCAAGCAAGTTGGCTTGATGAAAAATAAAGATGGTGCGAGGCGGCTAGGGTTTGGAACCCTAGCGCCGTCGCCGCTCGAGCCATGGCTCGGCCATGGGCTAGGGTTTCGAACCCTAGGCCCACTATTGGTCCAGCCGTGTGCTTCATGGTTCGAACCATGGTGGTTCGTGTTTTAGTCGCTTTAGTTCGTGGCATGTGATGTCCCGAGCGTACGATAATTTTTCAAAAAATTATTTTACAGTTTTAATTAGAATTAAATTTAAAATGTTTAGAATTTAATTAATTAAATGTTAATGCATGCTTTATGTGTTGTTTGAGCATGGTGCGTGGTTATAGCCATTTGACCTATTAGATAGGATTTGTGGATGTTTGTAATATATAACACGACCTGCGTGTCGTGCCTTCTCTATTTCATTCTAAATGTAATCCCTCCCCTATGTTCCCCTCGAATGTGAATCGAGGAATTCTATATCTTGTAAATAGTGTAGTTTATTTTATTGATGGTAATCAATGAAGATGGAGCATCGTGCCGGGATGAGGAGGCCATTCACAAATTGGAGCCAAGGAAGGTGCTTGTGAAGTTACCTTAGGTTGACTCATAGGATTTTCTCATTGGCTTGAGAAAATCATTAGTAGGGGCTATAACCATGTCACGTTTAATTATGTATGTTGATGCATGATTTATCTTATGTTTTAGTTTGATAATAGTATTACACATATATGTAGATATGTATACAACTATATGTAGTGGACATATTTTAAATTATCAAATTAATCATGAGATCAATAAATCCCTCTAAAATATTAAGTTTTAGATGCCTTCCAAAATAAAAGTACTCGTCAATAACTTCGATTGTACATGTGTGGGTTTGCCAAAGCAAAGCACCGTGGCAATCTTAGTAAGGCGCGAAAGGATAAAAGTGATATCCGTTATACTTTAATTGGGTACGACTTAACTAGGTTATCTCAATAGGATTGGGAACCTAGAGGCATGGGTTGGATTATAATTCATTTGATGAATTGAACAAAGTGTTGTTCGTCCAACTATCCAAGAATTATATGTGATATAATTGACAAAGTGTTGTCTACCTAAATAACCGAGTCTTGGGCGATTAGCCAAAGCTAACTCAAGATTAAGTGAAATATGGATCTTGGCCCACTAAAGGTTTCGAGGGTTGATATTTTTCAAACAAAATAGTGGGAGTATCATTTAATATAAGACCATGTTAAATGATTTAAATCATAAACTTATTTTGCATATTTATATTGTAGATATCCATGGCAACTAACATCGTTACTAGCACTTTATCACTGCGATCGGTCCTTGAGAAGGACAAATTAAATGGGACGAATTTCCTAGACTGGCATAGGAACTTGAGGATAGTCTCAAACAAGAAAAGAAACAATATGTCCTAGAGGAACCCTTGCCCGCTGAGGAACCTCCCCTAACAGCTACAAGAGCTGAAAAAGATGCTTACAAGAAGCATCAGAGTGACGCACTTGATGTTGGGTGCCTCATGCTTGCCACCATGAACTCTGAGCTTCAGAAGCAACATGAGGAAATGGAGGCGTTCGATATGATCGAACACTTAAAGCAGTTGTACCAACAGCAAGCAAGACAAGAGAGGTATGACGTCTCTAAGGCGTTATTTCAGTGCAGGATGGTAGAAGGAAGCCTAGTTGGAACTCATGTGCTCAAGATGATTGGGTACATTGAGAATCTGGACAAGCTGGGTTTTCCATTGGACCAAGAGTTGGCCACCGATGTGATCTTGCAATCGTTGCCTGAGAGCTTCAGTCAATTTGTAGTAAATTACAATATGACTGACATGGAAAAGACTCTACCACAGTTGCTTGGTATGTTGAGAACATATGAAGCAAATACTAAGAAGACTAAGGCCACAAATGTCCTTATTGTGAATAAGGGCAAAGGAAGGGCCAAAGCAAAAGGCAACAAGAAAGCAAAGAAGGTCTTTGCTAGATCTAAGCCAAAGTCTTCTGCACTGAAGCCAAAGGGAGGGATAGCAAAGGAAGGGAACTGTTTCCATTGCGGTGAGACCGGCCATTGGAAAAGGAACTGCAAAGTATATCTGGAGGATCTAAAGAAAGGAAGTGTGACTTCCGCTTCAGGTATTTTTGTTATAGAAGTCAATTTATCTACTTCTTCATCATGGGTATTAGATACTGGATGTGGATCTCACATTTGTGTAAATGTTCAGGATCTCAAAAGGAGTAGGACATTGGCGAAAGGTGAAGTTGATCTCCGAGTTGGAAATGGAGCAAGAGTTGCTGCATTAGCTATAGGAGATTATCATTTAGCTTTACCTTCTGGTTTATCAATGATTTTGAAAGATTGTTATTTTGTGCCTTCTATTACTAAAAACGTAATATCTATTTCTTGTTTGGACAAGTATGGTTTTTCATTTATAATAAAGGACAATTGTTGTTCTATTTATTTAAATGATATGTTTTATGCTAGTGCACAAATGGTGAATGGTCTTTATGTATTAAATCTTGATATGCCTATCTATAACATAAATACTAAAAGGATTAAAAATAATGATTGTAATCCGACTTATCTCTGGCACTGTCGCTTGGGCCACATAAACGAGAACCGCATATCTAAACTTCATAAGGATGGAGTATTAGATTCATTTGATTTTGAATCATATGAAACATGCGAATCTTGTTTAATGGGCAAGATGACTAAAGCCCCTTTCAAGGGACATGTTGAAAGGGCAAATGTTTTATTGGGACTAATACATAGTGATGTATGTGGACCAATAAGTACACAAGCTAGAGGTGGTTTTCAATACTTCGTTACATTTACTGATGACCTCAGTAGATATGGGTATGTGTACCTAATGAAACATAAGCATGAAACCTTTGAAAAGTTCAAAGATTTCAAGAATGAAGTACAAAACCAACTTGGCAAAAGTATCAAAATCCTTCGATCAGATCGAGGAGGTGAATACTTAAGCCAAGAGTTTCATGACTATCTAAAGGAGTGTGGGATAGTCCCACAACTCACTCCTCCGTATACTCCACAATGGAATGGTGTATCCGAGAGGAGAAATCGAACCTTGTTAGACATGGTTAGATCAATGATGAGTCATGCAGATCTTCCGATATCGTTTTGGGGACACGCTCTAGAAACAGCGATTTTCTTACTAAACCGTGTTCCATCTAAATCAGTGGAAAAGACACCATATGAGATATGGACTGGGAAGCGTCCTAGTATGTCTTTCATGAATATTTGGGGTTGTGAGGCTTTCGTTAGACGTCACGCCACTAACAAACTTGGACCCAAATCTGATAAGTGTTTATTTGTGGGGGAAACGAAAGGATACTATTTCTATTATCCCACCGAGAACAAAGTAGTTGTTGCTCGGACTGGTGTATTTCTTGAAAGAGAATTTATTTCTAGAAAAACCAGTGGGAGAAAAATAGAACTTAATGAAGTTCAACCACAAGAAAACACTGAACCTGAGATTGAGATGGAAACAGAGCAGGCACCACAAGCTGTTGTGGAAGAAGCACCTGCTCAAGAGACACAAGCCCAGCGTAGGTCTGTAAGAGTACACCGGGAGCCACAGAGATATGGATTTCTTGTGACTCAACAAGGTGACTTACTACTTATTGATGAGGATGAGCCGTCATCTTATCAACAAGCTATAATGGGCAATGATTCCGAGAAATGGCAAGAAGCCATGAAATCTGAGATGGAATCCATGTATGCAAACCAAGTATGGACTTTGGTTGATCCACCTGAAGGGGTACGACCCATAGGGTGCAAATGGATCTTCAAGAAAAAGACCGATATGGATGGTCACGTACAAACCTATAAAGGTCGGCTGGTTGCAAAAGGATTCAAACAAATTCATGGTATTGACTATGATGAAACCTTTTCACCAGTGGCCATGGTTAAATCCATAAGGATCTTACTTGCAATAGCTGCATTTCATGATTATGAAATCTGGCAGATGGATGTCAAAACAGCTTTCCTTAATGGAAATCTGCTCGAGGATGTGTACATGACACAGCCCGAGGGTTTTGTCGATCCAAAGGATGCTGGAAAGATATGCAAGCTACAACGATCCATTTATGGATTGAAGCAAGCTTCTCGGAGTTGGAATCTTCGTTTTGATGATGCAATCAAAGAGTTTGGTTTTATCAAAAATGAAGATGAACCTTGTGTCTACAAGAAGGTCAGTGGGAGCGTAATCATTTTCCTAGTGTTGTATGTAGATGACATACTTCTTATTGGAAATGATATTCCTGCCTTGCAATCTGTAAAGATTTGGCTAGGGAATTGCTTTTCGATGAAAGACTTAGGAGAAGCTACCTATGTATTAGGAATCAAGATCTATAGAGATAGATCGAGAAGGCTTCTTGGTCTAAGTCAAAGTACATACATAGACAAGGTGCTTAAAAGGTTTAGCATGCAAGAATCCAAGAAAGGATTCGTGCCTATGACACATGGTATTTAGCTCTCGAAGGAACAGTGTCCTTCAACACCAGATGAGAGACAACGCATGAGTAAGATTCCATACGCGTCAGCTATTGGATCTATCATGTATGCCATGATATGTACTCGTCCCGATGTATCGTATGCTTTGAGCATGACGAGCAGATATCAAGTTGATCCAGGTGAAAGGTCACTGGATTGCTGTCAAGAATATCCTAAAGTACTTGAGAAGGACTAAGGATACATTCTTGATTTATGGAGGTGAGGAAGAGCTCAATGTAATGGGTTACACTGATGCAAGCTTCCAAACCGACAAAGATGATTTTCGATCGCAATCTGGATATGTGTATTGCCTGAATGGAGGTGCTGTGAGCTGGAAGAGTTCAAAGCAAGAAACAGTAGCCGATTCTACAACGGAAGCTGAGTATATTGCTGCCTCGGATGCAGCAAAGGAAGCTGTTTGGATGAGGAAGTTCATTTCTGAACTTGGAGTGGTGCCTAGCATTAAAGATCCGATAGAGCTCTATTGTGACAACAATGGAGCGATCGCATTGGCTAAGGAACCAAGATCTCACCAAAGATCCAAGCACATACTTAGGCGTTTCCATTTCATTCGAGAAATCGTTGAAAGGGGAGATGTTAAAACATGCAAAGTACCAACAGATGATAATGTATCTGACCCATTGACGAAGCCGCTGTCACAGCAGAAGCATGATCGTCATACTAGATCTCTAGGCATTAGGTATATGTCTGAGTGGTCTTAGTGCAAGTGGGAGATTTGTTGGGATATGCCCTAAGACAAGTCATTAGATGATTGTTTAAGACATACAATGTTTATGGTTTTATGAATGGCAATTCATTATTATATATTATTCTTTTAACTGTGCATTGTGAATTAATATATATGTTAATGTCCTTAGAATAATATTGTATTATTCTTAAAGATGTTCCTAGTCAAGTATTATCATGAAAGGGATAATGATAATACGTAGAGACTAGTATGTGTTGATCGATGAATTGTTCAGTGATATGAGATATCAAATCAACATATGGGTACATGTTAGAGAACGATGTACTGAACAGACCCACCATGAGAATGCAACATGGATAGTTATATGATCGTCATATGCAATTCTCATAGTGATAATAATGTATGTAATCCTTACGACTTGTGATCATCAGAGATCCCAACATAAGGAGTTATGCATCTTGATATCGTCAAACGTTACCCGTAACAGGGTAATCTATAAAGGCGACTATTGGATACACTACGAATTATGTAGAGGGATGTTGACTGATCGAGATAGGATTTGTCCCTCCTATATAACAGGAGATGTGTTTGGCCCTTGATCAAGTGAGAACTAAAATGCATGGCCATGCTCGAATGAGTCGATATGAGATATCGAGCTTATTCGCTTATTCTAGTTCTACTTGGGGATCAAGAAATAAAGATTGGATATACGAGTATGACTATTCCATGACTCGTGTTCAATCTAAACACAAAGGACAAAGGGATTAAGTTACATGATTAATATTATCACAAGTTCTAAAGGTTATGTCGAGTCATTGACATTCTTGTAATTTGGGTAGCATTGATGTGTTGCTAGATACCGCTCAATGCTTGAGACATAAAATGAGATTTTATGTCACTGCCAACATTACAAGATCCTATCGGGTCGCACAAAAGATTAAATCGAGAAGGGAAATTAAATTCATGGGATGAATTAAATAATTAAGAGGAGTCTTAATTAATAATCATGATGATTAATTAAATCATGGGCTTAAGCCCATGAGGCTTTATGAAAGCCTTTAATTAATTAAATAAAAGATGATTACAAGGTGTTTAATTGAAAGACAACTTGATAACACAAAACCTACACAACTAAAGAAGCTCTCGGCCGCCTAGAAGATCATCAAAGCTCTCGGCTTCTTCAATATAGCCGAATGAGACTTGGTTGATTTGTGGCGATTATTCGATTGTGAATCGAGTTAGCTTCGTGTATCGGTTTAATAACTTGTCTAGCAACTTGTTATTAAACCATCCCTTCACCCGATTTGATCGTGTGGATACCGTTGAGGCCAAACTCATTGAGTTTTGCTAGTGACTCGGAGAAGGCGTAGGACGTGGTGCTGCTCCGTGGACTCTGCGTCAAACACGCTACAAGGGTGAGACACTTGTAATTCCTTTATCCGATATGATAACCTATGTATAGATCCGGTGTTAGTAATCCTAAAAAAATTTTATTCCGCTGCGTTGTATGCTCATGGGATTACTTACAAATACCACTTGTTAGGATCGATTCCGGGGGTGGGTTGCCATTCCACACACGAGTTCAACCAACTTGAGCTTCAATAGCTCGTGTTCTTGAAATAATTGCACCGAGAGATTATATCGAGTTCGGTTTCAAAACTGAGCGGAAGATACTCGACATAATCTGCTCTATAACCGATTAACCATTTGAAAGACATTTTAAAGGTATGCATGTAAATATGTAAAATCAGTAAGGTAAATAAATGCAGTAAAATAAATAACACAAGAATTTGTTTATGGAAGTTCGAAGCACAAACACTTCTACATCTCCCCTTCTTCCATCTCCTGGAAGGATACACAAGAAGATTTGGTTTAACTTTTCAGTATACAACCTACTTAGGCTAATACCACACATATATCCTAAACTCATAACCCATATGGAATCACAAAGAGCATGTTCTTTAACGTCTCACATGGAAAGACCTCACCCAGTTGTGATGAATCACCAACTGTTACAATGGTATTCACTCTTCTATTTTAGCTCACAAATATAATGAATAGAGTGGATACAATGCACAAATGATTCCATAATAAATCTGATGTAGCAAGGTGATGCCAAAGGTTTGAGGAGCTGCTCTTCATTTAGCAGATTTGTTCTTTGAAGTTCCCCAATTGAATCCCAAGTGGGTTTGTTTTGGAAGGATTTGATTGATCTTCAATCATCTATTATTGAGCTTTCAAATCATGTATATATAGCTCCAAGTAATGATATATATGATAGATACAAGAATATAGCCGTTTGGACAGTTTTGGTAAGCTTTCAAACAGTGCAACAGTCATATTCTGCTTTCTGGGCTATTTTTGGAAGTCTCTTGGTCGAGTCTGCTGCTCGAGTCCGCTGCCCGAACTCCGTTGGTTGAGTCTGCTGCCCGAAGTCCGCTGGCCTCTACTGGTTCAAAGTCCACTGGCCTCTACTGGTTCGAAGTCCGCTGGCTCAAGGTCTGCTGCCAACCTTGCTGTCAAAAGTCTGTTGTTATGTTCCATTGGTTATAGCTCTTGATCCGATGATTTCTGGGCAAAGTGATCAACATAAAAGTTGCATCCCTTTCTATTAGCTTTCCATGGAATCACGAATCTCTCGATTTTGAGTTTGTATGAGAGAGTTATGCTCGAAATACGAGGTAATGCTCATGCTGTAAGTTTGCTGGATGTAGCAGCACATGTCGTGACTTTCAGAAGCTTTTTGACCATCTTAACATCTGATTCAGTCTTCAACTTCTAAATATTATTTGTAGATCTTTGTCTTAGCTTTCAAACCCATACTAAATCGTCATGTTTCGATAAGCGAGCTTAGAGTTATGACCTATATACCACAGCTGCTACAATTTATCCGATGTTGTTTCAGCTTTGATCCAGCACGCCCTTGCAGACATGTTGTCGTCATGTAAACCTTCGAATCAGTCCGCTGGCCTGAAATACGATTTGTAGTAAATTGAGTTGGCTATCCAACTCTTTTAGGAGCACTTCGTTTCGACATCCGAGCTATGAGATATGATCGATTTAGTCAGCAGCGTTCAGGGTCTACTGGATATTAAATCTCATTTCAGCAACCAAACTCAAAACCAGTGTTTTCAAAATCGGACCGGATATAAAATCGCTGTCCTTACTGGTTATAGATTTGATCGGTTGAACCATTAGTTCAACCGGTGATTTCGTCAACATTATGTAATATATATTTTAATTTTTGTAAAATATATATACCATGCATAACATGTCAAACTTCAAAAATCAGATCAAACCAAATGTCTATCATAAAAAATAAAACATCTCAAAAAATAACAAACAATGCCAAAAAAAAAAAAACAATGTCCCAAACTTATAAAAAAAAAATATTTAAAAGATTATGAAATAATTCACATCTTTTATAATTTAGTAGAAACTAAGCATGTTTATATATAATATACAAGACATATTTATGAAATTATATGGATTTGACACATAAACTATTATTTTGTAATAATTTCAATTACAATAAATTATATATAATATTTTTTTTTTCTAAAAATTTGATTATAATTTTAAGAAAATAAAAAAAATAAAAAATATGAAAAAAGAAAGAAATTGAAGAATCCGGCCGATTCAGCCGCCGACCCGGTTCACTGGTTGAACCAGTTTTTTGCCGGTATAATCTGGTTCTCACGAGTTTTTTAGCATGGTGGTTTTAAAGGGTCAACCGAACCGGACCAAGCACCGATTACGGTTGAGCAGGTCGGTCCAGTCCGATTTTCAATACAACGCTCAAAACCATTTCTTAGCACATCATCAAGCTATAAAATATCATCTATGAACTGCACACTTGATGGAATATATTAGCAAAACAATAACAAGTTTTGTTAACATCAAAACTAAGATTATTCGGGTCTCCAAAACTCAATAAATAATATACAAAAACTTATTTTCTCAAATATAACATTTATTTATTTTACTAAAATAATATATAAAAGCTACAAATTTGCAATACTTAAACCTTAGGCCTTTTAATTTTAAAAGTCAATTGCTTAAACGTTATACATTTTTTTTTCACTTTTACATAACAAACATTTATATATTTTTAAAAATTCTCACAATCAAATGTTTTGAAAATAAATGTTTTTAACAAATTAGGGATTGCTTTTTGTTAAAAAATAATTTTTTTAAAGTATTTATATAAGACTATTTTTGTTAAAAAAGACCTTTTGTAAGACTGTATTTTATTAATCCTAAAAGTTTGGGACTAATATTACAAAGACATCAATTTTATGTGATCATTATTATAATTACCTAAAATATTTTAACCCAAATGTTTTTATACCCATACTTACGACTTACGAGCGATTGGAAATAGTGAATAAAAATACATACACTGTGTGATTTTCAAAGGAGACCTGGGAGTATGATTTTTTTGGCGATAATAAGAATTTGAGTTAATATCACTATTTATATTTGAAAATAAAAAATGATATGATCAAGTAAGAGTAATATTAATGGGTTTCTGGAAGAAAAAAACTATTTCTAGAAATGGAAACCAAAAATTGATAATCGCAAATTATTCACATATATATCATTAAATCAATAATAAAAATAAAACCTATATCACATGAAATTATGATAATTTCTGCATGTATATATGTATAAACACGTACAATAGACGCACATTTCCTCCTACAGAGAAAACTGATTTTAGTATGTTTATTGTTAGTATAATATTTAATACATATATCTATTTATTGTTAGTAATTTTAAATATACAATTCAATACATATATATTGTTAATTAAAGAAAATAATTATATATGACAAATGTGTGAAAAAGGAAAACATAAGAGATATCGGTGGCTATTATTATCGATGGTATTTTCTGAAATTGAAAGAAGACGTATTTGTTATAAAATAGCAGTATTGTATTATAAAGAGGACAATTTAGAGAGAGAAATTTAGAGAGCTTTTCATATATCTTTCATTTCACTTTAAGCCACTATTTATAGGTTTAAAATTATGAGTTACATTGGGTGGAAGGTAAATGGACATCCAATATACGTTTCATAACAAATATTACGTTTTAAAATACTTTCATTAATACATGAATTAACACATGCATTTATGAAACATATTTATAACACTCTCCCTTGGATGTCCGTACAGTGCCTCAATTAAAAACCTTACCAGTAAAATCCCATTGGGAAAAAAAACATAGTTAAGGAAAAACATAGTACAGTGTGAAATAATTCAACTACTTGAGCTCATCATTTGATATCTTTTAGTCGTCGCATTCCAATCTTGTGAACCAACTTTTCAAATGTTGAAGTTGGTAGAGACTTTGTGAATAATCTGCCAGATTGTCATTTGAACGAATTTGTTGAACATTGATCTCACCATTCTTTTGAAGATCATGAATGAAAAAGAATTTTGGTGAAATGTGTTTCGTTATATCGCCTTTGATGTATCCTTCCTTAAATTGAGCGATGCATGCAGCATTATCTTCGAATAAAGTTGTAGAAACATTTTTTGTCCAAATGCAAACCACATGTTCCTCGAATATGATGGATTACAGATCTTAACCAAACACATTCCCGGCTTGCTTCATGGATCGCCAATAATTCAGCATGATTAGAAGAAGTGGCAGTTATAGTTTGTTTCATAAAACACCAAGAAATAGCTGTACCACCACATGTGAACACATAACCCTTTTTTGACCGAGCATTACGAGGATCAGATAAATATCCAGCATCTGCATAACCTATAAGATCAAATTTGGTTGCCTTAAGATAATAAACGCCCAAATCCATCATTCCTTGAAGAGAGCGAAATATATATTTAACACCATTCCAATGTCTTCGTGTAGGTGAAGAACTATATCTTGCTAGCAGATTCACCGTAAATGATATATCAGGGAGTGTATGACTAGCAAGATACATTAATGCTCCAATAAGATATGGTACTTCTGGGCCTCGTAGTTCTTCATTATTTTCACGAGGTCGAAAAGGATCTTTGTGCACATCAAGCGATCTTACAGCCATAGATGTGCTTAGTGGATGTGCTTTATCCATATAGAATCGTTTAAGCATTTTTGTTGTATAAGCAGACTGATGTAACAAGATGCCATTTTCTTAGTGCTCAATTTGCAAGCCTATGCAAAATGTTGTTTTTCCAAGATCCTTCATCCTTGCTTCAAATAATCCGTAGCTTTCTTGAGCTCCTCAGGAGTCCCAATAATATTTAAATCATCAACATATATTGCAATTATTGCAAACTCAGTTCCAGACCTCTTAATAAAACGCATGGACAAATAGGATCATTCATATAGCCTTGCCTCATCAAGTATTCACCAAGGCGATTATACCACATGCGTCCAGCTTGTTTCAGGCCATATAGCGATTTTATACAATTTGATCGAGTAAAGTTCTCTAGAACCGTGGTCATGTCCCTTAGGTAATTTTAAACCTTCAAGGATTTTCATATAAATGTCATTATCAAGTGAGCCATACAAATAGGCAGTAATAACATCCATAAGACGCATTTCAAGTTGTTCATTTGCTGCCAGATTAAGCAAATAACGAAAAGTTGTTGCATCCACCACATGAGAATATGTCTCCTCATAATCAATACCATGTCTTTGGGAAAAACTTGTGCAACAAGTCGTGCCTTATACCACACAATTTCATTTTTCTCATTTCGTTTTCACAGAAAGACCCATTTATAACCAACTGGTTGCACATCTTCAGGCGTGCGTATTACTGGTCCGAAAACTTTACATTGTGTCATCGAATCCAACTCTGTTTGAATTGCATCTTTCCATCTTTGCCAATCATTTCTAAGCCTGCATTCATCCACAGATTTTGGTTCATGATCCTCGTTCTCATTCATAATAGTAATTGATGTAGTAAATGCAAATTTATCATCAACATTAGTTGTATATCGATTCCATCTTTTACCAGTCATTACATAATTTATTGATATCTCATTATTTTTAAAATTTTCAGGTACCTGAACTTCTTCTGGAAGTTTATTATTTGTCATGTCTAGAAACTCTTCATGAGTTTTTGATTTTGAGAATTCTTCTGGATTTTCAATTTCCTCGATTTTACTATCTTCATAATTAACTTCTTTTCGTTTTCGAGGATTTTTATCCTTAAAACTGACAGATCTACCACGTTTCATAGGCGCCTTTAATTTACTAATAATGGTAGAAGGTCCTTCAGGGACATTAATTCGAATCGAAGCATTAACAGCAGGTACATTTTAGGTCAGAAAAAGCATCTGGCAATCGATTTGCTAACTGTTGCAAATGAATTATCTTTTGAACTTCAAGTTCACATTGTCTTGTGCGAGGATCAAAATGGGATAATGACAATTCATTCCACATAATTTTATCAACCGACTGTTTATTTTCTCCCTCTAATGTTTGGACAAATGATTCATCAAAATGACAATCAGCAAAACGAGCCGTAAATAAATCTTCGGTTTTTGGCTCAAGATATTTTATTATAGAAGGTGATTAATACCCAACATATATGCTCAATCTCCTTTGAGGTCCCATCTTTGTGCGTTGTGGTGGAGCAATTGGAACATAAACTGCACATCCAAAAATTCCAAGATGGGAAATGTTTGGTTCCTGACCAAAAACCAATTGTTGGGGAGAATATTCATGATAATTTGTTGGGCTTATGCGAATTAATGCAGCTGCATGCAAAATAGCAGGTCCACATGCAGATATTGGGAGTTTAGCTCTCATGAGCAATGGTCGTGCAATCAATTTAAGACGCTTAATAATCGATTCTGCAAGCCTGTAAGGACCCCCGTGCCCTTAACCCGTTATTAGTGTATTAATCCATACCATTAGTGCATATAGTCATAATTTCATGGGGAAAAGCCATGTGCAAGTGCTACACCATATTGGTGATCCATAAAATTTCTTGCATTCAACCCGCATAATATGCAAATCCCCCCAACCAAGATTACATATATGACATGCACCTTCATAATACACTAACATGCTCTCAGTTCATTTAGTAATTCCTCATTTAATGCATGCAAACCATAAATGAACAGAGAGAAGCCGTAGCCCATTTATACATTCCATATACACGTAAAATTGTACTCACATAAGAGCACCCAATGAATAAGCGTGTATCTGATGTATAAAACATTCTACCGGATACCGTTACTGGTACTTCAACCCTGGAAGCACCTCCCAAGCACAGCTCGATCTCAACACTGGATCTGTGTACTTATTCAACCAGCTCTGGTACCTCGATCCTGGAAGTACCTCTATCAACAGCCCGAGCTCAACTCCAAAGCTACTACTGCACCTGCGTTACCTGCCCCAACAGAGACAGCCCCAACACGGGGTGAGCATACCGATACCACCAATCCAATAAGCATAACATTGCAATTCAAATACAGAATGTAAATGCTATAATTTAAATGATACTCCCTGGATGGTAACACCCTCATCCGGGATCCCCTGTATTGTCCCTGTTCTCAAAATAACCAAACTCATCAAATTCCCAAAGCCAGTTAATCGTCACATAGATTAACTAATATTGTTCTATCATGCCAGATCCATGATCAATATGGTAAAAACATAATGTAAAGGACCATAGATATCACATATATCTAACCAATAATTTCATATTCCTGTTTCATTGCTCGCTCCACAATGGCGGCATACTAAACCTCGCGCACGCTCAACAATAGCGGCGTCATAACCGATGGTCGCTCAACGGCGATCGCATCCCAAATCATTGCTCGCTCAATAGCGGCACCGTATGGTTCCCAATGTATAACCATTTGACGCAAATACCATTTACCATGCATATTGTTATCCATTTATAGCAAATATCATGCACCATGCATTTCAATACCTATCCGATGCAATTACCACATGCCACATATTTCAATGTCCATATAACGCAATTATCACGCACCGTGTGTTCCAATACCCATTTAGTACAATTATCACACACCATGCATTTTACAGTTGCAACACTATAATAGGACATGCTCGTACGTCATACGTACCTTAAGTCCCCGTAGTCCAAGCCAAACCTTGCTTGAGTTCCATGCCTCGAGAATATGTGCTAAAACACATAAACAACTCACAATCAAGAATAAGCATGCGATCACGTGCCCACGCACGTTTGCAACCTCAAAACCTATCGTCAATCCATGACGATTACCAAAACAAAAGCCCCCCCGGCTAAACATGCATAATACCCAAAATATACCATTTAACGAGTTTAAAAGATAACTAAGAATTCAACCGGGAATTCCGTTTTATTAAACTTTGGCCTCAACCAATCCATTTTAAAAGCATAGCATTCTCATTGGAATGTAGACATTGCCCCGGAAACGGCCCCTTTAAACCTCGGTTCCAAAATCCCGATATTTTCCAAAAATTCCAAAAAAACCAAGTCCTTCGGGTGGCGATCGATCGCCACCTTTATCGCGATCGATCGCCACACTCCAGTGGCCAACCAGTGCCCTCTCGCGATCGATCGCCCATCCACGCGATCGATCGCCCATCCACGCGATCGATAGCCAACACGCTCGCGATCGATCGCCGAGATCTCGCGATCGATCGCTAGCACTGTTCATCGCCTTCAAAAATTGGACTGCTCGTTGCGATCGATCGCCCCACCTCGGCGATCGATCGCCACCTGCGATTTTCCGAAAAATTCGAGCTTCCATGGTGTTTTTCACACCCAAACTCAAAACCAACACCCCATACACCACTAACACCTCAAATACAACATTTAAAGTCAATAAAAACTTTAAAAACTCAACATAGGATTTTAGCCAAAAATTCCCAAAACCCAAAGCCAACCAAAACCTCAACCAAAAGCTACCACACTACTATCAAATCGAAGCCAATGATGAGGGGAAGATTAATACCTGATTATCTTCGAGAAAACCGGCCCCCGAGCCAAGCTACCATCAAATTTCCCATCAAGGGAGAAGAGGGAAATGGGGAAGAGGGTTTGGATCGACAGAGAGAGAGAGAGGGAGAGAAATGGATTCCGAATGACGGAATCCCGAGTCCAACGGGTATATATAGCAAAAATACCCCAACACACCAATACCTCCACAAATACATCATGATTCTTTAAAAATCATCTGTTTTCAAAAACTCTCTCTCCAACACCAAATCCCCATACCAGCCCCAACAAAAGTACCGCGGACTCCAGGTCCCACCGAAAACCCAACTCATAGGTTTTCCACCGAAATGAGAATACAATCTCAACCTTTGGATCCAGCGATCCCAAATGCCCGATTATACAACCTCGGGAGACCCAAAACCGCAATTAATTCCTAATTGCCACAATGAAAAAAATCCATTAAAGATTAATACCACACCGGGATTAACACCATTAATCCCCGGACCTCACAAAGCCCGTTTTGTGTATGAACATAAGCGACAGGATGTTCAACAATTATTCTAACAGACATACAATAATCATTAAAAGATTGTGATGTAAATTCACCAGCATTATCAAGACGAATTTTCTTGATAGTATAATCTGGAAAATTTGCTCGTAACCGAACTAACTCCGCAAGTAATTTTGCAAATGCCAAGTTGCAAGTTGACAATAGGCATACATGTGACCATCTCGTTGATGCATCAATTAAAATCATAAAACATCAAAATGGTCCACAAGGTGCGTGAATAGGCCCACAAAAATCTCCATGTACGCGTTCTAAAAATGCAGGAGATTCATTTTAAATTTTCATCGGTAATGGCCTTATGATTAACTTGCCTTGAGAACAAGCTGCACATGAGAATTCATTGGATTGAAGAATCTTCTGGCTCTTCAAAGAATGACCACGTGAATTCTCTAAAATTCATCTCATCATTATAGAACCGTGATGACCCAACCGATTATGCCAAATGATAAAATCATTATGATCAGTATAACTTCTGGTTTACCGTTGCATATATTTCAATTGTAGTTATATATGTGTAGTATAATCCAGAGGAATAAGAATTTATTTTTTCCAAAACAACTTTCAAAGTTAATACTTGTAATATACAAGTATTCATTATTATCTTCACTTTTAGTCTCAATATGATATCCATTTTTACGAATATATTTAAAGCTCAATAAGTTTCTTTGAGACTGTGAGCAAAATAAAGCAGCAAAATTTTGTTCCTCTAGGCAAAATTATAGTTGCTCTTCCGGAGCCTTCAATTAATTTTGGATTACCAGATATGATACTAACATGAGCTTCTTTCATTATTAGATATGAAAAATCTTCTTATCCTTAAGTATAGAGTGTGTTGTTGCATTGTCTGCCAAACATAATGTAAGACCCCAACGTCCCAACACGTCAATAATGCAATTATGACGTCATTTGTGTATGTAAAAATTTCTTTTCTTTTAAAGAATCATTACATGCTTCACATAATCCCCATGACTTTAAAAAAAATTTGGGCAGAGTCTCCCCATAATTTGGGCTATCCGAAAATATAACACATCACTAAAAATAACTACAGCACACAATACTAAACAAAATCATCAACATAAGTAAGATCCCAGCTAGGGAAAACACAATAATAAGAAGATATAAAAAGTGGACTCCCAACACCATTATTACAGTCCATATACACGACTCCAAGTACTCACATGCGAGCAACAAATAATGAATACCCATCTAGTGGCATAAATAATGTATACCATTTACCCAATCTCATTCTACGCTTCAGGAAGCAATATTATCCAATCAAGCTCGAGCTTGCTACGCCAAAATAACCTTGTAGCTGTAATACATGTTTCAACAGAAACAGCCCCCACACAGGGTGAGCATACCAACATCACACTACTCATATCATAACAATGCATAAAGATAAGGATATCACGATTTAAGAGTATCGAAAATCTATAAAATGTACTTCCTGTGAAGTTCTGAATCTGTATAGCTTCCACACAATGTTCTTGTTTCAAGCTTACACGCTTTCATAACATCAAGTTTAGTATCGGCACTGAAAATATGATACTCAACCACACAATGAATTCAATACAACAAGAATCTATTATTTATGCTCAATCATAAATAATTCCATGTCAATGTAGTTTTGTCTATCAATCTATATCACTCAACACTTTCTCATACTGGTCATGCCAAAGGCACCCATACCCACCTCCATATCTAGACCACGTACATTTATGTGTCCACCATACCACATATATCAAACTCAATTCACATAATACCCAACTCCCAATCCGGACAACGTACATTTACGTGTCACATACCACATATATCAAACTCATTTCACATATTCGTTCCCTTATATTCAGTCATCACAATTATTCACATATATGAATACTGAAATATGAAATAATTCATATTATACCTGCTCGTACGTCACCACATACCTTAAAATCGTCAACATGAAAAAGCTGTTATTGATGTCCGGGGACTAGTGGAGTATCTATATTGAGTGTTCATTCGATATTAGCTTATGTCTAATAAAATCAATGTCTTGAAGCACTTATAACTAGTAATATGAGCAATAAAATCATTTATCACATATTCATTATGTCGCTTACTAAAATAATCACAACTCAATATAATTTCTTATTAACTCATTAAGATATAAATCACCAACTCACGCTATGGCACATAGTCAAGTATATTGCTCCCATACGCTTTATTACATGTTATAACACTTTATAACATGTATCTAACTCATCCATTCACACTACTCATGCTTCAAAGGTAAAACATCCCATCTCATAGCCCAACACCCACCAAATATTACAATGGCTACAAGCCATAGAAGCTAGTTCTTTTCAACCCCCACTAACGTGGCTTAGACCCACACTTGAATCCCATTTAAGCATATTAACAAACACCTTCCATGCATGATTTTAATCTTCATTTCTTAACCAACAATAATACTAAGCCAATGCACAATTCAACATTTTCCTTCAACAATACTTCATCTAGTCACAAACTACAATATATACACATGGTTACATGTTGAAATACACCTACACTTGTATATATAGCACATACATACTCAAATGCATCAACACTTGTATATACAACACATATACACACTCAAATGCACCATAACATGTATATACAGCACATAATACACACACCCAGCAGTATATATGTACACACACAGCAGTATATACGCACACACTCAGCAGAATACACACACCCAGCAGTATATACGCACACACATGCCGAATACACATACACACGTTGCAAAATACAGACACCCGTACGTGTAACTCACGTCCAGCACACACATACACTTACTCGCAGCAATACACACACGTATACCTACAAATATACATATACGCAGCAATATACACATACATGTACCAACCAATTTTCCCCAAAAATCGTCCCCCAAACCACCAATATCCATGAAGAATTCGAAGCACAAGGAAGGATAGATGGCTAGGGTATCATGTAACATCTTACCCACAAGAATCTTGGACGAAAATAGCGTTTGAACATGGAGAGGAAATCGCCCAATCTATCGGTAAGGAGCGACACGAACAAGAGGGGGGAAGAAGAAAAGAATCGATGGTTTTTGTGTGTGTAAAAGTGGGAAGTGTGTGTCTTATTTTTAATCCAACACTAAAATAATTTACACCATACAATCCCATTTATATTCCTCTTTTTAACTTCCCAACCTCAAATAATAAGACTATTATAATACTAGCTTCCTTAAGTTTAATTTACGGTGCAAGTATTATTTATCCCAACTCCGTTCCAAAATTCGATACTCAAGAATTAAATCTCGATATTTCATATAAGCACCGTAATTAAATCCAATAAAAATTATTAATTATTCCCGGACATCACAATTCTCCCCAACTAATAAAATTTCGACCTCGAAATTAAAATACATGCTTACCATAAAAGCCAACAGTAAAATTCACGTACCGGTATACAGCTCAAGACATTGACTTGACCATCTGTAGGATGGCAGTCATCTGAATCATCACGGCTCACACATGTGCCCCATTACACCGACGATCGCAAGACTGCAAATCACATTACTTTACCATATCCCAACATTAGCATTCAATGAGCTAACATATATTAATACCATGTCATGTAGATCATACAAGGTCAATCATCATCATATTTCAGTTATTCAGCAACCTACATTCCTGAATGATCAATCACCTTTTTCCACGTTCACTTAATTTTTATTTTTTTTAGCATATAGATTTTTAGTTCAAGTCATTCCTTTCAATCTATCGTGTTACATGTATTCTATTAACCAGTCTCAGTAACGTTTTCGTTCATTCAATAATATGACATTCAATATCGCAATAACATCATACAAGACTGTTCAACTTTATTTATATTTTAGAAGCTTCTTCCTATGAATAACTTATCAAGAGAATTGCCATTAATTCGTAAAAGTCAACACTTACAGTGTTTACTCATCAAGCTTCTTTGTCATACTTCACTACATGTGTACTAGCATCGGTACAGTTTCCTTGCACAAAATCTTAATCCGTTATAGTTTACTTTCATCGTAGTACACAATACATAATTACTACATTATGCATTCCATGCATATCATGTGTGTAGCAGAATGTATGACGACACATCAACAATTTTATCGTACAAATAAACTCATACCTGTATGGTTGCAAATGTATGCAACTTATATCAACCTCGTCATATCGCACGTCACCCTTGTCAGTATGAAATAATGATACTCTTGAGCCCTTAAACATCAACTTCTCATATATCATCTTCTGGGTATTATCTGGTGCAATGCAATTACTAGAGAGTCCATTAGTAATTCTCATACGTATATCGACATTATACGCACAACAACCACATATCATTAATATCAAATCATAATGAATGGTCTAACACGAATATTCTTACATCACGATTATACGCACATAGCATCATAATATCTTTCATCCCTCAAATTTATCTCATAACCCATCATTTATCCTTATCAACTTGGAT
Source organism: Haberlea rhodopensis (assembly GCA_907163345.1). Lineage (NCBI taxonomy): Eukaryota > Viridiplantae > Streptophyta > Magnoliopsida > Lamiales > Gesneriaceae > Haberlea > Haberlea rhodopensis. Next base: position 12,002,877 of record CAJQUN010000010.1, read on the forward strand.
ACGTTATCTTGTACTGTCTATCACTCCTTACTAATCAATTGCATATAAACAATTTAAAACAATGTATCAACATCAACATTGAATGATTAATCTCAGACCTTTGTAGATTAAGTCATCTACATGTACAACAGCATCATGGTATTATGCTCATCACAGTAATCACATGCTTTCAAGCATCAATGTTTCCATATTTCATCACCCAGCTATCATCTGGTATGGGACAAGTACAAAATAAACTCTTTAGTATTTCTCAAATACTCATACATAACCACGTACCTTGTCATTTATGCATTTTGATACTCATAATGTTTCCATCATCAAACATTAATTCCCTGCGTCAAAAGTTTCACGCAATCCTATACACATCATGCTACATCATACTATCACATATCTGTGTGATTGAAATTCAACATAAGAATCAATTACATGCCTCAATGACACAATTCATTTCAATCTTTAACTCATCCTCGAAACATAATAATTCATTAATCATGAATGTTCACAATGATCACATGTCCACACACGACATTCATAGTGATCCCACGTCACCCTGTGACGTACCCATTAATCTCATGTCAACATGATCACGTTCACCTATTAATCCTACAATATACCAATCTAGCATGCTTTTCACAGTAATAAATACAATCTCAAGCCATTATCATTTCTGTTATTCCATCTGTACAATTGATTCTCAAAATTAATATGAGTCAACTGAGATAATGCAATCAACATCTATCAACATATATTCACCTGTCAAACCAAACGTAATAGTTTACCTCAACTCCTTGTTCCTCTGGTTAAAATATCCTCTTGGGCCTACATATCATGTACCCAAGGAACAACAATAACACAATGTCCACAGCTATCTGAAATGAACACATCATCAATATACATCGCTAGCACAATAACAGTACACTAATACTCATGCTAACATAATAGCAGCGCATCAATATACATCGCCCAATGACGGCACCCTAATATTCATTGCTGACACAATAGCAATATATCAATACTCATTGCCAACACTGGCATGCATAATATCATCGCCACTACTGGCATCCATATAATATCCATAATCACAATGAATAAAATTACATTCTTAAAACAATAAGATGTAAAACACTTACTGTACACAGTGGATCCACACTCGATCCTTAAACTGCCCATGTTCTCAACATAAATATTCCACAAAAATATAATTTTATATCAATACACAATTGATATACTCATCATCAATAACATGACCGTCCAAAAATATTCATTGCCTCGACATATCACCGACATTCACAATATTTCCATCGCTTCGATATGATAGCGTTAAATAATATAAACTCAAATATCACAATATAATCATACCATCATCTCGCCAATAAATGTCATCAATATATCGGTATCAATCACACCCCGCTATGCATCCACTGCAATAAAAATGAAAGAAAACAATATTGTCTCTTCATCCACTCTCTCCAAGATCGCTTTCACCTGTACATTTGATTATCACAATACGTCAAATCAACAAGGTCAATTTAAATCAATGTATATTCATCACCCTCCCTCTATAGTGGAGGCACATAAAATACATTACACACTCTCAATAGTGTCGACCCGACAATCACATCGCATGCTCTTCCTAGCACCGACTCAATATCAATATACACGTCGCATGCTCTCTCTAGCATTGACCCTGAAATATACACGTCGCTCACTTGCCAGCGGCGACCACATCACTCACTTGTCAGTGGTGACACGAATCACATCGCTCACTCCTTAGTGGCGACCCAATATCACATCGCTCGCTCGTCAGCGGCGACCACATCACTCACTCGTCAGTGTTGACCCAATATCACATCGCTCACTCATCAGTGGCGACCCATATATCATATTAACACATCGCACGCACCAACGGCGACCCACAAATCATATATACACATCTCGCCTCAGCAGTGACCCCACTCTACATTCACACAACATGATCACATCGCACATTCTAGTGGCGACCTCTAAATAAACACATCACTCGCGGTGATCCTCTGTACATTCACACACACATAATCACATCGCACACTCTAGTGTCGACCCATAAATAAACACATCACTCGCCACACGCGGTGACCCACATCACTCGCTACTAGGCGGTGACCCTTAAATATATTAATACGTCGCTCGTACCCACGGCGACCCACATATAGTAATAGCACGTTGCTCAACACGAAGGCGACCCACACATAATAATAACACGTCGGTCAACCATAAAAGCTACCCTAAACCTAAGCGACACTCCGCCTTTCAATAATACAGTGGAAAATATATTCATCCATGCTTGTACATCATTACGTACCTGTGCCATCATGTAAATGACATACACATACCCGATTGTCACATCATCTGTTGTCATACTCCAACAACACAATACTGCCTACCATTTCCTATCCTCAGATATCATATCTCATTTTCTGATTTCTCATGTAAAATCAGATTTCTCAGCACTGCACATACATATACATAACATGTACACAAAACTCAACTCAATAAAACGCTTTTATCCCTCTACTAGTAACAACGTCCACTTATCATCAACATTAATTACCGTCAGCGATGTCATTCATCACGCACCTTAAAAGGCATTATCATTTTCACCATAGTCAAGCTAATGATATAAACAAAACGAGTTACCATACTCGAGGCTTTTCAACCATACCACCCTCATTGTGTATGTTCATCGTATCTCATACGATCCTGCAATCACGATGGTTAGCAATAACACCAATTTTCATTGCTTCATATCATAAAATGCACATAGCAGTCGTCATTTCACAATGACAGAAAACTACAATCATGCATAAAAGTATGTGTATACATGCCTATCAACACAACCCTAGGCCATTAAACATCCCAAAGAGCTAACCACTGCTCTGCTACCATTAATGTAAGACTCCAATGTCCAAACACGTCAATAATGCAATTATGACGTCATTTGTGTATGTAAAAATTTCTTTTCTTTTAAAGAATCATTACATGCTTCACATAATCCCCATGACTTTTATAAAAATTTGGGCAGAGTCTTCCCATAATTTGGGCTATCCGAAAATATAACACATCACTAAAGATAACTCTCAGCCAGGGAAAAACACAATAATAAGAGGATATAAAAAGTGGACTCCCAACACCATTAATATACACGACTCCAAGTGCTCACATGCGAGCAACAAATAATGAATACACATCTAGTGGCATAAATAATGTATACCATTTATCCAATCTCATTCTACGCTTCAGGAAGCAATATTATCCAACCAAGCTCGAGCTTGCTACGCCAAATAACCTTGTAGCTGTAATACATGTTTCAACTGAAACAACACCCACACAGGGTGAGCATACCAACATCACACTACCCATATCATAACAATGCATACAGATAATGATATCACGATTTAAGAGTATCGAAAATCTATAAAATGTACTCCCTGTGAAGTTCTGAATCTGTATAGCTTCCACACAATGTTCCTGTTTTAAGCTTACACGCTTTCATAATATCAAGTTTAGTATCGTCACTGAAAATATGATACTCAACCACACAATGAATTCAATACAACAAGAATCTATTATTTATGCTCAATCATAAATAATTCCATGTCAATGTAGTTTTGTCTATCAATCTATCTCACTCAACACTTTCTCATACTGGTCATGCCAAAGGCATCCATACCCAACTCCATATCTAGACCACGTACATTTACGTGTCCACCATACCACATATATCAAACTCAATTCACATAATACCCAACTCCCAATCCGGACAACGTTCATTTACGTGTCCCATACCCCATATATCAAACTCATTTCACATATTCGTTCCCTTATATCCAGTCATCACAATTATTCACATATATGAATACTGGAATATGAAATAATTCATATTATACATGCTCGTACGTCACCACGTACCTTAAAATCGTCAAGATGAAAAAGCTGTCATTGATGTCCGGGGACTAGTGGAGTATCTATATTGAATGTTCATTCGATATTAGCTTATGTCCAATAAAATCAATATCTTCAAGCACTTATCACTAGTAATGAACAATAAAATCATTTATCACATATTCATTATGTCGCTTACTAAAATAATCACAACTCAATATAATTTCATTATTAACTCATTAAGATATAAATCACCAACTCACGCTATGGCACATAGTCAAGTATATTGCTCCCATACCCTTTATTACATGTTATAACACTTTATAACATGTATCTAACTCATCCATTCACACTACTCATGCTTCAAAGGTAAAACATCCCATCTCATAGCCCAACACCCACCAAATATTACAATGGCTACAAGCCATAGAAGTTAGTTCTTTTCAACCCCAACTAACATGGCTTAGACCCACACTTGAATCTCATTTAAGCATATTAACAAACACCTTCCATGCATGATTTTAATCTTCATTTCGTAACCAACAATAATACTAAGCCAATGCACAATTCAACATTTTCCTTCAACAATTTCATCTAGTCACAAACTACAACATATACACATGGTTACATGTTGAAATACACCTACACTTGTATATATAGCACATACATACTCAAATGCATCAACACTTGTATATACAACACATATACACACTCAAATGCACCATAACATGTATATACAACACATAATACACACACCCAGCAGTATTTACGCACACACACAGCCGTATATACGCACACAGTCAGCAGAATACACACGCCCAGCAGTATATACGCACACACATGCCGAATTCACATACACACGCGCTGCAAAACACACACCTGCACGTGTAACTCACGTCCAGCACACACATACACTTACTCGCAGCAATACACACACGTATACCTACAAATATACATATTTACGCAGCGATATACACATACATGTACCAACCAAGTTTTCCCAAAAATCATCCCCCAAACCACCAAAAATCCATGAAGAATTCGAAGCACAAGGAGGGATAGATGGCTAGGGTATCATGTAATATCTTACCACAAGAATCTTGGACGAAAATAGCATTTGAACATGGAAGAGGAAATTGCCCAATCCATCGGTAAGGAGCGACGCGAACAAGAGGGGGGAAGAAGAAAATAATCGATGGTTTTTGTGTGTGTAAAAGTGGGAAGTGTGTGTCTTATTTTTAATCCAACACTAAAATAATTTACACCATACAATCCCATTTATATTCCTCTTTTTAACTTCCCAACCTCAAATAATAAGACTATTATTAATACTAGCTTCCTTAAGTTTAATTTACGGTGCAAGTTCAACCCGTAATTATTTATCCTAACTCCGTTCCAAAATCCGATACTCAAGAATTAAATCTTGATATTTCATATAAGCACCGTAATTAAATCCAATAAAAATTATTAATTATTCCCGGACATCACACATAATTCTTTGTCAATGATCATTGGAACGTCCATTTTCTTCAAAAAAAAAAAAATTCAAAATGAGATTTTTCTTCTTCTTCTGTTTATGATAAATAAAATATGTGTATAATAAAAGAAATATTGACAATAAACATTTATTATAATATTTATTTGCAAACATAAAATGAAATATTTATTTGCAAACATAAAATGAAAATTCTTAGGCATTTCTATGACTAGTATCACCTTCAGGGTGATTAAAGATATCAGCAACATCAAAAGAAGTAAAGTCATTAAAACAGTTGTCAACAAAATTATGGTCAAGATTAACATCTTTGCTATTGAAATTCGTCTCAGCAAAATGCTTTGGCGTACGACAAGTACGAGTCCAGTGGCCTTTCATGCCACAACGATAGTACATATTCTCCCCCCTTTTATTCTGGTTTACATCTTTCTCATCATTATGCTCCACTTCTGGTGGTGTGTAATATTTTTTATATGACCATCACGATTATTATTGTACGGTTATTGTTACTTTCCCACTTCTGGTGGTGCTTAATACTTTTGATATGACCACCACGATTATTATTGTAACGATTTTGACCACGACCTCGGCCTCGGTTTTGTTCATTAATATATCGCATAGCTGTCGCATTTGCTTCAGGAAATGGAGCAGCACCAGTTGGACGAGCCTCGTGGTTTTTCAACAAAAGCTCATTATTTTGTTCAGCAACAAGAAGACAAGAAATCAATTCAGAATATTTTTTGAAACCCTGTTAGGATCAGTCCGGAGTGTTTAGAGGGGGGTGTGAATGAACACTCCTTGTAAAATTTAATCCCTTGTGATTTCTTTCGGATTAGTGAAAAAAATCTGTTTCCAATCAACTCTTTTATAGAACAGACCACTGAATGTATAAGTGCAGAACGGTCTGTTTTTATATTTGTAAGAACGGCTCGATGGCTTGAATGAAAGAACGAGTGCAGAAAGATAAGACACAGGATATGTTTCTGGAAGTTCGAATGTGGTGTAATCCTTCTACGTCTCCCCTTCTTCCAATTAAGGAAGGTTTCTACTAGAAGACTTTGATTTATACAATCCTGTTGTACAAACCCGATTCAGCTGGATTTACTCACTACCAGACTGAAACTCCTAGTCACTTGATCTGTTCAAACACTCTCTGTCTGACAGTTACAATTTGTTTCTCACTTCTATTTTCAATACAGAATACACAAGATGCGCACAGTGATCCTAAATGATCAAATATTACAATGTAATAGTGCTTAAGAATAATTTCAGCTCGAGAGATTCTGAGCTTGAACGCTTGTGCTGTTTTTTGATTGATCAGCGAGAATCTTGTCTGTATTTGTATTGTTGTTGCATCCTTTTATAGTTGCATGTACCAACGATATTATTTCCCTTAATGTGCAACTCTTGACTCTGCTTAATCTCTGAGTAAGCTACAGTCTTCTTCTTCAGGATACTTGTCGTTCTGGTTCATGCTTTCGGCGACTGTCAGGTAAGCTCTTCTTTGTCTTCTTACCTTTTATGGTAATCTTCAGTCTTTGGTACTTTGTAGCATTAATTGCGATATTAAATGCTACAATAAATAGCCGTTAATGATTCGGACTGAAGAGCCACTCTTTATGCATCCTTGACTGCTCTGATCTGATAAGGATTGAGATCGATCTGAAGCTTCGATCTAGTCAGTCTGATATCTATCGATCCGGTCTGATATGTGATATACCTTATCAGCTTGTTCTGTTTTGAGCTATCGATCTGGTCAGTCTGATTACCCTCGATCCGGTCTGATATGCTTTGTCATCTTATCAGCTTGATCTGTTTTGGGCGATCGATCTGGTCAGTCTGATTTCTCTCGATCCGGTCTGATATGTTTTGTCATCTTTAAAATCTCATCGATAAAGTTTGGAACTAACAAATTCCACCTTTTGATGATGACAAAACCTAGCTTCTAAGTCTTTTTAACCAGTCTGATAGGAACTCTGAAGCGTATACTTTCGGATCGATTACTTCTTCTTGTTCAAAATAAATGAACATTATTAAGTTGGATCGATTAAGCCTTTTATTTTAGTTCAAAATAAATGAACAAGGACTTAACAAAGAAAGATTTCTTTATTGATCACCAACAATCTTGCATACATACAGTCTGAATATTTAAGCAATCTATTTTCTTGAAGACTGAGACTGATGCGGCTTGAAGTCTTTTTTCTTTTCCCCTTTTTTGTCAGCAGCAATCTCTTGGAGAAAATCTACAACTTGTGCTAGCTGAGCGCTGATAGCGTCAAGACGAACGTCTTGAGCGCGGAGAGAATTGGCGACGGATGCTCTAACTTCAGTGGCCAGCTCGATCTGCTCTTTTCTCAGGCTATTTTTATAGGAAGCTTGCTGAGAGAACAGATCATTCAGTCCTCGCTGAAGGCTGCCGATACTGGCTGTCATCTTCTCTTTGAATGAATCAAAGTCCAAAGCTGTAAGCCTCTGACCTTGATGAACTTCTATAACACGTTGAGAGAGTGACATGCAGCTGTCAGATAAGTGCTGAAGGGTCCTTGCCAGGGATGGAGGTGCATCAGATAGTCGGCTTGGAGAGTGATCTGATGATGACAATGCATGATCATCTTCTTCAGCAATCGGTACAATTGAAGATACAACAGCTTGGTGACTTTCGGACCGGATCAAAGTGACCAGAGCCGAAGAAAATGCTTGTATGAAAGCCATATCTTCATCTAATTGGACTGGAGGAGTGCTGGGTCTGGAGGGCTCCTCAATTTGTAGAGCTGCAACAACTGTGGACACCACCAGATCCGGATCGACGAACTCTGGTGCGCCAACTGTTGCAAGTTCTGCGGTTGGACTGATTTGAACGTGGGAGACTGATGATCCCAAAGGAATAGATATTGTTGGAGAGTCTAACAAGACATTCAATGGTTCATCTTGTGTAGCAGACGGAGCATTAGGCAATGGCTGCTCCGCTGTCTGATCGGCTACTAGTTCTGCAGTCTGATCTGCTGCGTGATCTGCTGGCTGATCTGCTGCGCGATCTGCAATCTGGTCTGCTGCTCCAGAGGGAATAACCTCAATGAAAGGTTCTGCCAGAGTCTTGCTTGCAGAAGGATGATACGGGCTGGTTACTGGAGTGGATATGCTGATTTTCTGTCGTTGAAATTGGACAGCTAAATGGAGAGCATGAATATCCATCTCTAATTGAGCAATAACAGCCCCATCATCTCTGGCGGTTGGAGCATTCGGATCGAAGTTCGCTTTCTTAGCAGCTAAGAGCAGAGTCGCCAGGCTGAATCTTTGATTGGCCTTAAATAGCTCTTTGCGCTGCACAGCAATCCGAACATCATCGGTCTCTGTCCCCTTCAGAACTTCTTCTTCCATTTTCTGAAGGCGTCTGAGTTTGCCGAAGAACATCTCAATGTGGTTGATTGTTCTGTACTCGACGTACTCATCAAAAACCACAATGAGCTCCTTCACTTTCTCTTCAACGTCCTCCATAGCAATGTCAATTGCTGTCTGCGCTGCAGATTTGGGCTTAGAGGAGAGTGGTTCGGAGAGAATGGCTTTGCCCTTGCCGCTGGAGGAAGGGGACTTGATCCCTGATTGGGTATAGTCTCTCAACTCAGTGATAACAATCCCTTTGACCACGGGAATGGCAGAGGGGACTCGGATGGTTACTTTGGGTGCAGTGGTTGAAGTGGTTGAAATTTGGGTTGTAGGTTGGGGTGCAGGAGTGGCTTTTGTTGGAGGCAAAATGGGTAGTGTTTTGAAAGGTAGAGTTTTGATTGGTTTGGTAATCTGGGTTCTTGGCTTCTTGGGAAGGGGCTTGGCTGGTGGCGAGGGAGCAGACTGAGTTTCTTCAGAGTCAGTCTGGATAGTTAACTTTCGCTTGACCCGAGGTTTGCGAGCAACAGCCTGTTCTTCTCCCTTCTCAATCTTGACTGCCACCAGATTGGTAGGGGTAGGTGGAGCACTCTTGGACTTCAGTAGTGCTAGCCCTTTGGAGTTGAGAATTTTGAAGGGACTCAGAGCAGACTGCTTCCCCAGCTCAATGTCCAAAGTTTCCAGTAGCTTGCTGAAAGGAACAGCAAAGCAGACGGCCTGTTTGGAGGCAATCACTGTTTCCATCAGGACTCCAAATAGAATCACGGACCAGTTCATCTTCTGTCCGGAAACAATAGCAGCCATGGCCCTGAACTTCTCGGCAGTGACGGCGTCAAAACTTCCAGCTTTGCCCAATAATGGCTTGCCCACAATTTCGCACAGCACCTGGAAATGAAAGAGCATTTCCTTCTTTTTGAATGAGGGCTGCAGGCGGTGGCCAAATATAGAAATCTTCCCCTGAAGAGCTGTGAAAGAAGCTTGAGGAATCTGCCCAAACTCAGTCAGTCCGGAGTTGGGAAGACCAAAGGTCTTGGCCAGCGTCATTGGTGAGATTTCAAATGTTTTGCCCTTTAAGGAGGTGGAGATAGATGTCTCCTGGGATACAGCATTGGCAAACATTTCACGAATCTCTGATTTGTAAACCACCGTGCCACACTCCAGAAAATTCCGTAATCCAGACGATTCCAAAGCTCGGAAAATGGAGACCATCTCTGCATCTTCAGCCCTGTAAATATCATTGAACTCAACGGAGAGAGAGTTGTGAGTTATGGTAGCCATTGGAGTAAAATGGAAGAATATACGAAGAATTTTGAGAGGTTATGAGAGAGTTAGAAAGCAGACAGCGGTAAATGGTAAAAAGTGAATGAAAATGAAATGTTCAGCCCGCTAAATAAGAGAGAGAAGACACGTGTCTTTATCTCGAAGACTGATAATTAAATAATTCAAAATAAACGGTCATGATAAAAGAAAGATAAGGCGGTTAAAATTTGCAATCAGTCCGGGCTGTTTTTGTTTTAAATAAATACAAAATAAAGGATTTATTGTCCAGACAGATCATAGGATAACATCAGATTGACATAGATCGGTCTGAAAGTTCGGACCGATTTGTGTCTTTCTGAACATTGTATTATCGATCTGTGCCAACAAAAATCTTTAAACGCGAAAAGAAGAAAACATCTAAACTATCAAGATAAGTCAATTAAACCAAGAATTTGACGGAAATAATTAAACTTAGCCTCAGGGAGCGGTTTGGTGAAAATGTTTGCTGCTTACTGCTCTGTTGAGATGTGCTCGATACGAATCTCCTTTTTGCCAACATGATCTCGAATAAAATGATGTCTTATATCAATATGCTTTGTTCGAGAGTGCAGAACTGGATTATATGTTATAGCGATTGCACTTGTGTTGTCGCAAAATATCGGAGAGTCAACAGCTTGGATGCCATAGTCTTTGAGCTGTGTTGAATCCAGAGCATTTGAGCGCAACAGCTTCCAGCGACAAGATATTCTGCTTCAGCTGTAGATGTGGCAATTGATGTTTGCTTCTTACTGAACCAAGAGATCAATCTTTCACCTAGAAATTGACATGTTCCACTGGTGCTTTTACGATCAATCTTACAGCCAGCGTAGTCTGCATCTGAATATCTGATCAAGCTGAAGTTAGAATCTTTGGAGTACCAAAGACCAACGTTCTGAGATCCTTTCAAGTATTTCAGAATACGCTTAGCAGCAATAAAATGTGATAACTTTGGTTCTGACTGAAATCTGGCGCACATACATACTGAGAACATAATATCAGGCCGGCTCGCTGTAAGTTATAAGAGCGATCCGATTAGTCCTCTATACATAGTCACTTCGACTGTCGTTCCCCCTTCGTCTTTGTCTAACTTGATTGTAGGACTCATTGGAGTGGATGCAGTTGAGCATGTTTCCATTCCGAATCTCTTAAGCAGCTCTTTGGTATACTTGGTTTGGTTGATGAAAATACCATTGCTGAGCTGTTTGACTTGGAGACCCAAAAAGAATGAGAGTTCTCCCATCATGCTCATCTCAAACTGTCCCTGCATCAACTTGGAAAATTTCTCGCATAATTTGGGATTAGTTGACCCAAAGATTATATCATCAACATAAATCTGAACTAACAGGGTATGTTCCCCCTTAATAAATTTAAAGAGAGTTTTATCTACTGAGCCGATCTGAAAATCATGGTTCAGCAGAAATTGAGATAGAGTGTCATACCAGGCTCTTGGTGCTTATTTCAGACCATATACTGCTTTATTCAGTAGGTATACATGATTAGGGAATGAGTGGTTCTGAAATCCAGGAGGTTGCTCAATTTAAACTTCCTCCTGAAGCTTACCATTAAGAAAGGCGCTCTTGACGTCCTTCTGATATACCTTGAAGTCGTTAAAGGCAGCATATGCAAGAAAGATTCTGATTGCTTCAAGTCTGGCGACTGGTGCAAATGATTCATCGAAGTCAATTCCTTCTTCTTGTCAGAATCCTTGTGCCACCAGTCTGGCCTTGTTTCTAACCACAGTTCCATCTGCGTCCAGCTTGTTTCTGAAAACCCATCTGGTTCCAATAACAGGCAGATCGCTTGGTCTGGGGGTTAGACTCCAAACTTGATTTTGTTCGAATTGATTAAGCTCTCTTGCATGGCCTTAATCCAGTTGAAATCAGCCAGAGCTTCATCGATCTTCTTAGGTTCCAGAGTTGAGATGAAGGCAGCATGAGTGAACTCATCCATCATCTGTCCTCTGGTTCTAATCGGTGCAGAGGGACTTCCAATCACTAGATTAGGTGGATGCCTCTTAGTCCATCGATAGCTTGACTCTGGATTGTCTGGTCCAGCCTGATGAGTAGTAGTAGTGGTATGATCAGCATCTGCTTTGATATGAGAGTTTGGATCATCCGGATCGGCTCGATCTGAAGAAGCTTCATTGCCTTGATCCGATCTGGCTGGCACTTCAGGTTCTGGTGGATTGTCTCTTGACCTGTTAGCTACAATCTCATCATCACTGTTAGCTTCGAGATGGATGTTTTCCATCTGATTTTGAATTGATTCTTTGTTACCCTCAACACACAAAGATTCATCAAAAACAACATGAACTGATTCTTCTACAGTTAAGGTTCGATTATTAAAACTCGATAAGCTTTGCTAGTTGATGAATATCCTAAGAATATTCCATTATCTGACTTAGCTTCAAATGCTGTAAGATGATTCTTACCATTGTTGTGAACGAAGCATTTACAGCCAAATACATGAAGGTGAGAAATAGACGGTCTGTTACCAGTCCATATTTCATATGGAGTGAGATTCAGCTTCTTGTTAATCATAGACCGATTTTGAGTGTAGCATGCAGTATTTACAGCTTCTGCCCAGAACTTTTGTGAAATTCCAGAATCAGCAAGCATTGTTCTTGCTGCTTCTTTGAGCGTTCTGTTTCTTCGTTCTGCAACTCCATTCTGTTGAGGAGTTCGAGCGGCTGAAAACTCATGATTAATTCCATGATCTTCTAGAAAGGATTCAAGATTCTGATTTGAAAACTCAGTGCATTTGTCACTTCGAATCCTGTCTATGCTGGATGATTTCTCATTCTGAGTGCGTTTCAGCAGCTTGATCAACTTCGGACCGGTCTGATCTTTACTGCTCAAAAATATAGTCCATGTAAAGCGTGAGTAATCATCAATAACAACAAGAGTATACCGCATTCCCCCTAAACTTGTTATTGGTATAGGACCAAACAAGTCCATATGCAATAGTTCTAAACAACGGGAGGAGGATTTGGCATTCTTGTTTTTGAAGGATGATCTGATCTGTTTGCCCATTTGGCAAGCTTCGCAGATCTTATCCTTAGCAAAATCGATCTTGGGCAGACCGATAACTAAATCATGTTTACACAGGCTAGAAATAGTCTTAAAATTGATATGATTCAAGCGTTTATGCCATAGCCAGTGTTTATTATCATTGTTAGCGATGAAGCAAGTAGGATTATCAGGTTGAGCATGATTCCAGTTAATCTTATATGTATTTCCATTTCTGATTCCTACAAGCATGGTCATACCATCTGACGATTTAATAGTGCAAGTGTGTTTGTGAAATTCTACAACATAACCATTATCACAAAGTTGACTTATACTAATCAGATTATAGCACAGATTTTCAACTAACAGCACATCATTGATAATAATGTTACCATGGACAATCTTACCCTTGCCCACGGTCTTACCCTTTGAGTTATCCCCGAAAATGATCTTGGGTCCAGTACATTCTGTAACTTCAGACAGCAGCTCGATGTTTCCAGTCATGTGACGAGAACACCCGCTGTCCAAGTACCAGTCTGATGCAAGTTTCTTCTGTACCTGTCATCAAACATAATTATTGTTGGTACCCAATCCTATTTGGGTCCAGAACGGATTAGCCCTTTGGGAACCCACACCTGTATCAGCTTTAATGGCTTGTGTGTGTGTGGTGTGCTGTGAGCTGGTCTGTTTCGATGTTGTGTGTGATAATATGTGCGATATGGAAACCTTTGATTCTCATTGGGTAGTCTATATCTTCGTTGAACTAGTTTTGAATTATAGTAATTGTATTGTCTTCCTTGCCTTCGATCTTGCACCCTTAGATTTGGTCTTAAAGACGCAAAGCTTGCTGGTGCCTTTTCTTTGATTGGTTGACATATCCAATTCCTTTTCTCAAACCTTGATTCACGAAAGAGACTCCCGTTTGAATCGTAGGTGCTTCAGTCTCATATACTGTGCTGGATTTAATAAATGTCATTTGTTTGATTTTGTTCTTTACCAGCAACAGTTCAGATTCATCTTTGGTGGATTCTTTGGTGTCAAAGCCTATGCCGGTGAAATCACTAACGTTTCTTTGTACCTCTTGTAATTCTTCCAAAGATGTTCTGGATTTTGTCCATGTTTTGAATATATGAGAAAGCTTAGCATTTTGTGTGCTAATTCTCTTATTTTCTTCATGGAGCTGATCATAGGAGATTTTCAGCTTATTCAGCTCGATCTGGAGATTGTTGCACTCACCCTACTCAGAGCAGCTTGGTTTGTTGTGCTCATCCATTTGATCATTGACTTTAGCTTTATTTTTCTCAAATGATTCAGCTAAGATCCTATAATCATTAGCCATGTCTCGTAGTGCGGACATGAGCTCTTCACGTGTAAATTCATTTGAGTCAAAATCAAATACCTCGTCTGTCTGACTCATCTCTTTGTCTGCCATTAGACATTGAATATTTTCTTCGCTTTCGCTGGAAGAATATTCGGAGCTTTCTGAATCGGAGTCAGTATGAAACCCACTTGTTGTTTCCTTCTTCAGCTACTATGACCTTTTGGGACTTTCCATGATTTTTGCGGTCTTTGTAGTGCTTCTTTTTCCTGTCATCGCGATGCTTCTCCTTCCGTTCTTCTTTCTTCGGTCTGGTGCAATATGCAATGAAATGTCCGGTCTTACCACAATTGTAGCAAGCCTGATCATTAACAGCATCGTCCTTTCTTGATTTATAATGAGAGGGCTTAAAATTCCTCTTATTTTTAGACATGAATTTACCAAATTTCTTGATAAATAATGACATAGCATCATTACTTATCTGTTCGATAGATCGATCTGATGTGGAGGCCATCTGGTCTGGAATAGCTACCAGTGCTTTGTTTGGTTGAGAGATGAATGGCTCTGCTTCACCTCAGCTTATCAGTTCGAACTCATATGCTTTAAGATCTGCGAACAGATCATGAAGTTCAACCTTGTTCAGATCTTTGGACTCCCTCATTGCAATGGTCTTAACATCCCATTCTTTTGGCAGGGCTCTCATAACTTTCAGAGCGATCTCTCTGTTTGAGTATTCTTTGCCCAGACCATTCAGTTCATTAATGATACCAGTGACTCTTTCATCAAACTCATTTAGAGTTTCTCCACTCTTCATCTTTATGCTCTCAAGTCTTTGAAGAGCAACAGTCAGCTTGTTTTCTTTGGTCTGGTCGTTGCCTTCACATAGCTGTGCTATCTTCTCCCAAATTTCTTTTGCAGTAGAGCACATTTTGATTTTGCTGAACATGTTCTTGTCCAATGTCTTGAACAAGATGTCTTTGGCAACGTTGTCGAGATTTGCTTTCTTTCTTTCCTCATTCGTCCAGAGGGATCTGTCCTTCTCTACCATTTGTGGTTCTCCACCAGTAATGGCGACTGCTGTATTGACTTTCAGAATCTTCATTGGTCCATCAGTGATGACGAACCACATATCGTCATCCCGAGCTGCCAGATGAGCTTGCATTCTGATTCTCCAGTCATCATAGTCTTCTTTTGAGAACATAGGAATTTTGTTGAATGATGCCATCAGCTCAAGTATCTTTGTGCTGATTAAGATAACCTTGCTCTGATACCACTTGTTAGGATCGGTCCGGAGTGTTTAGAGGGTGGGGTGAATGAACACTCCTTGTAAAATTTAATCCCTTGTGATTTCTTTCGGATTAGTGAAAGAAATCTGTTTCTTAATCAACTCTTTTATAGAACAGACCACTGAATGTATAAGTGCGGAACGGTCTATTTTTATATTTGCAAGAACGGCTCGATGGCTTGAATGAAAGAACGAGTGCAGAAAGATAAGACACATGATATGTTTCTGGAAGTTTGAAGGTGGTGTAATCCTTCTACGTCTCCCCTTCTTCCAATTAAGGAAGGTTTCTACTAGAAGACTTTGATTTATACAATCCTGTTGTACAAACCCGATTCAGCTGGATTTACCTCACTACCAGACTGAAACTCCTAGTCACTCGATCTGTTCAAACACTCTCTGTCTGACAGTTACAATTTGTTTCTCACTTCTATTTTTCAATACAGAATACACAAGACGCGCACAGTGATCCTAAATGATCAAATATTACAATGTAATAGTGCTTAAGAATAATTTCAGCTCGAGAGATTCTGAGCTTGAACGCTTGTGCTGTTTTTTGATTGATCAGCGAGAATCTTGTCTGTATCTGTATTGTTGTTGCATCCTTTTATAGTTGCATGTACCAACGACATTATTTCCCTTAATGTGCAACTCTTGACTCTGCTTAATCTCTGAGTAAGCTACAGTCTTCTTCTTCAGGATACTTGTCGTTCTGGTTCATGCTTTCGGCGACTGTCAGGTAAGTCTTCTTTGTCTTCTTACCTTTTATGGTAATCTTCAGTCTTTGGTCATTTGTAGCATTAATTGCAACATTAAATGCTACAATAAATAGCCGTTAATGATTCGGACTGAAGAGCCACTCTTTATGCATCCTTGACTGCTCTGATCTGATAAGGATTGAGATCGATCTGAAGCTTCGATCTAGTCAGTCTGATATCTATCGATCCGGTCTGATATGTGATATGCCTTATCAGCTTGTTCTGTTTTGAGCTATCGATCTGGTCAGTCTGATTACCCTCGATCCGGTCTGATATGCTTTGTCATCTTATCAGCTTGATCTGTTTTGGGCGATCGATCTGGTCAGTCTGATTTCTCTCGATCCGGTCTGATATGTTTTGTCATCTTTAAAATCTCATCGATAAAGTTCGGAACTAACAAACCCTTTTCACGATATTGCTGCTGCAGGAGCACATTCGATGAGTGAAAAGTGGAGAATGTTTTCTCCAATAAATCCTCATCAATTACATTTTCCCCACATAATTTCAACTTTGAACTGATTCGGAAAATTATTGAATTATACTCACTTACAGTTTTAAAATCTTTCAAGCGTAAGTGCATCCACTCATAACGAGCTTTTGGAAGAATAACCATTTTTTGGTGTTCATATCTTTCCCTTCAAACTAGTCCACAAGGCAAAGGATCCTTTACCGTCAAATATTTTGTTTTTAACCCTTCATCAAGGTGGTGACGGAGGAATTATCATTGATTTAGCCTTTTCTTGATTTGTGGTTATACTTTCTTCTTTGATGGTTTCTCCAAGACCATTACCTCTAGATGAATTTCAGCATCTAGTACCCATGATAGATAATTTTCTCAAGTGATATCAAGAGCAACAAACTCGAGTTTTGCAATATTAGTCATAATGTAATTAAAATCAAGAAAACAAATAATACTTACCACACTTACACAAAGTGAGCTAGAGATTCATGCTGATAACGTGTTATGAAATAATATTATTGTATTATAAAGAGGACAATTTAGAGAGAGGAATTTAGAGAGCTTTTCATATATCTTTCATTTCAATTTAAGCCACTATTTATAGGCTTAAGATTATAAGTTACATGAGGCGGAAGGCGGAAAGTAAATGGACATCCAATATACGTTTCAAAACAAATATTACGTTTGAAAATACTTTCATTAATACATGCATTAACACATGCATTTATGAAACATATTTATAACAGTATTAACGATTTTTGTTATTTTAAATTAAATTGTTGTGTCTGATGTCATTGTTCTCATTTAATTGTTCTTATTGCACTTACACCCCTCATCGTAGTATCTTCTTGATTGAAGGTCAAAATTTAAATTATATCGTTTGACTCCAAACAAAAAAAAACAAATAGAGCCAACATAATAACTAAATTGTCAAAAAATTACACGTAAAAATCACTTTTTACACTCGGGTGTAAGTCCAGCGGAGGCCTGCAGCTGGCAGGTCCCACTGCCAACTACAATAGGACCTGAAAAAATTCATGACACGTTGCATCAGGCATCATTTGAAAGTATTTTGGCAATAATTTTCAAAATGTGATTTTTTTGAATTATTTTAAAAAACCTAAGAAAAATCACACAACCTAATCCACCAGCCCAACCCACATTCATCTGTTTGTATCCTCCCATTTTAAGATTCGAAAAAATGGGCCTCTGTTTAAAAATTGAGTAACCCGTATTTATGTGAGAGGATAGTAAATTGTTGCACGTCCACGGGCCTACCTACTCAATTCGCCCGCATATTTATATATTAAAGATGTCTTAACTTACAAAATTAAATATTTTAGGGTTTAAGTTGCAAATTATAATTTTTAAATGCACCAATATTTTCATTTTGCTGATTAGTTATTCATTATTTAGAATATAACTTGTACTAATCTTTTTAATATAATCTATTTTCCCGATCAAACTTTGATTTATTGAAAAATAATAGTTTCAAGTTCTTTTATTATATATCTTATAATAAAAACAAATGTTTTTTTATTTAGGAACTTCATATTCTAGTAACAAGAAATGTTTTTTCATTTTGTGAATTTTAATAGTACACGTGAATGTTTAGAAGTATTGTTGTTCAAATTTGATGGGTGTAAGATTTTAATACACTAATTTATTATGTTTTTTATTTCGTAATGTGAGAAAATATTTTCATTTTCAGTTTTAGTACATGTTTTGATATATATATTTTTAGAATTATGATGATATAATTGATGATGATCTATCGTTTAGCTATCTATGATTTTCAGTTATATAAGATTTGATAATTATATTTCTAATAATATTTTTGTTTATAGAATTTAGATTTTTTGGTTATATATTGTTCTATAATGTTTTAATCTGTTTTATTATTATCAAAAATAAATAACTTAGTTCGAGAACTTTGTTAAATGTATTAATTATAATTTATTATTATTGACGAGCTTACCGTTCACACCCGCATCCACCCAAACCTCATGATTTTATATACTTATTTTGGTGTTGCGATCTAACGATTAGCAACTCCTACACACTTTAACAGGTAATACTTTTTGGTACCGTTTGGTGGGAAGGATGGGAGAAGGAAGAGAAAGAGGAAAAAGGAGGAAAGGAGTGGAAAAAGAAGAGGGGAGAAGGGAGAGGAGGGGGGGGGGAGGAGAAGAGGGGGGAGAAAATGGAGGAGGGGGGAAAAGGGCGAAAAGACCCGCGGGAGGAGAAGAAGAAGGGAAAGAGGAGGGGAGGAGGAGGAGGAGGAGGAGGAGAGGAGAAGAGAAGAAGAAGAGCAAGGAGGACGAGGAGAGAGGAGGAAGAAGACACAGGAAGCAGAGAAGAAGAAGGAGGAGAAAGAGAGAAGGAAAGAGAGAGAAGAGAGAGAGAGAGAGAAGAAGAAGAGGAAGAAAAGAAGAAGAAGGCGGAAGAAGCAGAGCAGAGGAGGGAAGGAGAAGAAAAGAAGAAGAAGGAGGAGGAGGAGGAGAGGACAAAAGAGGAAGAAGAAAGAAGAAGAAGAAGAGAGAAGAGAGAGAGAGAGAGGAGGAGACAGAGAGGAAGAAGGAGAGAGGAGGAGAGAAAGGAGGAGAGAGACGGAGAGAGGAGGAGGGGAGAAAAGAAGGAGGAGAGAAGAGACGAGAGAGAAGAAGAAGGAGGGAGAGAGAGAAGAGAGACGAGAGAGAAGAGGGGAGAGAGAGAGAGAGAAGAGAGACGAGAGAGAAGAAGAAAAAGAGAGGGAGAGAGAGAAGAAGAAGACAGAGAGAAGAAGAAGAAGAGAAGAGGCAGAGAGAGAGAAAGAAGAAGGAGGAGGGGGAGGAGAAAAGAAGAGAGAGAGACAGAGAGGGAGAAGAAGAACGAGAAGAGAAGGAAGAGAGAGGGAGGAGAGGGAGGTGGAGGAGAAAAGAAGAGAGAGACAGAGAGGGAGAAGAAGAGAACCAGAAGAGAAGAGAGAGAGAGAGAGAGAGAGAGAGGAGAGGGAGGGGGAGGAGAGAGCGAGGAAGAGGAGGAGGGAGAGATAGAGAGAAGAAGAAGAAGAAGAAGACATAGAGAATAAGAAGAGAAGAGAAGAGAGAGAAGAAGGAAAGAAGAACATAAACAGGGGGTAGAAAGGAAAGAGGTGGGCGAGAGATGAGGGAGAAGAAGAAGACCAGACAGAACGAAGAGAGAGAGATAGAGAGGCGTAGGAGGGGGATGAGAGAGCGGGAAGAGGAGGTGGGGAGAGAGAGAGAAGAGAACGAGATGAGGAGAGAGAGAAGAGAGGAAAGAAGAACAGAAAACAAGGGTATGACAGAAAGAAGAAGAAGAGAAGAGAAGAATAGAAATAGAGGAATAATGGAAGGATTTTATTATAAAATATATATATACATATATGTATAATAATAATAAACATAATAATATTATATATATATATTATTTTTATTTTTATTTTATAAAAAATTAATATTATTATTATATATATATAATAATAATAATATAAATTAAAATAATATAAATACAATAAATAATATAATGTGGTAGGAAATAAGTCGTACTTTTTGGCGGGAATTTCAAGTTTTGAAATAGTAAAAAATATGAGAAATTGGTAAATATGTCTTTTTTATTATAAAGTGGGATTAGAATGTGATAAAATGGGTGGGATAAAATTGTTTTTATACAACAAAGTAAACATGAGATGTGATAAGTAATGTAAAGTTTAATAATCCCATCACTCAAAGTAAACGGAGCCTTTTATTCTAACACTGAAAATAGTTATATAAATTTTTTAAAAAAAAAAATTTACGTTACTTCCCAAATTTTTACCACTTCGAACATAGGAGAACGCAGAATCTAACAGAACTAGGGTTTCGAATGTGTTAAAAGAGCTCGATTCTATTCGTGCCAAATTGGGCTTCTCTAATGGTATTCGTCTCTCTATATGCATCTATCTCTCTCTCTCTAAACGTGCGTTTGTGTCTTTATGTGCTTCTTAGTATATTGATTTGTGGATCCATCTTTCGTGTGATGTATTTGATGAATTGTTTTACTTTTTGTTTACCTAACGGTTCTGGGATTCAGTTCACCCTAAATATGGGAAGGACTAGAAGCCTTTTTAATTCTTTTTTGAGTACCCAACATGGATTTGAGTACAGATGGTGCTTTACCAAAAAATCTCTGTTTCTTTTCTTTTTCATTGAAATTTCCCTTAAGTTTTGGAAAGATTTGATTGTATGCCGAAAATATTGCAAGTTGTTACGGAATTTTTTATGTAACGTAATTGAAGGTTTGGAATAAGAAGTAGAAAGAATTTAATCCACTTCGAATAGCTCAATTTATCATTGGTTTAATTTAATGGGCCCAATGGCTTATTGATGTTATCTTCATTAATTTAGATGTCTACTCAGGAAATTGCTGGAAACTACTACTCTCCACCTCCTATGGACTCACCAGAAGCTACAGGCTTGCAGCAACCAGCTCATAAAGGATCATCGAGCCCAAACACCAAGGTCTGCGACTTTAACAATGTCATTATTTCAGCATATGCTTTTGACAGGACAAAAATGACATACAAGAAGGGCTATTACATACTAGCAAACTGTGTTTTGAGGCTCAGAGTTAGACGTTAGAATTTGATTTCTGAAAAGTTCATTTTTCAAAATATTATACTCAACCTATTAATCCCTAATTTGGGCAACCATAAAAAACACTCATTTGAGGGACTATGCAAGATGTCTTAGCATTTGTTAATAACTTAGTTCTCTCTTTCAGCTATCAATAATTGCCCACAGTTCATAATGTGGTATTTCATAATTATGATATTCTTCTCTTGTTTTCCCAATAATTTTTTGTTTATTATTCATTCTTTACTACGACGCTTTATGCAGCATATATCTGTCGACCATGACAAAGACAGAGAGAGAGAGTCCTCCAGAAGCAGGGATAAGGATCGGGAAAGAGGTCGTGATAAGGGCCGAGACAGGGACAGGGAGAGAGATAGGGAGAAGGATAGAGACAGAGTATCGGAAAGGGACAGAGACAGGGACAAAGATAGATATCGAGATCGTGATCATCATCATCGAGGCCGTCACAAGGATCGGGGTGAGAGAAGGGAAAGGGAGAGAATCAGAGATCGAAACGATGATGATGACTATTACAGAAGTCGAGACTATGAGAGGTGGAGAAACTTAAACTTATTGGTTGTTATGTTACTAGTACCCTCTGTCTGTTTTCTTTTATTTGCATACTGTTCTAAGTTTGTGAACGGTACTACATCCTATGTATCACCTGATGTTATAGCATAGGGAAAAGGTGTGGATTATTCTTTTAGCTATTGAATTCCTTGAATTAGCCGAAGTAATCTTTGTGAGGCGCTTCTGTTAACTGGCATCCACCTTCGATACTGCATTTCTGCTTAGATGTTACTATGTCTGTCCTTTCTATCAATCTTGCAAATATTGTTTCTATGCCATTGGTAAAAAGTGTCATTTTCTATTTCTGTTATTGTTACGGGCTTGCAGGCGGAGAGACTATGACAAAGATAAGGATGACAAACCCAAGCATAGGTCCCGATCTCGCTCAAAGCCTAGATCGGACCATAAATCACGGTCCCGATCTCCTTCACACTCTAAAAGGTAGCTTGCGATGGTAATCTTCCCCCGTTTCTTTGTAAGAGCCAGCTTAACTCAAGGCGACTAGCTCAAACAAAGCTGAACTGCATGATACCCCTCGGTTTTATGTTAATAGTGTAGAATCATTAAAACCGCCACATTATAGTCTGTGATGAGCTAGATAACTAAATTCCATCCACATGCACTTCATCTTCTATACACAATTGTATACATATCCATCTTTCTACCTGGCATCTTCATCATGACCATCAAGTTTATTCGTTGGTCTTAATTCCCGAAGCAAAATCTCCACCATCATCATCTATGGCTCTTGTTCTTGTAATTGATAAATATATATTTACAGCAAAAGGGCCAGTGGTTTTGACATGGCACCTCCTGTTGCACTGCTTCCCAATGCTGCTGCAGCTAATGCAGGTACAAGCAACAATTGTTTTATCATTATGTCAATTATTGATAACTCTTATTCTTTCCCTTGATCTAGTGTGGAAAGTTCATATCAAATACATGGTTTCATTTTGGTAAGCGTACTCAGTTCCTCAATTTGTATATATCTCGATTTGAAGCATTCTTCTCTAGATTGGCTATTCAGTTTTCATTTAAATTTTTGCTTGGTAATTGAAACTGAGAGGGTTTTTTGGTTTCTTGTTGTGTTTGGTGTTTGTTTGTTTGTTTTGTATGTCCTAAGTTATGTACTAAGAAGGCAATGTTGGGCTACTAGCCCCACTGTGCTGACAATGAGCGTGAGCCAACCTCTGTAGCTTTTATGTACAAGGAAGAACGAATACAGGTCTTGTCCATCTTCGACCAGGATTTGCATGTTTGGTAGTTTTTACAAACAATTTTAATAGAATGCCATCGTTCTTCATAGTCACGTTTATTTCCAAGATGATAGTTGGTCTAAGAAATGATTTTTTTTGGTTATGTAAAGAAACATTATAGAAACTGATAACTCTTGTTGTTTAAGAGTAAAAAGAGCGTACATTACTTAAATTATTGATATGTGACTTGGTTTAGCTTCTATAGGTCAGATGCTTGGGACCACCCCTGTCATTCCTGGAATGTTTCCCAATATGTTACCTTTGGCGCCTGGGCAGGTTTTTTTCCAACTCTTTCATTATATCTGATGCAAGTTCAATAATTCAGCTTCTAAGATTAATCTTGACATCGTTGCAGTTTGGAGCACTCCCGCTAATGCCCGTTCAGGCAATGACTCAGCAGGTTGCGTTGTCTATTTATTTATTTATTTTATTCTGTTACATTGGATTAGCCCAAGTATCATGAAATTTGTCTTATCAGGCTACCAGACATGCTAGACGAGTCTATGTTGGTGGACTTCCTCCCTCTGCCAATGAACAGGTAGGGTGCTCCATATCGGTATATATTTATCATATTTGGCCACAATAATTTGGATATATACCTGTCTTTGGCACTTCGTAGGTGGTGAACATCAGGACACTGGGTAATCACTGTGAATAAACACTTTTTCTTTTCATATTCTATTCGATTGGCGGTGAATAGTCTGTGGCAGTTAATTACACGTACCCTTGTTATGGCTATTTGAGCTGTAGACTAATTAGCTTCTATCACGTATATAGTCTTGTTTTGCTGTCAATTGTTTGTCCCTTACCTTTACTAGACTTCAAATTTATTTACCTCTTTATTTACTTTTACTTGGGTTATGATGGCAGTCTGTGGCGACCTACTTTAGTCATGTTATGTCCGCAATTGGAGGAAACACAGCTGGTCCAGGTTTATCTACAGAATGATATTTTATTTTATATTTTCCTTGTGTTTGTTTGTTCTGAGATGAGTCATGATGAGTATAATTGTTCTATTTCGTTTTAGGGGATGCTGTTGTAAATGTTTACATCAACCATGAGAAGAAGTTTGCTTTTGTGGAGATGAGATCTGTTGAAGAGGCTAGTAATGCTATGGCTTTAGATGGAATAATGTTTGAGGTATTGAACGTTTTTTGTACCTTTAAGTTTAGTGGGGCTTATTAAATCTAGTTGTTGAGTTCTATTTTGAATTCCTTTTCAATGGTATTCTTATATTAATGATTCACTTAGTCTATCACCATATTCCGTCAAAATAGTGGACACTTTATCTTTTTTGTTCAGGGTGCACCAGTTAAAGTGAGAAGACCCAGCGATTACAACCCTTCATTGGCTGCGACTCTAGGCTCTAGTCAACCTAGCCCCAATCTGAATCTTGCAGCAGTTGGGTTGACACCAGGATCTGCTGGGGGTCTCGAGGGTCCTGACCGTATATTTGTTGGTGGCTTACCATATTATTTTACAGAACCGCAGGTTAGGGAGCTGCTCGAGTCTTTTGGAGCACTCAGGGGCTTTGATCTGGTTAAAGATAGAGAAACAGGGAACTCCAAAGGCTATGCATTTTGTGTTTACCAGGATTTATCAGTTACGGATATTGCCTGTGCAGCACTTAATGGTATAAAAATGGGCGATAAAACACTTACTGTTAGGCGTGCTAACCAGAGTGCAGCTCAACCTAATCCTGAACAAGAGAATGTATTATTTCACGCCCAACAACAAATAGCGTTGCAGGTAGTGTGATTTTATTTTGTTTCTTGTTCATCTTCTTTAACTAATATCACCATCCTAAAAAAATGTTCATTGTACGGGTTAAGACATTTTACAGTGTTCCAAAATCAACTTTACACTTTACAATCTTGAAATTTAGTTGTATGAAGACTTCTGTATTTTTGGCATATTTTGCCGTGTCTTTTGACACTGTCAATTTTTGTTCTATTGTGATTATTTAGAATAATAACTGCCCAGCATAAATTACGGCTCCAAATTTTTTTCAGAAACTCATGTTACAACCCAGTGTACTGGCTACAAAGGTTGTGTGCCTTACAGAGGTGGTTAGTACGGAGGAGCTCGATGACGATGATGACTACGAAGATATCTTAGAGGACATGAAAATTGAGTGTGGGAAATTTGGTAATCTTCTTCAATAACCATTAGACCTCTATAACTCACGAACTTTTCACGTTCAACTTTCGCAATCTTCATCTACACTAGATACCTTTCGTTTTGTGTTCTATTCTCTGTTTAATAGTGTTCTCGGGTCCTATATTCTGCATAACAGAAGCTACCGACACACCGACAACTCCATAACTTTAAACATAGCCCACATACCTTCCCGTTTCATGCAACACAAGTGTCTCAGCCTTGATTTTAAATTGTGCAGGTACTCTAGTAAACGTGATCATTCCACGCCCACGCCCCAATAATGAACCTGCTCCAGGTGTTGGAAAGGTTGGTATCCGAGACTATTTTTTGTCGCATACGTTTTCTCCTTGCGTTTGGTGTTGATTATAAAAACATCATACTTTTCGTGTTCAGGTGTTCTTGGAGTATGTAGAGATTGAAAGTGCTGCGAAAGCTCGACAAGGACTACATGGAAGAAAATTCGGGGGAAAAGAAGTTGTGGCAGTTTTTTATCCTGAGGACAAGTTTTCGGAGGGTGTGTACGATGGCTAGTCCATAGTCATTCCCTCTGCATCTTAGTTAATATCGAAGGTTTGAAAACACTTCAAACTTGATAATCGATACCACTTCCATTAATGTTCTTTTTCTATTTATTCTCTACTTGGGCTTTTTTTCCTTTTTGTTGGGAAGACATCTTGTACTTGATTCTTGAGCTAGCATAGTGTTTTCTTGGTGTTTATTTTGATGAAATCAAAGGTTTTACCAAATTTAAAGCTGTTTATTTAGAATGTGTTTGTTAATTTCTAATCTTCCGTGGCAAATATATATGTCTGTTTTATTTTTATTTATTTATTTACTAACTGCAGCTGGGACACCAAAATTTGCTACAATATTCATGCCTGCTAAATATCCAAATATATTTTTATTTTTGAATTTATGAGGGGTACAAAGTTGCCCTAAGGGTTCATTTTGGCGCCGTTGGATTGCAGTGAGAATGGCCGAGCGGCCCGTAGTTTTTGGATGGCACAATGTTTGGTGATCATATGGCCTGTGTGAATTCATTTATAGACAGTGTGGAACTCGCGGCTCTAGTGTTTTTTTTATATGGTATAAATTACTTAATTATTTCATTAGAATGCCACTAATGAAAACAAGTTGACGAGAGTAACATAAAATCAAAATAACTAGAATTTGAATGAACTAAAACCTGGTTAAGGAATAACTTTATTCTTGATATGAAGGGGAAAATATGGAAATTATATCTGATCCGATGTAATCCATAAACGAACCAGAAAGAGGTTATTTGGATGATATCAACATTTACGATCTTAGCCTCTCTCTCTCTCTCTTTTATCTTCAGTTTTTTTTCATCCTATAATTTATTTTATCCTAATATTTTAAAAAAAAATTAATAAGTTAATTTTTAAAAAGTATTTAAGATAATCCTGACCAATAAGCTCTTACTTCATTTTGATGTTTTTATAGGTTTGTTTTGAGCATGTGTAGAAAAAAATATGATATATAGTTCTATTTTCTGAAACTTTTTATGACAGATATTACATCATATACAAGTATTGGATTTATTTATTTATTTGATAATTTGTGTTTATTGTAATCTTTTAAAATAATTTATATACAACTCAATAATTGAGTTTTATAAAAATATTGAAAAACTTGATAAAATATAATTATTATATTGAAAAATGTAAAAATCAATTTGAATTTACGTCGATAAAATATTATTAAAAATTTTAGGTAAAATATAATATTTTTATGGGTAAAAAGCATAAAGCATCTATATGTTATATGTTATTGTAAATATGCACGAATTCTCATGTGTTAACAAAATGGGCCAAAAAACCCATCTAATTTCATAAATCCTACACAAAACCATTTCGATTGTCCAATATGCTATACAAATTTTCTTCATCTACATTATTTTCGTCTTTTCTGTAATGATTTATTTTTAACAATATTCAGAATTTTAAGTGAATAATTTTTACGGTGTAAATTTAAAATATATTATAAATAATATTATGAATTTTTCTTTTTAATGTGTGCATGCTTATTGACCAATTCAAATTCTTTAATAAAAAATAAGCATATTTCCAAAAACAACACAAAATATGTTTTCACAATAATAAATATATATATAACAAAAATAAATTGTATATAAACCTATACAGTATATATAAACGTGTATGAACTTGTTTATATAAAATGCACATATAGTTTTAACGAGATTAAATGAAATTCATTTATTTATAAAATCGAAAGGATTTTGTGCAGGATTTAAGAAAATAGAGGGCTTTTTTTTACATATTTTGTTTAACACGAGGATAAGGTTTCAAAAAAAGAAAGTTATTTTTTTGTTTTTTTATAACATAAGGGTTTCATGCCGAGATAAAAAAAAATAGGATTTTTTTCGTTAATTTTATTAACACATATGATTCTCGTGCATATGGTATTACCCTATTTGTATTTCCTAATCTGCACACTTAAAAATTCAATTTAATTTTGAATGTTAAATCTATTTTTATTGTTTTCTTTTTGTGTCATTAGAGTTTGTTTTACAACTTCACCCTTGGGCCTGCTTACAAAAGTTAGGCCCAATTCAAATACCTCCCAGAACCCCCAATCCTCCGGTCGTTTTTAGTTTAAATTAGGGGTACTTATCGGGCCGGATCAATCCGGACCCGGCCCGAAACCGAATCGATTAGTCCGATTCGAAACTGAAATCGGACTAACCGTTCCGAACCGTCCCGAAAGGTAAGAAACCGGTCTGGGCGGTTCCAGAGGTTCTGGTGCTACCAGTTTGGATCCGGTTCCGATCCTGGAACCGGTAATTTCAATATATATATATATATATATATATATATATATATATATATATATTAAAGTGAAATGTCAGCAAGGCAATGGCTAAAGTCGTTGCCTTGCTGAATGTTGGTAACGACTCAATTTTTATATTTTAAATTTTTTTTTTTAAAAAAAACTATAATTAGGTATGTTTTACTTTGTAAATCCTCACAATTCATTCTTGCAAAATTGTATACTTCAATCTCATATTTTTCTCTCTATTGTGCTATCTACAATTTACTTATATAATAATTTCATCTTCATCTAGCAGCGGCGCTGGTCGTAGCCGGGGTCGCAGTCGGGGTCTCGTCCCCAGTTGTCTATCAGTGAGTTCATCTTCGGCAATGAATTTGCCTGTGCCAATTCCTGAGTTAAATGAAAGTTATGATTTTTTGCTGACCTCAATGTTGGTGGTTGTGATGTCCAGAAATTAACGGTGATAATCTCGGTGTGGTAATGATCCTTAATGGATTTTAATTGTAGCAATTAGGAATTAATTGCAGTGTTGGGACTCCCGGGGATTTTTAAATCCGGTATTTGTGGTCGTTGGATCCGAGGGTTGAGATTGTATTCCCCTCGTGGTGCTAAACCTTGGTATGGGGTGTTTGGTGGGATATGAGTTCTGGGGTGCTTTGTGTTGGGGCTGGTAATGGAATTGAGAATTGAGAGGTAATTATTGAACACAGATGATTTTTAATGAGTCGTGATGTTTTTGTGGAAGACTCGAGATTTTGGAGTTTTGGTACTATATATACCAACTGGACTCGGTGTTCAGACAGTTCTATCATCTCTCTTCTCTCTCTCTCCCCAAACCCCCACCCATTTCCCCTATTTTTCTACCATGGAAGGAAACCGATAGAGGCTCGACTTGGGAGCGGAATTTCTCGAAGAAAAGTTGGTAATACTCTTCCCCATACTTTTATCTTCAATTTGATTGTAGAATTGTAGTATTTGGTCGTGTTTTGAGTTGGATTTGAGTTTATGGATTTTTGGAGATTTTTGGTTATTGTGTTTTGGGGAGAACTTATAGTCTCTTGTTAAGAAATTATGGTGTATGAGGTGTGAGGATGTTATTTTGGAAAATTTTACAAGAAAAAACGCCATTTTTTGCTGAAACAGGTCGGAGCGATCGATAGATAGGGTCAGAGCGATCGATCGCCGCGTCGTTTGTAAAATTTTGAGGAAGATGAACAGTGAGGCGATCGACCGCCTCAAATGAAGCGATCGATCACCAGGGGGCAGTGGCCATTTCAACAGTGAAGGGATCGATCGCTTCAAATGTAGCAATCGATCGCATGGAGGCAGATTCTGAAAAGCATTGAGAGGCGATCGATCGCCTGAAAGGCAGCGATCGATCGCCGATGCCTAAACTTTGAAAAATTATTTTGTGTTGTGATTTCAACGTACGCTTTGGCCGAGTCTTTTAAATGGTTAATTGTCATGGATTGATGATATAATTGGAGGTCATGAACGTGCTCGAGCACGTGATTGCATGCTTGTAATTAATTATGAGTTATTAATTGTGTTTATCACGTAATTCACTAGGTCTCGGGCCTAAGGCAAGGATTGGTTCGGACTACGGAATTATAAGGTACGTATAACGTACGAGCATAGTCTTTTATATTATTGCAATTGTGAAATGCATGATATATTGTTAATGCTATAAAATGGTAAGTATTGCAAATTATATGGTGCCGCTATTGAGCGAGCAACGGTTGAGATGTTATCGCTATGGAGCGAACATCGGTTATGATGCCGCCACTATTGGGCGTACGAGGTAATGAGACTATGGAATTAGTGGTTAGATATATGTAATATCTGTAAACATTGTTTAATGAATTGGTTTATTGATTTTGGTATTGTTATTGGGGAACGGATGTGTTAATCAATGTAATGATTAACTGGCTTTTGGCGAATTGATGATTTTGGTTATTTTGAGAACAGGAACAGCACAGGGATCCCATGTGGTAATGATACTATACATGGAGTATCTTTTACATTACAGTTTTATATTCTGTAAATTATGTATTGTGATTATTGGATCGGTGGTATTTGTATGCTCACCCCGTGTAGGGGCTGTCTCTGTTGGGACATGTGGAACAGGTACAACGGTAGCTCCGGAGTTGAGATTGAACTATGGATTGGAGGCGCTTTCAGGACTGAAGTGCCAGTCAGTGCCGGTATTGTGTTGGGTACTTTATACATTAAATACACATTCATTCATTGGGTGCTCGCATGTGAGTACCGTTACATGTGTATATGGGCTGTATAAAGGGCATGTGCCTTTCTCTTTTCATTTATTGGTTGTATGCAATTAAATAAGGAATTACTAAATGAATTGAGAACATGTTAGTGTATTATAAGATGCATACTTAAGGGTTGAGTGGTATGGGGGATATGGACATTATATGGAATAATGTAAGAAATTTTATTATTGGTATTTTATGCTATGGTAACATGTGGTTCTCCTCATGATTACATGATTGTATGCATACATGGGTTAATACACTAATAGAGGATTAAGGCATGGGGTCCTTACTGTGGTTCCTCTATGAACATCGAACCGCAACAACCCTAACAATCTGCGGACCTCCTGCTGCCCAAGCCCAAGAGAGACAACAAGTGGAGTCATCCAAAGCCACTACAACAGCGAGTAGACATCGACTCGTGCCAAAAGAAGTAAGATATGGGATCACTTTGAACTCGCTCAAAAAGAAGGTACGAATAAATCTGTTGCAATATGTAAATTATGCAAGATACAATGTTCATATAAAGCTGGTGGTTCAAGTAGAGGCACCGGAACATTTAAAAAACACTTAGTAAAAAAATATAATTTTGATGAGACAACATTACAACCATTAGGCCGAGAAGCAACACTAGCACAAATTAATGTTCTTACTGGCACGAATTTTATTTTAACTGATGAAATTAACCGTAGGTCACTTGTTAGATATGTAATTAGATGTGAACTACCTTTTATACAAGCTGAACATGCTGGATTTATTGAATTTGCTTCATCTATACAACCCATGTTTAAACATATTTTTAGGCACACACAAAAAAGAAATTGTATGGACGTATTTGTTGAATATAGAAACACATTATTTCGACATTTTTCTAGTTTGCCTTGTAGGGTTAGCTTAACAACCGATATTTGGACAAATGTAAATTCGGATTCATATCTTGTTGTCACTTGTCATTGGATTGATGATAACTGGTGTATGCAAAAACGGATTTTGTCTTTAGATGAGTTAGATTGTGAACATACTGGTTATGTAATTGCTAAATATGTATTCAACAATTGTAGACATTATGGAATTCGTGATAAGGTATTTTCAATCACATTAGACAACGCTGCGAATAACAATGTTGCGATGCGTGATTTAAAGATCTATCTGAAACCAATGCTTGATGGTGCTTTTTTCATGTTAGATGTGCATGTTATGTGATTAATTTAATTGTTAAAGTTGGTTATGAGGACAATCACTCAACATGTATTGAGAAAATGAAATAATACGCTAAATGGTTACGCACGAGCCGTGTTAAGCGTGATTAGAAACAATTATGTTTATCTAATGGTTTAAAGCATCTTCTTTTTTCCATCACCAATAGAAACTATGTGGAATTCGTTGTACAATATGTTGAATGCTATGTTACCTTACAAAGATATTTTAACTCTATTTTATAATTATCAAATGCCTGATAGCGATGAAAGTATTTATTTGACTAATGAGGATTGTGAATTTGTTGAAAATTGTGTATAATTGTTAGGTACTTTCAAAGAAGCTACGGAACGCTTCGCTGGTGTTACTTATCCAACTTTCGTTTATTTTCTTCCTTTAGCATTTAACATGTTTGATAAGTTTATAGAATTTAGAGATGACTATGACTTGCATGCTTTTATTAGTGCAACGGAAACTAAATTTATAAAGTATTGGGAACAAATCACACACGTGCACTGCATCGCAACATTGCTAAATTCTAGTCAATGTTTATCTTCATTTGAGAATTTTTTGAATTTTATGCTAAATTTTTGGGGAAGGTTGTTGACGATCAAAAGACATCTACAATGCAATCTCTTCAAAATATGTTTCAATTGTATTATAATCAACAGGCAAGTGAATCATCGCAACAAAGAGCTGTTGAAGAACAACCCCAAGCTCAATCTAAAGGTGGGGGCATCAATTTGCATAAGATGCTGGGCAGGAAAAAACTTAAGGGAAAATGACTTCTTACTAGCACGTCGAGTGAGTTGCAAATTTATCTGAATTAGCAATTTCTAACGGAAGACAACTTCGACGTCTTATAATGGTGGAAGATAAATGCATCACAATTCCCTATCTTAGCCAAAATTGCTAGAGACGTGTATGCGGTACAAGCTTCAAGCGTCGCTTCTGAATCGGCATTCTCAACATGTGGCCGAATTATTGGAGAATACAGAAGTAGTCTATCTGCTGATTCGTTATCCATGGTCACATTACTTAAAGATTGGTTTGAAGCTGAATGTAAGAAAAGAAGAGATGTGGCGGTTGACGAATTCGTAAATCATTATGACGAGCAAAAAGAAGAGAACGCCAAAACGATACTTATCAATTATAAAAAGTGCTAACTAGTAATATTTTTTTATTTAGATTTCAATTGCCATCTCTTTACAATTATTTGTATGCATTTTATATTATGATATGAAGAAGAAATATATTGAATTTGTGATGAATATTAGGGAAACATTTACAACATAAAAAAAAGAATTCAAAAAAATAAATAAAATAAAAACCCGATCGATCCGGAACCGTTGGAACCGGAACCGGATCAGATCCGATTCCTTAACGAATCGAACCGGTTTCGTGTTTAATAGATCTAGAATCGACCGGTTCCGAACCAGACCGGTTCGATCCATTAAACACCCCTAGTTTAAATCCCCACCGACGCATTAACGGTCAGATAGCGCTCCACCTTAATCGCCTATAAATTGCAAACCTTAAACCCTCCTTCTGGTCCTGTTTCTTCTCAGCTGCTGCTGCGTCTTATTGGCAAACCCCTTTCCTGCAGCATAGGAGGCCGGAGCTCAATTGATCTCTCTCACACAGTATACACACGCACATATACATACGTAATACTGTGTGTATAGTCTACGATGCCTTCGGTTGTTGCGGCGGAGCCTCCATCATCCGAGAAGAAGCCGAAGATGAAAAAGGCGGAAGCACGCTTTGTTGAGGAGGATTATGTGGAGAAAAATTGCGAGGAAGTGAAAAAATCGAGCAAAAAGACTAAACTAACCTCCGAGCCTAGCCCAGATGATTCTAACTCCATTACCCATTTGAAAAAGAGTAAAGAAAAGAAGCGAAAGGTGTTGGGGATTAATGCTGATGATGAGGAGAGGAGTGAGACTAGTATGGAGATTGGCGAGCCGATGAATGATTTAGGTAAGAAGAAAAAGAGGATGAAATTGAAAGAGGAGGAGGAGGAAAACCCTAATGCCGTTTCTAATTTCCGGATTTCGAAGCCGTTGAGGGAGGCTTTGAAGGTTAAGGGGATTGAATCGCTGTTTCCTATTCAGGCGATGACGTTCGATACTGTTCTTGATGGTTCGGATTTGGTTGGAAGGGCACGCACTGGTCAGGTTAGTTTAATAAGGATTTTTACGCGAAGTTCTGTTTCAACTGAGTATCAGACTTGTGAATTTATGGCTTTAGTTTTAGTGTTTATTTGATTTTCCCTGGCTGAATTCACATCGAAAGGTTTTTCCATTGATAGAATATTTTCTTCATTGACAGGATGAATGTAGGTTATTAGCTGGTTATTAGTGGATGCTATTTTCTAGGGATTGCGCTATTTTCCGTAAAACATTGTGTTTGTTAATGATCGTCGTTGCACTGGAAATGACAAAAAATTAACATGTGTGCTGGTGTAATTGAGTTGATGCGATCAGTATATATACAGTCTATTGAACTTGATTGATATGGAACTTCTTAATGAAGGTGGATGTAGGTTGTCTGTGGTTACTCATTCTACCGTGCAACTATTGTTGAAATCCTAATACTTCTGATGTTAATTGTTGGATTTGTAATCTGCTGAGTCTGGTGGATTGACACATGTTTTTCTCTGAATAAGCAAATGTATAGGGTTTAAATTTCCTTCTCTGTTTTA
Source organism: Haberlea rhodopensis (assembly GCA_907163345.1). Taxonomy (NCBI): domain Eukaryota; kingdom Viridiplantae; phylum Streptophyta; class Magnoliopsida; order Lamiales; family Gesneriaceae; genus Haberlea; species Haberlea rhodopensis. The sequence goes on from CAJQUN010000010.1 coordinate 12,037,383, forward strand.
TGTAAATTTATTTATTGATTATGCATTCTACTTCTTTGATTCTGAAAATATGATAACAGGGAAAAACATTGGCATTCGTGTTACCCATATTGGAATCATTGACAAATGGGCCCACAAAAGCTTCCCGAAAGACCGGATATGGAAGGCCACCTAGTGTTCTTGTGCTTTTACCCACTAGGGAATTGGCCACACAGGTACTCATCTTATATGTTTGGTTTGTATCTAGTAATTGGTGAAGAAACGTAGAATAATATTTTCCTTGCTTTATTCAGAAGAAGTCACAAATCTAAACGATTTTAACACTATCCTTCCAAGAGACATTGGTTGATTATAAATAATGTTTTCATGGTTGACACTATGGAATCCTGAATCCAAGATCTGAACACATATTCTGGATTCTACTATGATATCTCAGTGTTCCTTTTGTTTTTCTAGATGCTTCTGATTATTACTACCCTGAGTATCAAAGTCTTATATATTTTGATCCCTACATTTCTTGGTTAATACGATCTTAGGTGTTTTCTGACTTTGAAGCCTATGGTGGGGTATTAGGGTTGAATTCGTGTTGCCTGTATGGGGGTTCTCCCTACCAGCCACAACAAATTCAATTGAAAAGAGGTGTCGATATTGTTGTTGGTACTCCTGGTCGCGTCAAGGTATACTTTTATTGTATTCACCTTCCTCCTACTGTTTGATGGACAATTCTGTACAGTTTTTAGTTAGCTGATGAGTTTGGAATTTATCCTGCAGGATCACATAGAGAGGGGAAATATTGATCTCAGGGCGCTTAAGTTCCGAGTACTTGATGAGGCTGATGAAATGTTGAGGATGGGTTTTGTTGAAGATGTTGAACTTATTCTAGGTATATTAGAATGACGATATTTATTTCTGTTTTCCTTTTTTGTTTCTGACTTGCTACCCCATCATTGATTGAGTATTTGCATTTGTGTGTTGGATGTGACCTTATTCTTCATTTATAGTCTTCTTTAGGGTACAGAGCTTTGTTCTTGTTCTTAAGTTATTCTAATTCCTTTTTGTTATAAATTTGTAGGCAAGGTAGAGGATGCAAGCAAAGTCCAAACTCTCCTCTTTAGTGCCACTTTACCAGACTGGGTGAAGCAAGTAAGTTTTTCTTGTGTTTCTTTGTTTTTTCTTCTTTCTGGTTTTCCTTGAAGCAGATGATACCGTGCTACTATTGTTATGCAAACCTTCATTTTGGTCAGTTATGTTCTTTCCCTTTTCTGAACATAACATGTGTTTGTGATTCCAGATTGCGGCTAAATTTTTAAAACCTGATAAGAGGATAGCTGACCTTATAGGCAATGAGAAAATGAAGGCTAGCACCAGTGTGAGGCATATTGTTCTTCCTTGCTCTAGTTCTGCCAGATCCCAGCTTATTCCTGATATCATTCGCTGCTACAGTAGGTTGGTTTACTTCTATTGATTGCAGTCAATAATTTTCATGATTTTCGGTATTCAACTGGTTTTATATGGGCGTCCTCATTCCTATCTATGACTTGTCGCGTGTTTATTATCCTCTATTTTTTCCATGGGATAATTTCTGTAGTGGAGGTCGCACTATTATTTTCACTGAGACTAAGGACTCTGCTTCTACATTAGCTGGGTTACTGCCTGGAGCACGGGCTTTGCATGGGGACATACAACAGGCAACACGGGAAGTAAGATTTTTTCCTCGAGCACTTATGTCTTTTATTCTCATTGGTTCAAAAAAGAAAAAAGAAATGGTTTAATATGTGTCCTCTCTTAAAAATAAAATAAAATAAAAAATAGGCTTCCTCTCTTGTCATTAGATGTTAATGCATAAAAATGGCCTCCAACAATGATTTTACTGTTCATATCTAATAACACCACTGAGTTTCCAGTGTTTTGATTGGATGGTGAATTGATACTTCTATCGCAATGAGATTCTTTGGTATATGATGGAGACGAACGTTTACAAATTAGGCCTAACGAAATTGAAAGACACCCATGGAGATCCTATTAAAACTTTTTTCTGATGCTCTCAGGTCACCCTATCTGGATTTAGGTCTGGCAAATTTTCAACGTTAGTAGCTACCAACGTGGCTGCACGTGGATTAGATATCGATGATGTCCAGTTAATCATTCAGGTGTTATTTTTCTCTTTATTTTACAACAAGATTCAGTGATCTATATACATTTTTTGATCCATATGTGTATATTTTATCATGCCTTCTGTAGTGCTTATGATCCTTCCTCACATGGCAGTCTGATGACAATATTTTTTATGCTTCAGTGTGAGCCTCCACGTGATGTAGAGGCATACATTCATCGGTCTGGAAGAACAGGCAGAGCAGGTGATTTACTAATATTTATGATCCTCTATATTTTAAGTTCACATTTTTGGCGCATGTCTGTTGAGGAAGCATGTTGAAACCATTTTTAGGAAAAAGTGGTGTTGCTGTAATGCTTTATGATCCAAGGAAGTCAAACTTTTCAAGGATTGAAAGAGAATCAGGTGTGAAATTCGAACACATTTCTGCTCCACAACCAGCTGATATAGCTAAAGCTGCTGGTTTGGAAGCTGTAGAAAAGATCTCCGAGATCTCTGATAGGTATGCTCAAGAAAATTTTAAGTAAATGCTTTCTCTGATGTTGAACAAGATATTCATTACTCTGACTTGCAGCGTTATTCCGGTGTTCAAGGCTGCTGCTGAAGAGCTGCTGAGCTCATCGGATTTATCACCGGCTGAACTACTTGCAAAAGCTCTGGCGAAGGCTGCTGTAAGTTATCATTTATTGTTTCTGTTTTGGTTGGGAATTATGTCTTTTGTTGTTGATTCAAGTTCTTCTGTTTTTGCAGGGCTATACTGAGATCAAGAGCAGATCACTTCTCACTTCTATGGAGAACTTTGTTACAGTTTTTCTGCAGACTGGAAGGCCCACTTACTCACCATCGTAAGTTCTTACAAGTCATTTTCTTTTATTGATCTATTTTTCCATTGTGCTGGGATATATGTGAAAGGTCATAGTGTATATGTGGATTTTACTGGAAGTGATATATTTCCACATTTCTGTAATACACTATGTGACAAGTTACTCTTGAAATGTAGAGAAATTTTGCGGTTGTGTGTAAATTTAGCAAATCTGTTTTTGGAACATGAGTGCGTTAGGTGTGGCAAGATTTCTGCATTGAGAACTCCTTCCAATATTTGGTCGGGAGTTTCACTATTTTGTATAATGTATCATGTATGTGAAAAGCAATCATGGTCTTTTGTCTATGCAATCATCTTATTTCTTGCAGTGTAGCTGTTACCTCTATCTTACGTCTGATGTTATAGGGGCTCGTGTAGGTTCCTTGTGCTTATTGTTATGATCTCTACCTTTTCCATTCTTACTAACATTGAGACATTCCAGCAATGTTTATGGGATTCTACGGAGATTTTTACCCGAAGAAAAAGTTGAGTCAATTAAGGGACTTGCTTTAACAGCTGATGGGAAAGGTGCAGTGTTTGATGTTTCTGCCGAAGATGTGGACACATTCATTGCTGGTGAGTTCCTACCATCCTTTTTCTCGGTTCACATCTAGCGAAAAAACTCTGAAATCCAAAAAGTCCTTGAAATATACCTCAAACTGTGTTGAATTCCTATGCTTGGTTATCTAAATGAAAATAAACCATTTTCACCTCATTTTCAATTTATTTTCTCGAACCGCATTTCATCCTATTCGCATTTTCCTACATTTCACATTTTCCTACACCATCATTCCAATCAGTTCTATTTTTCTTCACTCCCAAAAGGAGTCCAATTATTTTGTTATATTCTAATGTAATAAACTGTATTTTTAAATTTTAGAACATCCCACAAACTATTTAAAAAATTAAATAACTGACATCTTTACTTGCGTCAAAATCTACAGTTGAAAATGTAACTTCAGAAAATATTAATCAAAGGACCAATCATTTTGTCGAAACACCTTTCAAGAAAACGTTTCCTCCAAACACCAAATAGTTTTGGTTCTATGCTTTGTAATCTGGATTCTTTGAGCTGTTATATAACTGAGGTTTACCGCAAAATGGGTCTGTAGGCCAGGAAAATGCTGCTGGGGTGAACTTGGAGGTGGTAAAATCATTACCTAGTTTACAACAAAGAGAGCCTGCTAGAGGTGGAAGATACGGTGGTGGTGGTGGTGGACGTGGTGGATTCTCAGGTAGGCAAAATGGTAGATTTTCTGGCGGAAGAGGAGGGAAAGGAGGATTTTCCGATCGGCGAGGCCGTGGTGGAGGAAGAGGTCGTGGCAATGCCAGCCACAAATGGTGAAAGCATATCTGGCATACATAGAACACCAGCAGTTCAGTGTGCCGCAATGGGGCATAAAAATTGTGTTGCTGAAGAAAAGTTATATGGAGTCTTGCTTTTTATAACAGTTTATTGCTTTATTTTTTTAATAATAATAAGAAATGTAATTAAGTTGGTTTAATTTGATATCGAGTTGATTCAATTGAATCAAATTTGTCGTTATTTTTATTTAATATTTGCTTTGATGCTGTGGAATTTCGTGGGAAGACAATTTGATGAAGTAATTACTACTGATCATTCTTTTCCTTGATGGTATTTTCTTTTTGCCTTAATAAGTGTGAAGTCCTCTTTGTAGATTTTCCATTTTGTCTGCTGACAATATATGGAACTTAGACGTCCGAAGCAATTATATAAATATAAAATATAAAATTAGTGTTTTGCAAAAATGGTATCGATTAAATTAATGTAGAGGCCAAACTAACATATGTATATAATAACATGATGAAAAGGTAAGTCGGAATTTCGAGTAACAAAAGATGTACACTTTAATAAGTTTTTGGTTAAGATGAACACAAAAAAATTAACATGAAATACATTATTAAAACTCAAAATATGATGAATAGATACTTTTATATACAACAAAACCTACATCTAGTTACAAAACGAGCTTAACATACCATTAACTCGAAAATTAATTTAAAAATTAAAAACTAATCGTGTTTAGACCAATTTAAAGGTATAATTTCACACATTTAAACCTAGTAATAACACTTGAATAACTTTCAATACCTAAGTTCAATACAAATATGATTGATTCTAATTACCACTTAAAAAAATCATTAGAGAGTATCAAAGAAGTGTACAAGTGTCTTTAAGTCTTGAAATATCAGTTCTACCGCAATATATGAGTATTTTGAATTGCTTTTGAAAAGTACACATATATGTTTTCATATTACAAAAAAAAAAAAAAATTGAATGTTTGATTTCTTTGATTCTGCTATTATTTCTCTAAAAATTATTTATCTAAAAAAAGAAGAGGAAAATCAGGAATAGAGAAGCAAGTCGTTAGATACTTCTGACTATTTAAAGTTGAATGGTGACAATTATGTAATAAATTGAATTCCATTAAATTGACTTTTTATTTTAATATAAAAAACTCAATATTTTTGTTTTAAAAAACAAATATTCCAACTTTCAACAAAAAAATATAAAAATGCTTTAAAAAATAATTCAAAACGTATACATGACTTGCTCCTCAAAATTATTTCGTAAACAAACTCTAAACTTCAACGACTATTATAAATATGAAGTAGCCTTATACACTGACATTTCAAAATTGACTTGACAGACATCAAATAATTTCAAATACAACTATAGTTGATAGTGATAATAGTACCATTATACAAACTTGTCATTGTCATTCAGCTCCCATTTTATAACAATAACAATTAAGCTTTTAATATCAATAAATTGAGGAAGACTACACAAACAATAGAGAGAATCAAGTCGGGTCAGACACTTACGTCAGTCTTCTCCAAACGCTTCTATCGGTCCGAATATCATCTTTAATCACATTGAACTCCAAGTATTTGGTTATAACTTCGAGCAATGTCTTCTTTGGTAGTCATATCTCTCTCGTGAAATGATTGAAATCCATGGACTCCACTCGACGCATAGATGCATTGATGGGTCTATGTGGTACATGACCAAACCAATGTAACCGGCTTTCTTGCATCTTATCTTCTATACAAGCTACACCTCCTTTAGCTCAAATATCTTCGTTCCTTATTTTATCTCTTATGGTCTTACAGCACATCCAATGAAGCATACACATAGCTGCCACACTCAGCTTTTGAATGTGATTCCTCTTAGGTGCCACACATTCCATCTTATACAACATTGTAGGTCTAATGGCGGTTATATAAAACTTTCCCTTCACTTTCAGCAGGATATTACGATCGCATAGAGCTTCGATGACGTTTCTCCATTTCAACCAGCTCGCTTGAATCATGTGGTTAATGTCGCTATCAATCTCTCTATCTTTTTTGATAATAGAACCTACGTATCGAAACTTGTTGATCATCGATACCTCTTGACCATCGAGTGCTACAACACCGGGATCCCGAAAGGCACGACCACTAAATCTAAAACCATTTGATTCCAACAACTCCAATTTGACATTTACCCCTGCCTTAGTCTCGTCGATTAACATAACATCGTCAGCAAAAAGTATGGTCCATGGCAATTCAGTCTGTATGTCTTTTGTTATCTCATCCATCACTAGGGCGAACATGAAATGATTCAACGCATACCCTTGGTGCAATCCAATAGTGATCGAGAACTCACTTGTCACCAACTACACATTTTCACATTGGATGCTACTTCGTCGTGCATGCCCTTGATTATATTTTCATACTTGATGTGAATTCTTTTCTTCATCAAAGCCCATCATAATATATCCACTGAGACTTTATCGTAGGACTTTTACAAGTCTATAAATACCATATGCAAATCTTTACTCTTCTCACGATAGCATCCGGCAAGTTGACGAAGTAATGAATAGCTATCGTAGTTGACCGTGTTGGAATGAACCCAAATTGGTTCTCCGAGATCTTAATCTCCATCCTTAACTGACATTCAATTATCATCTCCCAAAGTTTCATTGTATGACACATGAGTTTTATACCACAATAGTTGGCGCAACTCTGAATGTCACATTTGTTCTGATAGATAGAGATTATAGTACTATTTCTCAACATATGTGAAACTTTGTTACTCCTCCAAATCTTGTTAAATAGCTCTGTTAGCCACTTTATCCCTTCGGTACTAAACATCTTCATACTTCAATAGAGATTCAATCAGGACCAACTGCTAGTTGTACTTTCATTTTGTTCAAAGCTGACTTCTTTAACCTCATATTCTCTATTCTACTAGTAAACTCACGGTTTTTTCATAATGATGTTGGATGTTAAGATTACCTAAATCTTGGCTAAATCCACCGTTGAACAAGCTGTTAAAAAATTATAAAACAATTATTACAAAAATAAAAGGTTATTTTACAGAAATTTTGGTCCAAAGTCCCAGTGTTGGATATTGTTTTGCGTCTATACCGAATATACCTATCTACTAAAAATGTCTTAAATCTTGTGTCGTAGAATGCCTCCGCCAGATTTGGTCTTGGCTACCACATTAAGTAGTGTTGACGTGAATATGCACATTCATGTGGTAGATCCATTTTCTTTGCCCAATCAACTGAATACTATTTAATTTCAAATTTTTTATATAGATTTTTTTATAAAAAAACTCTTAATACAATTTTTTATATATTAAGAATAAAGTTAGGGTGCGTTTGGATAAAAGGGATTTTAAGCCACATATATCAAATCATTGATTTCAAATCCATTTAATTGTTTGAATGAATTTATATTATGTGAATTTCAAATACACCTTTAGGAAATTATGTAAATATCGTGCCAATTCCGATGGATTTGAAATACACCTAATATAAGCGTCATTTTAAATCAACTTTCAAATTCATTCTCAAATTCCTAATTCAAATGACATTCTACTGTCCAAAATTGACATGATCCCAAATTTATTTGTTTTTAAGTGGGTTCTTTAACCGTATCCATGCCAAAACGTTCAGGACCGAATTATTTACCGTTGGCTTCCTAATTTTAATTTGGGAAAAAATCAGGCCGGTACACTATGATTGAACTTTGTTGAAGCTAGTCCATGAAAAAAACATTAAACTATTTAGGTCCACTTTGGGCCAAAAATACATATATACCCTTACTGTTAAATTAAAAGGCGGTAAACCCTTCTCTTCCGATTTGCAACGTCTCCATTTGATTACATTCACTGACACAATTCTCAATTCTCTCACTTCGAATTTCCACTGATTGGGAATTTTTTTTAAACCTTTTCGATTTTAATCCCGAAGTCTCCTTCCATCCAACGCAATCCAAGTTTCCTTCCTTTAAGATTCCAAAAACCCAATTTTCGTCCTCTGTAACACGATAATACATGGCTCCAAAGGCGCCCAAAAATTTGCAGGAAGTGTCTGAAAAGAGGAAGACGAAGCAGAGCACGCGTGTAACAAAACATGGTATGTATAATGTTTTTGGAATTCTTGTAATTTTTTAATGAGATTTTTATAAACATGGTATGTATATTCTTGAAATTTTAGGGCTTGTAATGATGAACTCAATTGCTATTGTATGAAAAAATTCCATTGTTTTGCTGTAAAAAAACGGATTGCACCAGTTAGTGTGAAATGTTTAATTTAATGTCACTCATATTTGTTTTCATGACAGCACCAATTAAATTCTCACCACCAGAGGAAGAAAATAGCAAAATATCGCCTAAGTCTTCATTATACAGATCTAGCCTACAGACAATAGTGAGTGATCTGAAAAAAAATGAACTTCGAGATGAACATTTACAAGTGTTGCAGCGTACACCATTTTGGCATATGGTTAATGCAATTCAAGCCAACATGGTGATATTAAATCATTGCAAGAAACGGGATGTGGCAATCAGGGAAATAATAGCTTGTTTCCACAAGGAAGCTAAAGGATTCCATCTTGGGGAGCATACCATGACCATTACTACCAGTGATGTTCGGGTAATTTTTGGAATAAGAGATGGCAACAAGGACATTGACACGCAGATGGTAGACTACCCATGTACAACATTCCTAACTATATGCTTCCCCGAGAAAGAGACATTACGGGATTTCAGAACGAGCAAGAGCTCAATTTACAAGAAATTGATTTCTAAGGTGGGAAGCCGGGTATTACAGATGTCATTGATGTTGCTCGTTTGGTTGTTTTGTACATACTTGTGACATTATTCATTGCTACAAAATCTTCAGACCTGAATTGGGGTTATACGGCACTTGTGGATGATATGGACATAATATGCACCCTCAATTTGTCGGAACACATTTTAAACAATTTGTTGAGCAGCTTGTTAGAGTCCAACAATGAAAAACATTCTGGGTATGTTCCGTTGATACCGGTACGTTGCGTACAAAATTTTTGTTGCAATTAATGTCCCTGGTTTGTTAATAACATTTAGTATTGTCTATGCGAGAAAACGAAGATTATTGATCCCATGGATGCGAATCTGTTCCCCAAGTTAATGAAATGGAATCTCGTAGATTTGTACAAAAAGCTTGGCTCAATTGAATTGAACGATCTAAACCGTGAATGAGTAAGTGGTGCATTAAATCATAATGGGAAATTGAAATCATAACTGGTGCATGTAATTATGTAATTATAACTGGTGCATGTAAATTATAACTGGTGCATGTAAATTATATAACTGGTGCATGTAAATTATAAGTGGTGCATGTAAATTATATAACTGGTGCATGTAATCATACCTAGTGCGTGTAAATTATAACTGGTTCATGTAATCATAACTGGTGCATGTAAATTATAACTGGTGCATGTAATTATAACTGGTGCATGTAAATTATAACTAGTGCATTTGAATTATAACTGGTGCATATAAATTATAACTGATGCATGTATGCATCCTAATAATGGTCCATGTAAATCATAACTGTTGCATGTAAATCATAACTGGTGCATGTAATTATAACTGGTGCATGTAATGATAACTGGTGTATTTAAATTATAACTGGTGCATGTAAATTATAAATGGTGCATCCTAATGATAACTGGTGATTGTAGATTATAACTGGTGGATGTAAATTATAAATGGTGCATCCTTATCATAACTGGTGCATGCAATTTATAATTGGTGCATGTAAATCATAACTGGTGCATGTAAATTATAAATGATGCATGTAAATTATAACTGGCGCAAGTAATTATAACTGGTGCATGTAAACTGGTGCATGTAAATTATAACTGGTGCATCCTAATCATAAATGGTCCATGTAAATTATAACTGGTGCATGTAATTACGACTGATCCATGTAAATTATCACCGATGCATGTAAGTTATCACTGTTGCATGTAAATTGTAACATGTGCATGTAGTTATAACTTTTGCATATAAATCATAATTGATGCATGTAATTGTAACTGGTTCATGTAGTTAAAACTGGTGCATGTAAATTAGAACTGGTGCATGTAATTATAACTGATGCATATAATTATAACTGGTGCATGTAATTATAAATGTTGCATGTAATTATAACTGGTGCATGTAAATCTTAACTGATGCATGTAATTATAACTGGTGCATATAATTATAACTGTTGCATGTAATTATAACTGTTGCATGTAATTATAACGGGTGCATGTAATTATAACTTTTGCATGTAAATCTTAACTGCTGCATGTAATTATCACTGATACATGTAAATTATAACTGATGCATGTAGTTATAACTGGTGCATGTAAATCATAACTGGTGCATCTAATTGTCACTGGTGCATCTAATTGTAACTGGTGCATCCTAATCATATGTCCATGTAATTATAAATGGTGGATATAAATTATAACTGGTGCATGTAAATCATAACTAGTGCATGCAATTATAAGTGGTGCATGTAAGTTATAAAGTGGTGCATGTAAGTTATAACTGGTGCATGTAAATTATAGCTGGTGCATGTAAATTATGACTGGTGCATGTAATTATAACTTTTGCATCTAAATCATAACTGATGCATGTAATTGTAATTGGTTCATGTAGTTAAAACTGGTGAATGTAAATCATAACTGATGCATGTAATTATAACTGGTGCATGTAAATTAGAACTGGTGCATGTAATTATAACTTTTGCATGCAAATCATAACTGGTGCATGTAAATTATAACTGGTGCATGTAAATTATAACTTGTGCATCGTAATAACACCTGGTGCATGTAAATTATAACTGTGCATATAAATTATAACTGGTGCATCTAAATTATAACTGATGAATCTAAATTATCACTGGTGCATGTAAATTGTAAATGGTGCATGTAATTAGCATGTAAATCATAACTGGTGCATCTAATTATAACTGGTGCATGTAAATTATAGCTGGTGTATCCTAATCATAAATGGTCCATGTAATTATAACTGGTCCATATAATTATAACTGGTGCATACAATTATAACTGGTGCATCATAATCGTAAGTGGTGCATGAAAGATAAATGTTGCATGATATATAACTTGTGCATGAAATTTGTAATTGGTGCATGAAAATATAACCGGTGCGTCAGATATTGGAAAGCTTTTTACCACTGTCAACTGAGGAAGCTGAACTCCTGCAACAAAATAATCTTTTGAACCATGAATCACCATACCTTGAACAACAAATGAACCATCTATGGCAGAACGACAAGAACAGCGAGCTGTAAATCTTAATGAAGAACCTGAATTTGACAAAATGGAATATGAAGAAAAAGAAGTTGCATATTTCTCAGATGCAACAATTGCTGAGGTACTGCTTGATCTTTCTGAACATTCCCGTGACAAAAATTTATACGATGATGTTGACATGTCCAATGAGGATATGTTGGTGGAAGTGTTTGTTCAGAACGAGATGGAGATACAACTCTTTAATGTTGCTGGCAGGAGCTATGATGAGGATTTTTTGTTTGCTACCGATGGAGAAGGAGATGAATTACATGAAGATGTGAATACGGCATGTGAAGAACCAATGGAATAAACTCAAAATCCAGATTTTATACACTTTGCAGAATTGGCCCCACAACTCCAAGAAACAAAGCAGGAACTTCTGAGAAGGGAAAATGAGTTAAAAGAGTTGCAGATGAAATTTGACTCGTTTGTTTCTGAGCACGATGTCCAGTGGCTAGACAACGCAGAAATAAGAACACATCTGGAAGAAGCAAGGACAATTATCATGCTGAAGGAAGAAGAGCTGAAAGAAATGCATGCCAGATATAACGAAGTGCTGAAACAAAAGGAGGAGCTCGACAACATTGTTGCACAACTACATGCTCAAATCGAAAGATTAAAAAATGATAAGGAAGCAGTTGACAACGATCTGAGCAGCACAAAAATAGCTGCAATGATGTTGAGCGAAGAAAATGTACAACTCGTGAAATTAAATGAGGCACAAACATCAATGGTTAAAAGAATTAAGAACAGATGGGACCGAATGGCCAAGAAAGAAAGCGACCATACGTACCCCTCCTTGAAAATGGCTAGGAGGTCAAAACAAAAAGACTCTACTGAAAAAGAAAAAGATCAACCAAAAAAGGCAAGTAAAGATATAATAGCACTGCAAGACGATGATAATTTTGAAGTTGCAACACGCGGGAAAGACAGTAAGGATGACGGGCCTTTCAAGTTCAAACCCCAAAATGCTATGTTCAAACGGTTGACAAAAGGAGAACGAGATTGGTTAATGAAGTTCAACAATGATCATGGACAATGGTATGCCTTGTTTTATTTTTTTAGCAATAAATTAATTCAACTAGATGAAACCAATAAATGTTGTAATTTATCATTGTGTGCAGGGGAGTGATTTGGCGAGACGATATGGCAGCAAAACAAATACCCGTTAAATATATTGGAGCCATACTTAACGGACTTTCAATTGCTAACGATGTAAACGATTTATCAAAAAAGTTGTTCACTTGTCGATTTTCTTGATATTCAATTAACTCATTGCCAAATGTCTTATCACACCTTTCAGATTGTTGACTGCTGGATCATCCTTATTGATAGGCAGATTGAGAAAAGCGGGCAAAAGAAGACTTACTATGTTTTTGATTGCTTGTCTTGGGTAATAAAACACAAGTTATTAATTTTAATTTCTTATAAAATTCATGTGTAATAAATTTGTTCGCGCTGCTTGACAGCATTACGTTGCAAAGAGATCACGAGAGATATATTGCGAAGAGGCAGCAAAACACCAAATAAATGACAAGATTGCCCAAGCCTTGGAACATAGATTCCTTATTTTTCCTATAAACACATGCGGCCGTGAGGACCCATCGGTGACTACTGGCTACCATTGGACATTGCTCGTATTTGACCTGCAAGAATCGAAGTGGACACACTACAATTCAATAAGACCACATAGGGAAGAAGAAACTGATCACCACTGTGAGAAGGCCAAAATACTTGTAATTTGCGTTACATTCTAAGAGTTATTTTCTAAATTAATATAAGTATGTTGACAAAAGAATATGAACTCGTACCCGATTTACAGAAAGAATATGTCGAAGAAGCGATGCATAGAGTGATTGAGGATGACCCTATATCAAAGGGTATATTATACTCTTAGTGAAAGAACATTTCAAATTGAGCCGTATATAGAAGCTGCACAACAGAAATATGGTTCCGTCGACTGTGGTGTCTTCGTTTGCATGAACATGGAAAAGATTATGAGAGGACAACCGGTGCCAAAGCATTGTAGTGTGGACTTCAATACATATTACAGGGTAAAAATGGTGAAGATGATTATTCATGATGCCAAATTGTTACAAAATGATAAACTGAAGCTTTAGCCTGTGTAAAATAACGGATGAAATACAGTTGAAAAAAGCACACCTGGTGCATTTAACTTATAACTGGTGCATCTAATTGTAAATGATGCATGTAAATTATAACTGGTGCATGTAAATTACGACTGGTCCATTAAAATTATCACTGGTGCATGTAAATTATCACTGGTGCATGTAATTATAATTGGTGCATGTAAATCATAACTGATGCATCTAATTTTAATTGGTTCATGTTTTTATAACTGGTGCATGTAAATCATAACTGGTGCATCTAATTTTAATTGGTGCATCTAATTGTAACTGGTGCATGTAAATCATAACTGGAGCATGTAAATTATAACTTGTGCATGTAAATTATAACCGGTGCAAATAATTATAACCGGACCTTTAATTATAACTGGTACATGTAGTTATAACAGGTGCATATAAATCATAACTGTTGCATGTAAATTATAACTGGTGCATGTAACTTATAACTGGTGCATCCTAATCATAAATTGTCCATGTAAATTATAGCTGGTGCATGAATTACGACTGGTCCATATAAATTATCACTGGTGCATGTAAATTATCACTGGTGCATGTAAATTGTAACTGATGCATGTAATTATAATTGGTGCATGTAAATCATAACTGTTGCATGTAAATTATAACTGGTGCATGTAAATTATAACTGGTGCATCCTAATCATAAATTGTCCATGTAAATTATAGCTGGTGCATGAATTACGACTGGTCCATATAAATTATCACTGGTGCATGTAAATTATCACTGGTGCATGTAAATTGTAACTGATGCATGTAATTATAATTGGTGCATGTAAATCATAACTGATGCATGTGCATGTAGCTATTACTGGTGCATATAAATCATAACTGTTGCATCTAATTTTAATTGGTGTATCTAACTGTAACTGGTGCATGTAAATTATAACGGGTGCATGTAAATTATAACTGGTGCATGTAAATTATAATTGGTGCATGTAAATTATAACTAGTGCATGTAAATTACAAATGGTGCATCCTAATCATAACTGGTGCATGTAAATTATAACTGGTGCGTGTAAATCATAACTGAAGCATGTAGATTATAACTGGTGCATGTAAATTATAACTGGTGCAAGTAATTATAACTGGAGCCTTTAATTATAACTGATGCATGTAGTTATAACTGGCGCATGTAAATTATAACTCGTGCATAAAGATCATAAATGGTCCATGTAAATTATAACTGGTGCATATAAATTATGACTGGTCCATGTAAACTCACTGATGCATGTAAATTATCACTGGTGCATGTAATTATAACTGTTGCATGTAATTATAATTGGTGCATGTAAATCATAACTGATGCATTTAATTTTAACTGGTGCATGTAGTTATAACTGGTGCATGTAGTTATAACTGGTGCATGTAAATCATAACGGGTGCATCAATTTAATTGGTGCATCTAATTGTAACTGGTGCATGTAAATTATAACTTGTGCATATAAATTACAACTTGTGCATCCTAATCATAAATGGTCTATGTAAATTATAACTGGTGCATGTAATTATAACTGGTGCATGTAAATCATAACTGGAGCATTTAAATTGTAACTGGTGCATGTAAATTATAACTAGTGCAATTAATTATAACCGGTGCCTTTAATTATAACAGGTGCATTTAAATCATAACTAGTGCATGTAAATAATAACTGTGCATGTAAATTATAACAGGTGCATCATAATCATAAATAGTCCATGTAAATTATAACTGGTGCATGCAATTATAACTGGTGCATGAAAATGATAACTGGTGTATTTAAATTATAACTGGTGCATGTAAATTATAACTGGTGAATGTGAATTAAAATGGTGCATCCTAATCTTAACTGATGCATGTAAATTATAACTAGTGCATGTAAATCATAACTGGTGCATGTAAATTATAACTGGTGTATGTAAATTATAACTGGTGCAAGTAATTATAACTGGTGCCTTTAATTATAACTGGCGCATGTAGTTATAACTGGTTCATGTAAATCATAACTTGTGCATATAAATTATAACTGGTGCATCTTAATCATAAATACTCCATGTAAATTATAACTGTTGCATGTAAATGATAACTGATGCATTTAAATTATAACTGGTGCATGCAAATTATAACTGGTGCATATAAATTAAAATGGTGCATCATAATCATAACTGGTGCATGTAAATTATAACTGGTGTATGCAAATCATAACTAGTGCATGTAAATTATAACGGGTGTATGTAAATTATAACTGGTGCAAGTAATTATAACTTGTGCCTTTAATTATAACTGGTGCATTTAGTTATAACTGGCGCATGTAAATCATAACATGTTGATGTAAATTATAACTGGTGCATGTAAATTATAACAGGTGCATCCTAATCATAAATAGTCCATGTAAATTATAACTGGTGCATGTAATTATAACTGGTGTATGTAAATGATAACTGGTGCATTTTAATTATAACTGGTGCATGTAAATTAAAATGGTTCATCCTAATCATAACTGGTGAATGTAAATTATAATTGGTGTTTGTAAATCATAACTGATGCATGTAAATTATAATTGGTGCATGTAAATTATAACTGGTGAAAGTAATTATAACTGGTGCCTTTAATTATAACTGGTGCATGTAGTTATAACTGGTTCATGCAAATCATAACTGGTGCATGTTAATTATAACTGGTGCATCCTAATCATAAATGGTCCATGTAAATTATAACTGGTGCATGTAAATCATAAATGGTGCATGTAAATGATAAATGGTGCATTTAAATTATAATTGGTGCTTGTAAATTATAACTGGTGCAAGTAATTATAACTGATGCCTTTAATTATAACTGGTGCATGTAGTTATAACTGGTTCATGTAAATCATAACTGGTGCATGTAAATTATAACTGGTGTATGTAAATTATAACTGGTGGATGTAAATCATAACTGGTGCAAGTAATTATAACTGATGCCTTTAATTATAACTGGTGCATGTAGTTATAACTGGTGCATGTAAATCATAACTGGTGCATGTAAATTATAACTGGTGCATGTAAATTATAACTGGTGGAAGTAATTATAAATGGTGCCTTTAATTATAACTGGTGCATGTAGTTATAACTGGTGCATGTAAATCATAACTGGTGCATGTAAATTATAACTGGTGCATGTAAATTATAACTGGTGCATCCTAATCATAAATGGTCCATGTAAATTATAATTGGTGCATGTAAATTATAACTGGTGCATGTAATTATAACTGGTGCATGTAAATTATAACTGGTGCAAGTAATTATAAGTAGTGCCTTTAATTATAATTGGTGCATGTAGTTGTAACTGGTGCATGTAAATCATAACCGATGCATGTAAATTATAACTGATGCATGTAATTATAACTGGTGCATTCTAATCATAAATGGTCCATGTAAATTATAACTGGTGCATGTAAATTACGACTTGTCCATGTAAATTATCACTGGTGCATGTAAATTATCACTGGTGCATGTAAATTGTAACTGGTGCATGTAGTTATAACTTGTGCATGTAGTTATAACTGGTGCATGTAAATCATAACTGGTGCTTCTAATTTTAATTGGTGCATGTAATTATAACTGGCCCATGTAAATTATAACTGGTGCATGTAAATCATAACTGGTGCATGTAATTATAACTTGTGCCTTTAATTATAACTTTTGCATGTAAATCATAACTTGTGCATGTAGTTATAACTGGTGCATGTAATTTATAACTGGTGCATGTAAATTATAACTGGTGTGTCTAATTGTGGTGCATGTAAATTATAACAGGTGCATCCTAATCATAAATGGTCCTTGTAAATTATAACTGGTGAATATAAATTATAACTGTTGAATGTATTTGTAACTGATGCATGTTGTTATAACTGGTTTCTTTCGAATTATAACTGGTGCATCGTAATTATACTTAGTGGATGTGTATTATAACTGGTAAATGAAAATTAACCGCTGCACAAAATATTGTACATCTTATAATTGATAGACAATCATTTGTTAAAAATTACATGTGCGTAATTTTTTTTTCCAAAATCAGCAAATAAGCTCTTTACAAGTGTTTTTATTGTGCCCATGTTTGTTACAACGACTACAACGAAATTGTCTAATGTTTTCACCTTTAGATCGAATTCTTCTCTTCTTTGGATGACCTGGTTGCCTTTTTGTTTGCGGTGGTAATACATTTGTTTCCATTCCCATCCGAGGAACATTACCTTTGGTATGTCTTGGAACAGGTAAAATGACTCCTTCATAGCATAGCCTGTACGTACTAACATGAAAATATTTGTCAACTACTTCATCTATTTGCACTTTATTCCTCATGAATACAGCAATAGCATGAGGACATGGGAATACATCCAACTCTTACTTGTAGCATGAACATGTTTGATTGTCAAGGCGAACAGTAACTGCAGGGCGGGAAAACACTTCAAAGTAGCAATGCGAATACATCTTCACATTCCAAGCACGACCTTCATTTACACAAGATGCCCATTTCTTTCCCATCCGAGCACACAACACCCCACTCCATTTGCATGCAGTAAATCTTCTACCAGAAAAAAAACACATCAACTAAACTCTAATACAATCAACCATATGGGTAATAGGAAGACCCCTTGCATCTAAGATCCATGAATTGAAGGACTCCGCTGCATTTGAGTACATCTCTCCATATCTCGTCCCAGTAGAATATGCGTTTGCCCACTTATCCAATGAAAGTCCTTGCAAAAAATATTCCATTTTTGTCCGCCTTTTCGTTTTAAAATAGTGAGTTTCTCATTAAAAATTGCCACCGTCAGGGAGTATGCACATTCATCCAGCAGGAAACATAACCTCTCACGAAAATTGTTTGAAAAGTGTTTGCCAGAATATCTGTCTCGCAAATTGCACTTTAAATGATATAAACAAAAAAAGTTCCAAAAACAACTGGCAGCGCCTCCATCAAACCGACATTACGATCAGATATATATACAACATCTTCCCTGTTATCTAAAATATTAGTCAAACAAGATAAACAAACGCCAATTATCATAGTTCTCAGAGTCAACTACAGCAAAAGCCAACGGGAACAAACCTACGAGATAAAACCATAAGTTATAACTGGTGCATGACATTGCTATTAATAACTGGTGCATGTAAATTACAACTGGTGCATGTAAATTATAACTGATGCATGTAAATTTTAACTGGCGCATGCAAATAATAACTGGTGCAACTAAATAATAATTGGTACATCTAATTGTAACTGTGAATCTAATTGTAACTGGTGCATATAAATTATAACAGGTGCACGTAATTATAATTGGTGCATGTAATTATAACTGGTGCATGTAAATTATAATTGGTGCATGTAAATGTTAAATGGTGCATCTAATTATAACTGGTGCATCCTAATCATAAATGGTCCATGTAATTATAATTGATGCATGTAAATGTTAAATGGTCCATCTAATTATAACTGGTGCATCCTAATCATAAATGGTCCATGTAGTTATAACTGGTGCATGTAAATTATAACTGGTGCATGTAAATATAACTGGTGCATGTAAATCATAATTGATGCATGTAAATTATAACTGGTGCATGTAAATTATAACTGATGCATGTAAATGTTAAATGGTGCATGTATAACTGGTGCATGTAATTATAACTGGTGCATCATAATCATAACTGGTGCATCTAATTTTAACTGGTGCATGTAGTTATAACTGGTGCATGTAAATTATAACTGGTGCGTATAAATCATAACTGGTGCATGTAAATCATAACTGGTGCATGTAAATGATAACTGGTGCTGTAAATCATAACTGATGCATCTAATTGTAACTGGTACATCTAATTGTAACTGGTTCATGTAAATTATAACTGGTGCATCCTAATCATAAATGGTGCATGTAAATTATAACTGGTGCATGTAAATCATAACGGGTGCACGTAACTATAACTGGTGCATGTAGTTATAACTGGTGCATGTAAACTGTAATAGATGGATGTAAATCATAACTGGTGCATGTAAATCATAACTGGTGCATCTAATTGTAACATGTGCATCTAATTGTAACTGGTGCATGTAAATTATAACTGGTGCATGTAAATTATATCTGGTGCATCCTAATCATAAATGATGCATGTTAATTATAACTGGTGCATATAAATCATAACTGGTGCATGTAAATTATAACTGGTGCATGTAATTATAAGTGGTGCATGTATTTATGACTTTTGCATGAACTGGTGCATGTAAATTTTATCTAGTGCATTTAAATCATAACTGGTGCAACTAAATCATAACTAATGCATCTAATTGTAACTGTGCATCTATTTGTAACTGGTGCATGTAAATTATAACTGGTGCATGTAATTATAACTGATGCATATAAATCATAATTGGTGCATGTAACTGTAAAATGGTGCATGTAAATCATAACTGGTGCATCTAATTGTAACTGGTGCATCTAATTGTAACTGGTGCATGTAATCAATACTTGTGCATTTAATTATATGTGGTGCATGTAAATTAGAACTTATGGATCTAATTGTAAATGGTTCATGTAAATTATAATTGGTGCATGTAAATTATAAATGGTGCATCCTAATCATAAATGGTCCATGTAATTATAACTAGCGCATGTAAATTATAATTGTTGCATCCTAATCATAAATGGTTCATGTAAAAACAACTGGTGCATGAAACAAATAACTGGCGCACAAAATAAATAATATTTGGTGACAAAATTTAAAACCGTCAATTTACCTTGATTCCCATCCTTAGCCGTGGCAGACAGAAGGGTGCCCTTGAATCTGGATTTCAGAAACGTTCCATCAAGGAATAACATTTGGCGACAAAATTTAAAACCGTCAATACTAGCACGGAACGAAACAAACAAACGGAAAATCGGTTGTTGTCGTCAACTTCAAGCTTTATAAAACTTCCGACATTTATCGTTCTCACCTCTTGAACGTATGAATTCAGTTCTTGGAACGACTCATCATAATTTCCGAAAGTAATAGATCTAGCTTTCTTCACACTTCTCCATGCCTTATTGTACGTTGTATCCGAGCCGTAATCTCTCTTCATTAACTCACCTACATCGATCGCAGAGAAGGTTGGATTTGAAACACTCGTTCCGCAATAATTTCAGATATCAGAACTGAACTCATCCTTTTTTATTTGTCATTCATCACTCTCAGCCCACATGTGTGCATGTTTTGCAATTTTTTTATGTAGAAAGACCTATCTATTCTTGATACACTAGCATTCACAAACCAACCACAACCCTCATCATGTTTTGTAGCACACTCCGCAATTACCCTATCCTTATTGTTTTTTACATAGTTGAAATCAAACTCAACCTCAACCGAATATTTACTTAATTCACAGCGAAACTCTTCTACACCGCCACTAAACTGTTGCCCAACCCTACTAATATTTGATGCCCAACCGGAACACAACAACTTCTCTTTGCCTTTAGAATTACGCATTTGAAGGTCAGAATCATATCCTGCAGATGAGTTACATCCATGTGCACGTAATTCACTTACATCACTATTTTGCCTACAATCTCCAAGCACATCTGTCTCGCATGCACCACCACATTGAAACGACATAGTACCACCACCATCTATAGTCTGCCAATTCATACTTCCCGAAGAAACTCCATGATATGCATTTTTTCATCATAAACATCAATTGTCACCAAACGAACATCTATAATCTTACACAGAATAAACATATTTATCATATCATCATCATTACTAAAACAACATTTAGGGTGTCCAGGTACAGAATATTTAAAGACATTGCATCAGAGTTATAATCATGCCATTTACCGATTGCAATAGATTTTAACTCACTGTATGAAATGTGGGATTCACATTCAAAACTTGCATTTCATCTCTACATTTCAAGAGAATCATAAATCCAAAATCCATCGCAACAAATACGAAAGCAAAAAAAATCACAAAATTATAAAATACCTTCTGGGACTTCTCTAAATCGATTAACAGGAACGAAAACCAGACACGAATCGTAAATGCCTCGCTAAAACGATTCGATTGAAATGATTTTCGAGGTTTCTACTTGGAGAAACGATCGAATGTGAATTCAAAAATTTTCCAATGCACCGCAAACAAACCTCGAACTCTTCAATTTGTTTTTAGGGTTTTCTCACTAAAATGGTATTTTTGATATGAAAATAGACATTTTAAAATCATAAGTATGAAAAGTGGACTTAAGTGAGAATGTATTTTTCCACCATGCATTTATTTGTACACTTTTTTAACATGTAGATTTATATGAAAAACTTGTTTGGTAAGTGCACTTAAACATAAATTTCCCTTTTAATTTCTACACCCATGCTATAGAACAAGAAATAAAAAAAGGTGCTCGATTCCGTTGCAGATCTGCAAAGAAGTCAAGCTCTTCCCTCCCGTGTGGATTACATGGAATCATTAACTGCTTCCAGATATCTTCGATGTTCCACCAATTTCTGTAGCAACCACCTATAACAGGCCCCTTTAAATCCAAATGTTTAACCACAAAATCCCTATTTTCATTGTTAATCATAGTTTTTGATTGATTTACATAATCGGATGGCATAGAAGATCGTCAAGATTGATTTTTGATGTTTTTTGTAGCTTTAAATTTAATTCAAGGATTGCTGTACCCAGAAACCCCATTCAAGAATCTTTCTCAAGAACTGATTTTTACACCTCTTGCATCAGACCCAGTTTTAGGAATTCAAGAATTTCTGAATTTTCTCAACCAGTTTTCAGAAACCACGCTCTACAAAATTGGCTGGGTCAAAGCAAATGCAAAAGCCCTTTTGTTACTGGGGCAAAACGATTTTACTATGTGGATAGGAACCAAGTTTACCACTTCAAACTCAGGGGATATAAGCCTTGGTTTCGGTACTCTCCAAAAAATGTTTTAATTGTGGTTTTGGTTGGCTCCGGGGTTTCTGTCACTATATACTTTGGGAATTTGGAGACTGTACCTTACACAAAAAGAACCCATTTTGTGCTTTTGTCTAGAAATCTAGAGAAGGCGCTGGGAGAGAATCAGTTCAAGCAGGTAAAGAATCAGTTCAAAGGAAGAATTTTGCCTCCCCTTCATCCGGACAGCATTAGGGTTCAAAGAATATCCCAAGATATAATTGAGGCTTTGGAGAGAGGATTCCGTTGGGTTTCCATTCACTGTCGTCTGATTCATATAGTAACATGCAAATATCCAATATAATGCACGAAAAGATATTACAGTTCACCGACGTAAATTTGTTGACGGTGGTGATCCATCGAGTCCAATCAACCTAACCAGATCGGCAAGCTCAGCACCAGTGCTAGTTTGGTGTTAGCTTTTCTATAAGAGTGAATGTAATATTGTTATTAACCCTAGAGATGAACCATATATTTATAGAGAGCTTGAGTCACTTATTTGGGCTAGGGTTCTTAAGGCCCAACGAGCCAACTATTGGCCCATTGGCTTATATGGCATCTTATGCTAAAAATCTCTCACTTGCCTAAAAGGCAACACAAAACTCCAAACTTATAATCCAAGTAAGTCAATCTAATTGAACAACTTGATGTGCAACTGGCGTACATAATTATGAGACATAAATATATCATATATGTTAGTTTTAGAACTTTATATAGATTTAACATTTCCAAATATAGAAATTCCACTAAAGTGAAGAGCTTTCCAAAATTAAATCCATCTCTTCTAAATCACTCAATTTGAGCACTTCATTTAAGTCTCAATTCTCATCGATAAATCGGCGGCCGATTGATTGTGACCCAACGAGGCTCAAGTGTATCATAGCAGTATGATCACAACCTTTGTGATTTTAGAAGTCAAACAAATTCTTGGGTTTACCCTGAATGCCCCATTGTCAATTAAACTCTCTTAATAGACAATGGCCGAAATATAATTTCAGCAACAACCTATCGATCGTGGGTAGCGTCTAGCATCTGCGCTTCACGAAGACCTAGATACAAATGACTAGAAACGCACGAGAACCTGTCAACCATAGTTAGCGTGCAGTACATTCCTTTCACTCAATATGTCCCGACTGAATCTAGTGCATTGGTTGGTCGAGGTCCTTTATGATTTCAATAACTATGTATTTGTTTCACGTTATATGATTCATTGTGTGCGTATATGAAAAACTATGTTCACAAGCACTACCCACTCTGGCCAGAGATTTCTTGAATCGTATACATAAATATAAACACATAGGATATCCTGGTTCATCAAGACCAGTGGTGAATCCCCAATGACAATCATAGGCCTCTGACAACATCACTGAATCCCCAAAATAACAACTTTATGACCCGCATGTGATCAGTCATTAAATCAAAGTACACAGCTATCTGTCAAGACCTCAATGATGCATCTGTTCATGAGGAGTAATTGTTCACAATTATGACTAGAAATTCTATACTCGACAATGGTAACCACTTATAGAATTTCGAGTAGGATCGTTCAGTGAACTCATTCCTAATGAGCACTTATTCATGTGTACTGACTTCTCCAAGCCAACGCCGATGATTCGCGGCGCACTACACTACACATCATAAATACCAATCTCTAACGAGCATATCAATTTCCCATTCTCGAAGGCTCATCGCCCAGGAACATTTAGAAATTGCAGTCGAGAATGTATTTCATAATCACCATCATATGTGTAACCACATTCTATGGACAATAGCAATCTCAAAGACTTCATCAATGCATCAAGATGCATAGGTAAACAGATGAAGAAGTGACATATATATTAATATTCAAATAAAGATTTGTCATAATAAGATTAAAGTACAATCAATCAACTATTGATTTACTTAATTACATATGACAACAATATCTTTCACATTCCCAAAGACAACTACTCAGGTGTCTCAAGACCATCTTCTCAAGATGTCTGACAGACGCCAATCGTTGTTAAGGCTTTGTCAGTAGATTCACTATATTTTTTTGTTGAAGTAATTCTCTCGATAATAATGCCGTCTCTACCATCTCTCTCATTAGATGGTATTTTCTCAATATATGTTGGATACTGATGAGATCTTGGCTATTCATAATAGCTCAATTGTTGTCACAGTACACATGGACTGTGTCAACAGCACTAGAAATTATATCAACTCTTGGATGAAATTTCATATCCAAACTGACTATTTGTTGCATCGTATGCTGCGACGTATTTAGCTTTAGTGGTGGAATCCGATGGTGTCTTGCTTGGAACGTTTCCAAGAGACAACATCATCATTAAGCTTAAATACAAATCCGAACATCGATTTGAAATCATCTACATCCGACTGAAAACCAGCATCAGCTTATTCAATTTTTATTTCTTCATTTACAGATCCAAAAACTATGAACATATCATAAGTTCTTCATAAGTACTTGAGGATTCTTTTCATAATTTCCAATGACCTTCAATGGGATCTGCCTGATGATTGTTCATTACACTAAGAACATACTTCACATCAGGCAGAGTAGAAACCATATCATACATTATGCTACTGATAGTCGAAACATAAGATACCAATGCCATCTTATCTATCCACATCAATAGTAATGCACATTGACCTCGATAGATGAACACTATGACATATTGAGAGGTTGCCCCTTTTCGACTATTCCATTCTAAACCCTTCAGCACAATTTTATGTACGTAGATTGAGAGAGCTCAAACATCCTCATAGATCCATCCCTATAGATCTTTATGTCAAGCATATAAGTTGTTTCTCTCAAATCTTTCATGGAGAAATTAGTAGATAAACATGCTTTAATTGATTGATCTAATACCATTCACAATGAGTATGACATAATCGACTTAAAGCACTACAAATGTAATTGCGCTCCCACTAGCACTTTTATACACACATGTCACTTCCGAATTTTTGACAAAACCAAACATATTGATAATGTTATCAACCGGATATTCTAGCTTCAGGACGCCTTCTTAGGCCTATAAATTGACCTATGGAGTTTGCAAACATTTTGCTCACTCTCAGAAGTTGTGAACACCTTTGACTGCTACATTTCTACCTTAATGTCACTATTGAGAAATGTTGTGTTCACACTCATCTGTCATATCTCATATTCATAATATAAAGAATAACTAATAAAATCCAAATAGACTATAGCATCACAACTGATGAAAAGTTCCTCACATACAACTCTTTGTCTATGGGAATAACCTCTTCCCTCAGTTAAGCTTTAAAGGTTGCTACCCTCCAAGATTTTGCTTGTAGATCCATTCGCAGTCAATGTGAACAATTTCCCCAAGAGGATTTACTAATGTCCATACCTTATTAGAGTATATGGAGTCCATTTAGGATTTCATTGCGTCTTGCCAATGTCCCAAATCGATGTCCATACCGTCTCCTTGAAAGTCCTAGGATTACATCCATGGTCAATATCATTTGACTACTTTCTAGGAATAAATTCAATTTATTAGGAGTTCTTGAAACATTTTCAGATCTCCTTGGTGTGTGTAGTTCAAATGTTATGATTGAGTTAATTAATTTCATTGTTTTCACGTTTTCAGTGGTTTGTGGTTCTTGGACCTTTTCAAGTTATATTATCTTGTCATTCATTTCTAATGGAAACATTTTCTCTAGAAAGATTGCACTAGAGAAATAAACACTTTGTCTCCAATTGATAATATAAATTTTCACAAAATAGCATAAGATGGATCAACTATCCAACTCATCCCCACTTGTCTACTTCACATAAGCAGAATAATCTCAAATCCATATTTGGATTTTCTTTTTCAGTCCATATCGTATATGGATTTTTGATCACGACACATGTATGAATTATGTTCAACAAATATGTAACTTTAGAGAGCTACTGGGAGATAATCACATTCTCTTTAAGATAACTCATTTTCCTCTTGCACTAACATTTAGTGCTCTACATTCATCCATATGAATCAAATTCAAAAGACCATCAGCACATGCCAAAGATATGTGGGTTTAAGTTATCATCCTTTTATATTCTTTAAACATAATCATACTAATTATTCATAAGTTCACCAGATTCAATAAAACATTCATTCTTAAAAATACTGCAAATCATATTTGCAAATTTAAAAGAATGGTATTATCTATCAAAATAGGAGCAATGTTTTCATTAAATATGGAACAAATAAACAATCGTTCAAACCAGTTCCAAACTAGTTCAACATTTTATATCTAAGAAATGTCTCAAATAGTGTGACGGCCCGCCCCAACGGGTCGCCCGCCGTGTTCAATTGCTTGAACACAAGGTTTCACTCAATTCAAAAATTAGTTATCACTATGAAATCCTGTTTAGCGGAAACGTTTCAATTTGCATAACGAACTAAAATGTGTTGACTTAATAAATTTGACTTTGACTTCTAAAAAAAAATTGGGCAGAATCTCCTCTTAAAATTTGTACCCTGTGATCATCCAGATCACTCAATCCAACAATACCAATATCTCAATAATATTATAAATAAGTCTCAACATCAAAATCAAGCTTAAAACATAATAAAACTCAATCCATATCCTCAAAATAACATAACATCGTCAACATAATCACACTTCATTATATATCTAAATATTCTCTATATCCGCATCATCTATGTCTTCGACTCCATCTGTAATATGTCACATTACAGGTAAAGATAAGTTGCAGTATTTTATAGTAAGCATAAGAAACATTTGTCAAAAGTATTAAAAAACATCATTTTTCATAACGTGACGAAAAATAATACAATTTCATATCAAAAATAACTTTCACACATATATGGGTTAATCTGAACAGTTAACAGAGCTAACTTTCACAAAACAGAATCATAACAGAAATAACTGCACAGATAACCAACGAATACAAACAGTATCATATAATAATCACATAATAACCATACAGTAGCCATGCTATAATGAAACAAATGCATACTCAAATTAGGAGGTGACACAATGATATCATTCCAGACTATACCCGCTGGAAGGGTATCGGCAGATATTATACCCCCTCCGCCTTCGGGCAAAACAAAATGCGTTTATTTATTCTCTTCGCCAACGAGCTCAAAAGTGTGCGTGTTTTTACCCTCGTCGCAAGCGAGACAAACGAAACAAAGAACATCCACAGTTCACAACCTCAACTCGTATTCACTGAATCAAGACAATCATGGCATTTAAAAATAATTTTTCACACACAATAAAATGCTATTTAAAATTCCATGTTTCAACAACATCACATTTCTATCAAAAATCATTTCTTTCAAAATAATCTTGCATGCTTACTATCCCAAAACATTTAAAAAGTAAATAACATAAAGTACTTAAAATAATTTGCGGAAAATGCAACGCCCTTTACGTACCTCAAAGCTTCCTAAAATGTTCAAGCTACAACTTTCCCAACAAATCTCCACAAATATCAATGATTTCCTATCACATATTTCAATATTATTCAGCATATAATCTTAAAAGACAGAATAATCTTTCTTCTTCTTCTTCTGTTTTTTATAAATAAACTTACTAATCATTGACAAACCATCATCGGTATTATCAAAAGCCACATAAAGTTTCTAATATCATTTTTGTATTAGAGTTCCTCACGACAAACTTTCAACTCACAAGAGCTTGGTCCCACTATTTTTTTTTTCAGCGTTATTAACATTGTAATATGCATATTTATGGATTGTCTACTCTTTTAACAAACAGATTTAGTTATCTTTCATCGTAGACCATTCCAGATCTAATGGACTGTATACTTCATTAACTCTCCTCAAAATCATGGCAATATTAAATTTTAAAACCAAGATGGTTATGTAATTTGAAGAATCAGCGGAGACGTGTGTTTAAGTAAGTCCCAACTTATTTCTAGAAATATAAATTATATGGCAACAGAAATCAAAAGAGCTACTATATAAATCATTACTAGCAAAGTGGAAGATAAGTTTATACCGGACTTTTGACCCTATATTCTTCCTCTCGCTCGATCGACTCAACCTCTTAGAGCTTTTCCCACAGTAAATGTTTGGCAGCGGTCTAAATCGAATCAGCGGCAAAAATTGGCTTGCATCCCATAATTGAGTCAAAGCGAAATATCGTGGATTTTGGCGTTCGATGGAGGATAGAGGCGCTTTTTGATTTGGGTTAATTAGTCTGAGAAAGGGGGAGAGGAAAAGGAATCGGCTGCTGTTAATGGAGGAACTTGGAGTTAGAAAATTGGGAAGTAAATGGTATGTTTAATGGGTGGAAAAGAAACGGTGTCTAGGCACCAATTCTTTATGTACATAGGTATATTTATTACTAAATTAATTAAATATTTTATTGTTATTATATATACATATATATTTTATTATTATTAGTATTATTATTATTTTTTTTATCTTATATTTATATGTATGTACAAAAAAAATCGGGTACTTACAAATAGCCTTCATAGCAACCATTGCTACAATGCTTAGTCTCAGGTAGGTTTCACTTCCTACAGCTTCCTACTTCTCAACATCTGCAACTCATTGCAAAGATGTGAGCATAATTGATATCATATACCAAAAGGTAGAACTAATTGAAACATTAGTTTTAATATAAAACATACCATTTTCAGAACGCTTCTGTATGTATTCCTTGCAGTGTCTGTGCCAGTGACCAGCAGTGAAAACATAGCTGCATCTCCTTCTTAGTTGTTACTATATCCATTTTCGTCTTTTGAGGTCGGGAACCATTTCCAGTCCTCTTTTTTATTTTTGAATCCTTCCTACCATTAGTAGAATATTCAACAAGAAGAACAAGTTTCTCATTTTGAATCAAGGATTCATGTGTTTCCAACATTTTGACTATAAGATCAAATTACAGCCAGTTAATGAGGTATTGTCACATTCAAATTGTCCAATTTCTCAACAAGAAATATTATTTATACACCATGCTCATTGACCGAAGCCCCATCTTGCAGACGAGACAAAATTAGCTCTTTTGAGATCGCGAGTCTCAGTTTCACGCCCGTTCACCCAACAACATTTGCAGGTGTTGGAAAATGTCAGCAGTGTGAGCAAATTTCTCACATCTATGCTGAAACTCATTTGACATCGATGTTATCACATAGCACATTGTCTTGAGATCATCATGCCATCACTTCTCAAGTGTGGTGATCCCTTCATCAGACGAACAAGTAGACACTTCAACAAGAGGCTTCCCAACATTGATATAAATCAACTTTTCAAAAGCAAGCACTATTTTAAATTACGTAGCCAATCAAATTAATTTGGTCCGATTAATTTATTTGTATTGATGCAAATAGATTCACAACGATTACAATACTGAGAATAAATAGAAAATACAAGCAAATCGTTTGACTATTAATTAATTCAAAAATCATGGACTTTAGTTATTGAATGCTCCCACTAAATTTTTCGAATTCATCACCCTCATGACAAATGAACGAAAAATCATATTTTCTTAGTGGGCTTAGAGTCCAACTAGCTCATGATAGCCCCGGACGAAGGTCCAGCCGACCTCATGATACTAAAGGTAGTTCACAATTGCATCATATGCAACCCCCAAGATATTCGTCTCGTGAGTGGCATAACGGAGGCAGGCTAATTATGCCTTCTCACGTCAAACTAACACATCCCACGGATAGTAATGTCGCCAAAAAAGACCCCACGAGGCTGAGCAATCTTAAAGGTTAATAGAACTGCACCCATAATTAAATGACAGTTAAACACACAGCTTTTCCACACAAGATGCCTCCCACGAGGGTGAGACAAGACATCATGGCACAAGTAGCGTCTCATAGCCATGGTTTGCAGTAACGATATCAGAACGGCCGGTACGGTCGTTCCGGAACCGGAACGAAGCCCACCGTGACAAAGTTTAATCTTGTGAAGGTGGTTGCACTGTAACGGCGTTCCACGACTAGAAATCGCCGATAAATCGGTTTGGAACGCCGATCTGTTTCTGTAAAAGTTTTGAGCGTCCAACTTGTGTGTTGAAGAAGATATCAAGAAAAGAGAATGGAAAATTAAAAAAAGTAAGATAAATTAATAAAAAATTTCAAAAAACTGGTAAAAGAAAAAATATTATCAAACTAACTACTTTAAAAAACATGTACACTACCTGCACGTTTCTTATTTTACTTTTTAATTTTGTATTCACATTTTTAAAAAAAAAAATATTTGGTTGAATAAATTGTTTTAAAAATATTAAAGTAAGAAACATGCACAGAATTTATATTATTTTTTAAAATAAAATTTAAGAATAGTTAAATGATTTGTGAAATAATTTAGTTTTTGTAAATAAAATGATTAAAAATATTATGAGATATTGATGATAAATTTATGCTTAATAAAATGTACATATTTTAATAAAGTGTACATAAAATGTAATAGTTTTACAAAATTAGTTGAAAATTTAACTAAGAAATTAAATGAAAATATCTCATTTGGTTTGTTAATTTTATTTTTTATTAATATTACGATTTGAAGGTAAAATAATTTTGATATGATGTGAAAATTTCAGTATATATTTTATGTTTTAATAAAGTTACGTAAGATTTAGAAAAAAAATTTATTTGTTATTTTCTTAAAAATAATTTTTTAAATATTATTTATGAATTAAAGAAGATGAATTTTTTTTTTCAAAATATTCTATCTTTTTTAATTTTGTAATATTTTGTTTTTAAAAATCCGAGCCGTGACCAATCCGTGAAATGTCATTGGAACTGGAACGATGACCTCCGTTCCGAGCACCGTTCCCGCGACAGCGAACCATGCTCATGGCTTAACTGTTGATGGAAGACATGAAGCAACAAACCTCTTTGTGCTCCCCTTCACAGTTTGATATTAAAATTTTGAATCATATTCGGAAGAGGGATTTAATAATTTTATAATCTCATCTAGTGCTTGTTTGTTTATTTGCCGGATTCATGCAACTATGTTTTATTCATGCAACACCAATTGTACTAAAAAAACATACAAACAAATATTTATCATACATTATATGCATAATAAAAATAAATATGAACAATGACGACATTTTTCTAATTGATCCACATGAGCCATATGTGGATCGCATGTCTGTCTAAGGCGATGCAGGTATGCAATGCAATCCTATTACATTTTTGCTTCCATTATACAAGTCTTGTTTCTTGGTGCTCAATCTTCAATCTCGATCTCCCACTGACTCTAATGATTTACATTTAAATCATGCAAACAAGAGAATATGGATACAAATCTGAGGTGAGATACATTAGAAAATAGAGAGGGCATGCTCATAGGCCCGATAACCAAAAGTCACAATTGTAATGAAACAATAAAAACCTAAACATTCACCTAAACACATTGGTCAAGTCTCGTAAGCATCCAGCATGCAATCACATCATATGTAATTAAACATTAAACTAAACAATTATATCATATTACTAATTACATCACATGTAATTAGATCACAATAATTAATTTATTATATCATTTCCCATTAATCGTATCATTAATTGAAATAAAATTAACAAATTATATAAAATAATTTTATTTAATTTCTAATTAATTTTCAATTAATCGATAAAATCGCTATTTTACCATTTAATCATAATATTTATCAAAAATAAAATTAACAAATTAAATGACACACTTTCATTTAATTTCTAATTAATTAAATTTTTATGTACTTGATAAAATCACTATTTTACCAACAAATCATAATATTAATCAAAAATAAATTAACAAACTAAATGAAACATTTTCATTTAATTTCTAATTAATTAAATTTTTAATTGATTTGTAAAATCTCCATTTTATGATTAATAAATTAAAATCATATTTTAATTAATTAAGTATTATGATTTATTATTTCAAAAAACAATATCAGGACAAAACATCTAAAATGACCCAAAACTTAATTTATGGACACCAAACCAATTAGGATCCAAAAATAAAATAAATTAAAACCAAATCCACAATCTGATCTAAATTAGACATGACCGCGGTTTTTAAAAAACCGCGGCCCGGCCCGGAACCGTAACCGGGTCAACGGGCCGATTAACCGTTGACCCGGTTCACTGTTCCGAATCGTAACCGGCCCGTCACTGTACGGGCCGGTTACGGTTCATGCCTTTGCGGAACCGTGGAACCGGCGGTTCCAACCTCCCCGACCGCGGGAACCGCCGGTTCGCCCTTCTTTTTTTCTTAATTATTTATTATTTAAAATTAAATTGTGTTGTTGAGGATTCGAACCCTTGACCTCTGTCATATATTCACAGCTTCTTACCACTAAGCTATTGTCTTGATTGTTTTATTTTAGACAATATAATTATATATACTAAAAGATAATATATATTATATGTCCAATACAATAACTATTTTATATTGACAAATAAAAATTATCTAAAAAAATATGTTATGCTCTTAAATAAATATTTTATAATAAAAACATATATATTACAAAGTAAATATAACAAAAAATATTGGATAAATTAATAAGAACTATAAATAGTGGTTGCAAAATAAAATATTTGAAGCAAATTATTACAAAACAAATATATTATATACCTTTTATAGTTATTCTACAAGTATTTTATGCTCATTATTTGATTTACATTATATATATAATAATTAAATAAGTATATCTTAATTTATCACAATATAACTTACAATAGAAACTCGATAATGTAATATTTGATTAATTAATAAACTATTTTAATAATTTACCTATACTGATTTGGGAACAACGTATTGAATTGATAATTCACTAACTTAATATTATATAAATTAATAACTCCTAACTTAATATATTTATGATTAATCAATGAAATCATCATAAAAATAACTTTACTGGCATTTGTTTGTAAATTGATAGTGACAAATCTTGTTACTGACTTTTTTTAACATAACAAGAACTTTTGTGTTGTTTTGTTTATAGATAAATAATAATTCAATGTTATACTCGTCAATTTCATATGTCATTAATATCATAATTATAAATATTTCATGCCAATATCATTTACAATTAGTACCAAAGTTGTATAAATTTCATACCAATTTCATAAGTAATTAGTACCAAAATTGTAAATATTTCATACCAATTTCTTTTGCAATTAGTATCAAAATTGTATAGGTTTCATACCAATTTCATATGTAATTAGTATTATAATTGTAAATGCTTCATACTAATATCATTTGTAATTAGTACCAAAGTTGTATATTTTTCATACCAATTTCATATGTAATTAGTATCATAATTGTAAATGTTTCATACCAAACACTTTTGTAATTAATACCAAAGTTGTATATGTTTCATACGAATTTCATATGTAATTAGTATCATAATTGTAAATGTGTCATACCAATATCATTTGTAATTAATATCAAAATTATATATGTTTAATACCAATTTCATATGTAATTAGTATCGTTAGATAATCATATTCAATCAATTAAAATTGCATTATCTTATTTGTGGTCACATCGAGTTTGATGAAACAATTGGGTAAGTTTTGTAAGATTAATGACATGCGAATTTCAACTAGATATACTTACACGTTGAACTAGAAATTGCTAAATGATTCATATGAATATAGAGAGTTAATGGCAACTTAAAAAGTTCAAACTCTCCCCCCCGTTACATTTCCTTCGTTCTTTTTTATGATTCTTTTATAGTAAGTTGTAAATTGTTTAAATAAAATTTTAATTTTAATTTAAAAAATATAAGGGTCAAACCGTAATCGTAACCGGTGGTTAACCGTAATCGTAACCGGCAGTTCACGAACCGTAACCGGAACCGTCTACGAAGGTTAAGGTTAAGGGTCGAGCTCTTTTGAACCGTCAACCGGCGGTTCACGAACCGTGGTCATGTCTAATCTAAATTACGATCCAAAATTTAAAAAAATTAAAACCAAATCCACAATCTGATCTAAATCCTGGCCACATTTTTTTTAATAAAAATGAAATCACAGTTCATCGTCCCCTAAATCTGGATAGGGTTTCACAAACCCTAGCAGCCTGCGCCGCCACAATCATAGACATTGGGTTCTGCAACAATTGCAGCACTTGCAGTCCACTGGCCACCAAAACTGACTGTTCTGTGAGTTGGTGCACCGGCGCGACTGCCCATAAACATTGAGAAGATGGTCGCAAAAAACCAGAATCTTGTTTCGTGCGTGTAGGAGAATTCCAGCGACGACAACCGCAGTGCTTCTTAGGCCGCATACAGCGGCGGAGAACAATTCTCCGATGCGTGCGCCGCCGGGCAAGGGCCGCAGGATTCTCGTAAAACGATGAACATCCGACAGAGTTTCAAATTCGATGAAGATTGGGTTGATTTCAAAATTCGATTTTAATTGATTTTCTATATTTTTCCTGGATCACAAAATTTCTGAAATTTCTAACACGATTAGTATTTACTGAAAACGATCTAAAAATTGATTATCAAATATATGAATCAAAGCGCAACCTGGCTCTGATACCACTGTTGGGTTTCGGTCCCCCGGCGTCGGATCTAACCGAAGCTGAAATAAAACAGTAAACAGATCTAGACCCGGGGACGGATGATCGCGTCTGATTCATATTGTAACATGCAAATATCCAAAATAATGCACGAAAAGAGATTATCGTTCACCGACGTAAATTTTTCTGACGGTGGTGATCCCTCGAGCCCAATCAACCTGACCAGAGCACCAGTGCTAGTTTGGTGTTAGATTTTCTATGAGAGTGAATGGAATAGTATTCTTAACTGTAGAGATGAACCATATATTTATAGAGAGCTTGAGTAACTTATTTGAACTATGGTTCTTAGGGCCCAACTTGCTAACTATTCGTCTATTGGCTTGTAGGATATCTTATGCTAATTGATACCTCCTAAAAGATACCACCTGACGAGCCGACCTGGCTCCATGGTATATTACTCGCCTTTCTTCGCTAGACCTTGCCTACCGTTCCGAACTCTTTGTGGTGTCCGACCTGTTTGGCCGACCTGTTTCACCTCACCTGTTGCCCCTCCGGTATCTCGGTGAACGACCTCATTTGGGAGCCCGAGCTGATATGCCGAGCTCTTCTCATTTTCCTTGTTGCTGCCGGCTCTCAGCAAGGAAACTAGTCCCCCAAGATATCTAGTCCTAGATCTGCGGAGCAATATCAGGGATTTGATTGTATTCACAGGATCTTGACATATCTGGGTAAGATTTGGATAAACATGGAAAGAGTCATTGCTGCAATACAACTCTTAGGTCTCCGCCTATAAATACCAGGTTTGGGGTATCAATTAAGTTCTCTAATTAATAATTGTCTTCACCTACCGCATATATCTCCTTATATTCAATCGCCTGACTTGAGCGTTGGAGGGGATCCGTCGGAAAAACTTCTGGCACCCTTCTCACTGTTATTTCGTATTTTCAGGTCATTGCAGAAATCTTACTGACATCCCTGCTGTTATATTGAGCGTTGGAGAAGAAAGAGAGGTGAACCCCCTCTCTATTGATATCAGCAAGTCACCGCAAATTTTGGTGATATCAATTGGCGACCGTCTGTGGGAATTATTTACTGAATTGAAGACGTTGATATGGCTGGACGACGTGGACGTGGGCGTGGAGTCAGGAGGAATGATGAAGAAAGAGAAAATCCAACGGAGTCTGTTATGAATGTGGGAGATCAAGATGTTCCTCCATAGCAGGAAGATCAAGCACCTCCATCTGTTATGAATGTGGGAGATCTGACTATGGAGCAACTGGCGCAATTCATCAGTTAGACCATGCGAAATACTTTTTTCCAGCACCAGGTTCCGCCACCAACGGAGTCTAACCAACCTCCACCCCCTCCACAAACAAATCAGGCGCCTCCGCCTGTTCAACCAGAGCGGGTCCCTGAAAACAATAGGGTAGCAAGTGCTGTGGTAGATACACAAGTAGAGCCTCCGCTAATAGATCCAATGGAAGCTGTATGGGGAGAGATAAGGCGATTGGGTCAGCATCTTGGTGGCCGAACTCCAGTGGCTATAAGAGAAAGTCCATTCTCCCTAATTATCCTAGGAGAGGAACTCCCGCCAAATTTCAGACAACCTGCAGTGGGAGAATATGATGGAAGTACAGACCCGGAAGAGCATCTTGGAAGATTTGAGAATGCTGCTCTGTTGCATAGGTATTCTGATGGAATCAAATGCCGTGTTTTCCTTTACCACCCTGGTTAGATCGGCACAACAGTGGTTTAATTTACTTAAACCAAACACTGTACGCTGCTTTGAGGAGTTCAGTTCGGCTTTTCTAAACCAGTTTGCCAGCAGTAAGAGGTATCAAAAAACTTCTTTGAGTCTGTTCACTACCAAGCAGAATGAACAGGAGTCCTTGAGGGAGTTCGTACAACGCTTTAATGGGGCAGCCTTAGAGGTCCCCACTGCAACGGTAGATGTTCTTATTAACGCCTTTACATAAGGGCTTAAGGCAGGAGAGTTCTTTAAATCCTTGGTAAAGAAACCTCCTCAAAGTTATGACGAACTTCTAGGAAGAGCTGAAAAGTACATCAATCTAGAAGATGCTCAAAGACAGAGAAGGGTTGATCTGCGACCATCAGAAAAGAAGGATAAGTTAGAGTTAAGCAAGAAAAGAACTGTTGATAGGGCCGATGAAAGTGGTCGAACTAGAAGTCAATTTGCTTCACGCATACCTCTATCCATGAGCTTGGAAAGAGCTATGGAAATATGTGATGATAGAAAGAAACTGGAAAGACCAATGAAGTCGGATAAGGGACCCCGTACGCCTACCTCTGATAAGTACTGTGAATTCCATAGAGAGTACGGTCATATAACTAATGAGTGCCAGAAGCTTAAAGATGAGGTAGAAAGAATCATCAAAAGAGACTCTGAAATAAAAACTCTCCTAGCAAGGAAACAAGAACCTTATCAAAAAGGTCGGGGTAGAAGCCGGTACCGAGGTAAAAGAAGAGAAAAAACACCATACAGGGGACGAACCAGGTCCCGTGAAAGGGGTGTTGCTCCTAAAGAAACAGATAATCAAAGGAGAAGGGTTGAACAGGTGGATAATAATCCCACCCGAGGAACTATTAATATGATATCGGGGGGACCCACTGATGGAGATTCGGGCAGAGCTCGGAAAAGTCGTGGTAGAAGAATGGAAAATTTCGAAGTATCGGAAGAGTTCATTGCAAGGGATGAGCCTGTCATAAGCTTCGGGCCTGATGATCTGAAAGGAGTTGCAACACCACACAATGATGCCCTAGTGGTCACTGTAACTATAGCTAACTATGACGTAGCAAGGATCTTCATTGATACTGGGAGCTCAGTCAATGTCTTGTTCAAAGATACCTTAGAAAAGATGCAGATAGAGGGGTCAAAATATGAACATATTGCAACTCCTCTGTATGGGTTCACCGGGCACGCAATTCAACCACTGGGACAGATCAACCTGCCCTTATCTCTGGGTCATGGGATGTCCCGCATAACAAAGATGGTTAATTTCACTGTGGTAGAGGCACCTTCATCATATAATGCAATCTTAGGCCAACCTGCTATGAAGGACTTCAAGGCGGTAGCTTCTACCTATCATCAGAAATTAAAATTCCCAGTGGGTAGAGAAGTTGGGGTTCTTTGTGGTGACCAGAAGATAGCCCGCAGATGTTATGTGGATGAAGTAAAAGAAGACGTAAAGCGAGCTCGTCGGGAGGTTGGTTGTATTGAAAGAGCTGGGTATAGTGTTCCGAATGACAAAGGCATTCCCAACAGCTTGGATGAAGAACCTGAAATAATTGAGCTCGTCTCTACTGATCAAAAAGTAAAAATAGCCAAGGACTTGGAAATAAACATTAAAGCCGATCTCATCTCATGTTTGATTAAAAATGAGGATATCTTTGCCTGGAGTGCTCAGGACCTAAGGGGAATTAGACCAGACGTGCTAGAACATCATTTGAATGTGCTCTCGGGAGTCCAACCTGTAAAACAGAAGAAAAGACATTTTGGACCTGAAAAGGATAATGTCATAAGAGAGCAGGTGGAGGAGCTCCTTCGGGCAGGTCAAATTCGAGAAATACAATTTCCAACATGGCTCTCAAATGTGGTTTTGGTACCAAAGAGCTCTGGAAAGTGGAGGATGTGTATAGACTTCAGAGATCTTAATAAGGCATGTCCGAAGGATTGTTACCCATCACCAAGGATTGATCAGATGGTTGATTCAACAGCAGGACATCAGTACTTGTGCTTAATGGATGCCTACCAGGGATATCATCAGATCCCTTTGGCTAAAGAAGATCAAGATAAAGTTAGTTTTGTCACCTTAGATGGGACTTTTTGCTATGTTGTTATGCCCTTCGGGCTCAAGAATGCAGGAGCTACTTACCAGCGTTTGATGGACAAGGTGTTTTCGAAACAGCTAGGCCGAAATGTGGAAGTGTATGTAGACGACATTCTGGTAAAATCAAAAAGTGGCACTAATCTAATTGCCGATCTGACTGAGACTTTCTCCACCCTTAGGTCTTACGGGTTAAAGTTAAACCCCCAGAAATGTGTGTTTGGGGTAAAAAGCGGGAAATTTCTAGGCTATATAGTGACAGAAAGGGGGATTGAAGCTAATCCAGAAAAGGTGAGAGCTATCTGTGAGATGTCTCCTCCAAAGAACCTTCAAGAGGTGCAACGCCTGGCAGGAAAAATCGTTGCTTTATCACGATTTATTTCTAGATCAGCTCATAGAAGTCTCCCCTTTTTTAAGATACTCCGGAAGGCTGACAAATTTGAATGGAACGAAAAATGTGGGGAAACATTTGAAGAATTGAAAAAATACTTAGCTGAACTTCCCATTTTAGCCAAGCCTCTGCAGGCAGAGAGGTTATACGTCTACCTACCAGCAACTGAGGAAGCAATCAGCTCGGTTCTTGTCAAAGAGAGGGAATCAGAACAACAGCCGATATATTACTTGTCTCATGCCTTGAAAGATGCTGAGCTGAGGTATTCGGAGATCGAGAAGTTGGCTCTAATGTTGATCATCACAGCTAGGAGACTCAGGCCTTATTTCCTATCCCATCCTATAACGGTGCTAACAAACAGCTCCCTGGGAAGAATACTCAGCCGCGCAGATGTCTCTGGACGACTTGTTAAATGGACAACTGAGCTAGGAGAGTATGATATACAGTATGAGCCACACACAGCTATCAAAGCTCAGGCCTTAGCAGATTTTATTGCGGAAACTGTGCATCCCGAGAAAGAAGAATTATGGAAAGCATTTGTAGATGGTTCTTCTTGTAATGAGGGAAGTGGGATTGGGGTTGTGCTGATCTCTCCAACCGGAGAAGATGTATGTTTGGCAGTTCGACTGGATTTCCGAGCTTCCAACAATGAAGCAGAGTATGAGGCAGTATTGACTGGATTAAGGGCTGCTCGAAATGTTGGAGCTAAGCGTATACATGTCTTCTCTGACTCGCAGCTTGTAGCCCAACAAATGAATGGCGCCTATGAGGTTAGAAACGAGAAGCTAATCCATTATGCAAGTACCATAGAAAAAATCAAGGAGGGATTTCTAGAGGTAACATTCAAACAGATCCCAAGAGAAGAGAATAGAAAGGCCGACAGTTTGGCAAGAATGGCTAGTGCTCTCCGCGCTTGGCAAAATAGAGATGTGGTGTTTCAAATTGAGTTAACTCCTAGTCAGGATGTTCTGTCTGAATCCGTGGAAGAAAATGATTGGAGACAAGAGCTCTTAGACTATCTTATCAATGCTAAGCTCCCTTCTGATACCAAAAAAGCTTATAGACTCAAAAAGAGGAGTCAGAGATTCATACTCATCGAAGGAATCTTGTACAAGAGGTCTTTTGCCCAACCACTTCTGTGTTGTTTGGGTCCAAAAGAATAAGACTACGTATTAAGGGAAATTCATGAGGGGTGCTGCGGAAATCACCTAGGATCATATTTCTTGGCAAAGAAGGTGCTCCTTGGCGGATATTTCTGGCCTACGATTCAGAAGGACTCGGCTGCTATGGTTATATCATGTGACAGTTGTCAAAGACATTCCAGGCTCCAGCATCATCCAGCTATGATGATGAAAGCCATTGTGGCGGCATGCCCGTTTGATCAGTGGGGCATTGATATAGTAGGACCTTTTCCAACAGGTAAAGCTTAGAAGAAATTTCTGATCGTGGCCATTGATTACTTCTCTAAATGGGTAGAAGCAGAGCCATTAGCCAGAATCACTGAAAAAGAGGTCTTCAACTTCATCTGGAAAAACATTGTTTGCCGATTTGGTGTACCGAGGAAAATCATCTCGGACAACGGAAGGCAATTCCAAGGAGCTCTGCTCAGGGCATGGTGTGAAGAGTTCAAAATCCATCAGGCTTTCACTTCTGTTGCGTATCCTCAAAGCAACGGTCAGGTGGAAGTTACCAACAGGTCTCTGGTACAAGGCATTAAAGCTAGGTTGGGAAAAGCCAAAGGAAATTGGGTGGAAGAACTACCTAATGTTCTATGGTCCTATCGAACTACACCAAGAACAGGAACATGTGAAACCCCATTCAGTATGGTCTACGGAAATGAAGCAGTACTCCCAGCTGAAATCGGAGCAGAATCATCAAGGGTGCATTTCTCTGATGAGCAAAACGGTGATAGAAGAGCTGCTGACCTTGATCTGATAGAAGAAATAAGGGAGGCTGCGGCGATCAGAATGGAAGCCTATCGTAATCGGGTTGCGCGGATGTATAACAGACGAGTTATTCAAAAAACTTTCCAGGTCGGCGATTTCGTACTAAGAAAAGTGCAAGAGGTTCAAGTGGGCAAGCTAGACCCCAAGTGGGAAGGTCCCTTCAAGATTGTTGAGAAGCTAAGCTCAGGAGCTTACTACCTTGAAGGTCCTGATGGGAAGATGTTGAAGAGACCCTGGAACGCTTATCACCTCCGAAAATATTACTCTTAGTTCAGCTCTTTAAATTTTTGCAAAAGATTGTTTTAGTTTCTGTTTTGGATGATATACTCTTTCATTATTTCAATACAAAGTTTTATAATTTTTGCCAGATATTGTACAAGGAAGAGCAAGGGTTTTCACCCTACCTGAGGAGCACGTTTACGATGTAGCTCAGCCCTGGTTACGCTAGGAGCAAGGGTTTTCACCCTACCTCAGGAGCACGAGCTCAGCCCTGGTTACGCCAGGAGCAAGGGTTTTCACCCTACCTGAGGAGCACGAGCTTAGCCCTGGTTACGCCAGGAGCATGGGTTTTCACCCTACCTGAGGAGCACGTTTACGACGTAGCTCAGCCATGGTTACACCGGGAGCAAGGGTTTTCACCCTACCTCAGGAGCACGAGCTCAGCCCTGGTTACGCCATGAGCAAGGGTTTTCACCCTACCTCAGGAGCACGTTTATGACGTAGCTCAGCCCTGGTTACGCCAGGAGCAAGGGTTTTCACCCTACCTGAGGAGCACGAGCTCAGCCCTGGTTACGCCAGGAGCAAGGGTTTTCACCCTACCTGAGGAGCACGTTTACGACGTAGCTCAGCCCTGGTTACGCCAGGAGCAAGGGTTTTCACCCTACCTCAGGAGCACGAGCTCAGCCCTGGTTACACCAGGAGCAAGGGTTTTCACCCTACCTCAGGAGCACGTTTACGACGTAGCTCAGCCCTGATTTTGCCAGGAGCAAGGGTTTTCACCCTACCTGAGGAGCACGAGCTCAGCCCTGGTTACTCCAGGAGCAAGGGTTTTCACCCTACCTCAGGAGCACGTTTACGACGTAGCTCAGTCCTGGTTACACCAGGAGCAAGGGTTTTCACCCTACCGAGCTACGTCATGCTTGGTCCTACCTGTTTAATGTTTGCCATTACGTGGTGAATTATTAACCTAGGCCGAGCTACGTCATGCTTGGTCCTACCTGTTTAATGTTTGCCATTACGTGGTGAATTATTAACCTAGGCCGAGGTACGTCATGCTTGGTCCTACCTGTTTAATGTTTGTCATTACGTGGTGAATTATTAACCTATGCCGAGCTACGTCATGCTTGGTCCTACCTGTTTAATGTTTGTCATTACGTGGTGAATTATTAACCTAGGCCGAGCTACGTCATGCTTGGTCCTACCTGTTTAATGTGTGCCATTACGTGGTGAATTGTTAACCTAGGCCGAGCTACGTCATGCTTGGTCCTACCTGTTTACTGTTTGCCATTACGTGGTAAATTGTTAAACTAGGCCGAGCTGCATCGCTCTTGGTCGTAACTGTTTAATGTTTGCCATTACGTGGTAAATTATTAAACTAATCCGAGCTACGTCATGCTTGGTCCTACCTGTTTACTGTTAGCCATTACATGGTAAATTATTGAGCTAGGCCGAGCTACGACACTCTCAGTCTTGTCTAAATAAGCTCC
Source organism: Haberlea rhodopensis (assembly GCA_907163345.1). NCBI lineage: Eukaryota > Viridiplantae > Streptophyta > Magnoliopsida > Lamiales > Gesneriaceae > Haberlea > Haberlea rhodopensis. Next base: position 12,080,451 of record CAJQUN010000010.1, read on the forward strand.
GCCATGCAAAAATTACAAGATCGGTAAAACAGAACTAACATTAAAGAAAAGAACAATTCTGAGAATTACAAAATTACAAAGATCAGGGGGGAGAGAGGCAGCTACTTTCTCTACATTTAGAAAATCCAAAGAGACGTCAGGCACAAGACAGCCATGTTCTTTAATCTGGCTAAGACATCCCTGGAAACCAGCCTCAATAAAAGTAAGGAGTTTCTCCCCTACCAACTCCTCGGACTTTTGCTTCTCCTCGGCCGCCTCCTTTAGAGATTTAGCAAGTTCCTGCTCGACAGAGTTAGCTAGCCCTTTAGCTAAAAGCTAACTCATTACGCAACTTCCGGAGCTCAGCCTCATGTTGACGTTTCTGGGCTTCAATCAAAGAGCGAGCCTCGGCCTCAGCGACGATCTTCTTATCAATCTGAGCTTTCAGCTCAGAGATTTCTTTCTCGTGAAGAGATTTGACCTCAGCAAGGGTGTCTTGCATATTATCAAAGACCTTAGCATCTTTCAAGGATTGTCTTCGGATGAAAGACGCCCTTGATGTAAACTCCCCCATCAAGAGCATGGCCTCGGTCAGACGGCTCCCAGTTCGGGTCATCAGGTCCCCCCAGCTCAGTTGGCTCATATAACCGTATTAGGCAGGTCACGAGCCACAGCTAAGGCAACTATGCTCGGTCCTTCCCCAACTAGTCTGACACCACCTCGGTAAGCCTCCATCACCCGCTCACGACACCTCTCCACACGAGCTGGTGCACCCCCTTTCTCACCCATCGAAGGGAGGTCGGACGGATCGGCACGGGCCCGAACTTGCCTCAGAGGCTGAGCTTCTACAGCAGTAGACCCTGACGAGCCCCGGGAGCAGCCTGTATTTTCCGGGAGAGCTAAGCTACATCCTCGGTGGGGCTCTCACCTCCTATATCCACAATGGTTACTCCCTCGGCTGTTTGGGGTTGGCTCTGTTTTTGTCTCCTTTTCTGAATAGCTTTCAACACTAAGGAGCTCATAACTATGTCTTCTGTATAAACAAATGAATAGCTCAGTCACACCGAACAAAAAACACGTGAGTAAAATAATTGTTAAAACGTGCTAGAACAAGTACCGGCTCTCCCCCTCAAGGTAAGATCAGCCGGACTCAGCCCAGCAAAACAAAGCAGATCCTCCACCAACAGCTTAGATGAATTAAAGCAGTGACCTCCTATGACGTTCATTACATCTAAGAAGGAGGTGCTCTTTTTGAAATTTTTGGGAGGAGAGGGGAGAGCCGGGAGATGTACAAGCCAATCAGAGCAACAGACCCAGGGCTGAGAAGGCTTTACAAAAAAGAACTCATTTTTCCAGTCTTTGATTTTGCTAGGATAACCCCCAACAAATGCACAGCCAGGTCGGCTGGTGACATACCAGGGGCCCTCATCCGATCTCTTGATATGAAAAAAATAAGAGAGAGAGGGGTGGTCATAAGGTAAGCCTAACGCCTTAAAAATAATTACTAGACTACACAAAATTCTGAAGGAGTTGGGAGAGAATTGGCTAAGGTTTAGCTGGTAAAAACTACTGAACTCCTGAAAGAACTCAGGAAGAGGAAAATGTAAACCCCCTTCTAGTTGGCCGCGGTGAAAGGTAAAAAACCCTCAGGAGGTTGGTTGGATCGTTGAGAAGAGGAAGGGAATATGAACTCATAATCAGAAGGGGCTTGGCTGAGCTGACGTATTTTGGCCTCATCTGACTCATCCTAGACAGGAACATAGAGTTCATACCAGGGATAATTGCCCGGAGGCGACTCTGATCTAAGACGAGGGCTGGCCTCAGTCATTTGAAGGTCGGGTTCAGCTGAGGTCCCAGCTTCCTGGGGAGCCTCAGTGCGCACCACTTCTTCAATGGGCTCAACTCCCTCAGGGAGGGCAATCCCTTCGGGATAAAATGAACCGTACTGATCTACCGCTTTAAGCTCCTCGTCAGTTAGAGGGGAAGGAAACAATTGATCAGGTGAAGACATTTTAACAAAAACAGCTGAGAAAAAACGTACCTAGGAGTTTTCAGAAATAAACATGGAATGCTAAAGAGGTCGGATCCGATCTGTTTCGAAAATTGCAAAAGTGGACAATGAGGGACCCGGAGCGGTATATATATAGGGAGACCTCAACGAATCCCGGCCGTTGATCCCTGATGCGCTGTACGGTCTAGATTAGCCTCGGGAATCGGGCGGGGAGCCCAACGGTCGTAATTTTAGTTCAAAATTCAAATTATGTAGCCGTTATTTCCCGCCTAAATCAAGTTTTGCTATTTTGAAGAATTGGCTCGTCAGGATAACTCAGCAAATACGAGCTTCTGGTCTAAAACATCAGCTCGACAGGGAGGGGGGACTGTGATACCTCCTAAAAGATACCATCTGACGAGCCGACCTGGCTCCATGGTATATTACTCGCCTTTCTTCGCGAGACCTCGCCTACCGTTCCGAACTCTTTGTGGCGTCCGACCTGTTCGGCCGACCTGTTTCACCTCACCTGTTGCCCCTCCGGTATCTCGGTGAACGACCTCTTTTGGGAGCTCGAGCTGATATGCCGAGCTCTTCTCATTTTCCTTGTTGCTGCCGGCTCTCAGCAAGGAAACTAGTCCCCCAAGATATCTAGTCCTAGATCTGCGGAGCAATATCAGGGATTCACAGGATCTTGACATATCTGGGTAAGATTTGGATAAATATGGAAAGAGTCCTTGCTGCAATACAACTCTTAGGTCTCCGCCTGTAAATACCAGGTTTGGGGTATCAATTAAGTTCTCTAATTAATAATTGTCTTCACCTACCGCATATATCTCCTTATATTCAATCGCCTGACTTGCGTTGGAGGGGATCCGCCGGAAAAACTTCCGGCACCCTTCTCACTGTTATTTCGTATTTTCAGGTCATTGCAGAAGATCTTACTGACATCCCTGATGTTATATTGAGCGTTGGAGAAGAAAGAGAGGTGATATCAGCAAGTCACCGCAAATTTTGGTGATATCACTAATAGATTCAAGATAGAAGAGGCGTGGAGTGATATTCGATACTCTCCTGAAAGCATAATTCGGCCTACTGAGGCTAATACACATGAGACCGTTAGGGCGATAAGATTGGTGAAGACGAGATATGGCAGAGTGAACATGAGTGGCACAAGGAAGATGAGATTCTTGATGATCATTGGGTTCAAAAGAGTAGGAAAAAGGGTCAAGAGAAGATGTGAAATCCGAAACGGGGCATTTGGAGGGTTGAAGTGGGAGGTTATTGTGGTTAATGAGCCTGTGATTAATGCCTTCTGTTTACCCGGTGGTAAGATTGTTGTTTTTACTGGATTACTCAACCATTTCAGAGCTGATGCTGAGATAGCTACTATTATTGGGCATGAGGTACTCATGTTCTTGTCTATATATTCGTATTTTTTATCAGAAATAATTTGCCGGGCGACCTTATAATTTGATATTTAAGGGTTGAGATTTTATTTTTTCGAAAAAAATAATGCATGAAGATGACTTTTTTCATTCGAGGGTGACTACTCTGCCTGGATCCTGGGTTGCTTCCTGTGATTATATTTTTTTTGGTTATTTGTTTTGTTTAGCGTTGATGTAATCTGCATTTTTTGACTCTATAGGTTAGTCATGCTGTTGCAAGGCATTCGGCTGAACAAATATCGAAGAACCTCTGGTTGTCTATATTATAGCTGATTCTTTATCAGTTTTTCATGCCTGATATTGTCAACACAATGTCGAATCTTTTCCTGAGGCTTCCTTTCTCTAGAAGGTATATTGAACTATTCATTTTTATTGTGGTAATACTTTGTTTCTCCATATTTGTGACTTTCTGCTGCTTTTATGTGGAGGTTTGCTTAAGAGTTAAAGCTCACCTTTTCTTACCTCATTTGAACTTCTAACAATTCAGATATTCTCGACTCTCACATTTTTTGTGATACATTGTTCATCGTCATGATTCCTTGTTGCTTTTTTTTGTTGCAATTTTAAATGCCCGATGCAACAATTGCATCGTGGGATCATAGCAAGTAGACATGTTTGTTATTTGGAGCAAGTAGGTTCCTTCTTGATAAGAAACAAAATTCATTAACAATAAAGACATTCTTTTGGCCAATCATATGAAAAAAACAGATAGATGACTGATGACCAATTTGGATGCCTGGTCTCAACACGACCATATTACACAACTATTGATTTAGGCTGATTAGGTTGCCATCTGATTAATAAAGATTAAAGAACCAATTGCTGTTTCTTTGAGTTCCGTCTTCAGAGCCAGCAAGTTCCTTTATTCTCACAATATGGCTGTTGTTTTCTTATTGACTACTATTTGTATAATTGTTTTCGGTGATTGGGATATTATTTGAGCAATAAAAAGCCTACCAAATGATATGACGAATAAGGATTCATGAAAATATCTGGAGAATATACATAGACTTTGATAGCGAGGTTGTTGTTCCATCTCGTTCTTGTGATATTTCTTGGAAGGTTCATGTCTTACTTTTCATCGCCTGTTCAATTATAAGGCTGCATTTGTTCAATTTGATGTCTTGAAAAAGGAAAGAACCTAAGTTTTCTTTTTATCCAAATCCCAGAATGGAAATGGAAGCCGATTACATTGGAGTGCTGCTGATGCGGAAGCCGATTACATTGGAGTGCTGCTAATCGCATCAGCTGGATTCGATCCACGTGTGGCTCCCCAAATCTATGAGAAGTTGGGAAGAATAGTGGGTGATTCGAAATTACAAGATTATCTTGCTACTCATCCTTCTTCTGGCAAGAATAGAGCACAAACATTAGCTCAGGCTAAAGTTATGGAAGAAGCGTTCGACATTTATCGTGAGGTGCAGTCAGGACGTGGGGTTGAGGGTTTTCTTTAGAGTTATCAGTAATGCCTCTTGACCGAAATAACGTTTACGTGTCGTGCCTGAGTTTAGTCGCCAGCCATTGACGGTTTTGGTTGTATATATTTTTTTAGTTTAACGAGGTATACAGGCTTGCCTCCTTGGATGACGACTCCGGCCCCTCAGGACTGCCACCAGGTGAATCGAGAGATGTGCACGGATGACAGGTTTCTGAAGGAGAGGCCCAACATAACCGAAACCCAGGACAAACCCTCACAATATTTCAGATTCAGAACTGAGTTTTAATAATACAATGATTTCCTAACACTCTGTATCTCAAAAGATAGATGTAACAATGAAGTGTTATTTGATTTTATTTGAGCAACATACTTTGTCCAAGATCTTCAAGATCACAGGGAAAGCTTTTGGCTGCTCTTTTATGATTCTGGATCTTTCAGTAAAGCATTTGAATATGATTGTCGAAAGCTTTGAGAAATATTGAAAGTTGAAAAGTTGTTTTCTCAATCTGTCTATGACGTATTTATAGACCAAAAAAATCCGACGACAACTTTTCTAAATTTGGATTGAGATGCACTGATTCTACGGTCATATAAGTGTCTAATATTCCTTTTGTCTTCTTTCCAAATCCGTTAACAACAACTAGTTTTCTGACGCGTTTGGTGGCACTGTAGAGTAGTACAATTTTCAGTGTACTATATGTCAGATCGGTTTGACAACTCTATTGGAATCCCAAATAACTTAGTCTACCGAACTAAGGTTTGCTGACTTCTCGAAATGATGTAGTCTACTTGATTGATGTCTGCTGATCTCTTGAAAGCGGTAGTCCAAGGTCCACTGACCAAGTCCACTGGTCACAACTTCTTTCGATAGACTATGCTGGCCAAAATTCTACTGGACAAGTTATTGAGCGGTAGACTCTACTAGTTGAGCGCTAGACTCCTTTGAATAAGTTTACTGAAGTTTGAACTCTACCGAAGAGAGTATGGTGGCAGTATCTTTTGTAATCACCAAAACTTTAGAAATATTTCAACATAAATACTATCACAGACCATATGTAATGTCGAGTTAATGACATTCTCGTAACTTGGGTATCTTTGATGTATTGCTAGATATCGCTTATTGTTTGTGACATAAATTAATATTTTATATCACCGATATTACAGGATTCTAACGGGTTGCACAAAAATTTTAAATCTAATAATCGAGATAAAATTCATTTGATGAATTAAATAAATTAGGAAGAGTTTTTTTTTTTTTTAGCATTGGGGAGGGGAATTTTGTGTTACTTAGGTCTCGAAACAGAGACCTTCCCGAAGATGGGAATGGTGACAACTATTTTAACAACTGTCTTGTCATTTAGGAATAGTTCTATTCAAAAAATAATGCGAAGTTACCATAAATATGTATATGCACAATATTGTATCTGCATTTAAATATGAAGAGTCATAATTAAGGAGAAATGAGATACTTACTCTCTCTCTCTCTATATATATAAAATAATAATAATTATTATTATTATTATTATTATATATATATATATATATATATATATTATTATTATTATCTTATAAAGTGTGAGGATGCTAGAGAAATCAAATTGGGGAAGCTTTTTTCAAAACCCTAAAATTACCCTTCAAACTCCCTTATTTTTTCACTTTTGTGTTTCACTTTTTTAAACTTCAAATTTATTCCAACCACTCAATTTTCATGATTTTCACTCATATTAACAAAGTTGTCAATATGTTGAATGACTGCAAATCCCGTGCTAATTCAGAAACAAAATAACATCAAAAAATACATTTGATAGTATTAAACTACAAAATCAATTTGAGAAAAAAATATTTCGTCCCAAAAGCCCAAATTAAAAATAAATTTATAAATTATCATATCACTTTATATAAAAAAAAATATTTTATACGTACACAACGCGTGCAGATGAGGACTAGTATATATATATGCGAGCGCATGTGTGTTGTGTAGAGTTTCAGCCATGACAAAAGGTTGTGTGGAGAGGATGACTAGTATATATATATATGCGCGCGCATATGTGTTGTGTAGAGTTTTAGCCATGACAAAAGTTTGAGCCGCACATAAAAACTTAGCAGACTTTGATCAGACGAAAAAAGTGTAGACATTCTTCGTTTCTTATTGAAATTTTTCGAGGCTAGTACCTTGAATATTTCAATATCCCTTTTACGATTTGACTGTGTGGATATCTTAGACGTTTTGATCATGACTCGTGGATGGTTTCGTTCGACAATCTGCATCAAACACGTTAGAGATGTATAAATTCTAAACATTGATTGGTTACAACTTCATATAGACCCTGTATAGAATCCGAATTTGTTTTAAATTCTGTTGCGTGTTGCTATCGGATTCCCTACATCAAATGCAACCTTAACATTTTAAAAACCACAATAGAACTTCCTACTACTTTATTATTGGTTTAGTCATATATCGTTCTTGTTTCACACAAGCTCTTAAATTTATAATTACAGCATATAATACATTACACATATTGTCGCTCGTCGTTTGCTTTTTGATAACAATATATGTCATACATTGTGATAATGAGCCTCACAATAATTTATTTGGAACCAACCCATTACTTTTTTTTATGATGGGAACCCTCAGCTACTACCCTTTGCAGGTTGACATCCTCGATCGAGAAGTGTTGAAATGATGAATCAAACTTGTGACTAAAGGCTTCCGCACTCACCAAATTCATCAACTCGGCCACCCCCGATGAGAGGCGAACTAGCCTCTTACTTGTTATGGGATCCGTGGTTCATGCTCCAGTGGGAGTAGTAGAGCACTCCCGATGGAGCATGACCCTAATTTTGAAGTGTTCTCTTATTTACATTTTCATTTCTGAATCAACCAAGTAGTCACACTCTTGTTTTCTATCTTCAATGATAAGTTTAGAAAGAATTACTTAATATCTCGTCAAATATTTCCTACGTGCGAGACTCCGTAAAATTTATTAAAATATAGGACACATTAACTTCTATCTTGATGGATAGATCCCACACTTTTGGTTTACGTCGGTCCCACAAGGATAAAGAGCTTGTGCGGATTTTTTTTTTTTTTGAGGAATATTAAAAGAGATCGATACACACCATCTTCTTGATTTTTGTAGAGAACCATTTATTAATTTGATTGGTTAGTGTTGGAAAAATTGGTTTTGATAACCATATTAGATCGAAAACTTTAGCAATATGTATGTCAAATACAAAAATGATCTAGATAGATGAAATATATCGTCACAGTATTTGAATTTCTCAAAATAAATACCGGTTGAACGAGAAAATTAATGCCAGAAATGTATTAAATGAATGAAACATAGTTGATTTTGTGTAGACTATAATTGTCCCACATTGGGAATGATAATAGAGGACACTTGGCACTTATACTATCAAAAGAATTTATACATATAACTGTTTTTTGGTTCGCTATGATGGCTTGACTACTGTAGAGTTATGGCTTCTTTTGAGTTTTAAACCTTGTTGGTTTGGCTTTAACTTTGAGCTATGATTTTGGCATAATGTTTGAGCTACATTAGTCCTTAAATTAGGATCAAACTACTACCGGAGAGGAAGGAAGTATGAGTGAAATAGTCTCACCCAAATGGACGTGTTAAAGGACGTGTGTCTCTGTCTCAAATCCAAAACTAGGTGCATATTCCGGACAAGGAAAGTAGCTAAAGTCACGCACAATGCTTTCCATAGAGTTACTACTCACAAGCATGAGAGTTATAAGAAGAGCTCAGCAGGTCTACTAACTTATTTTATTAGTGCAAAGATAGTTGAGGCTAAGTTCTATTTGAGACTAAGGCTCTTTTGATTACATTTTTTCTTGCTCTTCTTGAGGTGGTTTATTAGTTGTTATATCTAAGGGTTCTGTCTTTAAAGGGTAGCAACCTATTGATGGGAATATTTTCATTCTAGAGTTTGATGTATTCTCAAAAACAATATCGTTATAGATAGCATCAAACAAATTGCTTGAGGCACTTGAAATCATGTTTGAGCTACATGAGTACACCTTTACTACATTATTCAAGCACCACATGTTGGCTACAACGTGTGCCACATGGACACCATGTGTTGGCCACATGAGCATCAGGGTTTTTCAAAGTTTTTGGATACCTTAAACAATTATGAAAATAAAAAATAAAGTGAACATTAAATTAAAAATTTATTTCTTGCCTTCTTTTTATGCAAAATTACTTATTGAATTTCATAGTCAAGTTTAAACTGTTTAACCGATCTTGAGACATAGTTTAGTAAATAATTTTTCTAATATGTAGTTTTGAAATACTTATTTATGTTGATGCAACTGTAACTATTATAATATATACTATAATATATGCTATAAAACCTAAATTTTATATTCTCGTATTTCTTTTTTGGAAAAAACTCAGCACCGAATTTTTTCGAAATTTATAATAACAGTCATGCAAAAAGATTAAGTCAGAATAAAATTATTTTTTTAATTAAGAAAAATAGAAGATAATGATAATGATTAGAGAACAATCAAAGTTTAAATAATAGTTGAGAGAAATAATTGTTTTTAAAACAAAGAATTCTATTAATATGGATTATTAATTAACATAAACATAAATATATGGTCTTTTGTTGAAAATCTTAACTAATTTAAACAGAACTAATGTATGATAAATTATAACTAAAAGGAATTAAGTCAAGATAATAAATTTTATTTTATATTTATTTTATAGTATTTTTCAAAGTCATTCATTAATAATTAGGTTGTAGATAAAAAAAATTAATTAAATTCCTCCAATCAGATGTTATTTTTCATAAACAAATATTAATGTTGTTTATTAATCAACTTATGAATTATGAGACTTGTTGAAATTTGGGCATAAGACGAATAATATCTCAGCGACTTCCCACTTGAGCCATCTCTAATGAGCATCACACGTGCCTTCTGAAAGATCGAGAATGTAGGGATGTGTCCACTTTTCTTGCGAAGAAATATGCTAACACTCCCCCTCACTTGTGGATTGATTTGTTCATATCTCTCTAATTCTTAAATCTTAAATTTTTGAGAAATAATTTTTTGATTCGAATTTTTAAGGCATAAATCTTTAAAAAAAACTAATACTAATTGAATTTCATTGCGATCAAGTCTATATATATATATATATAAAGTAATAATTTAACCATATTTAATCAATTAGTAGTATATAAATTAAAGTTAAAAAAAAAAGAGTTACAAATATCAGAGTTGCCGATTGAGGAAGAATCTGCAAAGGCCTTCATCAGATTAATCTTAACAAGAAGTAAATATGGTGTTGTGGCAGAGAAAATAGTTTGAAATCCAATCAATCAAAGAAATATAAGTAGAAGAATCGAGATAAATTGGTTTATCATTTATACTAGCAGCATTTACGCACATTGGGAACATATACAATCAATTATTTTATATAATATATTTTTTATTATAATAAATATTTATAAGAATTACTTTAATTTTAGTAACATTTTTTGTCTCATTTATTTAAATTATAAAATATAATAGTTTTTTTTGTTTTTTATTTATTCAAATTGTTAATATTTTTAAATTATGTGTTGTTTTATTTTAGATTGATAGATTTTGTTTTTGTATGTGGGGATATTTTTGAAATATAAAAAATTGACATAAAATAACATGAGGGATAATATAGATATTATGAAAAAGGTTTCACCAAGGTAGTTACTCTACTATCCTTACACTTTATAATATAGTATATATATATATATTTATGTTTGTTTTAATATTTTATTTAAGTGTTATGATATTGTTAGAATAATAATAATTATTATTATTATTATTTTTATGTTAAATTTATGAGAATTATTTGGACAAAAATAATAATTAATTTAATAATAAGAAGAATTTGTCCCACACGAGATTCGAGCCTGCGATGTCGGATGAATCTCTCCACATCATCTCAGTCCTTACCAATCCATCTATACTCCTAGGTACTGTTGAAGTTTGAACAAGAACTAAGTTTGAACATCCACCAACTTTGAAAAATCCATCAAGTTTGAATTCAAAGATCATGCCAAGTTTGAAGCCTACAATTTGAAAGCAAAATGATGACTAAACTCTTCATTTCACACCATATTTCTTCTTGGTTTCACACCAAGTTTTTTGGCTATAAAATGGCAAGAATTGCTAATTTGTAAACACAACACAATCAAAGTATAGTGAACTTTGAGAGAGAATAAAAAAAGTGTAGAGAGATTTTTGAGTTCAGTTGAGCAAGTTTGCTCCTTCTCCGAGAGGTGTGAGTTTGTACTCCTCTTGTAATCTCTTCATATTTGATATAGTGAAGTGTGGGTGCTCCGTGGACGTAGGCGAGTTTTGCCGAACCACGTAAACTTTTGTGTCTCTATTTTTGTGTGTGTGTTGTTTTTCATGCCCATTATAGCTCCTGCAACTTCCGCAAGAACATGACAGCAGTCATAGTTCCCTAACAACTGGTATCAGAGCCATGGTCATTTTGTTGGGGAGAGCTTTGGTGTGGTAGGCGAATACGTATTGACTAAAGAGGTTCTGTCTAGGAAAATCGGTATTTAAGTGGGACCGGTGTGACCCCACCAATTTTCCTGGGAATCTTGAAGTTCTGTCTAGGAAAGATCGAGATTCTTTCTTTCCTGGGATATTACTTAGCGTGTACTATTCAAGTACTTCATCAAAGTATCAGGAGCAATGTCCGCAGACGAAGGGAAGCTAAAACTCGAAAAGTTCGATGGTGCAGATTTTGGATTCTGGAAAATGCAAATAGAGGACTATTTGTATCAGAAAAAATTGTATCAACCTCTCGAAGAAAATAAGCCAGAAACAATGTCAGATGAAGATTGGAAAATCCTCGACAGACAAGCTCTTGGAGTAATCCGCTTGACATTATCCCGCAATGTTGCATTCAATATTGCAAAAGAAAAGACCACAACATGTCTCATGAAGGCTCTCACCAGTATGTACGAAAAGCCGTCAGCCTCAAACAAAGTACACCTGATGAGACGATTGTTCAACTTGCGGATGACGGAAGGCGCATCAGTGGCTCAACATATCAAAGAGCTTAATACAATTACAACTCAACTGAGCTCAGTTGAGATTGAATTTGATGATGAAGTACGAGCATTGATACTTTTGTCTTCTATACCTGAAAGTTGGAATGCTACAGTCACAGCAGTGAGTAGCTCGTCGGGGAGCACTAAATTAACATTTGGCGATGTCCGTGATCTTGTTATTAGCGAAGAAATCCGAAGGAGAGCGTCAAGTGAGACATCGTCCTCTTCAGATTTGTCTACAGAATCAAGAGGAATAACCAGAGGAAATGGACGCGGCAGATCAAACTACCGAGGAAGATCAAAGGACAGGAGGTCCAAATCTAGGAATCCCCCTAATTCTCAGAACTCAAAGACTATTGAGTGCTGGAAATGCGGGTAGTCTGGACATTATAAAAATCAGTGCAAAAATGCACCGAAAAATCAGGAGGCGAAGGCAGAAGCAAACGTTGCTTCTAGAGATGATGCATTAATATGCTCTTTAGAGTGCAAGGAAGAGTCTTGGGTGTTAGACTCCGGAGCATCATTCCATGCTACTTCGCGAAGAGAACTCTTCGAGAAATATGTCCCCAGAAGCCTTGGTAATGAACAATCTTGCGAGATTGTTGGCAAAGGTATCATAAAGATTAAGTTGAACGGGTCTGTATGGGAGCTGAAGGATGTCAGGCATATTCCCGATCTGAGAAAGAACTTAATCTCAGTTGGCCAGTGAAGGTTATACACCAGTCTTTCACGGTGATACTTGGAAGATCTCAAAAGGTGCAATGATAATTGCTCGAGGCAATAAGAGTGGTACTCTTTACATTACAGGAGGAGCACGTTGTTCAATTGCAGTTGCAGCAAACAAAGAAAGTCCTACTATGTGGCACCAGAGACTCGGCCACATGAGTGAGAAAGGAATGAAGATTATGCATTCCAAGGGAAAACTATCAGCCCTCCAGTCAATAGAAATTGACATGTGTGAAGATTGCATATATGGCAAACAAAAGATGGTCAGTTTTCAGACAGGTGGCAGAACACCAAAGAAGGAAAAACTGGAACTCGTTCACTCTGATGTTTGGGGACCAGCCACTATCTCATCCATTGATGAAAAATATTACTTTGTGACATTTATCGATGATCACTCTCGGAAGGTATGGGTTTACTTTCTAAGGCAGAAGTCCGAAGTATTTGATACTTTCAAAAGAAATGAGACAAGTCTTAAGATCAAATGTCTCAGAACAGATAATGGTAGTGAATACACAGACACCAGATTCAAGAAATTCTGCTTCGAATATGAGATCCGAATGGAGAGAACCGTGCCAAGTACGCCTCAACACAATGGTGTAGCTGAGCGTATGAATCGAACGTTGACTGAAAGAGCCCGAAGTATGCGTATACAATCAGGTCACCAAAGCAATTATGGGCAGAAGCAATAAATACAACAGCTTACTTGATCAACCGAGGGCCACCGGTTCCATTAGAGCACATGATAGACGAAGAAGTATGGAGTTGAAAAGAAGTAAAACTCTCACATCTTAAAGTCTTCGGTTGTGCTGCATTTGTACATATCAGTGATCAAAGCAGTAGTAAGCTTGATCCCAAATCCAAGAAATGCACCTTCATCGGTTATGGCGATGATGAATTTGGATATCACATATGGGATGATGAGAGCAAGAAGATAATCCGCAGTAGGGATGTTATCTTCAATGAAAATGCTATGTACAAAGACATACACACAACGAGCACTAGTGAGTCAATGAGTGATCCTGTCTATGTTGAGAAGGATGATGTGCCAGAGAATAATATGTCACATCATGAAAATCCGATTTTAGATCCGGAGGAACTCGAAACGCAGAGCAGTGGAGAGCAGTCTGGTGAACCGCAGGTCCAGAGTCCTCCCGCATTGAGAAGATCATCTCGACCTCATATACCAAACAGAAGGTATATGAATTATCTATTGCTTACAGATGGAGGCGAGCCTGAATGCTGCGATGAAGCATGTCAGACAGAGGATGCTGGCAAGTGGGAGATTGCAATGAAAGATGAAATGCAGTCTCTTATCTCCAACAACACTTGGGAGCTAACGAAGCTACCAAATGGAAAGAAAGCCCTTCACAACAAATGGGTGTATCGTGTGAAGGACGAAAGTGATGGATCAAGAAGATTCAAGGCCCGGTTAGTAGTCAAAGGTTTCCAACAGAAAGAAGGAATTGATTACACCGACATTTTTTCACCAGTAGTGAAGCTAACCACTATTCGGTCAGTGTTGAGCATTGTTGCTGCTCAAGGACTACACCTAGAACTGTCAAAATGGGCCAGGCCCGCGGGCCTGGCCCAACCCAACCCGCCAAATAGGCGCGGGCCTGGCCCAACCCAACCCGCCAAATAGGCGGGTTGGGCCAGCATTTTTAAGGCCCGCCAGCAGGCGGGCCTATATGGGCTGGCCCAAACGGGCCGCGGGTTTTGGCGGGCCAACCCGCGGGTTGGCGGGCTGGCCCGCGGGTTGGCCCTATTTTTTTTTTTTAAAAAAAATGTTATTTCTTTTTTTATGCTCAATTCATAGATAAATACTCAATATCACATTGAAGCATTCGATCTACTATATATTTTTCACTTGGTCTTGTTTTAAAGTTGCAACAAGTATTTCAAAATTGAGTAAAATACTGATTCACTAATCAAGTTCTTTTAGTATCAGTGTTAATATCTAGATAAAACCTAAAACAAGTTTCAATATTCTTCTGGCATCATTTCCTGGTTCGGCAAGTTTAGTTGGAAATTTTTTTTTGAACTTTCTTTAAAAAAAAAAATTAAAAAAATTCAATTTAAAAAAAAATTAAAAATTTAAAAAAATATTTTGGCGGGCCAGCCCGCCCCAACCCGCGGCCCGCTTCGGGTCGGGTTGGGTTGGGGTTTTCCCAACCCGCCTGGAGGCGGGCCCAAACGGGTTGGACCCGTTTGGGCCGTGGGTTGGGCGGGCCAGCCCGTTTGGGTCGGGCTGGCCCGTTCTGACAGCTCTAACTACACCTGCAACAACTGGATGTGAAAACTGCTTTTCTCCACGGTGATGTGGATGAAGAGATCTATATGCAACAACCAAAAGGATTCTCAGAGATAGGAAGGGAAAATCTTGTCTGTAGGCTTTGGAGGAGCTTGTATGATCTAAAACAAGCCCCTCAGCAATGGTATAAGAAATTCGATGGTTTCATGCAGAGGCAAGGATTCTACGAGTGTAATGCTGACCATTGCTGCTACTACAAGAAGTATGAGTCCAGTTATATCATCTTGCTACTTTATGTCGATGATATGTTGGTAGCAGGACCAGAAATGGACGAGATCAAGAAGTTGAAGAAGCAACTGTCAAATGAGTTTGACATGAAAGATCTTGGTCCAGCTAAACAGATTCTTGGGATGCGGATCACTAGAGATAAGCAAAAAGGTACATTGCAGTTATCTCAGGCTGAGTACATCAACCGTGTGTTGAACATGTTCAACATGAGTGATGCTAAGGCAGTCTTATGTATGCCATGGTCTGTACAAGACCAGATATTGGCCATGCAGTGGGATCTGTTAGCAGATTTATGTCAAATCCTGGAAAGACCCACTGGCAAGCGGTGAAATGGATCATGAGGTATCTACGAGGTACTAAAGATAAATGTTTAGTATTTCGAAAGGGAGAAACAGAAATCCAAGGCTACGTAGATGCAGATTTTGCTTGCGAAATTGATCGTAGAAGAAGTACTACGGGTTATGTATTCACAGTAGGAAGCACATCAGTTAGTTGGATATCGCAGATACAGAAGATTGTAGCTCTATCAACTACAGAAGCTGAGTATGTAGCTGTGACTGAGGCTAGCAAAGAAATGATATGGTTACAAGGATTGTTAACAGAATTGGGATTCAATCAAGTAAAGAATGTACTGTACAGTGACAGTCAGAGTGCGATTCATCTAGCGAAAAATTCAGCATTCCATTCAAGAACCAAACACATTGGATTACGTTATCACTTCAGCAGATCCTTGTTAGATGAAGGTGTATTGAAAGTCGAGAAAATCCAGGGCAGTAAGAATCCAGCGGATATGTTAACAAATGTTGTCACCATGGACAAACTGAAGTTATGTACAACTTCAGTTGGTCTTCAAGGATGAAGACGAGGTCGAGCACACCACTGATCAAGGTATGAAGACAGATTGTAATCAGCCTTCAAGTGGGAGATTGTTGAAGTTTGAACATCCACCAACTTTGAAAAATCCATCAAGTTTGAATTCAAAGATCATGCCAAGTTTGAAGCCTACAATTTGAAAGCAAAATGATGACTAAACTCTTCATTTCACACCATATTTGTTCTTGGTTTCACACCAAGTTTTTTGGCTATAAAATGGCAAGATTGCTCATTTGTAAACACAACACAATCAAAGTATAGTGAGCTTTGAGAGAGAATAAAAAAAGTGTAGAGAGATTTTGAGTTGAGTTGAGCAAGTTTGCTCCTTCTCCGAGGGGTGTGAGTTTGTACTCCTCTTGTAATCCCTTCATATTTGATATAGTGAAGTGTGTGTGCTCCGTGGACGTAGGCAAGTTTTGCCGAACCACGTAAACCTTTGTGTCTCTATTTTTGTGTGTGTGTTGTTTTTCATGCCCATTATAGCTCCTGCAACTTCCGTAAGAACATGACAGCAGTCATAGTTCCCTAACAGGTACGGTTGTATATTTTTTAATCTCTAGCAAAGGGGTATGATCTAAAAATGAATCTTCTATACCCCAGAGAGACTAGTTATATTGTGTGATTTAGTTTAATCCTTGAAGCCTTGATTCAACTTGGGCTTTATTTGGTTATTAACCGGTGAAATTTTTCAGGAAAAATTTACCAGCATTTCATACCACGTTTCACTTCGTTACAAATAGTGAAATGTTTTTTATGAATTTAACATTAAATTTTCTCTCTGACCAAAAAAAAAAATTTATAATGACAATATCATAATAATTACAATAAGGATACATACGTACTACTTTATATATACTGAGAATGAATAAACCCTTTTGTGCCAAGTAGTTCATATATAAAATATGAGCAGTAACAAAATCTTAAAAAACAAAAAAAATTATTTCCCAAATTTTTAACTTCTAAAATTAAATTGCAATAACAAAATATATTATGATACCAAGTCAAGGATGAAATTCTGTTGGGCATATATAATGATAAAAAGTTGTGACCGAAAGAAGTTTTTAGAGAAAAACGATATATATGTACGATCAGACTTCATTCTTTCTATGGTTTATATAAGAATAGTTTGAAAAGTGATATTGCTCACGATCTTTTTGATTTGTGATATTTTTTTATAAAAAATTTGTAAAATAACTTCCATATACATATAAAATACAAAGGTCAAACATATATTATTCAATTAAAAAAGTTATATTTCAAACTCTCGGTCAAATAAATGTTACTTTTAAATAATCATGTTTATATAATCTACTTAGTTTATCGCGATTAAAGATTTAGTAGGGATTGTATATGGGTCAAATATCAAAATATTAAAAAAACAAAAAAAAAAATTGAAATTAACGTAATACGAAAACCATTTACTAAATTATGGGAAATCGTTATTTCAAATAACGAATTCAGCTTTAACTTTTATTTTTTAAAAAAATAAATAAAAATTAAACCTGAATTCGTTACTTCATTTTAATTGTTGATAACATTATTATTAATATAATATGCATATTAGAATAATAATAACAATAACTATTAATATTTTATAATTATAATAATAATATAATTATAATTATTTTTATAATTATACATATATATATAATTATATATTATATATATATATATATATTTAATTTTTTTACTTATATACATCTATATATATATATATATATATATAATTAATTAATATCGAGCAGGACAATTCATTTCGAGCAGGACAACTCATTTCTAGCATTTCAAGGCGTCATCAGGGGCACACATGTTCGGAATGGATTGTCATGCTTGGCATTGATTATGTTCGATGTGAATAATGAACATGGATTTCCCGGGCACGTTACTAACTCGTCGGGTCATGATCGTGGACAGATCATGCCCGGGGATTTATTATTAGTATTATTATTAATTATTATATTTAAAAAAGTTGAATCCGTTGGAAAAAAAAGGGATTCAAGTTTTTTTTTTTTAAAAAAAAATGAATCCACTTTTACGAAAAATGGATTACCGTGATTTGTGTAAGCTTGTGGTCTGCTAAGGTTACACATGTTTAGAATGTGTTGTCCTGTCCGGCAAGACCCATACATAATTATTATTATATATATATATATGTATTGTAAGGACCTCGTGCTCTTAACCCACTATTAGTGTATTAACATATGTATTTAGTGAATACAATCATGTAATTAGGGGGAAAAAATCACAAAATTTCTTGCATTATTCCTTGTAATGTCCAATTTTCCTCAACTAAGTCCACTTGCATAGCATGCACCTTTATAATACACTAACATGTTCTCAATTCATTTTGCAATTCCTTAATTAATTGCATGCAATACATGAATGAAAAGAGAAAAGCCCTTGCCTATTTATACAAACCATATACACATATAGTAGTACTCACATATATATATACATATATTATGATATTATATTATTATGATATAATATATTATGTTATATTTTGAATTTGTTACTTTGAGTAAATAAATTAGGCTTATTGATTTCTTAAAAAAAAATCAATTGTAATCGTTACTTGACCAGACATAATCGATATCTTATTGGTTATAGATTTGATCGGTTTGACCGGTTGAACCACAACATAATATAATATCTATGCTTAATTTTGTATTTGAATATACCGTATAAATCATGTTAATAATAATAATAATAATAATAATAATAATAATAATTATGTCCGGGTCTTGCCGAGCAGGACAACCCATTCCTATCTCGTCGGGTCATGATCGTGGACCGATCATACCATGCGGATTTATTATTATTATTTGTATAATAATAATAATAATAATTATTATTATTATTATTTTTATTATTATTGTCAAACTGATTGAATCTGTACCCAGGAAGGATACCGATTTTATGTACGGCCCGATTTTGAAAACATTAGCAAAACATTAGCTCAGGATACCAATATTCCTAATAGGTTGTGATCGAGCGATGACAACTTAAGGAGGTGGGTTTGGAAGCAGTCATCCTTTGAAGAAAGCGTAATAGCTCACTGATCTAGCTTCATGACACCAAAAATATATCAGAGGGTCTTTAACTTATTATTATTATTATTATCAATGTTGAGCAGGAGAATCATTCTGAGTACGTGTACCCGGAGCAGAATGACAACATTATTATTAGAATTATATAATTATAATTATAATTATTATATATACATATATATGTATTATATTATATGTATAGATATATTTATATAATTATTATTATATATATACGTATATATATTATATATAAGTGTATAAATATATATAGTTTTAAAAAAAAAAGAAATCGTTTGTTGAGAAACGATTTCACTTTTTTTGAAAAAAGGTGAACATAAACGGGGTTTTTTAACTTTTTATTCGAAAAAAAAAATTTATTTAACAAAATAATTATTTTTTTTTATTATGAAAGTAACCTAAGTCGTATGTCAGATGGCGACTTCATTTGAAGTCGCCATCTGACATGGCGACTTGTATAAAAATTCTTAAAAAAATATTATTTTTTCGATGTCGCCATGTCAGATGGCGATTTCAGGTGAAGTCGCCATCTGACATGGCGAC
Source organism: Haberlea rhodopensis (assembly GCA_907163345.1). Classification (NCBI taxonomy): domain Eukaryota; kingdom Viridiplantae; phylum Streptophyta; class Magnoliopsida; order Lamiales; family Gesneriaceae; genus Haberlea; species Haberlea rhodopensis. The sequence continues at coordinate 12,100,135 of CAJQUN010000010.1, forward strand.
TTCCCTAAAAATTCTTAAAAAAAATATTATTTTCTGATGTCGCCATCTGACATGGCGACATCTTTAAAAAAATAAATTTTTTTAAAGATGTCGCCATGTATGATTGCGACATTATATTAAAATTTTTTTTTTTCGCCGGTGTCGGTATATAAAGACATAAGTTATTTTTGTTTTTAAATGTTGTCGCCATCTGAGATGACGGAATAAAAAATATTTTTTATTTAATATCGCAATTTTAGATGGCGACAATAATCAATTACTTTGTCTATAAAACTGAACAAAATGTTACTCATTTTGAAATGTAAAGCAATCGGCATTCGTAAACAAATTCTCTTCAGAATTCAGCGAATATTCAAATTCGCTTCAGAATTCGTGAATATTTTCTCTGCAGGTACGTTGTTATACAAATAATTAAATTTAATAATATTATATATAATGTACTAATTTATAAAATTTGTGTTTATTTTTTAAGGTATGTTAATTAAAGTTTTGTTGTATTGGGGAGACGGTATATTACAAGATTCAGAATGTGTTAGATATGATCGTGGTCCGTCGAAAGGCATGACAATATCTCGCACTATTAATTATTTGCAGTTAGTGAACGACGTATATGATATTACTGGCATCGACCGTAACCAGTTCATTCTGAAAATTTATTGTAAATATATATTTAGTGATTTTTCTGGGAATATAATAGTCTGTACACATATCTGGCTCTGTCCACGTAGATGGACCTGCAATATCTGTCTGCATATGTGCAGATGGACCTGCAATATCTGTCCACGTAGATGGACCTGCAATATCTGTCTGCATATGTGTAGATGGAGTGCCTGCATGGAACCGACGTGTATCAACAGGCTGGACTTCATTGTATGCCGGGAAGTTTCTGTCTCGTCGTTCACGAGCCACTCGCACCACATTGTCGAACATAGTCCTGTGTTGCCTCATCGACTCTGTCGTAATAGGCACTCCATCAGCCAGATGTCGGTCATATCTTGTAGTTAATTGCTCCATCTGCTCAATCTGCAAAGTCCAAAAGTCCATATAAAATTTATACATCTAAACACAAATATAAAAATAAAATTTCACGTAATTAACGTACCACATGCTGCCATGCCGGGCCATCACCTATGTTGATATCCTGTCTGAACAAAATATTCTTGACTTCCAATGTATCTACGTGTGACTTGTTCATACCACTCACTGTATCCGCCAACAACGTAGTAACCATCGTCAGTAAATCGTGGTCTGTCTACACGTAGATCATTTGCCCTCTCTCAGCGAAGTATGTATGCTCTATGCCTAGTGCTCCAGTTTTTGTTGACATTCCCCCTTCGACCAACATTATGCAATGCCTCATCCCCCGATGGTGGATCTTCTGGGATATCTTGTAGCATCCCAAATTGTCGCAGTACTCTTTCAGACCGTTGCATTTCAACTATGTCGAAGAAAATCAACGGTCCCTTATATGCCCCTAACTCAGTGATTCCTTCAGTGTACTCATCAGGGTACGACTGCCGAATTAAACTGCAAAACAACATTGCTTTACATACTATGAAAAGAGTGTATTTTTGTACAAACTAATTTAACAACATGTTTACTTGAGTTACTGGTTGCTCATCAAGGATGTCCCTTATGATGCGTATGGAATGACTCCCAGTTTCTGTAAAGTTTAAATGACATGACCACCTGTATATATTCAAATAAATGATTAAATGCATTAACACATAAAAGCAATTATAAAACAATGCATATTCGTATTACCTTACACCATATGGAGCAGAAGGTAACTCATTGTCTGGGCCGGCCATTATTGGCCCAATATCAGATCTAAGGCTACCCAATTGCGGAGTCAAACTTGGGATTCGTGACCATGCCCAAATCTCATTTATTGCAGTGACATCAATAATACAAGTTAGATTGAACAGAAACATATTTTAATTATTAAAACAAACAAACATATTATTTACCTGTAAGAGTTGCAATGCACCACCTATAACTTTTTTCCATCTCTCTGATGACGTGCACAACTCACGATACAAGTATGTCAACACAGCACTGCCCCAACTATATGTACTGGTAGAATCGATATCCTCCAACTTCTGTAAATACAATAACCTAACAAAATTACCTGAGGAATCAGGGCACATAATCCCCCCTAACATCAATAACGCACAAACCCTTGTAAACTTAGCAACATCATCTGACGTACTATGTACCCCCAAGGGATTTTCAGCAAATGATTTTTCAAAACAACTAATCTCAACCTCGCACCTTTAAAATCTTTGATATCTGGTATGAATCCTAAATATGTATGGCAATATTCTTGCCATTCAGGTAGAGTCCTATCATAATCTATCCCAGACACTACGATGCCATATACAGGCAACGCCCATATTACTGCAATGTCTTGCAGTGTGTTGGACGCTTCTCCCGATCTAAGATGAAATGTGTGTGTTTCACGGCGCCATCTCTCAACTAAAGCCGTGATCAGGTGCATGTCAAGTTCAATCTTACCACACCTATATATACCATAAAATCCAATAACGTGCAACAAATTAACAACACGTATATCTAATGGACACATATCCCAAAAATAGCTATCTGGGTTTTTCACACGAAGTATACTATCCATATCACCTCCCCATACATCCTCAGATCGATGTGAAGACTGCAACGACAAAAGATGTTTGTCAACCGGGCCTGGTTGTCTCATTTGATCCATCCTGAAATATAATACAAAAATTAACAACATTAATCTCAACATTACAAAAACTACCCGTCGACCGCCGCCCACCGCCGCCACCCCACACGCCACCGCCGGCCACCCCCGCCCTCCGGAGCCAACTTGAATTTTAATCATTCACATCATCAAAATATACACCAACAAATAATATACTCCCACTAAATATATCAAAATTATAATTTATCTACAATACACAAAATAAAAAAGCTTACCTTAAATATTTTGGAAAGAAATAGCTTGATTTATTTTGAAAGAAATAGCTTGATTTTTGCAGCTTCGATTTTCGCAGGAAGAAATTTTCGCAGCAAGGAAGAAAGAAAGTGAGAATGAGATGCGAGTGCGGCGGGCGTGTTTGCTAGGGTTATTACATTGGTGTCGTCATCTCAGATGGCGACATCAATAAATTAATTAAATTGATGTCGTCAACTGAGATGGCGACACCAATAAATTACACTGGTGTCGTCTTCTGAAATGGCGACAACAATAAAAAAATTGGTGTCACCATCTCAGATGGCGACATCAAGAAAAATAATAATTTTTTTTAAAGTCGCCATTTCAGATGGCGACTTCAAATGAAGTCGCCATCTCACATGGCGACTTATGTTACTTTGATAATTAAAAAAAAACCGATTACCTTGTTAAATTATTTTCAAAAATCGATTATTTTAATAAAAACCCTAAACGGGTTCATTTACTTTTGTAAAAAAAATTCGAGTCACATTATTTATTAAATTTCTTATTTAATTTACAATATTCTGAAAAAAAACCGATTTTATATATAACAATAAAAAGATAAAAAATTTAATTAATTATTTAATCATATGATCTTAATTCTAATATTACACACAAATCAAATAAAAAAATATTATTTAAATCATTGTCTTATTGGCTCGTACCACCTTGCTATCTATTCGCCACCAGCAAATTGCCGGCCAAACGATTAAATTCCTGGGGGAAAACAAGAGAGATCAGGGCAGTCGACTTGATATACACCGGAAAATGTCGACCCTGATCGCCATCAGAGAAGCCGCCGTGAGCGGTGGGGACTATTCTCCGGCGAAGGAGAAAGCATCGAATCGAGGTGTCTATATTGGCCGCTCGACTCTCCTACACCGCCGCTTTCGGCTGTTGATCGGCGGCACAAAATACAAGCTCCTCCTACTGTTCTGCTTCTTAACTTCTCTTTATTTGCTCAGCTCTAGACTGTCTTCTGTAATGGGATGGAACCCTCACTATCCTTCCTCCGTCTCTTCTCCTTCCAGGTACTCTATTATTCTGGATCTGATTGATAGCGTATTAGAAGGGAAAAGGAACTGGTTGGATGTGACTTTGGTGTTCTTAGTATCATAGTTGGAGTTGGTGATCATGTGCAGATTTATTCTACTTACAATGATTTTGGAAATTTGTGTTTTTTTTTTCTTTCAAAAAGAATACTTTTAACTTTAGAAGTTTTGTAAATTTGCATTGTCGATGCTGTGTATTTGCGCGTGTTGCCGTTACATTTGGTGAAGCTGGTACTTTGAGCTTTCATAGTATGACTGCGAATTGATTTTTTTGATCTTAGAATTATGTTATTTGCAACAGCATTGTTCAAATTGGGGAAGAAGGATATTTTTAGTCTGCAATCATGTTACCTAAGATCTGTGACGGGTTTGATATTCATGAAAAAGGGTTGCTAAAGCAGTGATCTGAAGTTAAATTATTACGACATGCAATATAGTGTGACAGATGCTGTTAATCTTTTAAAAGGGCTAATTCTGTTACTGGGTTGGAGAGTCATTGATCTAAATCTAAATTTTGAGATCGAATGTTGCCTCTATCTAATTATGATCTTCATTGTAGCTATTGGTGTCTGACTGTCTTCCGACTATTGATGATATAGTATAACCTAATTAGATACTTACTTTAGCTCCAGAGTTTTTGTAATGAATCAGTGGTCAACTTTAGTATTGATTTTGCCAGAGGTGGATACACTGTTCTTATCAACACTTGGAAGAGGAATACTCTG